>JAEBUQ010000018.1:0-600000 GCA_023014435.1 Amanita fuliginea | reverse complement strand
TTTCTGCTCTGCCTCAGATGGCTCGTCTTTACCAACGACGGCTTGACTACAAGAAAGTGCATTTTTGGCACTACTACGAGAAAAAAGCCAGATGACCCGGACGAGGAAACCATCGAATGGCATCTCCTAATTATAACCCTGGTCATATTCGCGTTTTCCGTGACAGATTTTAGCATTTCTCTAAAATCCGTCTTACTCGGCTTTGATTGTAAAGGGCGTATGATATATACAGGTGCCGTCACCGTGAGTTGTTCACTCGCTTACTAAACAGCTTCGTTTCTGAGAACTCGGTTTCAGGATCTTATAGAATCCCTAACGGCCATCATCACCGACGGAGTTTTGGTGCGTAAGAGGCTGCTCTGGCAGACACATCGCTCACATCTTTGGCAGATTGCCCGCTGCTGGGTGGTTTATAAATCGTACCTCATCATGGCTTTACCTTCCCTCCTTTTGTTGTACAACTTTTCAGCCATTATCGTTATTACATATTGGAATATCCTCGCTGCCGAAACATGTCAAAGCTTACATCGTGTGCGAATAACTCACGTGCACGACGGCTTCCTGGTCTGCACCATCTTCATTAACATATATGCAACATGTGCGTCCAAACTGCTGTCCCCACGATATCCATTCTAATTTTGATCCAAAGCCGCTCTTATAATCAAAATTTGGAGCAAGTGTTGTACACGGCAACTGCTTGTCTTCTTAACTCGTTCTATTGCGGAATCAGGTCTACTGTACACTACTACGAGCATTTTTGTGTTGTGCGCAGAATTCGTTCGGGGTTCGCCTCAGGGCTCTACTATACTACTCATGGTTTCTACTGCCATAGTAAGCTACCCGGCGTCAGCAACTTTAACGACCATGACTTACACAAACATATCCAGAATTTTCCCGCTGCTGGAATCGCATATAATCTTATATTGATTCGGCGAGGTCAGAATAGGGTTAAACCCAAAGTGGATGATTGTATTATGCGTCCTTTGCAATTCATTGCCCCTGTCGACTCGACCAGTGGACGCGGTGACTCGATCAGGGCCATCGACAGGGAATTGGACATGGAGAAAGGAGATACCCCGTGAAAGCTTTACTTTGCAATTCAAAACCGTTCAAGACAACTCCTTGAATAGGATCGCAGCTTCCCTTTTTTTTGATTATTTTTGTATCTTTTCTACAGATGTACAATGTAGTATGACTATAACTTATCGTATGCTTCCAAGCCGAGTTTGTGCTCCTCCTCCTTTCGTGAGGGCAATTGCAGTTAATGCTTAAGATGGGGAGTGGTGGTGAGGAGAGCGCCAGGGGCAGCGCTGCATGTGTCCAACACGGAGCTCTATGGGTCAAGGCGACGGGAGCGGCAGCGAGACTGACGGGCCGACATTAGCTGTGAGGATAAGGGATGAGCGCTTGAGCGCTCGAGTATGACGACGCTCACCGAGCTCAGCGCTCAAGTGTCAGAGCTCAATTGGGGCTAGAGCTGATGTCGCCAGAGCGTGAGCGGCGGCGAACGTTGAGGTGATGGAGGTTCAGAATGGCTGTGGCCTATCATGAGGACCGGAGAGCTAGGCGAAATAGTTAGCACATTTTCACCTTAGGTAAATAATAATCTCAGCAACGTAGATGAGGGCAAGTTAGTAAACATATGATGCGCACCCCATAGAACAAAGACGCCCAGTGGCCAGCTGGGGCTATTAGATGGACTGTCAACTAAGGTTGTTCGGCGAAGGTCTTGACCAACGTGGGAAGTCCTACAATTTCCAAAACCAGCTCTTACGCTCTTCCAACACCCTGCTATGAAGTGCGCCAATGTGCAGAGGCATCGTACTCCTCGCACCGCGCAAACCCCTGCGTATGACACGCTTCGCATTGAGGCCGGCAAGTCTTCCTTAACTTCCATAAAAAACGATTCACAGTTTTCTCTTCTAGACTTTCAACCGTTTTCCAACGATAGTGGTCACTGTACTGGCAATAACACGCCGTCCGCTTCATGATAGACTTGCTTGAGAGGGGGTAAACGTCGAGTAGGTGCACCTCTCTTCTCCACCGTCAAATTCTTGACCAAGCCTTCAAGCTTCAACTTAGACACCGCGTGCAAAAGAAGAGCCACATCGCATATAATCTCCCGGATCATCAAATTTGAGCCGGACGACCACGGTCGCGGCCCCCAACGCATTAATCACGTCGTCTTCACCCGCCTTCACGTGCTTCAACGACCGCTGCTACTTCAAGATTTTCACGGGAGACACTGTACTCGTCTCCTGAATCCGATACACGCATCGGGTCTTCATTGACGCGAGTCTCCCAAGGAGATTCCAATAGTAAAACTCCCCCTCATCCAACGACAGTATTTTTCTTTTCGCCACCCGTCTCACATCATCACCAAATAACTGGCCGCATCAGAATATTTCATGGTCCAAAATCAGTCTAGACAAGCGTCGAAACTGAATCGAACGCTCAAGATGCTGAATATATGTAAACCGGATGGCGCACCTGATAACATTATTGGCGATTGCGAAACTAACGAAGGCCGGCGCTCAAAATAATCGAGACAGTTCCCTTCAATTTCCTGGAAATAGGGGACATTAACTTGTGTCCCGTATGGCGCTACTCCTCCCGCGGATGGAATAATACTGAAAGGCGAGGAAAGCTTATTCGGTGTTAACAGGCAAATCGCGGCTCGTCACTACGGGTTCTGGGATAAGGTATACGTAGGGACGATAAACAAAGGTAGATGTGAGAGTCGACAGCATTGGAGGGTGGACAATGTGGGTTTTCTTTTCTTTTCTTCTTCTTCTTTTGACTTGAACGTAATCCTCCAAAAGGTTAGACAATAATCAGAATAGGCAGTTACCAGGTACATGTGATGCCAGAGATCATTATCTCGGCATAAAAAAAAAAAGGTCCGCGGATGGGGTAGGTGTTACTTATGCTATGATCCAAAGAAAACAACTGACCAAATATTCTTAAAATAGCTGTATGGTCACTTCGTTTTGCAATCGCTGTCTTTGTCGTCGCCTGTCCTTGTGGTGTCGGTTTGGCTGCGCCGTCGTGGGACTGGAAGCCACCGAAGTCGTTAACCGGTTCCAAAGAAGAGGGATCGATATATGGCTGGTTTCTGGGGACAATCCGAAGACCGCGAGCGTCGTTGCGTCAATGGTAGGTATTCCGAAGTGAAATTGTAAATTTGATCTGAGAGCGCTCAACCACCAAAACTTTCAGGCAGAGCAGGTGCACCAGTTTCAGCAACGACAGAGCCGACAAGGGACTCGTCGTACTGTGGTGGCAATGGGATAAATAATGCGCCTGTAAGTTCTAGCGGTGGGACGAATGTTGTCATGGATGATTTCAGGCCCTCTCTACAGATATTGGCGTTGCGACTGGTTCCAGAAGTCAGTAAGACTTTGAAAAAACGAAAAGAATAGACTGACGAGGCACGATTTAGGCGATATAGCGATCTCTTCAGCCAGTTTTATTCTGGTGTCATCAAATCTTCGAAATCTCATAATGCTATTCGACTTATCAAACGGCGGGTCAAATTTAATTTCGGGATTCCACGAACATGTGTGAGAGAAATATGAGTGCATCGTAAATTATAAATTTTTTGTTAAATTTTTATTCAACATGGACATCAACGTTTCAATTGTCAACGGTATCACCAGCAGACGCGTCCGGAACATCTAGCATTTCAACCAGCACGGAATTTGAAGTCTTAGGCGGATCAGTAGACTGGGAGTGGAGTAGGACAGGATGTCAGCCAATCCGCTCTCATTCCGCCGCTCCCTACCGATAACTAGTCCTCCTGCTCACACTGCACAAACTTTACATATTTTCCCCGTCTTTCCTTCATTGTACGTATAAACACTGCAGTCAATTCCGACCCAATATTCAGGTGATGAATAGAATTTGGATCGTTGTAGAGATTTCATTTGATGAGCCAGAAGTGGCGGTGGCGGTGCATTTCAACAAGCCCAGACTCGAACGAGTTTCCAGCCACTGGAGGGCCCCACGGCCAATGTGTAACGTGTCATGTCTAAGCCCCTCACGCAAAGCTATTCAAGGCAATCTACACGCTTTCATGTAAGAGATTCTTACCGGGTTTTCGGAGGCAACAACTAGTTCGTATTCATGCATTATCCAGCCCTACCATCGCCGCGACAGCCGCTTGGGTAGTTCCAGACACCAGGAAATGCATGTGCCTGGCACTGTAGGTATTCCAGCAACAAATTTCCAACCGCCAGATCAGCGCACAGCGAGCCTGAGGGCAAGCCAAAGATCATCTCAGATCTACTTACAAACATATGCTAAGGACCAGGCCGTTCCGAAACCAGAATGGAGATGCAATCCGCTAGATGCCCTCGTGGGCCGCAGGAGGCGTAATTACAGTGTCTCTAGCCGTATAGCGCAGACAGTCCGACAAGCTACCAGAGGGGCACAAAACTTCAAGAGGCATGCTGACAGATACGAAATCTCCCTGACGCTGGACGAGTTGAAAGCGATGAACAAGGGGGGAGACCACGAACTCCGAGCCAAGTTTGAAAAGGAATGTTCTGTCCTTCTCAAGTCTGATTTTCCCAGCCGGCCGTTCTCTGCGCAGTATTTTGATAGAGACGGGAAGCCCTTGTTCTTCTACTTGGGAATTCGATGGGTGGATGACGCTGAGGCAGATAAGCCGATAATTAATATAAGCAAAAATTCTCAAAAACAATATCAAGGCCGGACATTAGAAGATTTTGAAAAGGAGAAAGCAACTAGAAGATATATATGTGACGGAATCAATGTAAGTACTCAATATATTCAGTTTTCCAATGGGCACTTAGCATATTCAGCATAAAATGTTCACGACATACTACCACCTCGCCATACAGGCTACACAGGCACTCTGTGCTGTGGTCCCCCCGGATCGTACTGGGCCGGAGATTCGACATGGCTGGTCCGCAACGGAGGAAGATTCCCGAATCATGACAAAAACCAGAGATGCCGCTGGCTCAGTTCGGCTCGATTTCACAGATATTATACCTGTGGCGCAAACTCTTGCTGCAATGTTCAAAGAATGCTTCCCCGAAACCTATTGCAAGTGCAAGGTCGCGTTTGAGGCAGGAAAGTGGGTTAAGAGTCTTGAGACTGATCCAGGCCCTTGGCTTGGAAGAGCCATAGTATGGAGGCTGGATAGGGCTGTCCATAGTACTGATGGCAATGATGGGCCAACTGCTTGTTTTCCTTGTGGGTCTTTTGAGGAAGGCCGAATCGCAATTCCTCAACTGAGAGCTAAATTTTCGTACGTCAGTTTTCCTTACTAATGATTACTTGAAAGTGACATTCTTCTTCATGCTTCTTGAAGGTATTTACCAGGGCACGTCTGCATTTTTGATTCTAGGAACTTATGGCATAAAGTGGGGAAATTTCTGCCTCGTGTCCATGATCCAGAAGTGGATCACCCCACACCAGACCGAATTCCTACCGTCTTCTTTTTCCCTGAGGCTTCATGACAAACCCAAGGATAGAAGAGCAGGGAATATTAACACTACAGTAGCTTGACCGTATCCTAATTTTCGAAATACACAAACGGCTGCGGCCAAATCCCTGCCAATCAGGTCCAGACGCCATCTTTTGTGACTTGCCTAATCCCCGTCTCACGAGACGCTGTCTTGCGTTCATTCAAGACCGCCATCCGGCGCAGATCTGAGTGGCCGCCCAAGATTACAAACGCCATCCTTGCGGCATGCAGCGTAACGAGATGTTCGTTCAGCGCGCAGAGTAGTTTCTCGCAGGTCGGTGGAGGTGCTGGCTCAGGCAGCGGAACGATAAGAACCTCCCAAACACAAACTAGTAGTGGCGCGGCAACGTGCCTCCAAACCTAGGACGCCCGCGCTCCTTCCTCGGAATCGTGGTCCCCCTTGCCGCGGTTCTGGATCTCACACCTGCATCATTTGCGTGTGATTGCAGGCCGGGGTTGAGTGGCCGTCCATGCGGGCGGCGGTACAGTGTGGTGTTGATGCAGAACGGAGTGCTTTGTGGTCCGATTCGGGCGAGTGGCCAAGCAGGATGGGAGTTGAATGGGATGATGTCAAGGATTTGGACGATACCGACATCGTCGTCCGGCCACCAGCTGGGAATTGTGGTGGCTTAAAAGTGGTTGACGATGAGAAAGGGGTAAGGAGAAGGAGGTTGGGGAGAGAAAAGTTTCATAACGTGCATCTGTAGCGCTTCCGCCGTTACGCGTTATCACGGACCATCTGCACACGGGTTTTTAGGAGACGCGAACTCGGCTTCAACGCTAACGATCTGCACATCGTATCCACAATCTTCGATGGTATTGCGCACGAATTCCGCAAGGTTGTCATTATCCAGCGTACAGACACCAGAATTTTCGATTAGATTGATTTGAGATATTGCTTACTCCAGGGATGAAACCCAGGGCGTCTGTGATTGTAATTCTGCAGGATGCGCACGTCATACCACCAATAACCAGAGCGAGTCTATATCGATCGGGAGAGATCTTGCCCCGGTTCTATGTCGGTGTCGTCGACGTTGTCGGAGATACGACTCTTTATGACGAAGGACATCTGGCGCCACAGATTTCTCGCGACACCAACCATAATTCCGGTGATGAGCCTCACTCTTCCCATTGCGATAGCGTCGTGGTGGTGGCCGTCGTTCACCAACGTGTCAGAGCGTTCAATACGAATATTGAAACCATTGTCAAGGAATGCGTGCTGAAGCGCTTCCAGTGACAGTGATGGTTCGTGAATAATATTAACGCATTTAAGATTTTCGGAAGCATCGATAGAGGACGGAATGGGCGACAAATAACATAGGGATTCTTCTATGGCACGAATGCAGCTGTTATCAAAGGACTGGGCATCAGCAATCAAGGTAAGACACCGACCATGAACATGGCCCACCTGGCGCAATTGAGGTTCTGGATTTGCCACATCTTGCCTGTGTGCTGTGCCGCATTTCATTGGCTATCCATCAAGTCGCAATTACACCGTGAGGATTAATGGGCTCATTGAATGTGATATTTGCGCTTGTTGTTGTCGCAAAGTGCTCTCAGTTGCCCTATTGCGGTGCGGGCGCCTCAAGACTGATGGGCATCCACTGCTACACGTGTTAATATCTGGAATGCGCTTTCTTCTCTCCTACCAGATATGAGTTCTGCAGGCGGGGGACCAATGTGAGTATAGTATTTTACTACTTTCTGATCTGACTGAGAGCACAGAACCAATGCGGCCGTTCGGATAAAAGGTGCAGATAATTTCGCGATTTAAGACTGCATGACTCACGATATACAAAGAAATTGACGTTGTGCTTGCAAAGCCCATCAGCTGGATGATAGCCCCGGTATTAGAATTGGACATTGGCACGGCAGGGACATCACCCGTGCAAAAACATTTCAATTCTGGGGAAATTACCCTAAGATGGGTGTTGGAGGATAAACCGATGTATGTCCTTCCGTTCCTCCTGCAGTGGCTGGAACTTAACGTGTCATCATAGTATCGGGGCACGATCGGAAGCTCGCCTTCGTCTCTTCAAAAAGCATTCCCTGTATAACAAGAAACTCAAACTTAAGAAGGAATGGCCGTTGTCATTCCATGAAATGGCCAATCGCGATCCTGCAAGTGAGCCCTTTTTCTTCGCAACTCGATTGGTTTCGAGAGACGACGATTCATCCCACTAGATCCGTACATTGTTCAAATTCAAGATCCAATCATCAAGGTTCATTTTGATCATGAGGCTTGCGACCTCATCAGTTCCGCAGAGAAGATTGTGTTACATCGATCGAAGGTTCCTCGTTCCTTCATGTCTCCGTCGTCCCCTACCTCGGCCAGTGATACTGTAAACAGCCTCGATCACGACCATGCAGAGGAGGATCCTCATAGTCTACCTGATATTCCGGCAGAAGCAGCCTATGAGGCTGCGAGTACTACCGTCTCTGATATGAGGACCCTTTATTCGCCTATCAAGGGTGTCGGCTCAGCGGTCGACAGTGCTAATGTCCAGGTTTCTTTGTTCCTTGACACGCTTTCCAAGTTTAACAACATTGTTAACGAGATCGCCAAGGTAAATGCCACCTTACTGTATAATAGATTGGTGTATTGATCTAATGCCTAGATCCACCCTTACACACGAGCCGCTTGGACCATACTCTCCTTTGTATCCAAGGTTTGCGTTCTATACGTCTCATGAGATCAATCTGACCGACATTTAATAGATGATCATTGATCAAGTAAATCTCGACAACTCAATCATATATCTCCTTCGGAAGATGAATGAGGTATACACGTTTCTTACGGGGGAAGGGTTACAACAAATCAAGTCCATGAAGATCGTTGTTGAGCGCATCGCCCATCAAACTGTAGAATGTTCCTATTTCATTCAAGAGTACTCAAAAAACGAGAAATTTCGTACGTATTTATTGGATTATGAAAACCTGTGACGAACTCACCTGTCTGTCAAGGGACGAGGTTGATCAAGAACTTGGCATCTAGGACGAATGACCGCGTGAAAGAATTTGCTGGCGTTTTCGACAAGCTTATGCAAGAGTTCCGTGACAATGCTGTGGGAGATACGCTGGTGGTTGTACATCAAATTTGGGATTATCTCCAAGAGTTGCGTGAGTGTTTTCTGAAACTATCCCAGCCGCTCTTCTGATCCTTCCACGTTACAGCGGAAGAGTTGGACCTCAACAGCATGCCGTATGCTACGGGTGCAGGCCTCAATACTCAAAAGCTTTGTTTGGAAGGCACCCGGGTAGGAATCTTAGGCGACATCATAGATTGGATTAACAACGGTGATGAGGCCACGCGTGTATATTGGCTTCACGGCTTTGCTGGTTCTGGCAAATCAGCGATTGCTCATACAATTGCCGACCACTTTCAAGGCCAGAGACGCCTCGGATCTGTGTTTTGCTTTGATCGGGATCAGGTAGCCGCACGGCGCCACGACAAGATCTTTGCAACCATTGCAAAGGATCTCGCTGACGGTGATCCCCATCGGCGAAAAGCATTGACGGCTGCCATTCGTCACAACACGTCACTCAAGGAAACTGTTGACATTTCGCGGCAGTGGTTGGAGCTGATCGTGCAGCCTGCCAAGGAGATGTCGGGTTCAATGGTAGGGCCTATTGTGATTGTTATCGACGCCTTGGATGAGAGTGGTGATACGAAATCACGACGTGAGATCCTCGCAGTTCTCGCTGGAAGGCATGTTAAGGCCGACGGAAACATCATAAACCTTCCCCCTCACTTCCGGATTCTTCTTACATCGCGACCATTGCCGGATATCATTGACGCATTCGAGGGTGTGGGCCACGTTCGACGAACAGCCATGGAAAACATTCCATCAAGGAAAGACATTCTTCTGTATATTACTGCTCAGCTTCGGGGTGTGCTTCAAATAGACTTCGATTCTCTTGCTGATGAATCTGATGGATTGTTTGAATGGGCGCGGTTAGCTTGTGCCTATTTGAAGGGGGAAGATGGGGCGGGTGCTGGATTGAATATCAAACAGCGTTTCAATGCCATAATGGCTCGCAGTGAAGATGGTCCGAGGCTTGATAACATGTACAAGCTCACTCTGGAATCGGCGTTTCCACAAAAGGATCCCGCGCGCCGTCGTTGTATCGATCGCTTCAAGTCTGTGATGGCACAAATTCTTGGAACCACAGAGCCATTTCCTCTTTCATCGTTAGTATCGATGAGGAACCAGTTTGTCACGGATTCAGATATAGATCTCCCATCCATCGTGAAACCCCTGGGTTCTCTCCTCCGTAGAACCACAGATCCTTTAATCCCTATCCGTGCTCTCCACTCATCATTTCCCGATTTCCTGATGGATCGCGATCGGAGTGGCGAGTACTTCATCGACGTATCATCTGTTACGGAAAATCTCGCTTTCTCATGCCTTGCAGTGATGAAGAACTGGTTGCGATTCAACATCTGCAAATTGCCGAGTTCCTACCTTCCTAATGCCAAAGTCCCCAATCTCAATGACCGTATTAAAGAATATATATTGCCTGAGCTGGGATATGCATGTCGATTTTGGATTGTCCACGTTTGTAACACGCCCTTCAACGCGTCCATCGCAGACACCGTTCATCAATTGGTTGGTGGCAAGGAATTGTTGTTCTGGCTTGAAGTGCTCAGCCTCCTCAAGTCCCTCAAGACATACACTGGATTATTAGCGTCTCTTATTCGGTGGATCATGGTACGTCGACTGGTTTGGTTCATTACATCTTTTCTACCAACGCATACTAGCCCCAAGAAAAATATAAAAGAATGGTGGATGACATAGCAGACGTACAAAGATTTCTTCGTCTATTCACTGGCATCATTTTATTCAGTACGCCTCATCTGTATCTGTCTGCACTACCATTTTCGCCCAGGAGTTCACATATTTTTACGAGGTTTGCAGACAAGCTCTGTCGTTCTGCAAAGATAATTTCTGATCACAATGCAACGTGGTCAGCAGTGCAGGGAGAGCTACGTGGTCATTCATGGGATGTGAACTCTGTGGCATTTTCGCCAGACGGCAAACAGATTGTGTCAGGGTCGACCGATAGCACAATCCGATTGTGGGATGCTGAGACGGGAGAGCAACTGCGAGCACCTCTGGAGGGACATCAGGGTTCTGTTTTGTCTGTCGCATTCTCACCAGATGGCAAACGCATTGTGTCGGGGTCATCGGACAACACAATCCGATTGTGGGACGCGCAGGCGGGAAAGCTGCTGCGAGCACCTCTGGAGGGGCATCAGGATGCGGTCAGGTCTGTTGCATTCTCACCGGATGGCAGATACATAGTTTCGGGGGCATCTGACAAGACAATCCGATTGTGGGATGCTGAGACTGGAGAGCTGCTACGAGCACCTTTAAAAGGACATCAGGATGAGGTCAACTCTGTTGTGTTCTCGCCAGATGGCAAATGCATCGTGTCGGGGTCAGACGACAAGACAATCCGATTGTGGGACACCGAAACGGGAGAGCAGCTGCGACCACCTTTGGAAGGACATCAGGGTTTGGTCTACTCCGTTGCGTTCTCTCCAGATGGCAAACGTATCGTGTCGGGGTCATCCGACAACACAATTCAATTGCGGGACGCCGAGACGGGAAAGCTGCTGCGAGCACCTTTGAAGGGACATCTGGATTCGGTCCACTCTGTTGCGTTCTCGCCAGATGGCAAGCGCATCGTGTCAGGGTCGTTCGACAAGACAATCCAATTGTGGAACGTTGAGACGGGAGAATTGCTGCGAGCACCTCTAAAGGGACATCAGGGTTTTGTCTTGTCTGTGGCATTCTCGCCAGATGGCAAGCGCATCGTGTCGGGGTCGGAAGACAGGGCAATCCGATTGTGGAATGTTGAGACGGGAGAGTTGCTGCGAGCACCTCTAAAGGGACATCGGGATTTTGTCTCGTCTGTTGCATTCTCGCCTGATGACAACCGCATCGTGTTGGGGTCGGATGACAACACAATCCGATCGTGGGGCATCGAAGAAGGCGAGTTGCTGCGAGCACCTCTTGAAGGACATCAGGGTCCAGTCATGTCTGTTGCATTCTCGCCAGACGGGAGGCACATAATGTCGGGGGCGTCCAAGAAGACAATTCCATTGTGGAACGCTAGGACAGGAGGGCCACTGCGGGCACCTCTGGAGGGACATCTGGCCGGGTGTGTTGCAATCTCGCCAGACGGCAAACGCATGGTGTCGGGGTCGTTTAACATCCAATTGTGGGACACCGAGACGGGAGAACTGCTGCGAGCGCCTCTGGAGGGACATAAGCATTTCGTCAGGTCTGTTGCATTCTCACCGGACGGCAAGCACATCGTGTCAGGGTCAGACGAGACAATCATATTATGGAACGCAGAGACGGGAGGACCGGTGCGAGCTCTGAAGGGACATCAGAATTCGGTATTGTCTGTTGCATTCTCGCCAGATGGCAAACACATCGTGTCAGGGTCGAAAGACATGACAATCCGATTGTGGGACGCCAATACAGGAGAGCCGCTGCGAGCACCTTTGGAGGGACATCGGTGTTTCGTCACGTCTGTTGCATTCTCGCCAGACGGTAAGTGTATTGTGTCTGGGTCAGTCAAGGGGACAATCCAATTGTTGGATGCCGAGACGGGAAAGTTGCTGCGAGCACCTCCAGAGGGACATCAGGGATGGATATCGTCTGTTGCATTCTCACCAGACGGCAAGCGCATCGTGTCTGGGTCGTCTGACAACACAATTCGATTGTGGGATGCCAAGACGGGAGAGCCACTGTGGGCACCTCTGGAGGGACATCAAAGCAAGGTCTTGTCAGTTGGATTCTCGCCAGACAGCAAGCAGATCGTGTCGGGGTCGTCCGATGGGACAATGCGATTGTGGGACACTGAGATGGGAGTGCCATTACGAGCACCTCTGGAGGATCATCAGAGTGAGGCCAGGCCCAATGCATTCTTGCCAGACGGGAAGCGCATCGTGTCAATGAATGAACTCAACTTACAGGTTTTTTCACCAACGTTCTCGTCTTGCATTGATCATGCTCTCCATGATCCTGCAGGAATATTTCAGAGCACGAAGATGAATGAGCATGGATGGTTTATTGGTCGTGATGGTAAACTTTTGTTCTGGGTTCCACCAGATCTTAGACGTGATATCTTTTCCCCTGGAACCCGGATGGTCTTTCCGCGGGGGGTAGAGGTCGATGTTAGTCGTATGGCACATGGAGATGAATGGTACAAGATAAATGATATTCAAGGCTGTTAAAACGTGGCCACGATATTTCTGCTTGCAACTTGTTCAACATATGTTGAAGACTTGGCGATGAATGGTATAAGGTAAATGACATTAACACGTAATGATATTTCTGTTTGCAACTTGTTCAACATATTTTCCATGACTTTAGTGAATACTGCGCATCCCTCGAGTCCATCAATCTCTCTCGCTGTGCATAAAACCAAAACGCCGCGCATTCCAGGAGGAGGAGTGGCCTGTGTCTCTCGATTGTTGAGTGCCAAGAGATGCAAGGTAGATGAGAAGCGCGTCGACGAGTGAAGTTGTGCCAAGGGGTGGCAGTGATAGTATTTGCACTTGTTGAGTCACCCGTCGTCTCGCCCACCATCTACAGTGGATCCATAAAGCAGCAGTGTCCAGGCGCCTTGCGACATCTCAAATGAACTTCGCTGATATACCCTGCCTCCACCAACTCTCACCTCATCAGGTCTACGTGTGCCACTGAGACGGCCTCTAGTCTGCCCATTCCACCTCGACACAACGTGCTTCGCTCGCCAACGCACTTCTCATCTACCTCGCATCTCCTGGCACTAACGAGGTTGCCCCGGGACAAAGGGAGACTCGTGCAGTTGATCACGTTCGGTTGAATCGGGTCTGAATTGCTGAGAGGGCAAGACCTGACAAAAGTTCATTGATGGTGTGTTCCTCTGCCTCTTTACGGGTCCAGGTTTACGAACCTGGCTGTGATACTTACCATGCGGTCTCTTTGTCTCAAAGCCTTTGAGCGCGTTGATAATGAAAAATTTGTACCTTCTAAAATCTATTACAAACACGAGTGTCAGGCCTGTCCGGCTTTCCCCGGGAACTATCTACCACTATCTACCAGGACCGCAAGAGATCCGGAAATGCACGGGTCAAGGAATCGCTGAGCGCCAGTCTGGCCAGGAGTAAAGCTCATCGATCCCCATCTCCCCCTTCTAACGGTGAGCCTAGCCAAATGCGGAACCGTTGTTATCTAACTCCTGCAATAGAAGAATGGTATGTCTTGGTGGATTACGCCGCGTCTTATCCTTACCCTATTTCAGTGACACCAATGACGGAAAGAAAGAGAACAAAGCGTCGCAAATAACAGCCACTCTTCATCATTATTGCACGCTGTTGTCACCCACCTTTCTTGACATTCCCCGTTACGCAGCTAGAAACGTCAGCTGTGTCAATGGAGAAAGGGAAGACGGGATGCGAACAGCTATTCGATGACAGAGAAGATAGGGCTCGATGTCAATTATTTCATCCTAACTGCGCTTTTGTTTGGGACCTGTTGTGCCCCGCCGCCGCCTGTCTTTCCTGATATTCACCCAAATGGAGCTAGAAAAGTCAGCTACGCAAGTGGAATCCCGCTACGGCTCCAAGACCTGCATCTGGTCAATTCTTTCCTACGGCCTACCACCGGTATTCTGCCCAAGGCTCATGCAGAGTCGTTATTGTCCATCTGTCCTGCAATAGAAGAACGGTTCGATTTTGTGAATTACGCTGCTTCTTATTCTGACAGTGTTTCAGTCATTCCAATGACGGAAAAGAAAGGGAACAAATCCTGACCAACAACGGCTACTCTTAATCTCAATTCGTGTGCCATCGTTGCCACCTTTCTTGACGTTCCAATCACTCAACTAGAAACGATAGCTGTGTCAATGGAGAAAAGGGAGAATAGGAAGTGAACGGTTATTTAAACATGTGAATGACGGAGAAGAGAGGGAGAAAGGTGCGACGGTTTTTTTATCTGTTTTTCACTTCTTTCAAGGCTTTGTGGTTCAAGGGTATACAACTGAGATTGTGACGCCCGTCCGGTCTATGGGGCGTCTCAAGAACGATTGAACTACGGGAGAACCAGAAGAGCAGAGAAACGACTACGTGTTCGGCATTTTCGTAGTTTTAAACTTTTTTGGGAGTTTCGTGAAAGTCGTTTCGCGCCAGCGCTCTAGAGACTGAGGAGAATAATCTGCTATATCATCATACGCAAGCCTTTTGCACATGCGTTGGAGTTGTGTGTACTTGTTTGTACAAACTACAGTCTACCAACATTGCAGTGCAGGCGCAGACTACTGCGGTGCGGGCGCCTACTGATGGGTGTCTACTACACGTGTCGGCATCTAGGATGCCCTTGCTTCATTCCCAACAGATATGAGTTCTTTGGAAGTCGGGGGACCGCTGTGAGTATAGTGTTTTGCTACCTTCTGATCTGACTGAGAGTATGGCAGAACCAATCCGGCCGTTCGAATAAAAGGTGCAGATAATTTCATGATTTGAGACTGTACGACTCACACCATACACAGAAATCGACATTGCGCTTGCAAAGCCCATTGGCCTGATGGTGGCCCCGGTATTGGAATTGGACATTGGCATGACAGGGACGTCACCCGTGCAAAAACGTTTCAATTCTGGAGAAACTATCTTAAAATGGGTGTTGGAAGATAAACCGATGTATGTCGTTTCTTTCGCAATGGCCAGAATTTGATGTGTCGTAGCATTGGAACACGATCGGAAGCTCGCCTTCGGCTCCTCAGAACTCACCATTCCCCGCATAACAAGAAACTCAAACTTGAGAAGGAGTGGCCATTGTCGTTCCATGAAATGGCCAATCGTGATCCTACAAGTGAGCTATTCTGTCTCGACTCAATTAATTTCAAGAGATGATCATCTCAATAGATTCGTATATTGTTCAAACTCATGATCCAATCATCGAGGTGCACTTTGATCACAAGGTATGACGCCTCATCAGTTCCAAACAGAAAGCTGTTTACATCGATGGAAGGTTATTCGTTCCTACCTTGCCGAGTCTTCCCCAACCTCAGCAAGTGATACTACCATCGCAGTGAGCAGCCTCGATCACGGCCGTACAGAGGAGGATCTTTCGTCGGGCAGTCCTCCCAGTCTACCTAATATTCGGGTGCAGGCTACTATAGAAGAAGCTTATGAGGTTGCGAGTACTGCCATCTCTGATATGAAGACGCTCTGTTTGCCCATGAAAAGTATCAGCTCAGCATTCAACAGCGCTACTGTCCAGGTCTCTTTGTTCCTTGACACGCTTTCCAAGTTCAACAACATTGTTAATGAGATTGCCAAGGTAAATGTCACCCAACCGTATAGTAAGTCCGTGTATCGATCTAATGCCTAGATCCACCCTTACGCACAAGCCGCTTGGACTATACTCTCTTTTGCATCCAAGGTTTGCATTCCATACGTCTCATGGACCAATGTAACCAACACTTAATAGACGATCATTGATCAAGTAAATCTCGACAACTCAATTATATCTCTGCTACAGAAGATGAATGAAGTATACACGTTTCTTGCAGGGGAAGAATTGGAGCGAATCAAATCCATGAAGATCGTTGTCGAGCGCATCGCCCATCAAACACTAGAGTGTGCCTATTTCATTCAAGAGTACTCGAAAAACAAGAAATTCCGTATGTATTTGTTGGATTATGACATTACCTGTGAAGAACTCAGCTATCTGTCAAGGGACGAGATTGATCAAGAACTTAATATCTGGGACGGACGAGCGCGTGAAAGAATTTACCAGCGCTTTCGACAAACTTATGCAAGAGTTCCGTGACAATGCTGTGGGAGATACATTGGTGATTGTACATCAGATTTGGGATCGTCTTCAAGAATTGCGTGAGACTTTTCCAAAACTATCCCAACCGCTCTTCTGACCCTTTCACGTCACAGCGGAAGAGTTAGACCTCAACGGTATGCCGTATGCTACGGGCGCAGGCCTCAATACCCAAAAGCTTTGTTTGGAAGGCACCCGGGTAGGAATCTTAGGCGACATCATAGATTGGATTAACAACGGTGATGAGGCCACGCGTGTATATTGGCTTCATGGCATGGCAGGCTCTGGAAAATCTGCGATTGCTCATACTATTGCCGACCACTTTCAAGGTCTGAGGCGCCTCGGATCTGTGTTTTGCTTTGACCGGAATCAGGTAGCTGCACGACGCCACGACAAGATCTTTGCAACCATTGCAAGGGACCTTGCTGACGGTGATCCCCATCGGCGAAAAGCATTGGCTACTGCCATTCGTCATAACACATCACTCAAGGGAACTGTCGACATTTCGCGGCAGTGGCTAGAGCTGATTGTACAACCTGCCAAGGAAATGTCAGATTCAATGGCGGGGCCCATTGTCATTGTCATCGACGCCTTAGATGAGAGTGGTGATATGAGATCACGACGTGACATCCTCGAAGTTCTTGCTGGAAGGCATGTCAAGGCCGACGGAAACATCATGAACCTTCCCCCTCAGTTCCGGATTCTTCTTACGTCACGACCATTGCCAGATATCATTGACGCATTCGAGGGCGTGAACCATGTTCGACAAACAGCAATGGAAAACATTCCTTCGAGGGACGACATTCTTCTCTACGTCACTGTTCAGCTGTCAAAGCTTCGGAACGTGCTTCCAACACACTTCAATTATCTTGCTGATGAATCCGATGGATTGTTTGAATGGGCCCGGTTGGCATGTGCCTACTTGAAGGGAGAAGATGGGGCGGGAGCCGGGCTGAATATTAAACAGCGTTTCAATGCCATAATGGCTCGCAGCGAAGATGGTCCGAGGCTTGATAACATGTACAGGCTCGCTCTGGAATCAACATTTCCAAAAGAAGAACCTGCGCGCCGTCGCTGTATCAATCGCTTTAAGTCTGTGATGGGACAAATTCTCGGAACCATAGAACCACTTCCTCTTTCAGCATTAGCATCAATGAGGTGCCACTTTGTCACGGATTCGGATATTGATCTCCCATCCATTGTGATCCCCCTGGGTTCTCTCCTCAGTGGAACCACTGATTCCTCAATTCCCATTCGTCCTCTTCATGCATCCTTTCCCGATTTCTTGATGGATCATGATCGAAGTGGGGAATACTTTATTGATGTGTCACCTGTGATGGAAAATCTCGCCTTTTCCTGCCTTCGAGTGATGAGGAATGGGTTACGATTCAACATCTGCAAATTGCCGAGTTCCTACCTTCCTAATGCCAAAGTCCCTGATCTCAATAATCGTATTAAAGAATGTATATCGCCTGAACTGGGGTATTCATGTCGATTTTGGACTGTTCACGTGTGTAGCATGCCCTTCAAAGTCTCCGTTGCAGACGTCGTTCGCAAATTGTTTGGTGGCAAGGAATTGTTGTTCTGGCTTGAAGTGCTTAGCCTCCTCAAGTCCCTCAATACCTGCACGGGATCATTAGCATCTCTCATTCAGTGGATCATGGTAAGTGCAACTAGTTTGGTTCATCACATGTTTTCTAACCAAAGGCGTACTAGCCCCAAGAAACGTACAAAAAGATGGTGGATGACATAGCAGACGTACAAAGGTTTCTTCGTCTATTCACTGGTATTATTTTATTCAGCACGCCTCATCTGTATCTGTCTGCACTACCATTTTCGCCCAGGAGTTCACATATTTTTACGAGGTTTGCAGACAAGTTCTGTCGGTCTGCAAAGATAATTTCTGACCACAATGTAACGTGGTCTGCAGTGCAGGGAGAACTACGTGGTCATTCATGGGATGTGAAGTCTGTCGCATTTTCGCCAGATGGCAAGCACATTGTGTCAGGGTCGGACGATAGAACAATCCGATTGTGGGATGCTGAGACGGGAGAGCAACTGCGAGCACCTCTGGAGGGACATCGGCATTCCGTTTTGTCTGTTGCATTCTCACCAGATGGCAAACGCATTGTGTCGGGGTCATCTGACGATACAGTCCGATTGTGGGACGTCGAGACGGGAGAGCCACTGCGAGCACCTCTGGAGGGACATCAGGATGAGGTCTGGTCTGTTGCATTCTCACCAGACGGCAGGCGCATAGTTTCGGGGGCATCCGATAACACAATCCGATTGTGGGATGTCGACACAGGACAGCTCTTGCGAGCACCTCTGGAGAGTGAACTCTGCTATTCTGTTGCATTCTCGCCAGACGGCAAGTATATTGTGTCGGGGTCGTCCGATGAGACAATCCAATTGTGGGATGTGGAGATGGGCGAGCCGCTGCAAGCACTCCTTGAAGGACATCAGGCTGATGTCAGGTCAGTTGCGTTCTCGCCAGATGGCAAATCCATCGTGTCAGGGTCGTGCGACGGCACAATCCGATTGTGGGATGCTATGACGGGAGAGCCACTGCGAGCACCCCTGGAGGGACATCAGGGATGGATCTTGTCTGTCGCATTCTCGCCAGATGGCAAGCACATCGTGTCGGGGTCAAAAGACAAGACAATCCGATTGTGGAACGTTGAGACGGGAGAGTTGCTGCGAGCACCTCTAAAGGGACATCAGGATTTTGTCTCGTCTGTGGCATTCTCGCCTGATGGCAAGCGCATCGTGTCGGGGTCAGATGACAAGACAATCCGATTGTGGGGCATTGAAGAAGGCGAGTCGCTGCGAGCACCTCTTGAAGGATATCAGGGTCCAGTCATGTCTGTTGCATTCTCGCCAGACGGGAGGCACATAATGTCAGGAGCATCCAAGAAGACAATCCCATTGTGGGACGCTAGGACAGGAGAGCCGCTGCGGGCACCTCTGGAGGGACATCAGTATTTTGCCTGGTGTGTTGCAATCTCGCCAGACGGCAAACGCATGGTGTCGGGGTCGTTTGACATCCGATTGTGGGACGCCGAGACGGGAGAACCGCTGCGAGCACTTCTGAAGGGATATCGGCCTTTGGTCAGGTCTGTTGCATTCTCACCGGATGGCAAGCGCATCGTGTCAGGGTCAGACGACAGGAAAATCATATTGTGGAACGCGGAGACGGGAGAACCGCTGCAAGCACCTCTGGAGGGACATCAGGGTTCGGTCTCGTCTGTTGCATTCTCGCCTGATGGCAAGCGCATCGTGTCGGGGTCGGAAGACAAGACAATACGATTGTGGGACGCCGAGACAGGAGAGCCGCTGCGAGCACCTCTGGAGGGACATCGGCATTTTGTCAGGTCTGTTGCATTCTCGCCAGATGGCAAGTACATCGTGTCGGGATCGGCTGACCATGTAATACAATTGTGGGATGCCAAGATGGGAGAGCCACTGCGGGCACCTCTGGAGGGACATCAGAAACAGGTCTTGTCTGTTGCATTCTCGCCAGATAGCAAGCACATCGTGTCAGGGTCGTCTGACAACACAATTCGATTGTGGGACGCCAAGACAGGAGAGCCACTGCGGGCGCCTCTGGAGGGACATCAAAGCGAGGTCTTGTCAGTTGCATTCTCGCCAGACAGCAAACAGATCGTGTCGGGGTCGTCCGATGGGACAATGCGATTGTGGGACACTGAGATGGGAGTGCCATTACGAGCGCCTCTCGAGGGTCATCAGAGTGAGGTCATGTCCATTGCATTCTCGCCAGACGGCAAGCGCATCGTGTCACAGTCCCAGTCAAATTATGAAGCGATCCGGTTATTTGATGTTAATGCAAAAGTATGCTGCTTTTCACGATACTACTGTCAACATCGAATGTTTAATGAACTCACTCGCAGGTTTTTTCACCAACGTTTTCGTCTTGCACTGATCATGCCCTCCATGATCCTGCAGGAATATTTCAGAGCACGAAGATGAATGAGCATGGATGGTTTACAGGTCGTGACGGCGAACTTTTGTTCTGGGTTCCACCGGATCTTAGACGTGTTTTTTTTTCCCCTGGAACCCGGATGGTTTTTCCGCGATTGGTGGAGGTCGATGCTAGTCACATGGTACACGGAGATGAATGGTTTAAGGTATATGACATTTAAAGCTTTGTAAGTTACATCCATGACCATTTGAATACTGCGTGCGCATATCTCGGGTCAACCGCTGAGTCTCTCTCGCTGTGCATAAAACGTCACGCCTTGCAGGAGTGGTTTGTCTTTCTCAATTGTTGAGTGACAGGAGATGTGCGAGATAGATGAGAAGCGCGGCGACAGAAGCACGTTGTGACGAGGGTGGAATGGACAGGGAGACCGTTGTGGATGAAGGCTGCCATGGTCGTAAGCGATTCTTATTGAAATATCGAACGTCAAAAAGTTTAACTGGTGCCAGCTTTCCTGCGGTTCCGGCAAGTGTTCAGCCGTTTCCTTCTTTCTGTTAGATGCTGTAATTGCTCTTGAATCGAAGATACATAATCTGTCTGAAATTGCTGCCCCCAAGTTGTTCCTCCGCTTCCCCTGCTCTCGTTGCATTCCCTTCGCACACTCCTCTCCTTCGCCCGTCACTTTTTGGGGCTCTTTACTTGCCCTTTGCTCTCACATTCCCTTCTACTGCTCTTCCCCCTTTCCTGTCCGGCAGTATTAGCTTTGCCCTCCGTCATTGTTATTAGAAGTTGATACCGCAGAAAAGAAAATTTCTCCTGCCGTTTCCATCACTTTTTCATCCCTGACGAGCGCTTCTCCTGTGTCCCAGGGTTGTTATAAGTGGAAAACTGGTCACTGGTGGAGATGGGTATGTTAACAATGATGTCTATTCAACTTACATCACCTGATTTTCTGTCTTTCGTCGACTTACCTTTATAGCCAGCTACCCGCTGGCTCTCGTCCAGAATAGGACTTGTGGCATAGCTCATGACTAAACAGGGAAGATTAGCTGTGCAAGGACAAGGCGGGCCCTGCGAATCACTGCTTCAAATTGTATTATGAGAGAAAGGCCGTCTCCGTGGCGTGTGTACACCTGATGAGCTGAGAGTGGGTAGGGCACTCAAATAAAAAAGGATGTTCAAAGCAGAAGTGCGAAGGTGAGCAGGCAAGAGAGGGTGAGTGTTTAATAAGACTAGTGGGGGAGCAGGTGGCAGTGAGTGAGGGAATTGTCGTGTTAGCGAGGAGCTGAGCTGCTGATGAGCAGCCAGTCTGTGAGGAGCACTCGACAGTGGCGAGTGGGCAAGTTGGCCGGCAAGTACTATAGTAGTTGGAGAAGGAGCAGGCAAGTAGCCGAGTGAACCGACTGGACGAGGGAGCATGGCACGCGGAGCAAGACTATCGTCGTTGATTGCAACGTTGAACGCATTGAACACAACAAGTGCAAATATTACCGCGAAGGCAGAACAACTTGGTCAATGATTCATAATGATTAATGAAGCGCGCTTGGCAACCCTAACGGTCGATTGAAAAGGCTCGTTGCTTCTTGTTCTATGGCCCCCAGGGGGGGAATGCAACCAAGTTGCTCCAGGGCAAACAGAGACTTGCGCAGTCGATTGAATCAGTTCTGGTCCTCTGGATAGTACAGAAGGGAAAGGTTCGTTGATGGTGTGTCCCTCTGCCTCTTTACAGGTCCGACCGGTTTACGATTCTGGCTGTGATAGTTTTGATATTTGTCTAAAAGCCATCGAGTGCGTTATCACACACAAATTATGAAAAAATTTGTACCTTCTAAAATGCACCACAAGCACGAGTGTCAGAATCGTACAGTCGTCTACAGTCCTATGGTCCTCAAATTCTGTTGGATATTTTGTCAGAATAACTAACCTTGCAACCGAGTAAGGAGCTCTACCCAATGTCATCGTTGGTTGATTTTAACTTGCGTTTAGTTGACAATGAGGTCCAAGCCCAGGGCCCACAGCAAGGGAGCACGAGGAAAAGGCTAAATAGCCTCTCTATCTTCCCTGGGAACTCTCTGCCGCTATGTGCCTGCACCGCAAGAGATCTGGAAATGCATGGGTCAATCAATCATTGAGCGTCAGCTTGGCGAGGACTCATGCTCAACAATCCCCGTCCTTCCCTTTATAACGACGAGCCTGGCCAAGGTTCATGCGGCGATAGAAGAACGGTTCGTTTTCGTGGATTATGCTGCTTCCTATTACGGCATTTCAGCCACGCCAACGACAGAAAAGAAATGGAACAAAGCCTGGCCAACAACAGCTATTGTTCATCTCAATTCGTGACTGTTATGCACCATTGTCAGCCACCTTTCTTGACATTCAACATCGCTCAGCTAGGAACATCAGCTGTGTTATCGGAGAAAAGGAAGATGGGAAGCAAATGGCTATTTAAACACGTCAGTGATGGAGAAGAGAGGGAACAAAGCGCTTCTCAGCGTCGATTAATTCATTCTAACTGCACTTTTGTTCGCAACTTGTTGTGTCCCACCGTCGTCCGCTTTTCTTGATATTCACCCATGGAGCTAGAAAAGCCAGCTATGCAAGTGGAAGGGAGAAAGGTACGATGGTTTTATTTCATTTATGTTGATTCATCTGTTTTTCACTTTCAACAGAAGAGCAGGGAAATGATTACGCATTTGGCATTTTCGTCATTTAAAACTTTTTTGGGATTTTTGCGAAAGTTGTTTCGCGCTAGCGCTCTAGAATCTTCAGTGACTGAGGGGAATAGTCTGCCCGAATATAAAGGGAGGGGGCTGATCCAAGGAAAAGGATAAACAAATCTGAGGAATTTTAGCCACGCACTACTACACCCACCAAGGTATATTTTCTCCCTTTCGCCCATTACGCACTAAAAGTTTTGGAATGTAGGCATCGAATAGCAAGTTATTCTGACCTAAGTCGGCCGCTGTACATTAGCTTCTCTCTCAAAAGTCAAAGATATTATTATCCTTTATTCATAAAACCGACTACTGCGGACAACAGCGAGCGCCTACTGATGGGCGTCACTACACGTGTCAACATCTGGAATGCGCTTGCTTCACTCCCATCAGATATGAGTTCCATAGCAGGCGGGGGACCACTGTGAGTATAGTATTTCACTACTTTCTGATCTGACTGAGAATACAGATCCAATATGGTTGTTCGGATAAAAGGTGCGAATAATGTCACGCTTTGAGATTGCATGACTCACACTATACGAAGAAATCGACGTTGTGCTTGCAAAGCCCATCGGCTGGATGATAGCCCCGGTATTAGAATTGGACATTGGCACAGCGGGGACGTCACCCATGCAAAAACACTTCAAATCTGGGGAAACTACCCTAAGATGGGTGTTGGAGGATAAACCGATGTATGTCCTTCCATTCCTTTTGCAGTGGCTAGAAATTGACCTGTCGTAGCATTGGTGCACAATCGGAAGCTCGCCTTCGTCTCTTCAGAACTCATCATTCCCCGAATAACAAGACACTCAAACTTAAGAAGGAGTGGCCGTTGTCGTTCCTTGAGATGGCCAATCGTGATCCTGCAAGTGAGCCGTTTTTCTTTGCAACTCGATTAATTTGGGAGATGACGATTCATCCCTAGATCCGTATATTGTTCAAATTCAAGATCCAATCATCAAGGTCCATTTTGATCATGAGGCGTGCGACCTTATCAGTTCCACAGATCTAGAGAAGATTGTGTTACAACCACGGAAGGTTCCTCAGCGTTCCTTCACGTCTCCATCGTCCCCGACCTCAGCCAGTGATACTACCACTGCAGTTCCTCAGCGTTCCTTCACATCTCCATCGTCCCCGACCTCAACCAGTGATACTACCACTGCAGTAAACAGCCTTGATTATGACAATACGAAGGAAGATCCTTCGACGGGTACTCCTCCCAGTCTTCCAGCGAAGGCTACTGTGGAAGCAGAGGTCGCGAGTACTGCCGTCTCAAATATGATGACACTTTATTCATCCGTCAAAGGTGTCAGCTCAGCAGTCGACGGCGCTGATGTCCAGGTTTCTTTGTTCCTTGACACACTTTCCAAGTTCAACAATATTGTTAATGAGATTGCCAAGGTAAATGTCATCTTACTGTATAATAGGTTTGTGCATTGATCTAATGCCTAGATCCACCCTTACGCACGAGCCGCTTGGACTATACTCTCTTTTGCATCCAAGGTTTGCATTCCATTCGTCTCATGAGATCAATTGGGCCGACATTTAATAGATGATCATTGATCAAGTAAATCTCGACAACTCAATCATATCTCTCCTTCAGAAGATGAATGAAGTATACACGTTTCTTACAGGGGAAGAATTACGGCGCATCGAATCCATGAAGCTCGTCGTCGAGCGCATCGCCCATCAAACTCTAGAGTGTGCCTATTTCATCCAAGAGTACTCGAAAAACAAGAAATTCCGTATGTATTTGTTATGACATTACCTGCGAAGAACTCACCTTTCTGTCAAGGGAACAGATTGATCAAGAACTTGGTATCCGGGACGGACGTGCGCGTGAATGAATTTTCCAGCATTTTCGACAAGCTTATGCAAGAGTTCCGTGACAATGCTGTGGGAGATACGTTGGTGATTGTACATCAGATTTGGGATCATCTTCAAGAGTTGCGTGAGTCTTTTCTGGAAATCATCCCAACCGCTCTTCTGACCCTTTCACGTTACAGCGGAAGAGTTGGATCTCAACAGTATGCCATATGCTACAGGTGCAGGCCTCAATACCCAAAAGCTTTGTTTGGAAGGCACCCGGGTAGGAATCCTAGGCGACATCATGAACTGGATTAACTATGGTGACGAAGAAACGCGTGTATACTGGCTTCATGGCACGGCCGGTTCCGGAAAATCTGCGATTGCTCATACTATTGCTGACCACTTTCAAAGTCTGAAGCGACTCGGATCTGTGTTTTGCTTTGACCGGGATCAGGTAGCCGCACGGCGCCATGACAAGATTTTTGCAACTATTGCTAAGGATCTCGCTGACTGTGATCCCCACTGGCGAAAAGTATTGGCAGCTGCCATTCGGCACAACACATCACTCAAGGAAACTGTTGACATTTCGCGCCAGTGGCTGGAGCTGATTATACAACCCGCCAAGGAAATGTCAGATTCAATGGCGGGGCCTATTGTCATTGTTATCGACGCCTTGGATGAGAGTGGTGATGCAAAATCACGACGTGACATCCTTGAAGTTCTTGCTGGAAGGCATGTCAAGGCAGACGGAAACATCATGAACCTTCCCCCTCAGTTTCGGATTCTTCTTACATCGCGACCGTTGCCGGATATCATTGACGCATTTGAGGGCGTGAACCATGTTCGACAAACAGCCATGGAAAACATTCCATCATGGGAAGATATTCTTCTCTACGTTACTGCTCAGCTGTCAAAGCTTCGGAATGTGCTTCCAGCAGACTTCAATTCTCTTGCTCATGAATCTGATGGATTGTTTGAATGGGCGCGGTTGGCTTGTGCCTATTTGAAGGGAGAGGATGGGGCGGGTGCTGGGCTGAATGTCAAACAGCGTTTCAATGCCATAATGGTTCACAGCGAAGATGGTCCGAGGCTTGACAACATGTACCGCCTCACTTTGGAATCGACGTTTCCGAAACAAGAACCTGCGCGCAGTCGTTGTATCAATCGCTTCAAGTCTGTGATGGCACAAATTCTCGGAACTATAGAGCCACTTCCTCTTTCGTCGTTAGCATCAATGAGGCACCACTTCGTCACGGATTCAGATATCGATCTCCCATCCATCGTGAAACCCCTGGGTTCTCTCCTCAGTGGAACCACTGATTCCTCGGTCCCTATTCGTGCTCTCCACTCATCCTTTCCTGATTTCCTGATGGATCGCAGTCGGAGTGGCGAGTACTTCATCGACGTATCATCTGATACGGAAAATCTCGCCTTCTCATGCCTTGCAATGATGAAGAACGGGTTGCGATTCAACATCTGTGAACTGCCAAGTTCCTATCTTCCCAATTTCAAAGTACCTGATCTGGATGATCGTATTAAAGAATATATATCACCTGAACTGGCGTATTCATGTCTATATTGGACCGTCCACATTTGTAACACGCCATTCAACGCGTCCATTGCAGACACCGTTTGTAAATTGTTTGGTGGCAAGGAATTGTTGTTTTGGCTTGAAGTGCTCAGCCTCCTCAAGTCCCTCAATACTTGTACTGCATCATTAACGTTTCTCATTCAGTGGATCACGGTATGTCAACTGGTTTGGTTCATTACATATTTTTTTACCAACGCACACTAGCCACAAGAAAAATATAAAAGAATGGTGGATGACATAGCAGACATACAAAGATTTCTTCGTCTATTCACAGGCATTATTTTGTTCAGTACGCCTCATCTGTACCTGTCTGCATTACCATTTTCGCCCAGGAGTTCACATATTTTTGTGACGTTTGCAGACAAGTTTTGTCGTTGCGCAAAGATAATTTCTGACCACAACGCAACGTGGTCAGCAGTGCAGGGAGAGCTACGTGGTCACTACTGGCATGTGAATTCTGTTGCATTCTCACCAGACGGCGAACAGATTGTGTCTGGGTCGGCAGATGAGACACTCCGATTATGGGATGCTGAGACGGGAGAGCAACTACGAGCACCTCTCGAGGGACACCAGGGTTCTGTTTTATCTGTTGCGTTCTCACCAAATGGTGCATGCATAGCGTCAGGGTCATCCGACAACACAATCCGATTGTGGGACGCCGAGACGGGAGAGCCGCTGGGAGCACCTCTGGAGGGACACCAGGATGAGGTTAGGTCTGTTGCATTCTCACCAGACGGCAGGCGCATAGTTTCGGGGGCATCCGATAACACAATCCGATTGTGGGATGTCGACACAGGACAGCTCTTGCGAGCACCTCTGGAGAGTGAAGTCTGCTATTCTGTTGCGTTCTCGCCGGACGGCAAGTACATCGTGTCGGGGTTGTCCGACGGGACAATCCGATTGTGGGACACTCAGACGGGCGAGCTGCTGCAAGGATCCCCTGAAGGACATCAGGGTCAGGTCAGGTCAGTTGCATTCTCGCCAGACGGTAAATCCATCGTGTCGGGGTCGTCCGACATGACAATCCGATTGTGGGATGCTGAGACGGGCGAGCCGTTGCGAGCACCTCTGGAGGGACATCAGGAATGGATCTTGTCTGTTGCATTCTCGCCAGATGGAAAACGCATCGTATCGGGGTCGTGTGATGAGACAATCCGATTGTGGAATGTCGATACAGGAGAGTTGCTACGAGCACCTCTGGAGGGGCATCAGGATGTGGTCTTGTCTGTTGCATTCTCGCCAGATGGCAAGCGCATCGTTTCGGGGTCATCCGACAAAACAATCCGATTGTGGGATGCCGGGACGGGAGAGCTGCTGCGAGCGCCTCTGGAGGGACATCAGTATATTGTCTGGTCTGTTGCGTTCTCACCAGATGGCAAGCGCATCGTGTCGGGGTCGGAAGACAAAACAATTCGATTGTGGGACGCCCAGACGGGAGAGCTGCTACGAGAATTTCTGGAGGGACATCAAGATTGGATCATCTCTGTTGCATTCTCGCCAGATGGCAAGCGCATCGTATCGGGGTCACACGATAGGACAATCCGACTATGGGACACTGAGACGGGAGAGTTGCTGCGAGCACCTCTGGAGGGACACCAGGATGTGGTCTTCTCTGTTGCATTCTCGCCAGATGGCAAGCGCATCGTTTCGGGGTCAGAAGACAAAACAATCCGATTGTGGGACGCTGAGACGGGCGAGCCGCTGCGAGGACCCCTCGAAGGACATCAGGGTCAGGTCAGGTCTGTTGCATTCTCGCCAGACGGAAAATGCATCGTATCGGGGTCGTACGACAACACAATCCGATTGTGGGACACCGAGACGGGAGAGCCACTGCAGGCGCCTCTGGAGGGACATGAATATCTTGTCGGGTCTGTTGCATTTTCGCCAGATGGCAAACGCATCGTGTCGGGATCATCCGACAACACAATCCGATTCTGGGACGTCGAGACGGGGGAGCCTCTGCGAGCACCTCTTGAGGGACATCAGAATGAGGTCTTGTCCGTTGCATTTTCGCCGGACGGTAAACTCATCGTGTCCGGGTCGCACGATAAGACAATCCGACTGTGGGACACTGAGACGGGAGAGCTACTGCGAGCACCTCTGGAGGGACATCAGTATTCCATCTGGTCTGTTGCATTCTCACCAGACGGCAAACACATCGTGTCAGGGTCGTCCGACAAGACAATCCGATTGTGGGACATTGAGACGGGAGAGGGGCCGCTGCAAACACATGTCGAGCCGGGACATCTGAGTGAGGCTAGGTCCATCGCATTCTTGCCTGATGGCAAGCACAGCATGTCGGGGTCGGGCTCAAATGATAAAGCGATCCGGTTACTTGACGCCAATGCAAAAGTATGTTCCTTTTCACAATGCTACCATTAACATTCTCGGAGTGCTTGATAAATCCAACTTTCAGGTTTCTTCGCCAATATTTTCGACTTGCATTGAACATGCTCTCCATGATCCTGCTGGAATATTTCAGCACACTAAGATGAATGAGCAAGGATGGTTTATTGGTCGTGATGGTGAACTTTTGTTCTGGATTCCACCGGATCTTAGATATGGTTTTTTTTCCCCTGGAAGCCGGATGGTCTTTCCGCGAAGGGTAGAGGTCGATGCTAGTCATATGGCACATGGAGATGAATGGTACAAGGTAAATGATATTCAAGGCTGTTAAAATGTGATGATATTTCCGGTTGTAACTTGTTCAATACTGTAGTCGAATACCGCGCATTTCTCGAGTCCACCAATTTCTCACTGTGCATAGAACCAAAACGTCACGCCTTGCAGGAGAAGTGGCTTGTGCCTCTTCCGATTGTCCAGTTCCAGGAGATGCGAGGTAGATGAGAAGCACGTTGGCGAGTGAGCATATTGTGCCAAGGGCGTCGGAGTGGGCAGAGAGGCGATTGTGAGGCGATTTCTAGATGTTGCAATTACTCCTGCACCGAAGATACATAATCTGTGAATTCCCGCTACCCGCTGTTTCTTTCCACTTGCTCTCCTCGCATTCCCCTTTATTGCTCTTCCACGTTAGTATATGTCGATACCACAGAAAATAATATACTTCTTCTGCGCCGTCTCCATTCGTTGGAGTCGACAAGCAGCATGACTAAGACTTCATTATTGAGTCCTTCCTCTGTGTCCCAGGGTTGTTATCCGATCAGTGACAGTGCAATGGGTAGGTTAACAATGATGTCTATTCAACTTACATCGCCTGATTTTCTGCCTCTCGTCAACGTACCTACTAGTATGATGCTACTATCAAGCTTATAGCCAGCAACCCGCGGGCCCGTGCCCTTAGCGTCCGGCAACAGGACTTATGGCATATATCGTGATCAAGCTTGCCAAACAGCGAAGATGAACCATTCATGGCTCGCGTAAGGACAGGCGGTTTTCCCTGAAAATCATAGCTTCAAAAGGTATCCACAGTGGAAGGTCAGAGGCGCAGCGCATCCGAGCGAGGAGTGCTAAAAGTCTTCCAAGTCACGGAGCTCATTTGAGATGTCGAGAAACACCCATCATGGTCCTGTCATGATGTATGCACTGTAGATGGCGGGCGAGACGGCGGGTGAGTATATCATAAGAACTGAAGCGACATAAGCTAAGTTACACAGACATGAGGAAGGCCCGGGGATGACAAATGAACTTCGAAAATGTTCAAAGCAGAAGAGCCGCGGATAAGGTGATCGGGCAAGAGAGAGTGGGCGAGCAGGTGGTAAGCGAGGCAAGGTGACAACCGACTGAGTCGTGGGCAAAGAGTGGCTTATACTCACACTGTCGTCTATTGAAGCCGACTGCGAAAGTCGACAAGTGCATAACATGTGGCTGTGTAGATAGATTTACATAACATAATATAAGAATCACAATTGAATAAAAATTTAGATATAACAAAGACAGAACTATTCCTTCCCCAAGACAATTCCACTTTATAATTTACGATGCACTCGTGATCCCACACGAAACCGCGGTTTTTTTGTTTCTCGATGCACTTCTACTATTGAGTGTTCCGCGGTGCCTTGTACGTCTTAAGAAGAAGGGAGCTAAAAACGACCGTGCAAGAACTGGGCCTATTAAGTCACTGACATCTGTACCATCATATCGACAGACTCACGACAATGCCATGGCCAGCGACGCCCAAACCGGATTAAGTCGCGCATGTTTCGCCGGATAAATTACCCCTGCTGCTATCGGCACAGCTATAACGTTGTACATCAACGCCCACAACTTTTTTTGACTTTTAAATGGCATATTTAGGAACGAGTATCCAGACTCACGAAATTAAACTTGACCCGCCGTATAATCACCTTTGATAAGTCGAATAGTGTGATGAGATTTCGAAGATTTGATGACACCAGAATGAAACTAGAAGTAGAGATCGCTATATCGCCTAAATCGTGCCTCGTTAGTATCTCCTTTTTGTTTTTTTCAAGGTCTTACTGACTTCCGGAACCAATCGCAATGCCAACATCTGCCGTAGAGAGGGCCTGAAATCTGTCAGCCTCTATGACAACATTCGTCCCACGGCTAGAACTCACAGGTGCGTCGTTTATCCCATCTCCAACCATCGCCACCACAGTACGACGTTTACCTTGTCGGTTCTGTTGTTGCTGAAACTGTTGCACTTTCTCTGCCTGAAAGTATTGGTGGCTGAGCGCTCTCGGATCGAATTTACAATCACACACACATACCTTCTCGTGAGGAAGGACCCCTGCGATCACATTTTCACTCGGAATACCTACCATTGATGCAACGACGCTCGCGGTCTTCGGATTGTCTCCAGAAATGAGCCATGTATCGATCCCTCTTTTCTGGAACCAGCTAATGACTTCGGTAGCTTCCAGTCGCACGACGTCTGCAACGGCAAAAGCAGCTGCAATGTTGAATGTTCCGCTCGTCTTTTCGTCATCACAAATTGCTATGAGGACAATACTCTTTCCCTCTGATTTCCAGACTTCCAGGCGCTCCAATAAACCGCTGTTTAATTGAACCTCATGTTCTTGAATCCACTTTTCATTACCCATCACGGCGGTACATGACAATTTGTCGAACGTGGCCTTTAGTCCCCGACCGGCAAATTCTTCAAAGCTAGACATCGTCAAGCCCGTCGCACTTTGTTCTGAAGAGCAGTATTGTCGAATGGCTCGGGACAAAGGATGTGTAGACGCGTTCCCAAGTTCCACTGCGATACCTTTGACTAATTCCTCATTCCATGTATCTTCCGCGAAAAGAGCAAAGTCAGAAACACGGGGCTCTCCTCCCTCAGTTATCGTGCCCGTCTTATCAAATATGACGACGTCTATTTTGGACATTTCGTGGAAGGCTTCGCCTCCACCACGCGCAAGAACACCGTGCTTGGCAGCCAAGCCTAGTCCGACAAGAAACGCCGTCGGCGCAGCCAAACCGATACCACAAGGACAAGCGACGACGAAGACCGCGATTGCAAAACGAAGCGACCATACAGCTATTTTAAGAATTGGTCAGTTGTGTTTTTTTTTGGATCGTAGCACGAGTAACACTTACCCCATCCGCCGACCTTTATGTCGAGATAATCCTCCGGCAGCACATGAGCGTATCCGAGGATAAGCCATATAAGCCATGTGATTATGGCAAGTAAAGTTATAACAGGGACGAAATAACTGATGAGCATATCTGCTATGGGTGCCTGGTAACTGTGTCCTTCCCGAACTATTTTGATTATATCGTCTAACCTGTTGGGGGGAAGGATTACGTTCAGCCTCGATCAAGTCAACAAAGAAAGAAAACTCACATTGTCCGTCCTCCAATGCTGTCGACTCTGACATGAACCATTCTGCCTTTGTTTATTGTCCCTACGTATACCTTATCTCCGGACCCTTTAGTAACGAGTCGCGATTCGCCTGTTAAAGAACTTTCATCAAATAAGCTTTCCTCGCCCTCCAGTATTATTCCATCCGCAGGAGGAGTCGCGCCATACGGGACACAAGTTATGTCCCCTATTTCCAGGAAGTCGATGGGAACTTTCTCGACCTTGGTTTCCTGAGACAATGTCGCGCTATGGCTGTCGTTAAACTGATCAATGCCTTTTTCCAGGTTTTCAAGTGAGATCTTCTTTGGCGAAAACGATTCGGGGACTATCACGAATGCCTCTGCGGGCTGGAGGGACGACAGAGCAGCGATAGCATCTGCGGTACGCGACTTGCTACTTGTCTCGATGAACCGACCTGTCGATAGTTAGATATTTTCCTGGCTATGCTCCGAATACTCACCAGCCAACAGAAACATGGTGAGAAAAACAACCGTATCAAAGTATGTCGTATGATCCGCGTTGCTACTTCGAGGACTTGTCGCAGAGATGATCAGCAGCGCCAGCGATGAAAAATAAGCAACTGAAATGCCGCTGGTAACGAGAAGATTCATGCTTCCGAATCTGGTGAATTTGTGTAATAATGTCGATGAGTTTGATTTTTTCCAAAGCGATCTAATCTCCTGTATGCTCTTCTGATGAAAAACGTTCGCGCTATAAAACATGACAGGCGTTGAAGTGAACAAAAGCGACCATTCGATTCTGGACACGTTTCCGGCCCATATGGGCGCCATGAGATACGTTTTGCCTGGATTGCCATTCTTGACCAAGGACATGAAGACAACACCCAGGACGAAAGTTGGTATGGCTGCAATAACTGCAAACGCAAGTCGGAAAAGCATGTCCCTTCGTTCACGCGCTTGGACCGCTTTCGTTATTTGCTCAAGCGTCGGCGGGTGATGGACAGTTACTTGATAGGGAGGATCATTCAATGACTGTATGCGAGCCACGATGTTCCGTATTGATAAAGTTGGCGGCTTTGGAACGTAGGACACGACAAATATCGGTTCTTTGTGCGACGTCAGCGGCTTTTCTATTGTTATCTGTTCTCCCATGGCCATGACAGCGCTTACGATTTTGTCGGGGCATTGTCTAACAAATGGTCAATTTTCATGGAAGTTAGTGACGTCGAAATTAGAAATAGACTGACGGAGAATGGATTCCGTCTACTTTTAACGCGACGGTTCTTGAAGTCGTCGCAGACGCGAACTCGGCTTCAACACTGACGATCCGCACATCATAACCACAATCTTCGATGGTATTGCGCACGAATTCCGCAAGGCTGTCATTATCCAGCGTACAGACACCAGAATTTTCGATTAGGTTAATTGAGATATTGCTTACTCCAGGAATGGAGGTCAAGGCGTCTGTGATTGTGATTCTGCAGGACGCGCACGTCATACCACCAATAGCCAGAGTGAGTCTATATCGATCGGGAGAGATCTTGTCCTGGTTCCTTGTTGGTGTCGTCGACGTCGTCGGAGCATACGACTCTTTATGACGAAGGACGTCTGGCGCCACAGATTTCTCGCGACACCAGTCACAGTTCCGGTGGTGAGCGTCACTCTTCCCCATTGAGAAAGCGTCATCGTCGTCGTCGTCGTTTACCAACGTGTCAGAGCGTTCAAGACGAATATTGAAACCATTGTCAAGGAGGGCGTGTTGAAGCGCTTCCAGCGACAGTGATGGTTCGTGAATAATATCAACGCATTTAAGATTTTCGGAAGCATCGATAGAGGACGGAATGGGCGATAAATAACATAGCGATTCTTCTATGGCACGAATGCAACTGTTGTCAAAGGGCTGGGCGTCAGCAATCAAGGCAAGACATCGACCATGAACAATGGCCCACCTGGGGCAATGGAGGTTCTGGATATGAATCGTCGTCTTCATTGCGAATTGCAAATATCCAGACTCACTTCTTGCCTGTGATATATACATCTGTACCGCATTTCATTGGCTATCCAAAAAATGGCTCAAGGCCCCCGGCAACAAGGAACTTGGTTCATTACGGTTGGAGTCAAATGTACGCCAAGTCAGGGCGATTATGCCGGCTTTGCCAAGTTGCAATTATGCCGTGACTGAGAATAAGTCTTGCACTGCTCGACGGGCACTGCTCAATGGGGACCGAGAAAGGGGTACCGGGTTTAGTAGCCTGAGTGATCGGAACGAGTCACGGTGTGACGTACGAGGGCTGTTACTTACAAATTCATCTAAACCGGCACGCGACGATGATTCTTTGACAGTAGGCCTACCTGCGTATCGCGCTGAACACATGGGTTCACAGCTCCTATACTTGGTATCTGGCCCGTGAACTCTAACTTTATGGTCCTTTAGCATACGTCAGTGTAACGCTTACCCCCTGTGTTCGGTTCACGAAATGTGACAGCAAGACAGCTGCCCACCGCATCCAGATCGATTATCACCACCAGACACAAGACCCGGATCCCTTGCAATGAGCCTTGTTTGACGAAAAGGGATATATTTGTAAGTTTAATGGCCTCCTCCATGTTTCATCTACGTACATCGTTGCTTTAGCATTACAGAAAGGCGGTGCTTGATATATTGAAACGGTTTCTCTGACGTTGAGGTCATGGACGGAATGCATTGTGAGTATTATTGACGTAAAGTCCTAAAAATATAGATCCGTTAACCATCGACGCCTAGTACGTCAACTTTGATTTTAGTGAACGACCACAGCCATTCTCGAGTTTGTTACGCAAAGAAAAGTAACTTTTACGAGTTCGAGGTTTTGGATTTGGAATTTTGTTATGTGGTCTTTTTCCCTAATACAGGCGTAAGCACTTTATTTTCGTACCTCGGGATTTACCGGTACAGCGCGTTTTTCTGTTAGCCATCCAAATTATGGCTCATACACCTCGCTGGATTACTCGGATAGTGGCAGCCCTGGAATAGTTCGCTATTTCCTCGGACTCCGGACGCGAGCCGCCGGCGCGTCTCATATCTTCGTTTCTATCTCAGTCTTTTGTTTCGAACGCCTTGTTGACACGGGTCCATTCAGTGATCACAATTCGCGAATTGGTCTCGGTCTAAAATCGAGCCTCGGGGCTGTCCAAAAAAAACAGAACACGCTTCACTTCACCATCACGCACCCGTTGATGCACCTGAATCCAGTACATACATCCACTAAAAAAGTGTCGAATGGCACATTATTTAGCATAGAACTGATACGTGTTGAAAGCTTGTTCTTTGCATCGCATTCGCGAGTTTTGCTTATGGACGTACCAAGAGCTTGAGAGAATTTCTCCTCCCAGTAAGATGACAGCACGATTGGTTTGTGACAGGCGCATCTGTGACAGTGTTATGACCTTCCTCTCACTCAACTATCTTCTCTGCGGAGACAAGGAACTTCAGGTGTTTACCGTCAAAGTCGCGAAGAGCGGAGATGTCAGCACTCTCAAGCAGATGATCAAGGAGAAGCAGGGCCCTCGCCTCAACCACGTCGGCGCATCCGACCTCGACCTCTTTCGGGTTTCCGTGCTCGTGGATGACAATTTCAGACAGCGGTTCAAAGATTGCCACATCGAACCAGCAATAAAGTCCGACTTCATACCGCTATCGCAAGTATTCCCCCACGTCGAAGATGATCACGTCCATATTATCGTTTATGCAGAAGACGAGGGTGAGCTCGTTTACGTCGTTTTCCGTGTCGCATACAATCTCATTAATTGATATGTGTGGATACTATCCACTCAGTCGACCCCACAAAACTTATTTCGCTCAATTGCTTCGTTCTTGGTGATGACCCGGGCCCCAATCGGGTGTTCGCTGTCGAAATTCTAAAGACCGACTATGTTAGCTTTCTCAAGGAAAAGATCAAGGAGAAGCAGAGCCCTCGCCCCAACCACGTTGCTGCCTCGGATCTCTATATCTGGAAGGTCTCCTCTTTTCACCGGGACGATCTTGATCTTAAGGAACCACCCACCTTTGGACCCAACTTGAAAACTCACTGGCCGTCGTCGATGGTATTCCCCCTTGCCCTTGATCCCTCTCATATCCACATCGCGGTGCGTGTTGCGGAACCAGGTGAGCAACCATGCACTGACTGCAATTAATTGTTTTTTTTTTGTTCATTGTTCTGCAAGGCGCATCATTGACTAGTTCCTCGTCACTGCTGCTGTTGTCTTATGAATCATTAAGATTTTTCTATGTGTTAGCCCAGGAGTACCATGAGAGCTTGGGATACACTGATGACAATCAGCCCACCTCTCATAGTGCGAGTTCGCCATTAGCCCTGCCCGACGAGCGCCTCCCTGGCGTTGCGACGGACAATGTGAGCATGGAGTATGTAACCTTGCGCCGCTTGATTCAAGACACCCCAGATTTGCGTTCGCGGAAGATGAAGACGGTCATCTTCCTCATACCCTACAGACTGTCACTTATGGAGAATCTCAGAAACGGTTTAACCCAATGGCATCAAGCCGGGATAGTGCACGGACATGCCCGTAATACGAACATTCTGGTGAAAAGGCAAAGTTTCCAATTTAAAGATACATCGTTTCTGCTGGTAGATTATGATGCATGGGAGCGATTGGATCCGGATGCCCAGTCGGTGAAGAAGGGGCCAGGTCATGATCTGGACATGATTGATCATATCTGGGATTTTCGACGTTAGACATCATCACCATTACACCCATACACGCGCCCGTTGATGCTTTGATGCCTAAATCCACTGGGAATCAGATCGTTGCATTGTATTTTACGCTTTAACGGACTAATGAAGATAGCGGAATAGAGCTTGTCCGCACTTGTATTTGGATCGATCGTCGACCAGGATCCTTGTATTTGGTGGGGAACAGATCCACGGTCGATTGGTTTAGCTAGCACACATTCAATTTATTTATTATATGCAAGATCTTTGAGAGAGTTGGAAAGCATGAGCCAAACAAACAAACAAACAAAGTCTTATCTTATATTCTTGCGCTCACTTACGAACTTGTTCGAGAGTGACAATTAGTCATAGCAGAAGGCTCGGAACCCATCCAGCTCAATTGCATCGTTCTTGGTGATAACCCGAATCGAGTGTTCACTGTCGAAATTCCAAAGACAGACAATGTTAGCAGTCTCAAGCGGATGGTCTGGGCAAAGAAGTACCCTCGCTTCAACCACATGTGCGCGTCCGATCTCCGCCTACTTCAGGTTTCCGTACTCGTGGATGACAATTTCGAAGAACAGCTCAAGAACGCCCACCTCGAACCGATAAGAAAGCCCTTCACACCACTATCGCGATTATTCCCCAACGATGTCGAAGATGATCACCTCCATATTGTCGTTCAGATACTGACAGGCAAGGTTCACCTCGTTTTTTTCGTGTCGCATACGATCTCATTCAATAATGTCGTTCAGATTCGCAAATTCTCTCGCTCAATTGCTTTGTTCTTGGAGATAACCTAAAATGGGTGTTCACTGTCAAAATTCCAAAGACCGACGATGTTAGCGTTCTCAAGGAAATGATCAAGGAGAAGCGGAGCCCTCGCTTCAATCACATCTGCGCGTCCGACCTCCAACTCTTTCAGGTTTCCATACCCGTACTAGATGACAATTTCGAAGAACGGCTTAGAAATGCCCACCTCGAACCGTTAAGGAATCCCCTTTTACCAGTATCGCGACTATTCCCTGACGACATCGAAAATGAACACCTCCATATTGTTGTTCAGATACCGACAGGCAACGTTCACCTATTTTTTTCCTTCATATCGCATACGACGATGCCGTTCAGATTTGCAACTTCTCTCGCTCAATTGCTTTGTCCTCGGTGACGACCCAAATCGGATGTTTACTGTGAAAATTCCAAAGACCGAGAGCGTCAGCATTCTCAGGGAAAAGATCAAGGAGAAGAAACGCCATTACCTCAACCACGTTGCTGCCTCGGATCTCTACATCTGGAAGGTCACCTCTTTTCATGGGCACGATCTTGATTTCGAGGAACCACCCATTGTTGGACCCAGTTTGAAACCTCAAGGCCTCACTGGCGGTTGTCGGCGGTATTCTCTCATGCGCTCGATCCCTATCATATCCATATCGCAGTGCGTGTAGGTAAGTCACAACTCTACATTGACTACAATTAAAGACTTTTTTTTTTGTTCATGGTTCTGCAAGGCCCGTCAATGACTGGTTCATCATTTCCGTTGTCTTATGAATCATTGAGAATTATCCAGTTGTTAGCCCAGGAGCGCCGTGAATCGGAGGGCTTAGTAAAGCTTGAATACAACAACCAATTATCTCGTACCCCTCACAGTGCGAGTCCGCCACTCACCCCGCCTGACGAGCGCCTCGCAGCTGGCGTTACGATAGACGATGTGAGCGTGGACTATGTGACTTTGTTCAGCTTGATTCAAGACACCCCGGATTTGTGTTCACGGGATATGGACACAGTCTTCCTCCTCCTCCCGTATAGGTTGTCACTTGTGGAGAAGATGAGAAACGATTTAATCCAATGGCATCGAGCCGGGATGGTGCATGGACAAGTTTCGAGTTTAAAGATCCATCGTTTCTGCTGGTGGATTATGACGCGAGGGGGCGACCGGTTCCGGATGCGCCGTGCGTGCTTCGGCCAAGTCTTGATTTGAACATGGTCGACCATATCTGGGATGTCGATGACCTCCGACACGGTAGACACCATCACCATTGCTCCCGTTGATACGCCTAAATCCACACTTAGAATCAGATCGTTGCACGCTTTACGGACTGTCCATAATGAAGATGGCGGAATAGAGTTTGTCCGGCGTCGTCTTGGGATCGAAGATCCTAGTACTTGGTCACACCACACCTCTCTCTCCCTCTTAGCGCCCGCCCGACAGACGCCGCCGCCGCGGGACAGATCCAACCCGTGATTGGTTTAGTTAGCATACATTCAAATTTATATATTATATGTCGGTATGCAAGCATGAGCCACACAAACAAACCAAAAAGAGAACCAAATCGAAAACCTATATTCTTGCGCTCACTACTCCTCCTTTACGAACTTGACGTACTTACATAATATTGGACGATTAGTAGTGAGTTCATCAATTTCAAAATCGCGAAACGCTCACTGTGTCCTTTTTTGAACTAGGAACATCGATACCGGGCATCGGGTACGTGAACTAGTGACTGAAGGAAACCCAGAGGTGATCAACCCAGCTTAGCTTCGGTACATGGAAAATCCCAAATGAGCTTACTGAAGGCCAGGTAGGACAAGCCTTATCTTTGGGCTTCAACCACATTCAATGGGTTGGCCGTGACTTGGCTGTGACCTTGTCACCAGTTCCGGGCGTCGCCGCGCGCGGCTCAGACAGTTTACTCATCATGCATCATGAGCGATGAACGTCTATTTCCAGACGACATAATCCTCCAACTGCAAAAGTTTACTCACACGACTTGGGGTAATTCCAAAAACGTGCTACTCACGGACCCTGCCACCTTCAGTGATGTCGAATATATCGACCTAGGCGAATATTTCAAGGCGTTTCGGCGCCTCTTTCCCACAGCCGTCAGACTTTACGACAAGATACTCGTTCGACAGGAGTATCGTGATGCGCTGCAGGCGCTGAAGGAGGATATGATGTATAGTCAAGGGGCTTATATCACTGGACAGCCTGGCATAGGTAGGTCCGTCCGCCACCACACCTACAATGGAGCTGAGTGTTACCTTCTATCAGGAAAAACTCTTTTCCTTATCTATATGCTTGTCATATCTCTCAACGAGAAGCGTCCGGTTTTACTGCAGTTTCCGGACGGCAGACCGTTTTATGCGCTCTTTCAAGATTCAGTTACTTTTCACTCCTTTCGTAATGGATTGACACCCATTGACGGTCTGTGTGACTTCATGTGGGCCCTTTCCGATTCGAACTATGAAGTTAAATGCCCCAATCCCATCTTTCTTTCCGAACCGAAGAAAATTCGCGTAATCCAAACAACGTCACCAAGAGAAGACCGGTGGAAGGGATGGAGCAAGGAGGCCAACACATCGTGCTATGTCATGGATATTTGGACTGCAGAAGAGGTTGGAATCCTTTCGTAAGTGACTCGCACTTTTTCTATTGTTCAGAGTTGACATAATTACTAGAAATCTGCTGAGTCTTGATACTGAACGTATGAAGTCTTTGGGTGCAAAGTGGGGTTGCAATCCACGGCAACTACTGGGTTTCATTGAAACAAGTAAAACGGATCTACAGATCGAGGAAATATACAAATCTCAAGCCCCAATGGCTATAGAAAGAAGCAAAGACATGGTATGGGCGATAAAGCGGAATGCCCTGTTTAGCGATGGACTATCGAACTTTTATTTTTGCCGGCCAAAGTGCGTCTCAGAGACCGAATTCAATCGCACTATTCCCATCGCTATTGTGCCAACAAAGACCATTTGCGCTATCTTAGGAGACGCTCTTCAAGAGCATGACAACGTTGTCAGGCTGACATTTTTTCGAGCCCTCAGTCAACACGACGAGACACGCGCGGCCGCTGGGTATATCTATGAACATTGGTTCCACGTTTACTTTGCTGCTGGAGAAGCCATGCGGTGCCATTGGCTACAGCCTAAATTTCTATGGTTTGCGAATAGTAGTGTCATCCAGTTAATTGACAAGTCTAATTTCATACCCTCAACATTGAGTACTTTGACTAGGGACGCGGCTTTTTTTTGGGTTGCGCCCAAGGGCACCGCCGGGGTCGACAGCGCGCTTGTACTTGAGGATGCTATCTACGTCTTTCAAGTGACAATGAGTCCCAGGCATGTTTCGCCAATCAACGGTATGAAGAAAGTACGAATGAATTTGCCAAGAAAATTGCAGAATGTTGCATGGAAAGTAGTCTTTGTTGGACCAGAACATGCAACAGCCAAAGCGGTTGCAGAGACCTGGGCCGATAAGCTATTTTTTCCAACGACCGGGACAAAGGTATCCGTCGCATGGGCTGAGGTTGATCCCGTGATAAAGGGCGCCCATTTCATGGTGTGCGAAGTTAATATTCATTAGCCATCTGATTTATTATTATCAGGACTTCCATGATGACGAAGATCTAGAAGTGGAATTTGATGATGGTGAGGGAGTTGAGCCAGCAGTACAAGAAGCATCATCGAAGGGAAAGGTTCGTGAAACTCGGTTATCTTCCACGTCCATTTCTGATAAGAGCACATATAATGGTAGAAACGAGCTATCGAAGATGTTGCCGAACCAGGTGAGGCACCGAGGGCATCGACATCTAGGACGAGATCCGGGACGAGGAGAAAAACATGATGTATCGCAAATTGGTGTTGACCAATGTAAGATTATTGCGTACTATGGATACCATCTTCGAGTCCCACACTGCCAGTCCGCCACACACCCTCCCCGATGAACGCCTCTCAGCTGCAGCTGGATTTGCGATACTAGACGACGTGAGCAGGGGACTATGCGACCTTGCGCAGCTTGATTCGAGTCAACCCCGGCGGAATTGCGTGCGCGGGATGGCGACACGGTCATCTTCCTCACCTCCCCTACAGGCTGTCACCACTCGTGGAGAATCTCAGAAACGGTCCAAGTCAGTGGGATCAAGCCGAGATGGTGCATGGAGATGCGCATGCGCGTAATACGAACATTCTGGTGAAAAAGACAAGTTTCGTTTCGGCTGGTGGATTACGATGCGCGAGGGGGCGACCGGATCCGGATGCCCTGTCCGTGCATCAACCAGGTCATGATCTGGACATGATTGACCATATCTGGGATGAATTTTGACACGTTAGTGACGTTACATACACACACCACCCACACACGTGCTCAATATTATATTAATGATGCGCCTTAAATCACTTGCACGCCTTTCGCGCAACTCATTTAAGATGGCGGAATAGGGTTTGTCCGCCCTCGTGTTCTAAACTTTTTTTTTCTTCTCCTCGGGGACAGATCCAACCCGGTCGATCGGTATAGTTAGCATGCATTCAAAGTTATATATTGTTGGTCATTATATGTCGGTATGCAAGATCTTGGGGGAGGGGGGCGGGGGGGAAAGTCGGAAAAGAAAAAGAAAGCAAATGCAAAGTCAAGGTCGACGTGAAAGGACATTTCGTACATGAGCCAAACAAACCAACAGGCAAACAAAAGAGAAAAAAAAAAGCGAGCCAAGTCGGAAAAAAAAAAAAAAAAAAAAGAAAGAAACTCGTTGCATGTAATGTTGTTGTTGTTGTGTTGCGTTCCAAGGGGGGTGGGGGTGGGTGGGTATGAAAAAATGAGATGAATTCCTCGAAGGGTTCGGGGCCCGCTCATGGTACCTCCCTCCACGATTCTTCTAAAGATTCAGATCCCTCCGATGACGAAGACTCGGACACGTCGTCCTGCTCTTGTTCGTTCTGGCCATCCCCTTCCTCGTCTTCCTCGTCTTCGTCCTCTTCTACGTTGCCTTCTGGTGGGGGATCCGCATCAACAGCGGCGACAGTCACAACAGCAACCGCAGCAGCCGGATCCTGATCCTGGTCGACTACAGCCGCCTGCTTCTCCTCCTCCTTCTCTTCTTTCTCAGCCTTGACTTCCCGCTCCTTCTCAGCGAGCTGCTGCCTCAGCCGCTCAAGCTCTTGTTCCTTCTTCTGAAGCACCTTTTTCTCCGCAGCCTCTTTTCTCTTCTTCTCCCGCTAGACACACACACACGCGCGCGCAGACACGCAAACACACACACACATCATCAGCTTCGTTGCCCCCACACAAAAAGAAAAATATAAAAAAAAAAGGGAACACAACTCACCTCTAGTTTATCCTTTGCCTCTTTTGCCTCCCGCTCGCGCTTCAACCTCTCCCTCATCTCACGTTCACTCTTCACCCATTCCACAACTCCATCCGAAGCCGTCTCAGGTTGAGACTTGTTCCTCAGCAAGTCTGCGCATCGTTAATAAAAAAAAATAAAAATAAAAAAAAATAAAAAAAAACCACAACTCACAGCCTTGCAACGCAGCCACGCTAAACTCTTCCTCAGGAACACCATCCGCAAACTTCTTGGCGAGCTTATTGAGCGTCGCAGCATCTAGCGGCTTCGCGCTATGCTGGCTCGTGAGAATAGAATCCTCCACCGGAGGAGGCAAGTACGACTGGTTCGAGTCTCCAAACTGCTTGTCCTTGGCTTTCCCATTAGTAGCAGTAGCAGTACCGCTACCGCCGCTGGACAACGTCGAACCCGCTTGCTGCTGCCCTGCCCCGCTCCCTGACTGGTTGGACGACGACGACGACGACGAAGATGATGATGAAGAAGGCGTAGTAGCAGAGCTATTCGAGGGAGACGCATCAGACGAGAACAACGACCAGAGCGAGGTAGGCGTGCCGATCGACGACGACGAAGAGTCGACGAGAGGTGCCTCTGCCGACTCTTCGAGCTTGGCTAGCTCGCGCTCGATCAGCTCCTCGTCGAGCGGTTGCTCGTCCTTCTCGTCCTCGGTAGACGGGAAAAAGTTGCGGAAAAGCGCCTCGGCCTGCCATTTACTCGCGTTCTTAAACTCGACCCATACGTCCATACGACCCGGACGAGACAATGCCGGATCCAAGCGTTCCAAGTGGTTAGTGGTGCTGTTTTGTTTTTTTGTTTTTTTGTTTTTTTTTTAAAAAAAAAATCAACGTTCAACAATTAATAGGTTTGTTTTTCTGAAAGAAAAAAAAAGAGCCATAAACATACGCAAATAGAATACGTCCCTCTGCCGCTGCAACGCCATCGAGAGCATTGAGCAAACCACTCAAACTAAGGGTGTTCACATCAGACAGCTGGTCTCCATTCTTGCTTCTTCTACGGCTACCGCTGGTGGATGTATTCGAGTTAACGTTGTTCGAGTTGGAATCCTTGTCCTTGTCCTCCTTATCCTCCTTGTTTGCCTTTTCTCTGCTCGTGCTACGTGTAAATGCGGCGTCTAGATCCTCCAACAACAATATGCATCGTGCGGGAACGCGGCCCATCAAGGTCGTCAGCGTCGCGTCCGATATCCAGGACGCGGACAGCGACACGACGTAGATGTCGAGCATTAGCTCCCCGGCAATGGCGTGTATTAGCGAAGACTTCCCAGACCCAGGGACACCGTGTAACAGGTAACCACGCCGGAACGGGATACCGCGGTCTGCGTACCACTATATGGTGAGAAAGAAAAAAAGAAGGGGTGCTGATTAGCAAGGGACTAGGATAGGCACGTGGGATAATAAAATAAAAAACCTTTTCAGACTTGAGAAAGTCCTTGGCATCGTTCAGCAGCATCTCTTTAACGCCAGGGTTGAGAACGATGCTGGACATGGGACGCTTGTGACGCGAATCGGTCCACCGCCAAGAGCCGTGGGAATCGGCAAAGTATATTTGGATGCGATGAACTGCCTCCGCTTCGTATTCCTTTTTGGCTTGGAGAACGAGCTGCTTGAGAATGGTGTTGGAGCGTGCGACGACACTGTGAACGAAAAGGAAGGTGAGCACCGTTCTGATGGGGCAGGGATTTGAAATACGAAATAAAGGTGGTTCGGAGGGGGGGAAGGGGGGAAGGGTACTTGCCTAATAGACAACATTTCGCACCCGTCAGACTTGCGTGTCCGCCTGACGCGGAGCCAATGGCTCCTGTAGTAGATGGTGTGAGTGGAGTCAAAAGTGGGCTGAAAGACCACTCTAGTTTTGACTTTGCCAGGGGCATCGTCGTCGTCATCACACTCGTCATCGTCGCCGAACGAGTTATCGTTACTCATGCCAAACGACGATGAACGAGTGGTAGTCTCGAACTCTCTTGAGCGCTGCCACTCAGGGCGGCGAGAGAGCCAGAGCATGAGCCAGTCGTAGGGATAGTCCTCCTCTGAGAAGTGGGCTGTGAGGAAGAAGGCTGCGGAGACGGGTGAGCAAAGAAAGAGTAATAGATGAAGTGTACATACAGTTGACAAAATGAGACCTGTGAAAGAGAGTTCAGCGAAGGGAAGAGAGGAAGAAGGAAAGAGGGAGATGGTACCAAGCAGAGCTGGACACGCGTCTTGCTGTTTCGACAGTTCCACCGAGGACGACGAGCTTCATGCCGTCAACGACAGACGAAGTGCCTGCGCCGCCGACGAGAGGCTGGATGAGGGACTTGAGAGCGTCCATGAGGTAGGAAAGGATAGAGTGGGGCAGCCAATGTGGCGAGAGGGAAAGAGTCAGAGGTAGAAATGGTGGAAGAGGAAGAGAGAGTCAAGTCAGCACAGGTCAGAGGCTCAGGCGTGCGAGTCCGAGTCAGCGCTTGTACTGATGCCAGCAGTGACTTTATGTACAACAAAACACACACACATGAGGCGCTGCTTCTATCTCCATCTCCACCGCAGCGTTCACCTCCTTGTGGATATCCGCTCTTCCCTGCAAGCTACTGATCACTATCCGCTTACTTTCGACTTTCTATATCAGGATGCGGACGTGGCCATTGAACGCCACCAATTTTCCACATGGGTTAGCTCGCGGTCAATGCGGCTAATACCCTATATCTTTCTCTCTTCTACCACCACTACCACCACCACTCTCTAAGATTCGTATATGAATTGCTTTTATGGAAAACACAAGGCATGAATGACTCAATTCCATCAACGTGGCACCGGTTCCGGAGCTGGGCCGGACCCAAATACACCGCCACGTTAGTCACAGTGGCGCCCGGTCCGGTGCTGTGGCGTTGCACGGAGGCGCCGACATTAATGCCCCTATTCGAACCGGGTGGTGGCTGACAACCAGTCTGGTTCATATATCCAATTCGTCGGCCTTTTCGTTCTTTCTTCCTCACTATCATGCACATCACCATGACCACTGCTACTACTAGTACCCCCGACGCTGGTCGTCTACCCCGCACCACCCTCTTCCCCGCACACGTTCATCCCGCTGATCCTTTTTTAGATTCTCCCTGGATCCGTATCCCCAGGCCGCTCGTCCGGTCGCCAGTGCTCATACAGGACGACGAGGACGAAGATCTGATGGTGGTCGCACTCCCTGACACCCCATCTCCCATCCGCAGACGTTCTCGCAAGGCAGTTCACCCCCCCACCACCACCACCACAGAGGCTGCTACTGCTACTGCTACTGCTACTGCTACTGCTACCGCTCCCGCTCTTGGCAAGCGCTTCTGGAACGCCACCAAAGGCGTCTTTCAAACCAAAATCAAAAAGAATCTAGTTTACAATAACGACGACGATTCATTTGTGTTCGTTTCTCGTCAAACTAAGCGCCGTTCCCATCGCCCAACTCGTAGGTTGTCAGCCTGTCCGCCACCAGCCCCTCCCATTGAGCAGGAGACGATAAAAAAGGACTCAGAGGAGGCGGAAAGTGTCTCCAGGCTACTAGTAGAAAAAATCGTGGCCATTGCATCCAACGACAACCACAGTGGGGATGAGGACGGCTCCGCTTGGCAGGAGTCCGAGGAGAAAACGATGAAAAGATACGCCGCGTGGATCCAATATGAAAAGGACATCGCCGCCCGCGGCGGTCTCGCTCGTTGCACCACGCCTCCAAGGCCAGCGGCGCTGACGGCTCCACCGAGTCTCTAGCGCGTGATAAGGAAGGTAGAGATGGGGGACCCTTACGCTGTGAGAGGGATGGGAAAGATAGCAAGGGTCGTGGCGAAAAAACTCCAGTCCATAGGTGGCTGGAGCGGAAGGGGGGGCGGAGAGTTTTTTTTTTTTGGAAAAAAAAATCCTCCTGTGTTGAGCTGACGTTGACATTTTCTAGCGTTTATTTAGGTATTCCCTTGTCGTCGTCGTCGTCGTCGCCCGCCTCGTTCGCCACAAAAAAAAAAAAGCGACATAGCCTTCTTTTCCTCGTGCTTCCCATGACGCGGGCCCTGGGCTTAAGATCCTTCGGGATCGAACCAAAAGCACGAAAAAAATCTTGCACTTGACTACGCTACGACAAAGGTACAAATTCCGCGCTTCTTTCAATGTACCAGCTTTGTTGATTGACAATGTTCCATAGTCGCCCCTGGGTCACAAGTTTTCTTCAATGTACATTTACGTGTGTGCATCAATATCGCTTATGTACAAGCATGTATCATAACGAAATCTAGGGTCCGATCTAGTGATATTTCATGTCAATCAATCTGTTGCCAATAGCCGCAAACCTTCCCTGGAACGGCTATCTTTTTCGATCTGGAAGAAGATAAAATAACTTTCACGAAAAGGCCATCAAAAGCTCGGGAGAGAGAGAGAGAGAATTACGGCGGTGCCTGCAAAGCTGTATGTAAGCGGTGTAGCTTGCTTATCATGATATGATCGATGATCAGATCAGCCGTTTCCTACTACGACCGTACGTAACGTGCGTACGATAGGCAAGTCACGCACATGATGATAGTCACCGTGCTGTGCACACATCATGCTCCGCAAAATAAAGACTAAATTTCGTATATTGAAGGCATCTAAGATGAGAGAGAGAGACAACATTGTCCTTGTTTACTTGACACAATCGCGACATATCCAAACTAACGATTTATCCTTCCACAACTTTCTCAAAGGTCCAATACACATCTCCCACATTCGGACCTATGATCGAGACCTTTGGACGAAATCATGGTCATTCTAATGTAACAACATAGTTTGAATAGGAAATGACTAACAGGTTTGTTCCTGCCGCTGTCAGACCAGAACTTGTCCTCGTTCGGTATACGGACACTTGAGTCCACATAAAGTTAGCATCGAATGGGTAGATTCGACGAAGGCTTACACATGATACGCCCTCTGGGCGCCAGGTGAAAACTCCCACTTGTACTCTTTCTTGACCCATTCGAGATGCTTACCATCCTATAAGTGGAAGTAAGCGCCAAAATTGAATTCACAGAGATCGACTCCTAGTACTAATCGACAAACCTTGGTTTTACCGATATACAACCCCGACTTGCCCAAAATATGACCAAAAGTGTCTTTGTTTTGCTCGAGAGGTGGGTTGATATTCACAATCTGCCAGGCCGTGCCAAGTGAGTTTCGTCGTCGTCGTCGTCGTCCGTCTTTTGAGTCGACGTACCGTAGATATGGCGGGACATTTCTCGTGGTAGACAGCCGTGATGACCGGATCGCCAGGCTTCTCGTTGCCTTCGCTGACGATACAGTCGCCCTCTGGCAGAGCACCCACTATGCGGTATTGTGTGGACAGGACAGGGAGTGCAAAGAGCAGCAAGGACAAGTAATAAGCACGCATGACTCGAATGTTCGAAGTTCGGCAAGCCAGAACTTTTGACTTTTATAACTAAGCGGTCTTGCATGGCCGGTACTTTACAAGATCCATACGATGGAGCTATGCATGCGGGTACGTAACTTGACAGCAATCCTGCAAACGCGAGGCACTGAAAGTGACAGCCCGCAGGCAATTGATCAGAGGATTTTTGGAGCCGTTGCACATGTCCGATTGTTGCCGAGGTCTAGATGCAGCGTTGAATGTTTGTCATCATGCAAAGACGTATAGATGTTGGTCAAGAAAGAAGAAAAAACTCTCCCCCGTCCGACGGGGAGTAGCAAGTTGCACTGATGGCGGCAAAAGGGAATGACCTGACCGGTGTGTGAATTTCAGACTCTAAAGTGACATGACAACCTCTATTGTTTCCCATTATTCCTTGTTCGGTACATCTATGTAACTATCTTAAGACTTCATTGATGAAACCACCAGTTCAACAGATTTCCAAAGTTTGGGCCCACGAGTTCAACCTAGGAAGAGTCAATGCACTGGTATCATTATTACTAATGGAAGGACGTGACGAACGGGCTTAGAGTTGTTGGGGGCGTCCACCCAGAACTCGTTACGTTTTGGTATGTGGATCCTATAGCCATGGAGTTAACAGCACAGCCCAAAGCGATCAGCAAAGTTCTTTCTTACACATGGGATTGGGGAGCTGAACCACGCGAGAACTCCCACGTGTATGGCTTCTTAACCCATTCAAGGTACTTGCCATTCTGTTCACAGAAGAGGAGGAGGCTCAATATCACAATCACAAGTCCATACACGAGACTGGCAAATAACGAACCTCACTTATGCCAACGTATAGCCCGGACTTGCCTGAAACGGGACCATAGGTATCACCTTTCGGAGTGATAGTCGCATGGACATTGACGAGCTGTCGTGTCGCAGTACGTTCTTACATGAGTCTACCTCACGGCAAAGATTTCATTCACGAACCGTATCAGCAGGGTAATCGTGGTTGACGAAGGTAGTCATGACTGCACTGCCGGGTTCTTCAGTACCCGTGCTGATGATACAGTTGCTTGGTGTCGCAGCGGAGCTGCAGACGTGGTATTTCGTGGCCAGAGCAGGGAGTGCAAAGAGCACCAAAGACAAATAAGCGACGGAAGAGCGCATGGTATGTTTTGAAGAAAATAAAAAGAAAAAAAGGCTGAAGTGAATGACACCACTGTCGATAAATGGCTGGACTTTTATAACCCTCATGTGCGCACTGCCCGCAAGGCATCCAACTTTTTCCAGACTAGTGCGAGCCTCCGCGTGATTGAGGTGTGTCGTCTGCGTGGTACGTAAAATGTTCACACCATTAGTTTATTGAACTAGCTTATTGCACGTCCTGGCTTACGAGGTGTGCCCTTTTCTGTTCCTGAAAAGCGAAACCGCACTCGACTCTCGATTTCTGTCACCATGCAACAAGTCATTTGGACAAAGGTTTTAGAGATCGTCACTTGGCCAGGCCACACCATTGTCACAAATGGCGCTAATATCAGTATTTGCGAATACGACATGTTGAGCGGTGATGGATGGATTTGTTCTGCGAAAGTTAAGCTTCCAGGCGACCTTAGGGTAGCGATCTTGGCAGGATGCGACGAAGGAATCTGCTTCATGTGGTGCGAACTGTGAACGCGCTCCTGCAGCTGCCAGTGTTGTTCGACATCGCTTGGTCATAGGACCTGAGACGCAGCACTTCTCCAACATTTGTACGTGGTTCATGGGAAAAGACTCGACCGATTTGGTCACATGCGGGTGGTCTCAGGCGGACGACTCGTGGCAGAAAATGGCGTAATTGAGGAACCAGCGCCTCAGGTAAGACGATTTCGATGCCCGAGTCGCTCATTAGATGAGAGATAACTTGTCCAAGATGTTCCGCCCAAAGACATGTGCGGTGTCAAAGCTCTACGCAATCAACGTTCACAGCAATAGCATCTCGTGCGTACAAGAAACAGGGGTATATATATATGGACGACCAGTGTGCATCTTCCAGAGTGGCTACGCCTACAACCTTCTTTTGAAACTCGCCAACTCAGCAAATTCATTTATGAAGGCTCTTTAGCTAGCCTCAATAGATACGGCGTGTTCTGTCCATCCAATTTACAATTATTACAGGGGATGCCCTGCCTGGCTACATCTCCTTACTGATAAACGAACCCGGAGGATTGGCACGTAGTACTAGTACGCGCGTTCGACTCAAGTCCCGAGCTGAATCCAGAGTCTTGTCAGTTCTACTCTATTGAGGGACGTTTGTATACCAATGACTTTAGCAGTATGCGAACTCAACAAAGCAGCTGAAAACATGGGTTTTAGTGAATCAAAAAGTCTGCGGCATGCAGGATGTGACGGTTTGAGAATGAGAACTGTCCAACAGTTGCCACCATCATGGAGAATCAAAGAAGACGGGGATGAACGGCAATAAGAGTTTTTCAGCCCCATTCAGCTTATCTTTACGATATTGGGCTGCTTTAACGACGGGCTAGAATATTTGTCTTGGACGCTGCTATCGGAAGCGGTTTTACCGAGTCATTTGACCAAAAAATTGGTTTACAAGTACAGCAGAGTTATTTAATTCGTCTTGACCTCAAATCTCAGTGGCAGGGTAAAATTTGAACAACCGTTCAGATCCGTCTCCTGGACCAGGAAAGAAGGGCGTGACAGTAATCTGAGATCACAACGGTCGTCAGTCAAGAGACATCTCATTGAGTAGGGACGTATGTACCTGCGAGCCATCTTCGCCTGCAGACCAACCTGCGTCTCGATTAGGTGTCTCGATGCTGTTGAAGACCTCGTTAGTAGCTTGTCCAGTCAATATACACTGCTGAATGTGAACATACGTAAAGTTATCGTCACCCTTTGGAGTTACAACCCACTCAAAATCTTTAGGCTCACTCAACAAAAACGCAAAGAGCAATCCCTTATCCTCAGCGACAGGCACACCAAGAGCCAGAAGCTTGTAGCGATCAGAAGACATATGTTCAAGCTGCCACTGGTGAAACATCAGTTCAAACGTTCATTTGGCATCTCGCAAAACACTTACCGGACCAAGTGGCTTCACACCAGGCGGAAGGGCGAGGACGCGCTTGGGCAGAAGAGAGCGATCTTCTATCGGGTGTCGACCAACCCGCCTGGGTCCAGAGAAGATAAAGTATTCGGCAGACACCAAAGACATTGCGATACTGAGCTTGGTGGTGCGTGCTAGTCAGGCCTTTTATATGCCAAAATATACCATAATGTGTCCGAGAGTCGATACCATAATAAGTCGTGGTATGGCAATTTGGGGTTCTCCTCATTCACGGTACCACATGTTCAACGTCTTTTTTTCGGGCTTCATCTCCGCACTGACTTGGTTCAACGTACTAAACGGAGAAAGAGCAGTTCTTTCCTTTCCCAAGAATTTCTTCCCTGATGCGCCGGGCGATAATTCCGAAGTGAAGTCGGACTTGCTATGTCAAACTCCGAAATCTTACCAGCCTGGCTGGTACTAGTCCCAGAATTCTTATCTACATTTCCTGATGCCAGGCTGCAATCGCATACTATGCGGTTCGAAATTTTGCGAGATAAAATGCCGCCGAGCTCTCCAAACCTGACAAAACAACTTCTGCTAGCAACTTCTTCTTCACTCTGTGGTTACCGTTCGAGTAAGGATGAGGCCTTGAGGACGTGGCATCAGAGTTTCCAATCAAGTAGGCCACCCCGCAAGTTGGACCATGAATCCGAACCCGGATGGAAATATTTCTGCGTCAACTTCCCGGAAAATTGTATGGAGGTAAGAGCGGTGTTCAAAACAGAACAGGGCGTATTGGTTATCGCTTTTTAGAGAATGTTGAAAACTCAGGCTTTCTCGAGACGAGATGCGAGCTCGGTGGAGGATTGGACCAGGTCGCATTACCAGGCCCGAGCCGTCCAAATCGACGGATTTGCCCACGACCCCCCACTACTTCCGCATGGAGTGGAACATCTCGCTTAAATGCCGCTGCTTTAACCGGTTTTCCATGCTAGTTCAAGATATTTCAGCGAAGCTTTGTTGGGGCCCTTGTTGCCAATACTGCGCAATACAGCATTGGCGTTCTTGGTTCCTTATCGCAGCCAAACGGGGGTTTTGGAGGTTTCAGACCAGCCGGCTCGACATCATGATCGGGTTGAGGATTGAGATCTTGGATGACAAGCAGTGGTGCATGAAATCCATCCCGTGCGTCTATGCTATAACTAACAATGGCTGGCATACCAAATATACCGAACTTGCGATCCTTCACGAAATGCATCGATATTCAGTCACCGTTTACGAACCTGAAGTCACCGTTGTCGGGCGCCAATCTAAATCAAGTAGGAGTACAAATACCGGTTTACCTGCAGCAACAAAATGCCCAGCATATGTTGCCAACTCAGTGAATGCATTTACGAAGGTTAGTGCTAAAGCGCTAATTAATATGTTATGCACGGCGTGTTCGGACCACCCAGTTTACAGCCTGCATCTCCTTGCTAATAAACGGACCGGATATGCTAGTGTCGAGTTGAACCCGTGTCACTGTCGTTATTTCTGCTCTATTATGCTGTCTGGCAGCTAGTACATGCACGGCGTTTTTGTGATATATATATTTTCGTGAATAAGAAAGTTCGCGTCATGCAGCCTGAGGACGTGCCGACCTCAATGTGGAGATAATTTGTATGGTACCATTCCATTCAACGTAATTCTATTCAAGTGCCAGAATGCCCACACACATTACAACTGATCTTTACGATTGACGGTATTGAGCTGCTTTAACGACAGGCTGTACTCAGATCTTAGACACTGCTATTCTTTCACCACTGGGTAATGTACATGATTTGACCAAAGAATCGGGATAAAAGTACAGCATTCAGCGTTAATTAATTGCGCTAGACTTCAGGCCTCATTCCTGGTCAACGGGTATAAATTTGAACAGCCGGTCAGGTCCACCAGGAATGAAAGGTGTGACTGCAATCTGAGATACATCACAACAGTCGTCAATCAAGAGACATTTCATCGAGTCAAGACATATACCTGCGAGTCGTCTTCGCCCGCGGACCAACCCACATATCCACCAGGCTTCTCGATGCTGTTAAAAGACCTCGTTAGTAGCTTGTCTGGTCATATACACTGCTGAATGTGAACGTACGTATAATTATTGTTGCCTCTTGCGGTTATAACCCACTCAAAATCCCTATCCTCACCTGGCACCAAAAACGCAAAGAGCAATCCCTTATCCTCAGCGGTAGGTGCACCCTGGGCCAGAAGCCTGTAGCGTCCAGGAGCGGTAGGTTCAACCCGCCACTGGCGAAAACATCAGGTCAGAAAATTTCTTGGTATCCATAAACCATTTACCGGTCCAAGTGGCTCTACACCGGGCGGAAGGGCAAGGACGCGCTTGGGAAGAAGAGAACGATCTTCTCTTGGAGGTCGACCAACCTGTCTGGGTCCAGAGAAGATGAAGTACGTGGCAGCCACCAAAGACATTGCGATACTGAGCTTGGTCGTGGGTGCTAGTCAGGCCTTTTATATGCCAATAAAGAGTCGTGGCTTCGCAATTGGGGGTTCTCCCCATTCGTACCAGTTAGAACGATCAGAGTTCTAATAGAACCGCATGTTCATCTTTTTTTCGGGCTTCATCTCCGCGCTGATTTGGTTCAAAGTACTAAACGGAGAAAGTCGATCTTCCCAAGAGTCTTCCCGGGCGATAATTCCGAGGCCGAACGAGCATATGCAGTTCCAAATTATTTGTCTACTTTGTCCAAATGGCAGTTTCAAGTTCACACGCGTGACTAGGGACAAAATTTTGTGCTGCTCTGGCGACTGGAACGCCACTCGGGGTGTATTCAGAGCCAAAAACAAAAGGAAATCATGCCTTGGCAGACCGTCCCACTAGGTTAACCTGCCCGCCACAGATTCAGTACAGCACGAGACGTTTAAAATGTTTCAAGGCTGAAATTCATGACACTGTTGAGGCCTTGAGGACTCATCGGCTTGAAGTTGGCCAGCACAAGATCAAGAATGATTAATGACGCGTGACGCGTGACGGCTCCTTCGATTGATGTTTGTATTACATAATATAGACATTCCTAGTCATGAACGGATTCAAAGTACCAATCACTCTTCCTGTCGCCCAGCTTGACCTCGTCACCACCATCGACCCAGTACCTGTCTCCGTCATGAACTCTGGTCCCTGCGATTAGCAATTTCCCAAGCATCGTCAATGCTAGGCCTCACGTATGGAATATACCATCAGGCGAAAACTCCCATTCATATTCGTCCTGGGTCCATGCAAGACGCCCATGCTATAGAAGAGCCTCAAAGCGTCAGGATAGAATCTGCGAGACTGGCGAAAACGAACCCTGTCTGTGCCGATATACTGGTCATGCCAGCTCACTGGGCCTTTTGTTCTGCGGTGTTTGTCGATATCGGCGCTTAGAACCTTTTATTAGATGGTCAGTTGTTGTCGTTTCAACAACTTGTGCCAGTCATATTCACGAACCGTGGACGGGTGATCACAGTCACGAATGATCTCGACTGATTTATCATGGTCGCCAAAGGCGACACAGCCGTGCGGGGTGCGAATGCGGTATTCCGCAGACAGAACAGGGAGCGCACAGAGCAACAGTGACAGATAGTAGACAGAACGCATGGTGTTCAAATGTGGGCGGAGGTCTGAACTTTTGTTTTTTGCCATGACTGACAGACCCTTTATAGTCCGTGGCACATATTGGCCTGAGATCTTTTTTTGGACAATTTAGGGACTTTATTTTGAGCCCCCTCCGCACACGACTTGCGCACCTGCGTCAATACTTAACAGGCATCTTACGGTTATGGCACTCTGTCTTAAGGCACCGCTAAAAATAACCGCTCCCGGAGTCCCATTTCAAATTTTTGCCTAGCTGGGCAATGTCGACTGCGGCATGATTGCGGCCATCCTCCGTACTTTCAAAATGGGATGTTTGCATTGTTTAAACCTCTAATCAGATGCCGTCGTGTTGACGTTAACATGTGTTCTTCACAGAGAAGTATGTCACAATTTCACATTGATCTATCCGGTTGTACCTTAATTCCACACGTTATATCCAACGTTTGACTTGGAAAATTGGGCATCACCGCATGTGCAAAATTGACCAGCGGGCAATCACTCCGTTTCCGTTACCGGCTTTCTGACTTGTCAAAAACCTGATTGATTGACGTAAATCTTGGTCATGCACAATCTTATGCAGGGTTTGCCAGGGTGATAGGCGATGAAACGCTCGACATCATTTACTTCCCTTTCGGATCGTGATCACAGCGAGGAACCGACCGACCGCAGCCCCACGTGTGGTAACAAGTCTCAGGTGTTTTTGTCTATGGTAGTATTCATTGAACGTTCCGTTGGAACTGTGTTGGATATTTTGGTAAGTTGCATTAAGCCGCTTGGAAGCAAAGCATTCAAGAGCGTGGATTGGCAGAGAAAAAACTGTGAGAAATTACGACGAGCCACATGACATTATTTCCAATCTGGGTTATGGACGGTGAACATATTGGCATGGACGTCCGACATGCGCAGTAGAGATGTCGTCGGATGTCGTCGAATTCCGACTCAGTCCGCGCGGTCGGCAGAATCCGTTCAGGATTGCGATTGGTTGTACTCCTATCTCACCAAAACGACCGATGCCGCGATTACAAATGGGTCTACACGCAACAATTATGATGTATAACCCTCCCACCTATGCACGAGCAACGTTAACAATCCTTAGGAATAAATCTGCAAATATACGCGCAGGCATGAACTGCCGATATGGACAAGGCCACTTTGTATATTTCCACAAACATGTCATGAACTATCTTTACTAAGCGTGCACTTCATCAAAGGTCCAGTACACATCTCCTTGGCCTGGGCCCACAATTTTCACCTAGGTAGAATCATTGTTAGCATGATGGTCAGTATAATGGATAAGGAACAACTAACAGCTTTATCGTTACCAGCATCCACCCAAAATTCGTCATGTCCCGGCACACGGACACTAGAAGAATGACCATCCAATAAGCGATAAGGCCAACGATGATGATCAAGAGTTCTTTCTTACACATGGAACTCTGGGTGAGCACCGCGCGAAAACTCCCATAGGTATGGCCTCTCAACCCATTCAAGATGCTTGCCATCCTACGAAAATAGAGGCTCAATACTGGAATCAAATTCATAAGATTGATGGAAACTATACCTCGCTTCTGCCGATGTACAACCTGGACTTTCCCGAAACTGGACCATAGGTATCCTCGTTCGAGATGGGCGCATGGACGTTCAAGACCTGTCGTACCATTCTGTGTCAGTTGTCGTCCTCGAACGAACTACAGACTTTATTCACGAACCGTATCAGGAGGACAACCATGGTGGTCAGCGCGAGCCGTTATGACTGGGTGACCGGGCCTTTCCCTGCCTGTGCTGACGATACAGTCGTCCGGCACAATGGTGCTACGGATGTGATATTGCGCGGATAGAGCAGGGAGCGCAAAGAGCAGCAAGGACAAGTAACGGAGAGACGTGTGCATGATGATAGTTCAAAGTGAACAAAAAGCCTGAAATTCTAGGTCGATGGGTTCCGAACTTTTATAGTCCACCTGCTCGCTTCGGCTGGCAAAACGTAAGGCGTTGTTAACTATTTTAGGCTTAGCGTACGACAACGGTCTTGCATTAGCGTTGATGCATCAACCTGTATTGTGAATAAGTACGTAAACTAACAAACAGCAACTTTGGCGTTAGGTTCACTTTGCTTGGTATTATTCTCATGGTGTGCACGTTTCTTTTCCTTGGAAGTGTGAGGCAAGCGTGCCAGACCCAACCTCTCAACTTGGTATCCGGAGTCAAAACATTGAAACCGCCATCCTCGGAGCTATCGAAACTCGGTGACGGCACTGACGGGCATTTACGACACTGACACCTTGCAGGCAGTCATGGATTGTGGTTGAGCCGTGGCCGGATGACCTGTCAATAAGGGATTGACAGCAAGAACGAAAGGTAAATATTGTTGGAGTCCTGTAATATCCACGATTCGCAAAATATCCATACGGTTTTTTTTTTTTTTTTTTTTTTTTGAATAGAAATGGTGTAGATTAAAGCGAGTACACGACTACATGGAACAGACGTGGTAAATAAAAGGAACTAATGAAGTCCTTGCGTAAAACAACCAGGGCGGTGTGACAAGCATACGATCGAGTAATGGAAAACATACAACGAGACATCAATCAGCAAACAGGCGATATCCATACGGTTGACTTTCCTTAACTGTCAAAATGGTCTATGTGCCCCAACTATCACAATGTATAATCGTACAGTTGGTTGAGCCTGTGCACAATCCTTAGGGATAAATCCCCAACTTTTCGTACCTACGTCTTCAACAAAGGGCTGATACGGGTAAGGTGTGAATTTTTGGGTGGGTATATTTCCCATCATACGATCATGTGCATGAACTATCTTTACACGTCTGCTTCATCAAAGGACCAGTAGAATACATCTACTTTTCCGGGACCCACAGTTTTCAGGTATTAACGCGCAAGATGAGCGCCTGGACGTTCACGACCTGTCGTACCATTTCGTACCATTGTGTCAGTCATCCTCAGCGAACGAACTGCAGAATTTATTCACGAACCGTATCAGAAGGACAACTATGGCGGTCGGCGCCGCGAGCCGTTATGACCGGGTCACCGGGCTCCTCCCTGCCTGTGCTGACGATACAGTTGGCTGGCGCTGCAGCGCTGCGGATGTGCCAAAATCGTGTGGATAGAGCAGGGAGCGCGAAGAGCAGCAAGGACAAGTAACGGACAGACGCGTGCATTGCTGGCAGCAGATGGTTCAAAGTGAACAATGATATGCTGGTGAAACTTGAGGCCTTACTAAGGCATCATTAACTCTTTTCGGGCTTAGGGAATGACAGCGATTTTTGCACTAGCGTGATGCATGAACCTATATTGGTGGCCGCGGCACCCGGCGACTGGAGCTTTTACGTACCGGACGCAGGGTTTATTATTATTAATAGAAATGGCGTGCATTGAGACGATGACGATGAGCTTGAAGCTAGTATGCGCGACGAAAAATGGGAGGCGGAACTTCTTGCGTGTGCATGTTACGATAAGCCAAAAGGGAAGCGGACAACCTAATTACGGCGATAAGATATCGATGCGACTCGGAACAATGATTTCAATCTTGGACGATGTATTACTCCAGTCCGGAAAATGGATAAATTCACGTTTACTGGTGGTCGCACAACAACTATACCAATATATACTATGTATTACCATACGTTCACCCCTCCAAAACATACAGTTAATTCTAGACCCACTCTCTACAACACACATGTCATTGTCATAAATCGTCAGCATTGTTTTTTTTCTTCTAGGAAACACCGAAAGTTTGGTTTTGTTTTATCGCGAGATACAAAGGATCGACGTTCATCCATCGTCCGGAAGCGGAACTGTCGACATCCGAGGCGCCTTCAATGAATCGCCTCCAGCGGACATCGAATTCTCTCTCCTTTTTGCCCGTTTACGGATAGTAGATAACGGCGCCATCGTTACCGGCAGCGGGGTAGAAACCTCAGTTGGCGTAAAGGACGGTGAGTACGAGGTGGGTACGACAGGCAATGGCGATAACGGGGGTGAGTACAAGATCCTGCCGTTACTTGGGATAGGACTTGTCATGGACATCGCCATGATAGGAGGGGTGGCAGGGAAGGGATGTCCGTATACGTATGGGTAAGGTGAACCGTTCTGTGCCGGGGAGGGGAAGGACGAGGACAGTTGCGGAAGGGGCGACAACATTGCATTATTATATGGCGAGTACATTGGGTGGGACTGCACTTGGTGCTGGGTTTGTGGTGGTTGCTGGGAGTAGTATTCTACAGGCGGAGACGGGGCTGTCGCATGAGCAGGTACGGGCAAAGGCACAGGGGAATACGTTGGGAAGGGCTGTCTTTGCTGTGCTCGCTCCCTTAGCTCTTGTATCTGTTCCAGTTGAAGGGGTAAGGATATTGCTGGCGAGCGTGGTAATGCGGGTAACGATGTCGACAGCATGGGAACAGGGGTCACCGTAGATTCCGAGATGGTGGGCGACATGGATACAGCTGTAGACATGGAATGTGACATAGTAGGAGATAAAGTAGAGAGCGTAGATGTTGCCTGCGAAGGAGACAGGGTTGAAAGAGTTGGCGATGTGTTAGAAGAAAGTGGCGACCCAGGCCACTCTGAAGGGGGAGGAACCCAAGTACTCGGTATAAGCGCAATTGGCATTACCCAAGTTGCAGTTAAGATGATCCCATATCCTAAACACCAATAGACGTCAGAAACCTCGTAGTGGTAGCAAAAAAAAACGAACATGCCTTCATCATAACTCTTGATAGTACCCCAACTCCACGAAAGTATTCCACCCAAATATCCCAAATATGGGACCAACCCTTGTAAAAGGATGATGACCGGACGAACGGGGATCGGAAGGACGTTGACGGGAAAGTTTGTAAAGAACCACGTTAGGGCAGCCGTCAGCAGAGCCGCACGTCGACTTGTCTCTACTGAAGTAGAGTCCAGCGCGTCCAGGACAGGCGGGGGGATATAGCTAACCATGAAGACGTTACTATATCGTTACTATATGCGTATTGAGATCGCGGAGACTTACATTCTATATCCCCACCACATGGTTTCGAGCGAGAGTTGCGTGCGCGAAGGGACCCAAACACGACGCCTGCGAAGTCGCACTTGGGTTGAAGTAGGCCTTGACTGAACTGCTGCATGCTGTAATTGGGTGGTCGCTGCTTGCGGTTCAGTCGTGCTTGGGCTTGGAGCCGAACCTTGATTCGAAGAGGAGAACCAAGAGGAGACAGACCATAAATTCGACCAACTCCAACCACTTCTTGTTTCAGTTTGCTGAGGCTGAGCTTCCGGAACCGGAGGTGGATTATCCAGTACAGCAGGCTCTGCTCCCTCCTCGTCATTTGCTTCGTCTTGCACAGCGACGACTGTCATCTCAGTGTCCGCAATGGACACGAGGGAAGTTGGAGTCGGCATAAGCGGCGAATACATCATGATGTTCGTGTCGTCGGCGTCGTCGTCATCGGAAGATTCCTCCTCCTCGATATCTCTCATTCCATCGCTCCCATACGCCGCGGTAACCGATCCAGACGCAAGGACAGAGGAGATGGAAGACATGGCAGGAGATGCGGGCCATATGGGTGGACTTGCAGGAGATCCATTTAGCGACTCTCGTCTATCCCTTGCACGCGACCCGTTGTCTGTGACTCTGCTGAGCCTCCTAGCGCGTGCTTTTGGTGAGCCAATACGGTCGAGGATATTAAACACGGTCTGGTAGCGAGCTGGAGATAAAGGAGGAGGTGTATGTGCTGGATCAGGAAACATGCTAGGACCAGCTATGGGAGGGACAGAGTCTTGGTCTGGAAGTGCACCAGCCATAGAAATGGGGCTGGAAAGGAGCGCGATAATTTCTGCATCAGCGGGAGACGAAGGAGCAGAAAAGTAAGCAATAGGGGATGATAAAGCAGAGACAGGGCTCGAAGTTGGGAATTGGTTGGGTTGTTGTTGAAATGAACCGGGAACCGAAGACGGCGACGGCGACGTCGGCGATGTTTCTGGTGTTGGAAGAGGCTGAAAACTTGGCGCTGGGCTGTTGACTGGATGCGCATCGAGCAACACGCGCAGTCTGTGAGCGAGATTGAATGGACTCGGGGCTGAAGTTGGCGTCTCTGAAGTCGCGTTTGGTTGCTGTTTCCGCTTACTGCTGCTGCCAACTTTCAGCTTATCAAACAGGCGGCCTGTCTTGGAGATATTGGAGTGTCGGTCATGGCTGGTTGATGATCTGATGCTGGGTGAACGGACGTGAGAGTCGGAGGAAGACGAGGGCATTCAGGGTACTCAAGCTACGAGCCTGGCCTGGGCTCAAGCGCTCATCCTCAAGCTTCATGGCACACGACGCCTTGTTCTGTGCAGAGCTGCTGGCCATCATATGCAGGAACTGCGACCGCCACACCCTCTCTCAACTCTCGCTCACAAATCGGACGATATCCTACCTGGCTCTTGATGAGCTGTGGTCTTCAATCGAAAATTTGGGCCCGCTGGTCCGGTGCATGCCAAATGATCTCTGGGAAGAGCGGCACGACTTGATGCCATACGATACAATATCTCTCGTGTGTTCTATTTCTCGTATTCTCTGACATCTCTTATGCTGTCAACCTTCCAGTTCTTTCGTCGGGAAATACTCGAAACAGATTGGGATCGATTTGTTCTCAGAGCAGCCTGTGTCAAGGATGTTGGCTATACTCTTGGAATTATCAGATATGAGCTCCATCGAGACGCCTTCCTAGCGCTGTACAAATCTGCACCACCTGGCGCGAAGCTGCTTCCCCAAGCCAGACGGCTCAATTTCACCTCATTACGTGACCTAGAACACATGGATGAGCAGGCTCTTTCATGCTCTAATCTTCTACTTTCACCGGCACTCACCCAAGTGATTGTCGCTGTCAGCTACGAGCCTCATGTTGCCATACTATCGATGCTGATTGAGCAATGCCCATTCGTCTCTGAAGCAAGTTTAATCGGACCAGAAAAGGAATATCCCGAACAGCCATCGGGCACAATATCGCACAACGCAGTCGTCCTCTTGCACCAATGGTCGAATCTACAACACCTCACTGTCTTTGGTGTCGATCATTCCAGTTTCTCCGTCCTATCAAGCCTCCCCAACTTGAGGGTGCTTGAAATCATTTCCATCAACTACGATCCTTTGGGGCCAGAGCTTAAGCATCCCAAAGGTTTTGCTCAACTCGAAATACTCGTAATCTCTCAATGCTACGCTACATTTTGCGTAGAGCTTATGAGCTATCTGAATCACACGGCGCTGCGGGTGGTGGAAGCCAGCTTCAACGAAAGCGTCTCTATAGCGACTTGGCTCGCATTTCTTTATGTGATGAAGGACGGCATCATACATGACCAACTGCAATCCATTACTCTCAGTTGCGCGTCGAAAGGAGTAGACTTTTATCTTCACTTTTCCATCGATTTGATATCCCCCCTCTTCTGCTATCCCCATCTCTCGTTTTTCTCCCTCAGGAGCTTCAACGGCTTCAACTTTGATGATACCACGATAGAAGCGATGGCCTCGAGCTGGGAATACCTTCAGGTGTTCTCAGTCGAAGTAGACTTGATTTCAGCTTCACGCGCTACATACAAAAGTCTCGTGTCTTTTGCCAGACACAATCCACGACTGGAAGCGCTGCGACTCTGCGTCGACGCGACAACGTTAACGGCGGACGTGGTGAAGCAGCGGCCCTGGAATGGCGTATGCAATGAAATCCTTCACACGTTGGACGTTCGCTACTCGGATATCGAGGATCCTTGTTTGGTCGCCGATTTCCTCCACGACATCTTTCCCAACTTGTCCAGGATCAGCGCTGTTCTGAACTACAAGAGATGTCACGATCACGATTTTCTTGTCGAAAAGTGGGCAATGGTAGAAGGATTGTTGAGAGAATACCATTGATTTTATTTTTTCCTTGATGACTGGATCATCAAGTTTTGCAGTTTGTGATATAGCATGTACTTTTAGTCATTTACATGGAATGCGAATCTACTATGCATTTGATCGCACCACTCAATTCCTCATTAAAATATGTACATATGATGGGTGAGCAAAACTCGCTGACTATATACGTTATCAGAGAACCATGTAACTCGGATCTTCAAGCTTCAAGCTTCAGTTCGAACTCCGTCTGTCTCATCTTTGCCGCCAATAAGTTGTCGTTCGGAGAGTAACACGATGTTGTTGTTTGGATGTATGAAGATTTGAGGAAAGATTTGTCGTAATTGGAGGGACTTGCTCTCAATATCATCAACGTTTCAACATTGGTTCCAACATACTAGCCATTACATTGTAAGCACCCACGAGTGATACTTCGAAGATGACGAGATATGAGGTGAGAACACTTCAATTAGAAATAGAAAAAGGTTACTTTCTGTGCCGAATCTGCCGATGTTCATGAGAAGACTTTAGTCGTTTATCTCGCTCTCAAGTCGCCTGAAATCGTGAACTGTAACTGACCATCCTTGCTTCTACTGCGATAAACTTGCGATGAGGTTTCTTGTTTAAAGTTAGCGGCAAGCGCGTCGTCTGCGGACGTACATGGACACGGTTCGTCTTGACACTTCGGAGTGTCAACCTATAAAAATAGCACTTGATCTATTGTAGTACCTTCTGAAATGCAGGCAACTCACGAAGAGGGCGCTACTGTCAGCCTCATGCAAAGCGTGACAGTGGAGATCACATCGTGACTCGCACAGCCTTGCCTCACCACACCGCCGTCTAGTAACTGCTACACTTGCGTAACTCGACGCACAAGTATCAGAGTCTTCCTGCGGCACAAGGTATCATTCTCAAGAGTCAACCACTCTAGTCCCAGGCACTAGTTCTTCGCACATCGTTTCGATAAGAGGCTTGACCCATTAGTACGCTATCTGACTTTCTGAGATTACGAGTAACGTCTGCGATGTCTGTATATGTTTATCCTCCTCAACTTGCTCCTAGGCCAGATTTCACATACCATTCCACTATCAACTCAGTCATGTCTGAGATTCCACATCTTCAAGATGCACATGCCAGTGCAATGGGTCAGTTTGAATGCTTGTACTAGCAAATTCTGATGTAATTACAATAGTTGAAGACCCAGAAATGGTGAAGATACTCAAGGATCGATATGCATGTCCTCACTTCCGCATCCTTGTCATTGGAAGAGCTAATGCAGGCAAGACAACTATTCTTGAGAAAGTTTGTGGTGTGGCACAGGGTACAAAAGCCATCATATATGATAAGGATGGAAGTCTACTTAAGCCCAAGGGATTGGCACATTTAAAGCAATGGTTTCAGAGGAAAAAGTCTGATACTACTCATTTGCAATCATCAATAGAGGTGGGTGGGCTTGTGTACTTTGACTGCCATTGCTTCAGAACTACCTTTCAGCGAGGTATACATGATATTGAGCACCAGATTACATATCCTGGCAGCAACTTCATCTTCCATGACTCACAGGGCTTTGAGGCTGGTTCTGAGGATGAGATGGAGGATGTCTGGAGGTTTATTCAGGAGAAATCAATGGCAATAGACCTCAAAGATCAATTACATGCAATTTGGTACTTTTACAAATTGTTCATGTTTCATCTGATGTATGCTGCCACAGGTACTGTATCCCCATGGATAGTCCTCGCCCCCTAGCACAGGCTGAGCTTCAGTTCTTCAACAAGGGGACTGGAGGTACATCAGCAGTTATCCCAATCACAGTTGATTGATAGAAATACAGTTCCTTTGGTTCTAGTCTTCACCAAGTTTGATGGTCAAGTCATACAAGAATGGGGTAAACTTACTGACATGAAACATGGAAAGGCTAGGTGGGAAAGGGCCAGGGAAAATGCTGAAAAAAATTTTCAGGAAGTTTACCTGTATAGAGTAACAAATACAGCTCACCCCCCAAAGGCATTTGTGAAGTTGGAAGGTGAGCAATAGGATCTTTATCATAAACCATTGAGCCTACATTTCTAGAGATGCACAAGGCTAAAAAAAATTGTCATGAGCTGACAGAGAGAACAGCTCAAGCAATTGACAATACCAGTTTGCATGATCTTTTTGTTGCAACCCAGGCAAACAACTTGGATCTCTGTGTCAAAAATGCTCTTCAGTGAGATCCTCTACTATCATGACCAACACATGATGTAATGCATTGTAGATATGTTCTGAGCAGGAAACTTGAGTTGAGATTATTTCCTCAGGTTGTGTTGTTACATTTTCCATATTTTTGGGTAAGTCAAGGGCATTCTACCTTGTGACAGGATGATTATAGTATAAACAGTCTACAATGGTATGTCAATCTCATAATGAAATAACAATGACAAAATATTGGGAAGGGGAAACATGATGTAACTGTATCTGCATAGTATTATGTCAGATATCTCATGCATTGTTTATAGGATGTGAGTATATTTACAAGGAGGGTTGTGAAATACACAAGGCATATGATCTTGCAATCTTTTAATAGAATTTGAAAAATGTAGGTGATAAACATTTTGTCATTCAAGCTTATCAATATAAAATAGTGGGTAAATAATGCTGAAATCCATGTTGATAAGCAGTCTAATAGATGTTACAGCAAGTGAGTGACATAGCACAATTACCCTTTCTATGGGCTGATCCAAAAACATGTAGGGAGTAAGTGATGTTAATATTTTGCTAAAGAATTGCTCAACTTGCTGCCTTAATGAACAGTTGGTCAGTGTTATTGGCAATGCCTAATTAGTGTTATCAAATGGTTACCAACAGAGAGTAAGTGAAAGTGGTTCATTTTATGCCAGGGTCTGGACCTCTGATCTTATCACCAACAGCATGTGAGTGATAGTGTCCATTTGATGACAGGGACTCTCCTGACATCTGATCCCATGGCCAACAGACAGTGAGTAACAGTGGTCATTTGATACCAGGGATGCTCCTGACATCTGATCCCATGACCAACAGACAGTGAGTGATAGTTCTCATTTGATGCCAGGGACTGTTATGACATCTGATCCCATGACCAACAGCTGGTGAGTGGCAGTGCCCATTTGATGCCAGGGACTGTCCTGAGATCTGATCCCATGACCAACAGCTTGTGAGTGACAGTGCCCAATTTAATGCCAGGGACACTCCTGACATCTGATCCCATGACCAACAGGCAGTGAGTGATGGTGCCCATTTGATGCCACTCTCTTGACATCTGATCTCATGACCAACAGTTTGTAAGTGACAGCACCCATTTGATGCCAGGGACTCTCCTGACATTTGATCCCATGACCAATAGCATGTGAGTGACAGTGCCCATTTGATGTCAGGGACTCATGACATCTGATCCTATGACCAACAGAAAGTGAGTGACAATGCCCATTTGATGCCAGACTCTGTTGACAGCTGATCCCATGACCAACAGGAAGTGAGCAACAGTGCCCACTAGATGTGAGGGATTCTCCTAACATCTGATCCCATGACCAACAGGAAGTAAGTGATAGCGCCCATTTAATGCCAGAGGCTCTTCTGAGATCTGATCCCATGGCCAACAGCTTGTGAGTGACTGTCCATTTGATGAGGGAGACTCCCCTAAGATCTGATCCCATGACCAACAGAAAGTGAGCAACAGTGCTTATTTGGTGCCAGGGACACTCCTGACATCTGATCCCATGACCAACAGGAAGTGAGTGACAGTGCCCATTTGATGCCAGGAACTTTCCTGACATCTATATATAGATGGTGAGTGATATTACTCACTTTTCTTCAAGTACACTAATTTATCTCCAGCTTGTATGCTTGATCACTTGCACCAGATTCAATTCTCATGGTATCTATCATTAGCTCTCTGTGATTCATGCATTTGGGATAACAGGAGATGAACAAAGTGCATTCCATATGGTTATCATTCAATTTTTCTTCAAGGATCATTTATTGACTTAGGCATTGTCAGCCATCTCATTGTCAAGCCTTAGTAGGTAAACAATTTTTTCCTCATCAGACTGATTCATGTTGACATATTTCAGCAATTATTATAATTGCTAAACAAGCATTTTGGGAAAGAGAGCTTGCTCAGACAGCTTTGATGAATGCTCATGACCAGTTTTTAGAACAGGATTATGTGGATAAACTCAAAACTCAGATTACTGCTCAGTCTATGCCATCTAAACATGCTGATTTGATTGCATATTTGTATCATCACACTGACATCTGACAGCATGTACTTAATTTGTTCCTTCTCCTTGCAATGATCCCTCACTTATGTCCACATTGTTGTTATATCTTCTACATTTTTTACCCAATTTATGGTTTTCTTCTCAAGAATACTTATGACAAATGGAAATGCTTGATAGTATATCTGATTCATGTTGTTTCAACTGTTGAAATGATCTTACTCCCAAAAGACCGTAGGCGTGGGAAAGATTGTGAGAACATTTCGGATTACTCCGATCTCAATTGATCTTATGTAATCTGTCCTGAAACATCTATTTGTACTTATGTACATAATTATAGAGTTTGACAGATATTATAGAGTTTGACAGATATTATAGAGTTTGATGGGAGTCATACTCAGACAATAGTGCACCACATGCATGACTGTGCATAGCTGTGCTACACACAGCTATTGGCACAGCAATGACTGCGCATTACCAAGTGCAATACAAATCATCAGTCAGCGCTACTAATATCGCTGACATGATACTAGTAGATAGACAGTATATATACCTGTGTAGGTAGACGTCAATCTACATCCTCTCAGCTACTACAAGGTGATCACCACAAGCGGACCTTAGTGACTATCTACAGCTACAAGTAAGTTTTACTTACTTGGCTCTACTATTCTACTGCGCCCCTGTCATGCTCTGCTTCGACAGGTTATGGGCCCCGTCTGCTCGCAGACCTGGTGTCTCACCCCTTGACACCCTGTCTTAAGGACAGGGAGGGACATTGATGCTGTCACAGGCCCTGGGATCACAGAGAGACGCTTTTGGTTCTTTAATCAAAAGGTAATCAGGTTTGTTAGTAGAAGCCCTAGCTGTAGATCATACCGGATGTATTATCACCTGTTTGATATTGGCTAACGTAACCTTGGAGCTCACCAAACAAAGAGCCAGATCAGATCTTGACAGAGATCTGATCTCCACCTGGAGAGGTGTGAGAACAATACTTGGTGTGGCTTATCTCACCGGCCCCAGGTTTCTGTGTAACCCTGGTAATACAAAAACCATAATCTGGACACGTCCTCACGGACCTGGTGTCTGGAGCGGACAGAGGAATCTGCTTTACCAAAAACCTCTGGGTTTAGGGCCGTCTTAGGACGGATAAGGTTGTGACTAACATGGTCATGACTGAAAGGCTTACGTGCCCCCCTATTGGCCGTGAATAAATTATGCACTTATATCATTATATGGGTTTTCGTCCCATCTTTCTGCGATTATCTAGTAATTATTTCTGTATAAAGGTCGTGCTGCTTGGACATTGTTCCATGGTACACGCAGACCAGTGGTGGGCACTGATTAGCATCCCACTTAGTCATAGGATTGCTCCTTAGTGGCATCTAGTCTACTTTTTATGGAGATCTTACATATCTTTTATCAGTTGTTGGGATTTGATGGAGCCCCGAAACCAAAATCAGGGAAGGAGGATACTTTCCTGATGACGATGAACCGCCAAAAGCGATCTCTGTCCCTGTTATGGGAAGCACTTGTTGCGCCCTAACCGGGAGTATCTATGACACGCGCCTTCGCTCTTCTCATCAAAAGCGAATGCACATGCTAACTGGAATTTTTTCCAGACCATCCAAACCAATCTAAACCAACCCTCCTCTTGTATTTACTTTGTTTTTCAAACAAATAAATATATATATATAAAATGTCTTTCTCCAACGCTGCCACTGCCTCTGCTGCCGTCTTTGCTGCTGCCGGCAAAAAACCCGTTGCCGGTTCTGGCAACTCATCTCCCCTCTCCAATTTGCTGACTGTTAGGAACACCCAACACAACCACAAGCCTCGTGTGAGAAATGAAAGATAGATTAGAGAAGTGAAAACACAATAGACTAGTAGCCTGCTAGGAGGAAACTATCTAGAGTCTTAGAGACTCGTACCTACACAACACCCTCCTTATATACCCCAACACCTGGTCTGTGCGCACAGACTGCGCAGCTACAAGACCTAGGCCTACCATCTAGAACTGCCCGGACTCGCCCAGAGTCATCGCCCCTATAACCCCATATGCCGTGGTACAGCCACTTGCTGATCTAAGCCCTCGGAGTATCCTGTTAGGGGTGGGAGTCGTTGCCTATATCCAGAGAAGTGTCGATAGAGCCCCAAGGAAAATAGATAAAAATACAGAAAAATCGCCAGAAAATCGTAAGGTCGTAACATAGCCCTCTCCTCAAGACTTCACATCCCGGGAAGTCGATGCTATGGGTTGTGCCATTGGGGAATGAAGCGCAGGTTTAACCAGCCTGCCATGCTCAAGGTCTCTTGAGAACACCCCTTCCGTGTCCTTTTCCGCGTATATATCCTGTCGATCCCCTTTCCAATGCTGCCAGTTTTGTTTTAACTTTTCGAGGTACTCCTGCTCGAATTTTCCATCTTCCCATCCAAAGAGCTGCTTAGGTGCGCGCGTATCCGTGTGGTTCTGCCATTTGCAGTAGTGTAAGTCCCGTGTGTTAACAAGGCGTTGTGGGGCAGCGGGGTTGGCCTTATGGAATTTCTGAACCTCCTTTTTTGTGTTTTCGAGATTCTCTGCAGGTTCCCAAGTAGAGTCCTCCACCGGATAGTTCTTCCATTTGACCAAGTATTCCAGTCTTCTGCCACCGCGTCCACTTACTTGGCTGTCCATGACTTCTTCGACCTCGTACTCGTCATCAGAGGATTCCTCAACCATTTGCGCCTCTTGTCTTTGCGCGATCTTTTCCTTTTGGTTAGGAAACCCTGGTTCCTTGTACGGCTTCAAGAGAACCTCATTGAAGACGTTATAAACTTTCCATGAAGCTGGGACCTTCAATCTATACACTGACTTGCCAACCTTTTCGACCACCTCCAAAGGACCTACGAATTTGCTGTCCAACTTCTTGGTTGCGCAAATAACAGGTAAATTCTCCGTGCTGAGGTAGACCTTGTCACCAGGCCTATATTGCCGAGCCTGAGACTTGCCTGCATCGTACCGTGTCTTCATCATGGTGGCCATTTTTTCCAGCACCGCACGCGCCTGGGAATGAACATCTTTCAATTCATCTACCAATGTTTCGACTGCTACCAGTTTCGGTTTGTACATGGGACTAAGGCCTTTGTGCGGATGACGTCCATAATTCATGAAGAACGGCGAAAATCCCATAGAGGCGTGTACCCGATCGTTATGGCAAAATTGCGCTACCGATAGCCAATCACTCCAATTGTCCTGCCTGTGATTAATGAACATTGTCAGGAACTCCTTAACTTCCTGATTAACGCGCTCTGTTTGTCCATCAGTTTGCGGGTGATAGGCGGTGGATTGATTAGGTTTGATTCCCAACATGCCGTACAGATCATCCATAAACTTTGATGCAAATTGAGGCCCTCGATCACTGATGACCTTGCGCGGCAACCCGTGGTCCCTGAACACATTGTCCCTCATTAAAACCGCTACCCCTTGTGATGTAATGGATGACGTAGTCGGCAAGAAATAAGCTTTCTTTGTGAAGCGATCTACTACTACCATTATCATGTCGTTGCCCTTGGATTCTGGAAGCGGTCCCATTAAGTCCACTGAGATAACCTCCCATGGTTCTTGAGGCACTTCATTTGGTACAAGCGGTGCGGCCCTCAGCTGGTGATCCGGTTTGGTGCGCTGGCAGGTTTTGCAACCAGCAGTATATTCTTTGACGTCCCAGCACATATTTGGCCACCAGTAATTGTGGGTAAGCTGTTCGACAGTTTTGGCGATTCCTGAGTGTCCCCACGAGTGGTGAATTTGGATGATTTCTCCTCGAATGCGTTTGACAGTGGGTACATACACACGACCCTTCCATTCTACCAACCCCCTTTCCACCTTAAAATCTCCATCGCCTTCCCCTAATCCCTTTAAAACCTGTTTTTCCCATTGGCGTTTCGGAATCTTTCGAATACGATCTATAATTTCTTCTAATGCTCTGTCATTGTCAAAAATCCTGACAAACAAATGTTCTTTCAGCAGGATAACGCCTTCGTTATCATTTTGACCCCGCTCATGTCCTGCTCATCGTGACAACAGATCAGCCTTAGAGTTGGATTTGCCTGATCGATGTTTAATGACAAAGTTGTATTCCTGCAAGTCCGTCACCCAACATGCTTGTCACCTGTTCAGATTCTGTGGTTTCCGGAAGTACGTGAGGTTTTGATGATTGGTTAAAACCTCCACGATCTCCTTGGCGCCCTTGAGATAGTGAGACCATTCGTAGAAGGCATGCATAACCGCCAACATTTCTTTATCGTAAATCTCATAATTTCGTTCTGCATTGTTAAGCGACTTTGAAATGAAAGCCACTGGTCGCCACAAGTTATCCTTCCCTTGTTGAAACAGAATCCCACCTATGGCAAAGTCTGACGCATCTACCTCCACTCGAAATTGGCCTTCGTTGTCTGGAATTTTCAAAGTCACCTCCCTCGCCACAAGGTCTTTCAGTCCCTGAAAGGCTGCAGTTTCAAGTTCCGTCCATAGCCAGTCAACCTTGCCAGTCAAACGTGTCAACGGTTTTGCCACACGCGCAAAACCCTCCACAAATCGATGATAAAAATTGATAAAGCCCAGAAACTGCTGAAGCTCCCTCTTTGACATTGGAGTAGGCCATCCCGCCAGCGCACGGACTTTACCCTGTTCCATCTTGATCGAGTCCTGACTAATAACAAGTCCCAGAAAGTCGATTTGCGGCTGATCAAACCAACATTTCTCTGGCTTCAAGGACAGTTTATGCTCTTCCAACTTGGCCAAAATACGGTTAACATGACGAATATGGTCTTGTTGATTATCTGAAAATACCAAAATATCGTCCATGTAAATTACCACCCATCCTTCAGCAATTTCCACTCTAAAAATATCATTCATCATGGTCTGGAATGTTGCCGGTGAATTTGTGAGCCTGAAAAACATGACCAAGGGTTCGAATAATCCTCTATTTGTTCGAAATGCGGCTTTCCACTCATCCCCTTCTTTGATTCGGACATTGTTGTACCCCCACTGGATGTCCATTTTAGAGAAAATCCGCGCCTTGGACAACTTATCCACCAGTTCCCCAATAAGGGGAAGCAGGTACCGATTTTTTATAGTCATCTCGTTCAGTCGACGGTAGTCCTGGACTGGCCATAATTTCCCATCCTTTTTCTTAACAAAGAAGAAGGGCGATGCCATAGGGGATTTGCTGGGCTGAATGCGTCCCGACTCTAAGTTTTCTTTAAGGAATTCGTCTAGTTGTGCCTGTTCCTCCCGGTTCAAGGGATAAATCTTGCAGTCAACCGCTTTGGATCCTGGAATTAGTTCGATTGCATGGTCCCAGGGACACCTCGGTGGTAGTTCATCAAAGGTTTCCTTTTCAAACACCTTTCGATGACCTAGATAGTGCTTAGGAACTACCTCTTCTAAAGTACGTTTGGCCGCTGCACCGGCTTCCCTCACCGCAATGTCCGTTGCCACTGATCGAATCCGAAGTTCAGGATTTCCAATATGAATGGCTAACAACCTTTCTCCCGACTCTAAGGGTTGCATTGGATCTATTTCCCCTTCTGGTTCCGCTACCTCAGATTGATCCCAACATGTTCCCAGGCATCTGCTAAAACGAACCTCTTGCTTCTTCCAGTCCATCACCGGATTGTGATGTTGGAGCCAGTCATGCCCCAGGAACAGATCCATCTTTCCCAGTCTGGCCACTCCACATTCCACAATTTCTTTGTGATCACCGATGCGTAGCTTAAACTGGACCATGTACTCCAAACTTCCCATTACATTGCGCGTTCCATCCACGTTATAGACGGCCATTGGTCTAAGCATCTTTCGCTTGTTTAGCTTGTGACGTTCCACAAATTCATCATTGATGCATGATCCCGTACATCCCAAATCTACCAATGCCATAACACTAATGGTGTGGTTGGTGTCCATGGTGGTGATTGTTCCCTTCAGATTCATCTCCTGCTTCCCTGAAGCTTTTACCAACTGTCCTCGCAGTTGTACCAGATTCCACAATGCCTCTTCTTCAGGTAACTTATTTAAGTCTGCGACAAGTGCTTTGTCTACCTGTTGAACTCGTTTATTATGGACCCATTCCTTTAAACACCGCACAGCAGTGTCATTGTCCTGTTGCCATATCCGTCTTAAGACCCATGCTGGAGTCCAAGTCTTAATCCGGGGTTTTGTGCTCACACTCAGGTTCCGAATACGATGAACAAGGGATGAACATTCATATAGTAATTCCAGAACACTAATACACGAGTCCTTGTGTACAACTGAGTCCTTCTTTGTCAATAGCGCCGAGCGCTCACCTATTGACCCTCACCAAAACCCTTCTCCTTTCCATATTCCTTCCACATCTCTTCCGTGAGATCCTCAACTCGCAACTCCCTAATCCGTCCCTTGCCCTTGTCCTGCGTTTTAACCCTTTTTGGCTCTGGGCAATCCTTAGCCCAATGTCCAGTGTTGCCGCAATTAAAGCAAGCACCTTTTGCCTGTTTGGTCTTATCCACGTCCATGGCGTTCGGATCACGTGTCGACCTAGACCCCGAGGGTGCACTGTATTGGAATTGGTTAGGTTTAGAGTCTCTAGCAACTGGTTTCTCCTTATAACCCTCGCTACTCCGCCCTGTTCCGTACGCTTCATTGGCCTTTCGATATGCGCGCGCCAATTCTATTGCCCTCTTCTGAGTTTGATCGAGGGTTGCATCCTCTGACAAATTCCCATATCGGATTAGGTCTCTTCCTAGTGCAGGGTGAATATGTCCTAAGAAATGCGCTAGCAGCACCCGATCATCCCAGTTAACCAATGGCTTTAGAGCGTTGAACTTGATGATATAATCCTCCACTGGCTGTGTTCCCTGCTTTAGTACCAAGATGGCGTCCGTTGCCTTTTCCCTAGTCTCGGTGGACATGAAGAAATGATGCATTTCTTCCTTGAATCCCGTCCATGTGGTAAAGGGGTATTGGTTTCGGAGAGGTCATCGTAATAAAGTAGGCGGTTGCGTTAAGTGATTGTATTGCCCGATATTCAGCTTGTTAAGATCGATGCTCTCAACGCAATTCGTTCTAAGTCAACAGTGGCAAGCAGAGTCTCGGTCTGCTCCCAGCCTACTGGACAGGTTCTGGACACAAAGTCAAATGATGACAAAGGTCAAATAAACGACGAGCTCGAAGATGAGAGCGAGGAGTTTCGTTCAGAGGTTGAGAGAAGAATTCGATTAAGTTGGAACTGAAGTCTAGCTACTTTACAAGACGGTTTATATATGTAAAAGAACAAGAGAAATATAAAAGGAAACGTACAGCTAAATACCTAAGAAAGGAAATGTGAAGGTAAAGTAGCTAAAGGAGATGAGCGTCCATGAAACGCATAACGATGATTATATAATAAAATGAGTCCATTAACGAAAGGGAAAGAAATCGTAACATTACCCCCTTCGTATGCAAGAAGTCACCGACTTCTTAACCTGTTCCCCAACCATGGTTTCCACCATTTGTCCACCCATGATCCCTTCGCGATTTCAACCATTCGGCGATGGTATTGATGTCGTGGTTGGCAGTCTCAAACCGCCATTGCAATGTCCTTGTGATATAGTCGAGCTGGATCGTTTGTTCAAGGATCGCATCGCGTTCTTCATCCGTGATGGTGTGAGGGTTGGTGGTGAGGGCAGTGTTGAGCATGGCGTCGAGGGGTCTGGCGAAAAGTTGATAGTCAACGATGAAGGTGGCGAGGGCTTCCTGAGCCCGAAGAAGGGTAGCGTTAGGGACCCTAGCGAGAGGTGGTGCGGGTATAGCGGGTAGGGGTGCCTCTTCTTCAATGACAAAATCCGCGAGCTCATCTGGGTGTTGATGAAGGTCGGCGACGGTGGATGAGGGAGAGGCGGGCCAATTCGGGAAGAGGTAGTCGTCGACGGTGGTGGTGACGGTAACGAAGACCTCGATAGGGAGGTCATGGGCAGTGGCGAGGAACGGGGAGGCGGCGACGAGAGAAGGGTCATAACAATGGCCACAAGCTGTGACCAAGAGCGCAAAGGCGAAAGCGACAAGGTAGGCGATGACGACGATTGTGGACATGCTGTATCGATATGATGGGGACTAGACCGTTGAGTGTGGTTTAAATATCCCAAATCTCATCGTCGGAGTCCAAAGGAGAGTTCCTAGCCGCTTCTTCTTGTTCTGATTGGGTTCTTGCGTCGTCAGGGTGTGGAATACGGATTTGTTCAGGGTGTGCATGTCGTGTAACACGTATTTCTGGATTGTTCATGCTAGCCTGTATTGCCTGGTTCAGAAGATCGTAATATCGTTCGGTTGCAAGTGTTATTTCCATTTGCGCTCTTGTGCGGCTAAAATTTTCGCTTCCCCTTATGTTCATTTGTCGTTCATATTGCCATTGTTCCGCGGAAATGTTTCTGCCGAGCTGGACGATCCATTGTAAAGCCTCTGATAATTCAGGGAAGGTTCGTCGTAACCAAACCCTGTGATAAACATTATCGTATTGAAAACAAGGGTGAACTGATGCTGGGAGATAATGTGATTCGGCCTCCTGGAATGTGGGTAATTCTCCTAGATCAAAAGAGAGACGATGATACTGGGGAAGATACTTTGATAAAGCATTATATGGGATCTCTGTATGGCCTTGTGGATGCGTTCGTTTGTGAGGAGGTAATCGTGATACTTTAGGCGGTTTTGACATCATTGGGACGTATTTCAGTTTCTGATATGTAGAGAGCGTTCGTTTGGAAGGGTGTTTAAAGGCAGGAACGAACATCTGCGTGACAGAATATCTGGTTTTGACGGTAGGAGTGTATCGTCCAATAGTTCTGCAGAATCTTTTGACATAACGAATATTATGTTTTAGTTGGAGGTTGGTGCGATAGTAAGTCATTTTCTTCTGAGTTGTTTCAGAGGTTCCTTCTGTTTTTATACTCAACTAAGATATCCGCAGCATTGCCTAGATGTCTTTCCGGTTCCCAGGTATTATCATTTGCTCCATAGCCTTTCCATTTGACTAGGTATTGATAACCAGCTCCGCGTTTCCGATGTCCAAGGATAGCCTCAATCTCAAACTCTTCTTGTCCATTAACCATATCGGGAGGTGGCATAGTGAAATTCGGACCATGCATTGAGGTTTCCTTATATGGAGTGAGGAGTGATGCATGAAACACAGGGTGAATGCGCCATTGTTTCGGTAGTTTCAATCTATAGGTAACTGGCCCCATGACTTGTTCAACCTGGAAGGGTCCTTCTCGTTTTGGTGCTAGCTTTCTTGATTGATACGGAATGTGAAGATTCTTATTTTCAAGCCAGACTTTGTCACCCTTTTCGAATCTTATTGACTTGTCTCTGTATCTATGAGCGACCATTTGTCTAGCAAGTTCATGAGCAGTTAGAGCTTCTTCTCTGGCTTTTCGAAGCATCTGGAGGCGTTCTTCTGCTGCTGGAGCAGTCATTTTGAGCGCTGCTGTAGGGATGGCGATCGGATCTGTTCCATACATAAGTTGGAATGGAGATGTTTTTATTGTATCATGATAACGATTATTGTGTGCGAATTCGGCAATAGGCAAGAGTGGTTTCCATTTGTGGGGTTCGTTGGTACAAAACATCCGAAGATAGATTTCAAGTTCTTGATTGACACGTTCAGTTTCGCCATCTGTTTGAGGGTGATAAGCAGTGCTCATCCTGTGATCGATTCCCAGTGCTTTTCGTATTTCTTGGAATACTTTGGCAGAGAACTGTGGTCCTCTATCAGAGATTAAGATATCTGGGAGTCCAAATCGTTTGAAGATTTCAGAGATATAGAGATCGGCTGTTCCTAAAGCGTCGATTGTCTTGTTGCAAGGGGTAAAAATTACCCCCTTCGTAAGGCCATGGTCCACCGTGACCAAAATGGAGTCATAACCGTCAGATATAGGAAGATCGGTAATAAAATCCAGTGTGACTTGTTGAAATGGCTGAGTAGCTTTTGATGGAATAGGGATTAATGCCGGTGAATTTGGGTGGGTATTGACTTTCATCTGTTGGCAGAGTGCACAACCTTCAACCCATTCTTTGACATGTCTATACATTCCAGGCCACCAATAATCACGCTTCAAAAGTGCTAGTGTTTTCAATCGTCCAGGGTGTCCTGAAGATAATGCTTCATGTATCTCCTTAATTAATCGAGTGCGCAACTCAATTCGATCAGGCACATAGATCCTGCCCAAGTAATAAACGATACCATGAGTGTATGTCCAGTCTTGTAGCTTGGATTTAATTGGTGGCGCCCTTTGTTTAGTGATAACTTCAATAAGGATGCGTCCAAAATCGTCGCTTGCCATGTATTTCTTTAATTCGCTGGCAAGATCATCATTGATTAGTCGAATAAATCGGTCATTCGGCAAAACCGTGACCGTAGTTTGTTCCTCATCATTTCCCATATGATCTGGCCGTCTGGATAATGCATCTGCTTCGAACATTTTTGTGCCAGGTATATGTTCAATACAAAGATCATATTCAGATAGCAATGATGACCACCGAGCTTGTCGAGGTGTTAAGCGTTGAGCAGTTCGGTAGTAGGACAAGTTCTTGTGATCACAATGGACGATGATCGTGTGAGGAGAACCATGTAATAGATGGCGCCATACTGCAAGTCCCTTGATGATTGCAAGCAGTTCTCTGTCATAAATTTGATAATTCTGTTCCGTTGGTGTTAACGCATGGGATATAAATCCACATGGATGGAGTGCTCCAGATTCATCAGCCTGTTTCAGTACCGCTCCAATTGCTTTATTGGAGGCGTCGGTTTGAAGGATAAATGGTTTTGCAGGATTTGGCATTAACAATACTGGCATAGAGGCGAACCGTTGCTTTAGGGTATCAAAGGCAAGTTGGCGCTCATTATTCCAGTCAAATGGTTCCGTTTTCTTGGTTAAATCTGTGAGTGGTTTTGCGATTGCTGCAAAGTTTCCAATAAAACGTCTGTAAAAGTTTCCAAAACCTAGGAATGATCGGACTTGTTTAACCGTTGATGGTACTGGCCAATCAGCTATTCCTGCGAGTTTGATAGGATCCATTCGTATTTTTCCAGGTGAGATGATCATGCCCAGAAACTCAACTTCTTGAACAGCGAATTTACATTTTTCTAATTTCAGGAACAGATCGTTCTCTTCTAATCGATCGAGAACCCTTTTTGTTCGTTCTTCTAGTTCGTTCAAATTCTGAGAACATATCAAGATGTCGTCCATGTAGATAATGAGCCATCCTTCATTAATCATGTCTCTGAAGTATTCGTTCATCATAGTTTGGAATGTAGATGGCGAATTGCATAAACCGAAGAACATAACAGTTGGTTCGTATAATCCTCTGTTGGTAATGAAAGCAGCTTTCCATTCGTCCCCTTTCTTGATCCTGACGTTATTATATCCCCATCGGAGGTCTAATTTGGTGAAATATTGTGCGCCAGCGAGTTTTGTAAGGAGGTCGGATACTAGGGGTAATGGGTATGCATTCTTGATTGTCCAATCATTTAAATATCTATAATCTTGGCATGGCCGAAGCGCACCACTTTCCTTCTTTGAGACAAAGAAGAATGGCGATGCTTGAGGAGATTTCGACGGTTTGATGTAGCCTTTAGCTAACTGTTCTTCAATCCATTCGTCCAGCGACGACTGTTCTTTGATTGATAACGGATAGATCTTGCTAACTTTAGGACTAAAACCGGTTTTCAAATCGATAGCGTGATCCCAAGTTCTGGAAGTTGGGAATCGTTCTGATGCCTTTTTCTCAAAGACTGAGCGCCATTTCCCATATTCTAATGGTAATTCCGTTTTTGGTTCATCCTTTTTTAACTGATGTTCTAACGCTTGAGATGCTGATGTCTTAACTCTGATCCAGTAATCGTCTTCTCCCCATTGTTGATTGTCCAATGCCATTTGCCAGATAGTTCCTCTATTCCGTTGTTCATCAATGAGGTGTATCGTTTTATCTCTCCAATCAATAGTAGGATTGTTTTCTTCTAACCAAGGGATCCCCAAAATTAATCGTTGATCTCCTAATTTAGTGATTAGAAACCAGTTGCTGTATCGTTTTCCTCCAATCAAATATTGAATATGGACTCGATGTGTGATTATTCCATTAGTGTTAACTGTTCCATCTGCGTTTCTGACTTTGATTGGTTTTCGCAATTTTTCTTTTGATAACTTGGTGGTTACTTCTTCGTCAATAAAATTCCCTTCTGCTCCACAATCGATTAGAGCAGAAGTTTCAGCGGGTAAATCGGACGTTTCCACAGAAATTGAAAGGCGCTTGTCATTATTTGATCTTACTATTACAGAATCGAGCGCTAACTGTGAATGTCCATTTGTTATGGAAGTGCCAACCGCTGTATGACGCTTCCGGGTTAAAAACCCTCATTCTCGAGTTCATTGAGAAGACCTTCTCGTTCATCGGCCTTCATCCCAGCAAGGATCGCTCTGATGCTTGTAACTGGGTCATCTTTCTTTTCCTTGGGTGCATCTTCAGGGATGAATCTGATCCCCTTATTCTGAAACGATGAGGAGGCCCTGAAGGAGGCGTTTGACGTGGTGTTTCGTTTGGGACAATTCCTTGAAACGTGCCCCTGGTTTCCACATCTGAAACATTTTCCAGATTTCATGTATTCCTCCTTTTGCTCATCTGTCAAACGTCCAGTAGGCATGGCATTTACTGATCGAGTTAATCCGCCCCTATTATTGGTGTTTCGATTAAAATTGGAGCGGTTCCCTTGTCCTGGTTTTCGCCCAAGCGCTCGCATCATTTCCCAAGCGCCATGAAGCTGTTCTGCCTTCTCATATGCTTCCTTCATGGATAAAACATTCGCTTCAAGGATCTTTGTAGCGATACTTTCAGGGAGTCCTTTAACAAAGGCCTGGAGCTGCGCAGTTGTTCCTTTCAATCCTGAAGTACCGATCTCCATGCGGAATTTTCTGATATATTCAGGGACTGAAACGTCGCCCCCTACTCTGAGATTGGCTAGATTGTTCAGCGCTCTGAGAGCGCTATTCACTTCACCCCAATCGGCTAAGAAACGTTTCTTGAATTCTGCCCAATTCGTCCAAGTAAGGGTTGTTTCTTCTTCATCGTCCAATTCATCCTTGATCAAGACTTTCCAATCATCGAGTTCCTGCCCAAGACAGGCAAGAGTAAATCGAATCTGCTTCTGTGCTTTGTTTTTATAGTTATCATCATTCAAAACAAAGTAATCTTCAAGACTTCCAATGAAAGCCTTCGCTTCGGTTCGTTTTCCTGTAAAAACGCGCATAGGCTGCGGTTTGATATCTCCTTTAGAGGCAGGTGCTGCTACGTCGGATGCCATCTTTTCTGTTTCTTCTTTCGGATCTATAGGTTCTCCTGTTTCGTCTTTCTTCTTCCCTGATTCTGGATCTCCAAATAGACTTTGTTCGATCTGTTTCTGTTCTAGAAAGTCTCTCCAAGGCTGTTTCCCTTTGTCTTGGAGTGCGTATCTGTCCTGTGGTGGTGCTCCAGAGAGACTGAGGAATTCGTTCCACCAGGAGGATTCTGGTTCTTCAGTGGGTGGATAAAATAGAGAGTAAAAGTCTTCTTCTAGATCTTTGTTGATCCACTCAATCCAAACGTTATCTGGGAGGACTTCCTTTCCGTCTCCTTCAATATAATCACCTTCAAAGAGGGATGCTGGTACTGGTTCGTTTTTCTTCTTAGTTCCTGAGCGGAAAAACCACCCTGTTCCTGTAGTCGACGGAAAAACCTCTCGTCGATCTAGATAATATTTTCGTCTGAAACGGACAGAGCCGTTCGGTGGTCTGAGGTTCGAGGTTCTGGTATCAATGGTGTCTGGCTAGTGTAGAAACACTGAGCGGTTCTGTGAGTTCCAACTTGTGTTAAGATCGATGCTCTCAACGCAATTCGTTCTAAGTCAACAGTGGCAAGCAGAGTCTCGGTCTGCTCCCAGCCTACTGGACAGGTTCTGGACACAAAGTCAAATGATGACAAAGGTCAAATAAACGACGAGCTCGAAGATGAGAGCGAGGAGTTTCGTTCAGAGGTTGAGAGAAGAATTCGATTAAGTTGGAACTGAAGTCTAGCTACTTTACAAGACGGTTTATATATGTAAAAGAACAAGAGAAATATAAAAGGAAACGTACAGCTAAATACCTAAGAAAGGAAATGTGAAGGTAAAGTAGCTAAAGGAGATGAGCGTCCATGAAACGCATAACGATGATTATATAATAAAATGAGTCCATTAACGAAAGGGAAAGAAATCGTAACACAGCTCTTCCCAGGTAAGACCGGGTACCCAAAATGGCGATGCGTTGTCCATCTTGTCTTGATACTCCTGATCCGCCTCCAGCGCCTGCTTAAGCTGTACTCCTGCCCAATCTCCTGCTCTGTTGTCTTTCCCCTTCCAGATTCGATATAGGCACAGCAAGATCTTCCTATCTGCGCGTGTTTCTCTAGCCAATCGGAAATAGATCTCCATTTGTCTCAGCCAACCATCGACCATGCGGGGATCTCCTTCATAATGGTCCGGCATCTCGGCCTTCGTAAGAGGTTGCGGTTCCAGTCTTGGGTTCACACAGTGGTATTCGTTGATCAGGTCCGCAATCGTGCCTCCAATTGCCGCAGCGGCATCTAGTCGCTGCTCGTTTTGCAGGATAACCACATTCTCATGTGCGTTTAAGGCGGCTTGGTCAGCATTAGCAGCTGGCGGAGGGATATCTTGGCTCGTCTGCAGATTACGCCACCCCCATATGCCGTGCAACAGCTGAGTGATCATATTAGCCGTATATTGGAATGCCCCTACGCGCATATGACCCGCTCCTTGTGTAACCGAGATCGCCATTCAATCCCAACCCGCTTCTCCCCATGGAGTAGCTATTACATGAAGACAACCTGGCCTTCCGTATGTGGACCTTAATATAATTCAGACCTTGGTGTTCCTGAGTTCCGAATCCCATTCCATGATTTCTTGTATCTGCGGATATTGTGGCCATGCATACTCCGTCCAGTATTGTTGTCAGATCAGATGCAAATAACAATAACCAGGCATGGATGGATTAACAGTCCCTACAACACTGGCCGGTCTAGGGTATGGATATGGGACATCTACCTCCCTCCCGACCGTTCATCTCCATTGATCTATCTCCATTTGTTTGTGGTCCAATTCCCCATTATTGGGCACGGTAGGTACTGTTGTTACCCAATCCTCCACATGTTGGACTGGTCCACCCCACCATGTCGTGTCTGTGCCCTGAGTCCTTGTTTTAGCTTTGCTAGGACCCGCCGCCTTTGTGAGGACCTGCGCGTACAACCCTTTTGTAACTGTGACCAACGACAGATTTTTGGATGGTCCCTGGATAAATGAAGAGATCGTGGGAGCTGGCGACCGTTTAAGCTTGGATTTCCCATGTCCTCCGAACTCCGCCTGAAGCCGATGATCCGGGAGATGCTCTAACCGCATCAACTCTTCCCATGTGTAGATCTCATCATCGAATTCCCTGATGGCCGATTCCTCAATCACATGGAACTTCCAGGGATCCCTGTTGTCCTGTAACGCGAATCGAGCCGTCAGATCCCTGAGCTCAGGGTCCCAACTAAGAATATCCATGACGCGCGGCCAATGCGGCCAACAATACTTGTCGTGGTACTCCTGTTTGAATAAAACCATATAGCACAGCCCATCCTCACGCCAAGGATATTTTTTCCCATTGCCTTTTGCGGCTGGTCCAGGCATCACCGCCCGTCCACATGGCACATTCTCCCTCCATGCATTTAATCTCTTGGCATGGTCCCTGAGGGTCTCGTCGCCGCTGCATTCCTCCAGTAGTTTTTCTAACTCCACCTCTCCTAGCTCGTGGAATACATCATTCACGTAAGTCATTCCGTTTGCCAAAGATGGAGTGGGCATTCCTGCTCCTGCCTTTCTGGACGTGCACGTGCGCATGTATGGATCGTAGCAAAGCCCCTGGTGATGCTGTTCCGCCTCTTCTCGCCTCTGCGCTTTTCCCAAAAAGGTGCCCTTGATATTCCCGTTGAGCGCGTGCATCAACACATTCCAGTCCTGATGTGACATCTGCATTCCTTTGTTGAAATACAGAGTCCGTGCTCCTGCTTCATAATCTATAGCGGCCACGTCGATATGGTATTTTTCGAGTGCCCAGGCCGCATCCTCCACCACAAGGAGATACCGATTATAGGGAACAGCCAATATTGCCTTGACAACTGCGTTATCGGGTCGTCCTCCGTATGCCTTTTCTATTAGACCCACCAGGGTCCCCTTATCTCGGTGTGCCCTGAGCAAGGCCTTGTCCAGGCGTCGTTGTTCCAGGAGAGCTTGCCAAGCCTCTTCCTGTTCGCGGATCTGCTCCACCTCCTTAATCTTGAGCTGGTTTACGATCTTTTGTCGTTGCCGAGCTGCTACTGCTTTCAGATGTTTGCGCCATAACCGAATGTGGTTGTCGTGATGCCTGATGACCGAGTCACCGATAAATGCTGCCGGCCTCAACTGCACCGGCTCGAGCGCTGCTGCCCAGTCCGCTTCGAAGATCCGTCCGATCTCCTCTAGTGTCGCCTGGGTGTAGGGTAAAACGTAGTTGAACAATTGAGTCATTGTTCCTAAAAATAATCTTCAACCGAGCCAAGCACTCCTGACTTGCACCTCGGTCCGTTCGTTGCGGCCTTTGTTGCCTAAGATCCTCGTCAGATGACAAGGACTGTTGTCTTTTTGTCGCGGACTACCCTTCCTGGCGTAGTCAGAGTATACTGCGGTCAACAACGCACCTGCACATATATGTTCAATTTAATTCCGTCAAATGACCAAGAGGGGTGGTGCCTGGCTGTTCACTAGAGTGTCCTCGTGCTCAGGTAACTAGACCCGATATGTAATTGGTGTCTCTAGACTGTAGGCCTTGATACATGGCACGCCTCCTGATTGTCTTCGACGGTTCCACCGCCTATTCCACAAGCACTAGTGTTGGTGCCAGTAAGACCCTGCCCGGTCAACTACTGCGCGCCCCAACTCTTGTCTAGCACCTGTTTTGTTGACTAGAGTGGTCCCAACGTCAGTCGTGACGCTGTGTTGCCTAGTCGATGTCGAGAGTAAAAGAAAATGTAGGATTCGTTTGACGCTGTGAGCGACAGTGAGCAAGACGTGCTCGGCGCTGTGTGCAACGACGAAGAGTGTGGTTGAAAGACTCTAGATTATGTTAGGAACACCCAACACAACCACAAGCCTCGTGTGAGAAATGAAAGATAGATTAGAGAAGTGAAAACACAATAGACTAGTAGCCTGCTAGGAGGAAACTATCTAGAGTCTTAGAGACTCGTACCTACATGACACCCTCCTGATATACCCCAACACCTGGTCTGTGCGCACAGACTGCACAGCTACAAGACCTAGGCCTACCATCTAGAACCGCCCGGACTCGCCCAGAGTCATCGCCCCTATAACCCCATATGCCGCGGTACAGCCACTTGCTGATCTAAGCCCTCAGAGTATCCCGTTAGGGGTGGGAGTCGTTGCCTATATCCAGAGAAGTGTCGATAGAGCCCCAAGGAAAATAGATAAAAATACAGAAAAATCGCCAGAAAATCGTAAGGTCATAACACCGACCTCGCCTGCCGGTTCTACCAGCAACAAAATGTCTATTGCCGATTTCAGCAAAAACATGGCCGGCATTATGGCCGATGACGGCTTTTTCACTAATAAAAAAGTCGGCAAACATACCGGCAAGTCCGCCACTGGCACCAGCAACATCGGCAACGGCATCGGCAAGTCTGGCAATTCTGTCAGCTACTTGCCTTCTCCCTCCGGCAATTTGGCCGGTCAAAGCGGCAATTCTGCTGCTATAGCTGGATCATCCTCCAGCTCCTTGTCGTCCTCTGGCAGGAGGATAAATTACTTTGACCTCCTCCCTGAGGAGGCCATTCCCAATTCCGACGGCAAGTCGGAAAATGCAGCCCTGTTTGGTGTAGCTTTGCGCTACAAAGGAAAACAGGTAATTGCACAATTTAAATTGGGTAATATAAAGGATTCTAACTTGATTAAAAAGCGCGACGTCGGCTCCTCAGCCGACATTATCCACTCTCCCCGCTCCAACAAAGCGGGTAAGATGCCGGCAAGTCCGGCAAGATCAAGTTCGTCCTCCCTTCCCGCGCTCATTTCACGCTCGCCCTCTCCTGCTATTAAGCAGGAATCTGTCACGCTGCCTCTTCATGACAACATTTTCATGTTGGCCGCGCACAAGAAGAGTGCCGGCAAGGCACGAGTCACTGGCTCTGGGCCATCAAAAGCCTGTGATGTCACATTTGCCGATGATCTAATTCAGCGAAACCAGAACGTCATTGCCCAGCGCCGGGCAAAAATTGAAGAGGCCAAGAAGCGTGAGGAAGAAAGGATTGCCAAGCATATTGCACAAAAGGTGCAAGATAACGAGCGGCGCATGGCTCACTCATTGCAAGGCAAGAAATCTCTTCGCTGGTTCAAAGAAATTCGGGCTAAATACTCCAACCCGAATCCAGTCCCTGTTGGTCAAACAGGGGATATGTCTCTTTCTGAAAGAGACCAAATGGTGATAGACAGAATCACCAGCGGCAATTATAGGCCGCAAACTCTGTTCCCTTGTCTAGGGAACACCAAAAACAGGACTCCGATTCCTGTTCCTGGTCCATCCAGGATTACCTATGCAACCACGGCGAGCAGTGGCATGGGAAATGTGCATGGTCCTATTTCCTTCCCCAAAAACAAAGATCCTAATAAAGTGTATTCGTTATCTGCTACAGAGCAGAACAGGCACCACGAGAAGTGGCTTGCCACATGGGGAGCAAGGGTCGAGACTGAGGTCTCGAAGTGGGTTGAAGCGGAAAACCCACTTTCGCTTCAATCCAATAATGGGAACAACGAGGGAGAGATGCAGGAACAATGTGCCAAATGGGCACACCAAACTTCGGAGTGGCAAAATATTGCCACCGCCTTTGTAAATTTGGGTGTCAACCCAAATAAAATATGCGTAGTTAGACAGAGAAGGAGTGATTCCACTCTTCTCAATAAAAACTTGCGTGTTGCCTATGACGCAAATGAGTTAGTTGAGGATGCAAAAATAATGGTTGCTACTCATCAAACTACAATTAAGGAAATTGCATCAACAGTTAAAAATGTCGTTAATACTTGTGACACCTTATTGGTTCACAATAATACATTAAAAAACGACATCTTGGGCATGCAAGAATTAGGCATGATCCAAGAAAAGGTGCATTTCCAGCAATGTTTGTGTCATATGCAAACAAACACAGAGGCGAAAGTTGTGATTTCTAAATTACAACAAGAAGTACAAGAGCAAAAGAACCGTGCAGATGCAGCGGAATCTTGGCTCAATTCTGACAAAGCAAAGTATGATCTGTCTCGAGAGAAGAGACAACTTGAAAAGCAACGTCAGAAAGAAAATTGGCTAAAAAGGAAAGAAGCCGATAAGGTTATCATTACTGCCCGCTCCAAAGAGCCTAGAAATTGTGTACCTTCACACGATGAACTTAAAGAATTGAAGGATCAAACCTTCGAAGATTTATTGTATGGCTCTGATAATTCCCACTGGGAGTTATCTGATGATGAAAATAGCACGTTCAAAAAGGCTCAGAGTGATCGAGCTCTTGAACAGGGTGAACTACTATTTGTGCATAGCACAAATAGAGTATTCAGACACACATCAGAACAACCTGTTTGGTGAAAGCCAGGCATGTGTTATTTAGCAGCCATTAAATTACGTGCGCTGTCTAAATATGTGTGGAAGACATATCCTACCATTAAGGAAATGTCTACAATAAGCCATTTGTTACGCAAAGACATTGGCTTCACCCTCATTGAACAAAAAAATGAGCGTTTTCATCTCCAGATTGCCCATAAAGGAAAATATGGTTGGGCAAATTTGGATAAAATGGCTACATCTAATAAAAGCCATTGGACTGTTGGAGTGGACAGTAATGATAAGGAGAAGGTTCCCATCCTTAAAGGGTCCAGTAATTGGACAACATGGGAACGATTAATGAGGGCACTGCTTCAGTCCAAAAGTGTATGGCAATACGTCTCAGGGGGAGTCGTTCATGATCCATACACTGAAGCTGATCAGAAGAAAATGAATGCTGATAGCGTTCAAGCTGGTCAGGTTGCAGCTCTTACCCAGAAATGGAAGTTGCACCAAGAATTCCTTGAAAATGACGGAAAAGCTTTGGGATTAATATCCCTTTATCTGTCGCAACCCCTTAATATATATATCAAGGGAACATCAAAGGAAACTTGGGATGCACTTATAGCTGCATTTTCTAATCCTGGAGCAGTGGGCGTCTTTAATATCTATAAAGATGCAAAATCTTGGGAATTCCCTAAAGGGAAAAGTCCTGCAGAATCAGTCCATGATCTAATGCAGAAATGGGCTAGAATGGAAGCTAATGGCAAGAAATTCGATGAAGATTTCCAAGTCATGGAAGTCTTAGATCGATTGCCATCATCTTGGGATTCCTTCAAAACTTATTGTCTCCTAAAATTTAAATTAGGGACAACTAAGTTAAAGGACCTCATTCATGAAATAGAGAATGAGTGGCAGCGACGTAAAGCTGACCAAGGTGCTCCTTCTGCACACTTTGTTTCCAAAGGAGGAAATAAATTTTCCAAAGGCAAAAAGTCCTATAAAAAGCCATTCACTCCTAATGTGAACATGCCTAAAGGGAAATATGTGCAAAATAATGCACAAGCAGGACCAAGTAATCAACCTGCATATGTACCTCCTGTGAATCAAAGAGGACCTAAATGGGTAAAAAACAATCGCAATAGAGAAAATAGAAAGAGGAAACTCAATCTTATCTCTAAAGCTACCCATCACCCTGAGGAGCTTTCCAAGAAGGAACGGCAAAATCTTAAACGATTTGCCAACATGGTTATCACAGATAATCATGATAGGATGAATGTGGATACTCCACAACCTTCATCTTCGAAACTAGTGGATAGGATTAGTCCAAATATAGACCAAGTAGATCCTGAGACTAAGAATATCTTATCTCGGATCAGAGATCTTAAAGGAAAAGGTAAAGATCTCATTGAAGAAGATTTTGATCTGGCACATTCTATCACAGGCAAAAATTGTCGCATTGATGATGATAATGCCTTACAAAGTATCGAAGAAGATGTGGTTGAAATACCACAATTAGAAACTGGTTACTGGGATGAACCAATAAAGTATGCTTTTCTCACTAGTCATATTCAAAATACTGATAGAAAATCAGTAGTGATGATGACTATGGACACCATGAAGGATACTATGACGACTTCCATGATGATGGATTCTAGTCATAGTACTGGTAAGTTCGTAGATAGCAGATGTAAAAGTAGCTTAATAGCTGCTAATGTATTGAAATCTGCTGTGTCCTTAAATAAAAGTGAGAATAAGGAATATTGGATAATAGACTCTGGTGCTTCAGTGCACATAACTAATAACAAAAATGATTTTGTTGAATATCATCCATATTCTGAACCAGAGGAAATAAAAACAGCCGATTCCAAATCAGCTGCCACCATACTAGGTCAAGGAACTATGTTTCTTGAATTTAAAAATCCTAAGGGACAGAGACATATCGCTAAATTGGAAGTGTGTTATATGCCAAAGGCTTCACACAAATTAATTTCATCGGGCCAATTAAAAATCACTGGTTACGTTGAAGCCTCAAACAGTGATAATATGGTATTTTCTAAAAAAGGAAATGAACTTATAATTGCTGAACCAAAAAACCGGTTTGAACTGATTCATTGGGCAGAAGTAATTATAAAGAAAATGAACAAAGTCATTAATCTGGCTGATTTTACAACCTGGCATAATTGTATGGCTCATGCGAATAAAAATGTGATAAGAAATATGAGCCAACATACGAAAGGTTTTGATGGGAAAATCACAATACCATCAGAAAACAATATATGTTCTGGATGTGCACAAGGAAAGATGCATAATAAATCTTATCCTGTATCACAAACACGATCAAAACAACCTTTAGAGTTGTTACATGCTGATTTGTTGGAATTTCCTCAAGAATCTTACCATCGTAAAAAATGGTGTCTTATGATTCTTGATGATTATTCTTCATATGCTTTTCTGGCATTCCTACGATCAAAATCAGAAACGTTTCAACATTTTGTTGACTTTGTTAAACTGTTTGAAAACCAAACAGGACACAGAGTCAAACGTTTCAGATCGGATTGAGGGGGAGAGTTTAAATCAAAGGAATTTGATCAATTTCTAAAACAAAAAGGCATATTGCATGAACATAGTGCACCTTATATCCACCAACAAAATGGTCGTGTGAAAAAGCAGAAAGTATGCGACTCCATGCACAATGTCCCAAATTATGGTGGGAATTTGCAATGGAAACTGCTATTCATGTATATAATCGCACACCATTAAAAAAAACAAAATGGGTAACACCATTTGAAAACCTTTACAATAAAAAGCCAGAAGTTCATTATTTTAAAACATTTGGATGTCTCGCATGGGTATTCATACCTAAAGAAATTAGACAAAATAAGCTTGCACCAAAAGCAGAAGCCATGACATTCATTGGCTATGAAAATGGTTCAAAAGCTTATAAATTCATGTGAAACAATAATTCCATATTTGTTGGTGTTCAATCAATATTTGATGAACAAAAATTTCCTAGAGCTGAAAAAGGCCAAAATGAGAGACTATTTAAAAGTCCACCAGGTATTGATACTTGGGAAAATGATGAAAATTCCAATAAGGGACAGGACTCTGATTCCAATTCCCACATACAACATGGTAGTCACTCTGATGATAGTGACAGTAATAATGACACACCCAAGAAAAGAATCTTTGATTATCAGTCAAATCATGATACTACATATGATGATCACAGTAAATCGTCTCATGATAATGATAATGACAAAGGGCTTGAAGATTCATATATAAATCCTGATCAAGGAAATCAGGATAGATTAGAACAAAATATGAATCGATCTATTCAACCTCCTGAACAAACAAGACATTCAGAGAAAGGGAAAGCTAGAAGAGATGAGAGGTTCAATGAAACTCTTAGAAGGACTTCCAGAATTAGAAAACCTAAATTCCTTTCTGATAATTTCTATGGGGAGAAAGATCCTCTGGAAATAGAAAAAGAATCAAAATCAGATTGGGAAAAAAGGATTTTTGGAAAAGGAAGAGGGAAATTTAGACCTATCTTCAGTCCTACATCTTCACGAAAAGCACTTCAAAATCCATTGTATAGAATGGATGAAGAGCTTGAAATGGATAAACAATCTAGTTCAGAATCTGAACAAGAGTATAAGACTCTGTCTGACTCTGGTTCTGAACACAAAACTAAAAGAAAAAATGAATCTGATAAAGATTCAGAAAAAGATAAAGATAGTGATCCATTTAATTCAAGTGAAGATGAAATAGATAAAAATCTATTAACTAAATCACCTAGTGATGATTTAATAAGCTTTCTACAAAAAATGCACAAAGAAGGAGGACATAATTTTGTAAATTATCTTCTTTCAAAAGCCATTAGTCCAAATTATTCCAAAAACGTGGAACAATGGACATATAAAGATGCCTACAAATTAAAGGCTACTGACCCAAAAGAATGGGAACAATGGCATAGTGCGATGAAAGAGGAAATAAAAGCCCTTGAAGATCGTGATGTATGGGAATTAGTACCATGTCCTAAAAACCACAAACCTGTAAAATGTAGATGGCTTTATGCAGTTAAAAGTGATGGTCGAAAACGTGCTCATAAAAGTGATGGTCGAAAACGTGCTCAACTAGTTGCTAAAGGATTTTCACAAATACCTGGAGTTGATTATGATGATACATTCTCACCAGTTGCACGATTTGAAACTGTGAGACTCCTTATGGCTACAGCAGCACTAGAAGATTGGGAAATTGAAGCGCTAGATGTAAAGACAGCTTTCCTGTATGGTGATCTTGAAGAAGATATCTACATGGATCAGCCAGAAGGATTTATCATCTCTGGACAAGTGTTAGGAACTGATCCTAGCATCTAATTTTCGGTTTTATTCATAGGGTGATCAGGCATCACTCTGCATCATTGGCACAAGGTCTGGGACCTTAGGAAGACTCTAGGAACACTTCGCGTGGGTCAGCGCATGGCAGCGCTCACTAGAAGACAGGACAGCGGTTGGTTGAGCCAACCAAGGATATAAATAGCACAGGGGATCAGACCCTGAGTGATGGCGCCTCGGGATCACATCAACGCATCAGTGCATCAGCACATCATCAGGTCAAGTCATCAGGAGGATACCAATGCTCGATATGGCAGGAGACACACCTATGGGGATCGCGGGAAGCCTGGGAGGTAGCGCGTCCTATAATGGAAGCCTAGGACAGTCTGTGGGAAGTCCGGACATCATGGGAATGGGCCAGGCCTGGTCTATTAAACGGTTGACAGGCGGCAGCGCCCAAGAAGCATGGATACAATAGGATGCACAGCAAGGCAGGGAGTTAAGGTGGTCGCGGCTGTGAGAGTGCCGATGGGACATGGTGGCTAGGGGTCTACTAGGAGGAGTATATAAGGACCTTGGTAGATAGTTGGAGTCTCTTTAGACTCTAGATGGTTTCTCTTACGCTCTGTATATGGGCCTAGGTTACTGTTTATTGTAGTCTGAATACATTCTCTTCCCCCTCTTCTTCTATCCCTCCTCTGCGAGGCTTGTGGGTTTGTGTTAGGGGCGTGAGCTTGTAACAACAAGAGCATAAAGTCTACAAACTCAGAAAAGCCTTATATGGACTTAAACAAGCTTCATTAGCTTGGAATAAGAAAGCAAACAAAAGCTTAAATGAATTAGGCTTTGGACGATGTCTTTCAGACACAGGAGTCTATGTTTGCTATAAACAAAAATCAACTATAGTTGCTATATTATATGTTGATGATGTGTTATTCATGGGTGATAATAGAAAATTGCTCATGGAAATAAAACACAAATTTATGAAAAAATGGGAATGTAGAGATTTAGGACCCATTACTGAATATCTTGGAATGAAAATAGTCCAAGATAGGAAGAAAAAATTGATTACTCTTGATCAAATTAATTATGCAAAAAAGATAGTTAAAAGATTTGGTCAAGAAGATGCAAAACCTGTGTGCACTCCATTACCAGCAGGATATATACCTGCAGCAAACACAGGTCAAGCAACTTCTCAAGAGAGAAGTTACTATCAATCAATTATTGGATCCTTATTATATCTTACACTTGGCACAAGATATGATATTACTCAGGCAGTAATCATGATGTCACAATTCATGGTTAATCCTTCTAAAGAACATATTGCCAAAGCCTTATACATCTTGAAATATGTTAATTCCACAATAAATGGAAAAATAACATATAATGGCTTTGATAAAGAAGGATTAAATGCTTATGCTGATGCTGATTGGGCAGGAGACCAAATCACGCGTAAATCAGTAACGGGTAATCTTGTTCTACTGGCAGGAGCTCCAATTAGTTGGATTTCTAGAAAACAGAAAACTGTTGCATTATCCTCCACAGAAGCTGAATATATGAGCTTATCAGATTGTTCACATCAGATTATGTGGATAAAATCCTTATTCAAAGAACTAGGATTCAATGTTGGAGCTATTGATCTCAATGTGGATAACAGAGGATCAATATTCTTAGCCAAGAATCCAGCCCAAGAACATAGAACAAAACATATTGATATTCGTTATCATTATGTTAGAGAACGTGTTGAGGACAAAGATGTCAACATTCAATATGTTCCCACAAATGATCAACTTGCTGATATCTTAACAAAAAATTTGACTTGGCAAAAATTCAAAGAGTTAAGAGATAAAATTGGCATTGAGATCCTCAATGAGGGGGAGTGTTGAAACGATCTTACTCCCAAAAGACCGTAGGCGTGGGAAAGATCATGAGAACATTTCGGATTACTCCGATCTCAATCAATCTTATCTATTTGTACTTATGTACATAATTATAGAGTTCAACACTATTAATATCTTTGACAGATATTATAGAGTTTGACAGATATTATAGAGTTTGACAGGAGTCATACTCAGACAATAGTGCACCACATGCACGACTGTGCATAGCTGTGCTACACACAGCTATTGGCACAGCAATGACTGCGCATTACCAAGTGCAATACAAATCATCAGTCAGCACTACTAATATCGCTGACATGATACTAGTAGATAGACAGTATATATACCTGTGTAGGTAGATGTCAATCTACATCCTCTCAGCTACTACAAGGTGATCGCCACAAGTGGACCTTAGTGACTATCTACAGCTACAAGTAAGTTTTACTTACTTGGCTCTACTATTCTACTGCGCCCCTGTCATGCTCTGCTTCGACATCAACTTGCAGCACTTACTATGTGGTAAGGAATAAGAAGCTCAGCTTGAATATGTTAAAACAATTCATCAAGTGTGTCAGTTAATAGGCATAAAGTATGAGGAGGTCACTAACTGACAGCACGGCAAGAGCAGACGGCCGAAAAGACTGCTTCGAAGGAGGCAATGAACAACTTACAACAAATAAATTAAGGGGGGAACGAACAGTCATAAGCATCCAGTGTTTAGGCCCTCGTTATAGGGTGTACATCACGAATTGTAGGGATTTCCCCCGAAGCATTTACTGGACTACTGTGGTCTGTAATGCAGAAGGAAGCAAGTGAGGGAGGGCATGGAGATGAATGAGGCGAGGCGCCAGCGGAGGCAGAAAAGGACAAAGCATTGAGAAAATCCATCGTGATATAGGTATTCATGCTGGGTCCGCTGTAAATGCGTTATATATGATATGACAACTCCTCCACACGTACAACCATGTTAGACTGACTGCGGATATGACAAAAGGACTGAATGAGATTTCGTTCTTGGCCAAAAAAAACCATGGGAGAAACCGCGCCGAGTGTGGATTCATGGTCCTGCTTGACAGATACATTTGATTGAATGTGCCACAATCACGTCGATCGAAGCCATATGCGCTGGACACGCGATAACCCTGACGACAAAACAAAGCCAATGGGTCAAGCGCACCGCTTCGTCATGATTGTGGAAAGTTTCCTTTAATGAGCAAAGGTGGAGCGTGGAGCACAATGAGTGCTCAACTTTCATTTTGCAATACTTTCATGGCTGAACCACGGGCGAGAGGCTGAGACGACATATAAATGCAGCGTTGACATTGCGTCTTGGGACATCTAAAAAAACACCTAGGCCTGTTCTACGCACACTCGAGTGGTAAGAATTTTCCCGCTGACTATTGAAGGCGGGAGTTGCTGATTTGGCGTATTTCCCAGAATCAATATCGATAGATATGTCCGGCGACAAGAATAAGAACCGCCTCTTCATCACGCTTCAGTACCGCCTGGAGCGACCCGATTTTCACTGGGGTCTTCTCCTGTCGCCCAAGTCGGAGAGCGACGACAGAAACGACAAGGACTCCCACCTCTTCCACGTGACCAACAGCCTTTCTCCAGGTGTACAGGTCGTGCCTGGCCAGAAACCCGGTTGGCGGTACGAGGAGAAGCCTGCTAACGTATTGAGGAGCCGTACCATGACGGCGCGAGTCCTTGTGGCCAAGCTCTCTGGCACGGAGTCTGTCGAGATGCAGGCGCAGCGCATCCATCGCGTTCTACGCGACATTCCACTTCAGCAGAGTGACGAGAGATGGACGTGCAGGGTGTGGGTTGAGCAGGCATTGAGGACGTTGAGGGCTCTAGGTGGCGAATTCGAATCTATTCCAGATGTCACTGCCGGAGGGAGATGTGAAGAGGAGATCAAAGATTTCGCAGAGAAAGCCAAGGCGAGTATTTTGAAGGGGAAGATGATCGTCCATCCGAGGGACTTGGCTGAGCTCGATTTGAGGGGTCGGTAAAAGATTACTAGATGCGATTAATACGTTTTCCGGTTAGACGTACGATTATAATCATGTACGCTTCGATGTAAATCTTAATGTTGTAGGACATGCGAAAAGTGGGGATGAAAGGTCTACAAAATTTTGAAGATGTCATTAGAAATTGGGGCTATTGCCTTAGACGCATCATACCTGGACAAACTTCTCTTCCTAAGTGTTCCAATTAAGTGGGCACCAAAGCGTGAAATTCAACCCTGTTCCGAGTATGACTATCAGACCATGGGTCATTGATTCATGTATAAAAAATATCCCGCTGTCAAATAGTGAAAATGGTATTGCCGTCTTTCGTCTAGCTGCTGCTGTTCGAGGATCTATATGACCTAGCATGATCTATCCTAAACATCCATGAGACCATGGACCACCCACTCGTATGCACCCAAGAACACGGCACCACCAGCTGATATCCACAGTGTCCGCGGCACCACTCCAGCGAACAGGGCTTTGAAACCTTCTTGGGTATATATTGTCCGAGCACGTTTAAACAAACTGGGCATGGCGTCTTTGGATGTGCTCTGCGAAAAGTTGAGCTCAAGATCGGAACGGTGGGCAGAGCGGAAAGAACGGACTCGAAGATCAAGCATCACCCTTGTCTTTAATACATCCAACGGCGTAGTGAGGGCGGCAGCCACTCCGCCAGCTATACTCCCACATAGGGCTGCCTCGTGCGCATATAGCGGCTTCCTGTCCACTCGGATAGATAGTCGATACTTGAGAAACTCATACAATGGAAACTGAAGCGAAGTAAATGGGATTTCGCGCATGATGGTGATTCCGAAGCCTTGATAGAGTCCACGGATACCTTGGGTGTGTAAGACCAGTCGGAGGACAGACAGAGAAGACGGAGCAGTATCTCCGTAGGTGGAAGTTTGCATGCGTGTTTTGACGATGTCGGTTGGGACTCGGATTAAGCAGGCGGCCTAGTTGCAAGGGCAGGCCTGAGGTGGAGAGCAGGTAAGAATGTGCTCACGACTTCGCCGACAGAAGCTGATGCCATGTGTGTTATGGGCGCGTATTCAGGTGGGAGAGGAGAATGCTTTTTGAGGGTGTCGTATGTTGAGAAGAAGGCAGCGGCTGTCCCGCAAACTTTAGACAAAGGGCTGAGCTAGCTGGTATCACTGACCTCCTGGAGCGCTCCCAACGATAACACTGCCGACGCCTTTGTATATCTCGCCGAATCCTCCAGCTCGGACGAATCCCTGCGCCGACTGGAGTCGCGTTTTAAGCGTGTCAATGGGGAAAAAGAGAAGGTCTACGGCCGTTCCTGCCGTTGCGCCTGCCTAGATAGGTTCGTATTAGCAAGGGTTTCGAGACCAGTGTCAAGCTATATGTTACCAGAAGAGACTGGACAAAAGCCGGGTCAGGCATGGGCAAACTGATTAGGCGTGCGTGGGACAATACTACCCGTTAAGCCCAGTGAAAAACCCAGCTGTGCAATTTGTCACACTTTGGTCACATCTGTTTCAGGCACAGCCACCGTCGCATTCTCCGCCTCGTAACAAGAATTCACAACACTACCTAGTACAGATCCAAATATTGGTGATGGCCAATATTAATCGTTCCGCAAAATCAGGCAGTGACTGGAGTGGCAATGAGTTGATGGCATACAATATAGCCGTCATCGCAAAGCCACCACAGCAATTCTTTCTTCAGGGAGGCGACATACCTTTAACAGGCCTGGATCCTACGCTCGTCACTGCATCGCTCGACGCAGATGATGTGTCAGACGATACTTTCCGTTTCCTTACTTATCTTGACCTCGCCACCAACGCTGGTCAGGAGACAGCAATAGATGACTTCGCTCGTGAGGTTCTCCGAACCCTTGGCTTCGAAGAGCGTGGACTTGCCCTACGCAGCCGACACAATATCCCATTGACGATCTGTGGCGATATTGGCAAAGTCGCGCAGACAGATGTGTGCCTATTGGATCGACGGTCTACGGTCTTACTCGTTCTGCAACAGGACAGAACAATTTTCAACCCTTCAGACCCTGAAGCACAAGTTATTGCGGAAGCCATCGCAGCCTACCAACACAACAACCTGAAGCGGCAACGCATCGGTCTGCTCCCGCTTGACACAATGACTGTGCCTTGCATCACCATGGTCGGAACTCGCCCCACTTTCTACTTGGTGCCCATCACAAAAGCATTGAGTGATGCAGTCGTTAGCGGTCAATTGCCATCAGTTCGCACTGAGGTCTCGAAATGTGTTACGGTTGCGGGCCACAACAATCGATCAAGTGAAGGCATGGAGAAGCCAGAGTATAGAATGGTTGCCCTTCAGCGTCTTCTGGCATTCAAAGCTTTAGCTAAAAGTCATTGGGAGAAATTCCTTGTTGATTAGTTAAATCTTTCGTCACTAGATAAGCGTTGGCTGATGCCAATCGTGGCCTTTCACAGCTCGCAATTACTATGTGGTAAATGTATGTGTACGTAAACGTTTTTGAGAATGAAAGTTTGCCTGCGCACTCGTCCGAGACTTTTTTAGTGCTCATAGGACAAATTTGAGATGAAGTCAATAGGTTGCAAAGCTACAATAATCACCTCGGTTTGACACACATTCATGGCTCTGTATATTGAGCGCAGAAAGATGTCTAAGTTCACTGATCCGATCAGCCAGTGGGAATGCGAATCCTGAGAAACAGCAGCTCGTCAAGCTTCAAGCTCCTAGCAAAAAACCCGACAGGAAGTATCCACTTGGGTCCGTTTTTTCCACTGGAGGTAACCGCTGAACCCTGCCTGGATCCGTGCAACATCTCACTTCTTGACATGCCCTTCCTGGTCAGGGTTATGTGTTTCAGCTGAGTTACAGCTCTCTATCTGGAAGTCCAGGATATCTGAAGGAGAGAAGCGCAGAGTAACGATTGCTTGCAGATTCGGTGTTGTCGACAGCACATTACATGGCCTCGATCACTCTTACCAGTACGTGGCTTGACTCACTAATCCGGTCGGTTGACCAGGCTCATCTAGACTCTGATTAGTAATAATAAACTCTTATTTGTACTTATGTATGAAATTATAGAGTTCAGAGATATTTATATCTTTGACAGATATTATAGAGTTTGACAGATATTATAGAGTTTGATGGGATGATTATCAACTGTATTGAATAATTGATAAGAATCATTTATATTTAGAACATGACTCATAAATGACTCATATGACTGTGCATTGCTGTGCAATGATTGTGAAATGACTCATACTACTGCGCATGAGTCATATAGCTGTGCACATGAGTCATTTAGAAGGAAATGATGTCATATAGAACATCATAGAATGATTAAAAATAGATAATAATAAAAGAAACTTGTTTAATAGTATTTTTATTATTATATTTTGTACCTAGATTAGGGTTACTGAAATGTATATAAGGAGGGCGTTTTGGATGCTAAGCTCCCCAGTTTTTCCACCTAACATTTAGGCAGATTAAGCTAACACTACTAACAAATGTAAGTTATTGAAACCTTACTTAGCTAGTGTCTGCGCTGCTGTCCCTTGTTTCAATAGGTTATGGGCCCTGCTAGCAACAGCCTCAAAAGCAACCTGTGTGGAGTGGTTACATGCCGCGGGAGGATGCTGGATATATATAGAATGTATTTTAAATAGATGTTAGATCGGCTAGATCCCACTCAAGATCAGGCAAACAGATATGGCTGATGGCCCTATCTGGTCTGATGGGATCTTGATAGCTGATCGCTCTACTGTGACTGTGACTGTGACACTAACCTCTCGATCTTTCCTCATCTGTACAGAATAGCTAACCCATGATCATGGGATAATGATCCGCTTAATGGGAGCAGGGATCCCATTTAGATCTCCTTTGAGATCTACAGTGTGGGAGCACTGATTAAATATCTGGAGTGGTGCTTCGGAGTCACCTGCTGTTGTGGAACAGTGAAATCAAAATTCTCACAAGGGCTTGTCACCCTAACAACACTGGTTTTGCCACACCAGAAAGCAAAAAGGCATGGATTATGGGCCGTCCTGTTGAAACTAATATGACAGCGGCGCAGACCGAGGCTTAGTAAGTGGGAGACTTACTTAATACTGTTTATAGTTGTTGAAGGCTGTTTAGGAGCTAGGGGCTCAACTAACAGATAACAGAGGCGATACAATGTTATTGAAATGAGGGCATAAGGCCCTCCTTATATACATGTGGGCCAGAGTACATTAAGACTACCTAAGGTAATGCCAGCAGAGCGCTACAGAGGGTAGCGCCAGGTGGCAACTGGGTGTAGCACCAGGTGGCACTGTGGGTAGCGCCAGGTGGCGCTTTGCTGGCGTCTCTACTCTGAGTATGAACTCTATAATTTGTGTCAAACTCTATAATTTCTGTCAATGATTATAATAAGAGATTATTTAGCATCTTATTAATAATGATATTATAATACATGAAGCTGTGGGTTCAATCCCCTTAGCTCCAGATCATTATTAATTCAACACTCCCCCTCGCTTAATAAATCACTAATCCAATTTTAGATCTTAACTGTGCAAACTTATCAAAAGACAAGTTTTTAGTTAAGATATCAGCAAGTTGCTCATCTGTGGGAATATATATTAATTCCACTTTTCCTTCCTCTACGCAATTTCTCACGTAGTGGTAGCGGATATCAATATGTTTAGACCTATGCTCTTGAGCAGGATTGGATGCTAAGAATATAGCTCCTTGATTATCAACACCTAATTGGATGTTTCTTAAATACATCCCTATTTCATAAAATAAGGATTCTATCCAGACTAACTGTCTAGATGTATCTGACAAACTCATATACTCTGCTTCTGTTGAAGACAAAGCAACAGTTTTCTGTTTTCTTGAAACCCAGCTAACTGGTCCTCCAGCTAACTTTACAATGTAACCAGTGACTGATTTTCGATTAATCTGGTCACCTGCCCAGTCTGCATCACAATATGCAACAAAACCTTCTTTTTGTTTACCATTATATATTATTTTGCCATTAGGATTAGTGGCAACATATTTGACAATATATAATGCTTTCTGAATGTGTTCTTCAGAAGGATTAACCATGAATTGTGACATCATGATTACTGCATAAGCAATATCTGGATGAGTTCCAAGTGTCAGATATAATAAAGATCCAATTATGGATTGATAATGGCTTCTCTGCTGAGAAGTTGCTGTTCCATCATTTGATTTAGGAACATAGCCTGCTGGTAAAGGTGTTCTAGCAGGTTTGGCATTTTCTTGACCAAAACGTTTAACAACTTTCATAGCATAGTCTATTTGATCGATAGTTAATAATCGATTTTGTCTATCTCGGACAATTTTCATTCCAAGATATTCAGAGACTTTTCCTAAATCTCTGCATTCCCATATTTTCATGAACTTGCTTTTGAGAGTTTGTAGCAGTTCAGAGTTATTGCCCATCCATAAAACGTCATCTACATATAAGATAACTACTAAAATTGATGAATTTTTTCTTAAGATATAAACTCCTGTGTCTGAAAGACATCTATGGAATCCTAAGGATTTCAAGCTTTTATCAGCTTGTTTATTCCAAGCATAAGATGCTTGTTTGAGACCATACAAGGCCTTTTTAAGGCGATAGACTTTCCCTTCTTGTCCTTTAGTGACAAAACCTTCTGGCTGTTCCATGTAAATCTCTTCATCGAGATTTCCATATAAGAATGCTGTTTTAACATCCAGCGCCTCGATATCCCAATCTTCGAGTGCTGCAGAAGCCAAAAGTAATCTCACTGTCTCAAAGCGTGCGACTGGAGAAAATGTGTCATCATAATCAATACCAGGTATTTGTGAAAAACCTTTAGCAACTAATCGAGCATGTTTTCGACCATCACTTTTAATATTGTAAACCCATCTACACTTAACAGGTTTACGATTTTTGGGACATTCCACTAACTCCCAGACATCTCGATCACATAGAGCTTGTATCTCTTCTTCCATAGCTGTAACCCATTCATGGAAAGCTTTTGGATTGAGATTTCTAATTTTCAACACGTCTCTAAAGTGCACAGGTACCTCTGATTTTACTTCAACTGCTTTTGATAATAAGAAGTTCACAAATTTTGTGCCTCCTTCTTTTTGTAATTTCTTGAGCAGTCTTAAACTATCAAGAGTATCCTGACTAGAACCAGGATTTGGCCCTTCTGGTGCATCTTCATAAATAGTTTTATCAGGATTATTATTGTTATCATCCTGATCTGAACCGAAAGGATCAGAGTCATTACCCAAGTCTTTTTTAATTTCAAGAGGAGTCTTTTGACCATATATATTTCCCTCTCTATAGACTGGTTTTCTATCTCTTATTCCCCTGCGAAGAGGAAATTGAATAGGCTCTTTACGTGGTATTCTTTGTTCAGCACGTTTGGAATCCTTTTTCTCTTTTCGTGTTTTCTTAATGCTAGGAGGTTCAATCTGATGTTGTGTCCTAGGCCATTCACTAGGGTTCTCAACAGACCTGTTTTCACTTGGTCCTCGAACATCAGAATCAACAGGAGGTTCCTGTTCTTCAACCTCTTTATCAAGCTCTTTATCCATACCATCTTTATCATGAGACGATGTCTGCTGATCGTCACGTGTAGAATCATGATTTCTATATAATTTCCTTTTTGATGTGGGATCATCATTATCACCATCATCGAGATAATCACTTTGGGAATCGGAGTCAGATTCTTGTCCATATTGATCCCATTGATCAATACCTGGTGGACGTTCAAATATTCTATCTTTGTTGTAATTTTCGCTTTTTCGTGGAAACACTGATTCATCAAACAGTGATTGAACACCTATAAATATTGTGTTGTCTTTTCTCATAAATTTATAAGCTTTAGATCCTTGTTCATAACCTATAAAGGTCATTGGTTCAGATCTTGGCGCTAGCTTATCTTTTCTCATTTCTTTGGGTATAAGGACCCATGCAAGACAACCAAATATTTTAAAATAGCTTACATCTGGCTTTTTATCAGTCAGATTTTCATAAGGTGTTTTCCAGTTTGTTCTTCTTAATGGAGTGCGATTATATACATGAATAGCAGTTTCAAAAGCAAATTCCCACCATGATTTTGGACAGGAAGACTCAAGTCTCATGCTTTCTGCTTTCTCAAGTATAGTGTCATTAAGACGTTCTGCATGACCATTTTGCTGATGTATGTGTGGTGCACTCTGTTCCCTAAATATCCCTTTAGATGCAAGATATTTGTCAAATTCATGTGACTTAAATTCCCCCCCTCGATCTGATCTGAAACGTTTTACTTTAATATTATGCTGATTTTCCATAAGTTCTATGTAACTTTGGACAGCAGTAAAGGTTTCTGATTTTGATCGAAGAAGTGCCATATGAGCAAATGAAGAATAATCATCTAGTAGCATTAAACACCACTTTTTTCGATGATATGATTCCATTGGTAGTTCAAGTAAATCAGCATGAATTAATTCAAGCGGTTTAGAAGCACGCTTATTAGAAATAGGGAAAGATTTATTGTGCATTTTTCCTTGAGCACAACCAGGACATATAGGATTTGTTGATGGGAATGTGATTTTCTCATCAAATCCTTTAGTATGTTCAAAAGTATGTTTAAGAACATTCTTTGAAGGATGTCCCAATCGTCTATGCCAAGTGTCATAATTGACAACATACACAGCATGGTCCATTATTTGTTTATCTGGCTTGACTATCTGAGTCAAGACCCAATGAATAGGTTCATTGTCATGTCTAGGATATGCTCGTAGAACATGTTGACCAGATTTTAGTGAAAAAATTGTCCCATGTTTATCTGATTGTTCCTGCCAGCCTTGAAGCTTTAACTGTCCAGACGATATAAGTCTATGACTAGCTTCAGGCATGTAGCAAACTTTCTCAAGTTTAATGAAAAGTCTAAGCGCTTTGGAATTTTCTATTTGAAGGAACACAGTTCCTTCACCTAATAAAGAAACTTTTGATTTTTTATCAGCAGTATAAATAGGTTTTGGATTATCAAACGGTTGATAATCAGCAAAGTCTTCTAAGTCATGAGTTACATGTACAGACGCTCCAGAGTCTATCATCCATGACTTTCCTTTAAGTGCCATTTTTAGGCAATTATTGCAATAGCATGCCTTAATCTCACTATTATAGCAGGTAATTTCAGCGATTACATTATTGCTATCTACAGCAGTACATTGATTACTACTATTATTACCTTTAAAATTAAGAAGCTTCAAATTCTCTGAAGTCTTCTGTAGCATAGTCCTCACTGATTTATTATCAGTGTCAGACTTTAAATTAGTGAAATATACGCACTGATACCAAGATTCTGCATCTTCAAATTCTCCTAGAGAGACTGTATCCGATGCATCATCTTTATCCACATCCATATCATCACTCTTTGGAATAAAGCAATTTTCTGCATTCCCTCCAGTTTTAACCGGCCATTCAATCTCATCTGCCACACAAAAGCCTTGCTCTTGTAGCATTTTGAGATTATCAGGTAATAAGGCTGGTTCAACCCTGTCAATCAGGGGTTGAGATCCGAGCCTATCAATCAACGCTGCACTAGCAAAGGTAGGTGCCTTCGCTTTTCCTTTAGATCTACTGGACCCAGCAGATTGTTCTTGTTGCAACAAGAAAGCACGCTTCTTTTTCTTATTTGCGCGATTGAAGCGATTGCATTCCTGATTAGAACTAAACTGCCTGGATGGTCCTGCAGGCGGTTGATTCTGATCTCTGGATTTTCCCTTGTTATTTTGGAAATTTCCAGATTGACGTTGAAAATTGGTCCTATTGCTAGGACCGGCCGAACCAGAGTTTTGCCATTGAGGTCTCATAGGGCCTCTAGTAATGCGAGCTGTATTAACAGCCCCCCCTGATGATGAAGACGTTCTACGTCTTTGCTGTTCTTCCTCTATCTTAGGAAGTACATCAGCAAGTTTTAAATCACTTGCTTTCGTAGTGAGAAGAATGCTAGACGAGACACCATCCCATCCTTGTGGAAGTGATGCCAGCACTAACATGGCAACCATATTATCAGGAAATGTGAATCCATTGGTATGGAGTCATTGAGTAGTAGTTAATAATTCGTTAACTGACTCAGTGACTTTGTTGACATTGACTTTCCAATGAATTGCTTTTGAAAAATCGACGAAGATTCCTGCAGCTCCTGGTTGCCCAAAAGCTTTTTCTAATGCGTCCCATGTTCTTAATGCAGTAGAGTCAACATAGTGACGCAATGATGGTGCCAATTTGAGTGTAATTAACCCAAGTGCTTTGTCGTCATATTCGAGAAATTCTTCCCAAAGTTCTAGTTTGGTTTGTAGCTTATCCCTTTCTTCCTTTTTAGTATCTGCCACATTGTAAAGTACTTTTTCTGAATCGGTCAGATTTGTAATCGCTGCTTTAGATCCTTTGACATATAGCCAAAGACCTTTATAATGAAGATAGGCGATCATGGCTACAGACCACTCATTCCAATTTAATCCTGTTAAAGTTGGAATTTTGCCGACATCCTCATCTCCACCAAGTGATAGGCGAGCATTGCTACCGCTAGCAATGCTATCAATTTCCTTCCATCCAGAAGTAGATCGTGGATTTAATTGGAGATGATAATTGTCGCGAATCTCAGTTTTCATCAGATCAAAAGCAACATTCTTCCTAATCAACTTGGAATAGGATGCCAATGCTTTGATTTTGATAAAAGGCTGCCATTGATAACAAGGAAGTGCCCTTGTTTTAATCGCAGCCAAATAACAGTATCCGCGTACTTCCCATACTGGGGTATTTCTGGAATGTACGAAGGGATCTATCATGGTGTCAAGCCTGACATACATGATTTCGCCTGGTTCAAGTTCTGAATCGTCGTTAGCACGCAAAAGTGTGCTATAGGTATCATCGTCCAACTCTGTGTGTGAGTTGTCTGATTCAAAGATATCATGATTAATGACGTCTTTTCTGTGTGTAGGAGGACGATTCAAATCCTCAAATGCTTTCCAGGCTTCTTGGTGTTTCTGTTTTTGGCGCAACTTCTTGTTAGCCTTTTTAGCAGCTTTCTCCTTAGCCGCTTCAATATTCAGGTTCTTCATCATAACCTGAATGTCTTCTCTCATCTTCTCTATCGGTGTCTTATCAGACTGTGGATATGCAGAGACGGACGGAGGTTTATTAGATAAAGTAGCAGGGGTACGATTCCCCCGCTTTCTAGCTGGTACTATTTTAGTTTGTCCAACTTTTTCCCACTCCTTAACCGAATACCAGGGTTCAGTTCTAGATCCACCAGTTCTCGACGCGAGATTGGATGTCGGTATGGGCGGTACCGGAACTGCCTTCTCCTCCCAGTCCTTTGCCTCCCCTCCAAGTTTCCCACCCCATCGTTGGATGTCTGCAGAGGTGGGGCAGTAGGTGAGTTGAGGATTAAAGGGTGAAATAGTTTTGCCTGCCTGGGCAGCGGACAGGCCCGCTTTTGCTTTATCAGTGTATGACACTGATATGGGTGGATTGGGAATCTTCCTCCCAGTCCCAATTTTGACGGAGTAAGCCCCTCGAACTTTTGAAAGGCAGTCAGCCTCCCATCGACGAACATCCTCGAGGATATCGAGAATCTCCTGACCTTCTTGGTCTAATAGCGCCTTCTCTTTTTCCAGTGCAAGGCGGCGCTCCTCCATGCGCTGTTGCGCTCCTGCAATGCGAGCGCGACGTTCCTCCAGGCAATGACGAACCTTCTGCGCTTCCGCAGAATTGGTTTTAATGATCTCCCCAATGGGAGCAGTGGGAATGGTAGCGCGATGAGCGGTCGCGCTTTTGAGCGAGTTGATGAAGATAGTGCTGGAAAATCCAGCCCTGGCAATCTTGCCCTGAAGATCAGAGCTAGAATTATTTTTGGAACTGAGGGTTCCAGGGGTGGTATTGCCAGAAGTGGCAGTCGAAGATGCGGAGTTGGTGATCGAAGACATTTGTAAAAATAGATTGATTGGGTTGGAGCGAGTCTAAAATAGATTGGGTAAGCGATGATCTTTGCAAATCGATCAACGCTATAAATAGCCAAACTAGGTTGGGATCGCTCTAAGTATAGAACGATTTTTCCTCCATCTGGGTAGAATTCCAAGTGCTTCATAGACATTTCAGTTTGCTCTTTGTCATAAATGTGCTTTATAATTCATCGTCAGAAGCGTTTCCACACTTCTATTGACTTGGGGGCTCCATCAAGTTCCCCACAGCCAGTTAAAAATATCCACCAGTTATATTTAGATACTAAGCTATTTATGACGCTAAGAAGCGTTCCTACTCTAAATGGGATGCTAATCAGTGCCCATTGATGGTCTGCGTGTACCATGGAACAAGGTCCAAGCAGCACGACCCTTATACAGAATAGTTTTATAAATAGATGTGAAGAACGAGACGAAAACTCGTATAATGATATAAGCACTTAATTATTCACGGCCAATAGGGGGGTGCGAAACCTTTTCAAGTCTAGACTATGATGTCATAACTTGTTATCTGCCATGGGGCAGCCCTAAACCCGAGTGATTTAATCGGTTCACCAGACCGAGTGGTTTATTGATCCACCAATCAAGAAGCGTTTCTATTATTAACCCAGATATCGCAAAACTGGGGACTAGTAGAGTGTGTCACACTGGTGATTATTGTCACACCATCCAAGGTGGTCACTCAACCCTAAAAGGGGAGTGAAGACTATTCCTGTCATAGCCCAAGAGTAGCGCATTAGCAGGAACAAACGTCAGTAAACAGGTACAAATAACAGTACTACAGGCATATACGCTATGTACGACCTTCCTTGTTTACCTTTGTTGTGACAAGAGGTTGCTGACTAATGTCTATGCCAGCGACAAGGCCATTCGTCCCAGCGGGGCCCATAACCTGTTGAAACTAATATGACGGCAGCGCAGACCGAGGCTTAGTAAGTGGGAGACTTACTTAATACTGTTTATAGTTGTTGAAGGCTGTTTAGGAGCTAGGGGCTCAACTAACAGATAACAGAGGCGATACAATGTTATTGAAATGAGGGCATAAGGCCCTCCTTATATACATGTGGGCCAGAGTACATTAAGACTACCTAAGGTAATGCCAGCAGAGCGCTACAGAGGGTAGCGCCAGGTGGCAACTGGGTGTAGCACCAGGTGGCACTGTGGGTAGCGCCAGGTGGCGCTTTGCTGGCGTCTCTACTCTGAGTATGAACTCTATAATTTCTGTCAATGATTATAATAAGAGATTATTTAGCGTCTTATTAATAATGATATTATAATACATGAAGCTGTGGGTTCAATCCCCTTAGCTCCAGATCATTATTAATTCAACACATCCCAGTCGACAGATAAGGACATGGTGGAAACCATGTCTGAAAGGGTTGATGCACCCCCGTTTGCCCGATATTTAATGCCTTTATACCATTATAGGGGTTTTCATCCCCTGGTTATCTTCTTTATTTTGGATTGAAATTCTGTATAAAGGTCGTGCTGAGTGGACATTGTTCCACGTACACACAGACTAGTGGAGGGCACCCCCTATGGACCCTCTTAGATTAGGACGATTGAGATTGTCACTTTTACGATAGTCACACAGTAGCATACTTGTAATTGGTGGATTTTGTATGCTGGGAATTTGAAGGAGCCCCAGGTACACTTATTGGCATGCAACATTCCAAACTTCAAGACATTGTTTGTGTTGTTGGCAGCCTACAACATGTTGTTACATAAACAGCACAGCCTGATAAGCACATCTTTTCTCATGTTTCATTTGAGAAAATGAATTAGGCTAATGCAAATTTTAATAGATGTCTCAAGTTTTCCAAATCGGTTTTTTGTCTCAACAAATCCACCCGATGATCTATTTGGATTCTGCTATGAATAAACCTGACGATATCAATGCTGGGATTATTCATTGAGTAATGGCTGAAGTCCATGGATTGCTGGTCAAGGACATTGAGAATATCATGAAAAAATATGATGCAGATGACATGTGTTATCTCTATCCTGGTCATTGTCTGGCCAAGTTAGTATATATCATTAATACCACCTGCAGCTACAATCGTATCAAGAATTCTCCTGAAGCTCGGGAGTTCTTCTTGCCTGCCAGGGTCTACAAAAGATCCACCTCACATATATGGAATGCAGTTGACAGCTCTGTCCATATATTTATCTATGATTGTTTCCTCAAAGAGGAAGTCCGCCTTCACCCCTCGTATGACATAAATAGCAAGTCTTCTGAGAAGATCTTAGGAGTCAAATATGTCAATGCAAATGGCTTATGTATGAAAATTTACACTCATCCAAATCAATTAACTGAAAAAATTGATACAGTTGTAAATGAATATGTTGTGCCTAGCAAGGCAAATAAAGTTGTTTACCCCCCTCTTTCTTCCAAATTGCCAATACAGGAAGAGGGGGATAGCAGCAAAGAAGGCGAATGCAGCGGCAGCGATGCCGACAATTATGATGGCGATGATGATGACAGCATTGAGATTGATGATCAGGAGATCATCAATAATGAACTTCTTGCACTGCCACCGATGATGACTCAGAGCACCCCTGAGTTACCACCCCTCATGGACCAACCTCACTACGATGGTCCTGCAGTTCACATGCTTGGTCTTGGAGGACGTCCAGGACGCGTTACAAGTCTCTTTGTGACCTTTGAGGAGAAACACTTAGTGAAGCGCTAGCTGAAAGGCGTAGAGCTGATAATCTACCAGTCTGGATGCTAAACGAGAAGGTTTATCGTAATTGCATTGATTATGAGGAAGCAGTTAGGCAGGCAGAATTGCAAAAGATGGACGATGAGTTACGTTGTGATATGCAGTTGGCGCAGATCAAGTTGCATGATGTCGTGCAAAAAGAAGAACCAAAGGTGACTTATGAAAATCAGCTATTATTTCCAAAAGCTGATAATATTGTCACAGTGTATGTTCTTTGGGGTTACGAGAACCTCACTTGTACGAAGACAATTGAGGCACAACCCCCTCAATTATACCAGTCTGGGGAAAAGTTTATCCCTAGTAGAAGGAGAAAGGTCTCTGAGACAACTCCAGTCATCTCTGGAGTTAATGCCCCATTGGGCACATTGAAGGAAGATTCGGATCAAGGATCCGAGAAGAGTTATTACAAGGTATGAAACCTTGTAATAAATATATATGTACCGTTGTGGACCAAAATGGTCCAAATATAAATTCTTTTCAGTTGTGCGATGAGTTTGTTAATCAAACTAAAAAACTCAAGTTGATAAAGTTTGATGAGGACATTCAACAAAATGAAGTCACACACACCTCAGATGGTAGCACATTTATTTACATTCCTGAAGATAAATTTACGGAATTGTATTATCCCCCAGGAAATCCTTTTATGGGAGAAGAACAATCAGCATTCATGATTCATAATGAAAATGTTGTTCAAGATTTTCCAAAGACGACTAGACCTCTTAATAATACTCCTGAGCCTCAAGCACCAGATTGGGCTTTGGATATGATTAAGTCTATAATAGAACATCTAGAAAGGATTGCCATGAAACAAAGAGCTACCGATACTGAAGAAGATAATCATGATAAAAAGAAAGATCATGATAATGATAATGGTTGGAATGGTCCTTGGGAAAGTTATCCATTGAAGGAAGAAGAACCTTCAAAGGATGAATTGGAACATCAACAACTCAAAGATGCAATTGAAAATTGGCCTGACAATGAGCATAAGTCATTGCCCAGATCGTCCAATTCATACTGGCCTACCAAAGAAGATGATGGTTTATGGCCAGAAGAAAAGAATGTTGTTCCACTCAAATGATCATACAAAGCATTTCGACAAATTTGTTGAGTCAAGAAAGTCAAAGACTTTCGTCCTTTCTTTAAGAAGACTTTTCTTAAAAAGAAGAGCTTCAACAACAAATCAGATGAAGAGAAATCTGAGAGAAAGATTTATCCATTAATCAAGAAACACAGATATGATCATGATTATGATGATTTTTCTGGAGCTACTCAAGTCAAATATAGAGAATTTGGAGAAATTAAGACAGTCATTCATACCAATGAGCATCCCATTTGGAACAAACCTGGATTATGCTATATGGCATTATTCAAACAAGCTCATTTCTTCAAACGGATATGGGAAATGTATCCTGCTCTATGGGAAATAGTAGCATTACCTAAAATATGGAGACAAGATACAAATTTTGTCTATAAATCTGAAGGACGAAGATATTTACACTTTGAAGTTACTCAAAGAGGAACTTGCAAATGGTGGAATCTAGATGACATGGTGAAATCTAATTCTAGATTTAACTCATACCTTTGTGGTGGCAAAGATGATAAAGATTCGCTTGAGAAGATGGTTTCTGTCTTCAATGGTGTTTCTGATTTTCAAAAATGGCATACAAATATTATGTCATATATGGCCATGAAGGGATATACCAAATATGTCACTGGAGAAAAACCAGTACTTCCATCAATGTATACCGACACAGCTACAGATTGAGCTTCTGCAGCTACTAAACTTGAATATGAATTATCATTTAAGAAAATCTGGCAAGAATTACAAGATTGGACTGAATATTCAGCAAGAGCAAATGCGATTTTTCAGATGTCGCTTGCTACAAATCTTCATGTCTATATTAAAGCAACTCCTAAAGAAACTCTAGCTGAACTAGATAAAATATTTGGGTTAAAAGGAATAGCTAAATATTTTATTCTTTATAAGAATATATTTAACTGGTCTATGAAATCAGGACAAGATCCTATCATAGCTATATCCAAATTAATGAAATTAGTTGCTGATTTAGGTACTGAAGATAACTACAAAATTCCTGATTTTGTAGTACTTTTCTTTATCTTACATAATCTTGGTCAATCATATGGTACTCTAGTTACAAACTTGATAGATACCAAGGTTGCAGATTTTACGATAGATAACATTATTCCTCGTATTCAGAATGAGTATAATCTACTCATGTCAAAGGGCAAGATACGTCATCATGCTCAAATTGCTAATATTGGATCAAATATTCAAAAGAATCCTAACACAAATCCAAATTGGAAAGATCAACATTCCGATACCAGTTATAACAATAATAACAGGGGAAAAGGTTCTTTTCGAGGACATTTCAATAAAAGCAAGACATTTGTACCTAGACAGAGTTACAATAAATTTCCTAACAGAGGAAATGCATCTTCTATGTCAAGGGATGACAAGAAGAAATGTAATGAAATCAATAGGGCTAACAAGAAATTGAAAAATAAAGCTCTAATCAATGAATTACGAGAATTGAAAGGGAAGAAGAAGGATTCACCCACTACAATCCACTTTGCAAATCCGATGATAGTAGATACAGCTCCTCGGTATTATAAACAATATCCATTGGAAGAATCTGCTGGATTTATAGAAGAACTTGTACCTGATGTACAACATAATAGTTCTTTATTGGATAGGATTGGAGAAATTCAAATGAATGACGATGATACTCCTATTGAAGATAGGGTAGATTATGAATACTTTCAAGATGATAGTATTCAACAATTATTCAAAACGGATTCTTCACCTTTAACACCGATTTCCAGTGATAGTTCTCCTGAAGAGGAAGAACAATATCATAGTGGAGAAGAATCAGATCCATTTAGAAGTGATTATTCTGATCATGGATTAGAATATATTGATGGAACTGGAAATGATAACAACATGGCTAACCTTAACATTGGGTATGGATTACATTCTTCAAATAATTACTTATCTAATACTGTTTTAGTGCTTGATGATATTACTAATTATGGCATATTGAATATGTCAAATCAAGACGTAAATAACAGTAGTTACAAATTTGTATGTAGTAATTATGAGAATAAAGTTCCTGGTGAACAAATTATGCTCTTAAATAAGAATGATCGATGGGTCATTGACTCTGGAGCAACAAGACATTGTACACCATTCTTAAGTGATTTTACATCATATAAGAAATATATTAATCCCATGAAGGTTACCACTGCTAATAAACACAATCAGACATTTATTGAAGGAGAAGGACAAATCTGCTTCAGACATAATAAACATGTTATGAATTGGAATGTATGCTATATGCTGATGCTACCATACAGAATTATATCTGTACCACAATTAACAAGTATGGATTATCATGTCTATCATGGTAAAACCAAAACTATAATACATAAGGGAAACATAACTCTTATTGGACACCCAACTGAAGCAAATTCTGTACATTGGCTATCTACTATAATAAAAAGACCTTCTCATCATTTATTAATCAATAATAGTTCTAAAACTATTGATTATTTTATTTGGCATAGATGGATGGCACATCCTAGTGATAATGTGTTAAACCATATGTTCAGAAATACTGAAAATAGTTCAAAAATTACTAAACCCCATATGAAGAGCATTTGTAAAACATGTATAATGGGTAAACTTGATAATAAACTGTATCATGTTTCATCTAATAGAGCAACTCAGTTGCTAGAATTAATACATGTTGATTTAATTGAAATGCCAATACAATCGTATCATAAACAGAAATGGGCTTTATTAATTCTTGATGACTATTCTTCTTTTGCTTATGTAGCATTACTTCAATCTAAAACTGATACTTTTAATTCACTTAAAGCCTACATTGTCTTTATTGAAAATCAGTTGAACTTGAAAGTGAAAAGTATGCGTTCAGATTGAGGGGGAGAATTTGTGAATCAAAAGTTATATAACTATTTTCAAGATAAAGGTATTAAACATGAACTAAGTGCTCCTCATGTTCATCAGCAAAATGGTCATGCAGAACAATTAAATGAAACTATTTTGAAGAAAGCTCAAACACTTTTATTAGAATCAGGATGCCCAAAATCCTGGTGGTCTTTTGCATTTGAGACTGCAGTTCATATATATAATTGTACACCATTAAGAAGAACTAAATGGAAAACACCTTATAAAACTATGATGGGTAAAAAACCTGATATGTCATATTTTAAAATATTTGGATGTTTGGCATATGTCTATATAGTCAAAGAAAGACGTAAAGATAAGTTGTTGTTGGAATACATGGTTCAACCCCATGTGATGAGCATGATGATGGACGTGACAAACGATCAATGATGTGCTGCGAGCGCATCAATCTATTTATGGTACAAGGTCTATTATTATAACTGGACATAAATGGCGTCGAAACGATGTTTTGCTTTATCTCTGTCCGTACAGCCCTATCTGGGCAGTGCAATCATACTTATAAATATGATACATATCTGCTATTGAAGCCCCTCAGTTGTTTGTGCCCGACGACTGAGGTGAGCAACATATTAACTTACAGAACATTATATTCTAACATACTGTAGTCTCGTTATTACTACAGGTATAGTCTAAATATAGTCATTTGTGCTCGACAACTGAGTCTCGTTATTACTACAGGTTATGGGCCCCGCCCTAATCATTTAAAAATCTATGAGAAAGAACATATTTTGCCAATATGTCTACTACATCCTCCACCATGCCTTCACTCTCTGATTTTGCCACTGCTGTGGACAAGCTCAATGCCACCGGGTTGAATTGGGTTATGTTCCAAAACCGTTTCACTATTGCCGTGACCCAGAAAGATGTCTGGGGTCATTTTGATGGAACTGACCCAAAACCAACACCTCTTGTTATCGCAGGTGCCCCCTTACAGTCACAGAGTGATCCTGCGCTTAAAACCTGGCAAAAGCACAAAAACTTAGCCAGGTATTTACTTATGCAAAAGTTACCTGATTCCATTTGGGCAAAATTCATGCGCAAAGATACAGTGGCAGAAATATGGAGTTGCATAGTTAAAGAGTTCACCAAGAAGTCTATGCTCAAGCGGTCGAACCTATGCACGGAATTTATGGGGTTGCGCTATATGAAGGGTGCTAACCTACGCGAGGAGTTTGACAGGGTTTGCATGAAGTATGAGCAGCTCATCAATGCTGGCATCACACTTGACAAGGAAGATTACCGCACCTTGGTGATCAATTTCTTGCCAAAGGAACTATCAAGCTTCCTGGCGACGATCTCCACCAATCAAAAGCTTATCGCTAGTCACGCTAGCGACACAACTGAGACACCTGGTGGTCTTGATGCTGAGGAGTTGATGGAGATTGCCATTGAGGAATGGGAGTGGCAAGAAGCTTACCGATCAAAGCCCAGCACAGCTACATCATCCAACCAGTTGAGTACCACCGTTGCATTAGCGACTGTTGCAAGTGAGAAGCCAGGTGCAAGGGCAGGGGGTGGACACCAAAGAGGTCATGGTCGTGGGCCAATGAAACCAATTGGAGTCTGTTGGAACTGCGGTGACAATGGTCATAGGCAAAACGCTTGCCCGAAGCCCAAGAAAGACCCTAACACTGCTGGACCATCATCAGTTCTCACATCGGCTAACCCAGATCAGAAAAAGACACCTGCACCTCCTCCATATAGGAAGCTGAAGGGGGGCACTGCTAATGCCACAATGGACGCGGACATTGCGGGTGCCTGGTCTGCCTTTCTGGTCGACCTGGATGCACTTGAAGATGTGAGGGATTTTAACAATCCTGATCTCCTTGATTATGAGGACCTGCCCAGCTTGATGACTGTTAGCGACTCAGATGATGACCTACTTTTGATGCCTCTCCACGATGGAGACCTTGTAGATCTTGAATACCTGGATGACCATGCGTTTGTTGTTGTAGAAGCAGGTTCTTGCGCAAATGAGGTGATTGAACCCATACGACGCTCAGACCATGACAATCATGGACCAAGTGCTCCCAGACTCACCATCAAAGACACTAGCTCAGAAAGCGTATCCATATCTGCTCATGCAATCGCCTTTGCCACCTATGTTCAAGATGAAAGTCCCGATCTATATTGGGACATGTATGACTCAGGCGCCAGCTATCACATGTCACTGTTATGTCAGGAATTCATTAACTTCCGACAAATTGCACCACACACACTCACAGCTGCTAACCGACAATCATTTATGGCTGAGGGCATTGGTGACCTCATAGTTATGGTTCCCAATAACCCCTCTGTGACGTGCATTTGCCTACGTGATGTCTTGTATACACCAGCACTTGGATACACGCTTATTTCCATTGGGCATATCGATGACGCCAGCTACTTTGTCACCTTTGGCAACAATGAGTGCGTGATTCATGACAAGGATAAAACTTGCCTTGGGCGCATCCCAAAAGGCCGTGGTGTATATATGGTCAACCACACTTGTCAGGAGATGTCAGCTAATGCCATGGTACAGTACCCAACTCTTCGTGAGACTCATGAGCAACTTGGCCACATCTCAGTGCAGACAATCATGAAGTTGGCGCGTGCAGGCTTGATCCCAGGTGTGTCAGTAGAAGGCGCTGTAACAGACTTCCAATGCCAGGCGTGCATATTCGCAAAGTCCACAAAAAAGCCGATTCCCTCTGTTCATCAGGGACAACCTGGGAATTTCTTTGTGGAGCAAATTCATTCAGACCTCTGGGGTCCTGCTCAAACTCCATCACTTGGTGGCTGGAAATACTATGTCAGTTTCACAGATGATTGGAACCGCTGGACAACAATTTACCTGTTGCACTCCAAATCCGAGACCTTTTCTGCCTATTGACTGTTCTCTGCATGGCTCCATATGCAGCATAATGCCTCTATCCTTTGTCTGCACACGGACAGAGGTGGCGAGTACCTAAGTTCTGAATTCTCAGACTTTTTAAACAATGCTGGCACTGAACACAAACTCACCATGCATGATTCCCCACAGCAAAATGGTGTGGCTGAGAGACTGAATCGGACCCTCATGGAGAAAGTCCACGCCATGCTTCTGACAACTGGCCTGCCCGTTAGCCTTTGGGGCAAATGCCTCATGCACGCCACATACCTTTTAAACTGCGCTTGGACACATGCTCTACCTTTTGGAGAAATGCCGTATGAATGCATCTATGGCAAAGTGCCATATTTGACAGCTATCCCTGTGTGGGGTTCCAAGGTTTGGATACATGACACAGCAGGCGGAAAGCTAGCTGGACGAGCGAAAGAAGGCTGTTGGGTTGGCTACGACTTAACAAGTGATGCGCACCGAATTTACTGGCAGGACAAGCACACTGTCAGTGTTGAGCGCAATATTATTTTTTCTAAGGATGACCCACCATCCGTCACCTTTGATATCCCTCTGGTGGTCCATGATGAGAGCCGGGGGAGTACTGGACAGACTCTCATCACAGAGGTACAAAAAGTGGAAGAGGAGGATGAGCCAGACGCTGAACAACACAAGGATGGACAGCAAGACTCTGAAAATGAGGTAATTGACACACTTACCAACCCTGCAGATGTCCAACATGAGGCTGAACCTACACGCCACAATGCAGAAGCTGTGCGCCACAATGCATCAACGCTGCTGCCACCAGTACCCGCTAAGACCACACCTCCAAACCCAACACTTCCTGCACCACCACGCTTTTCTGGCCGCCAACGAAAACTGAGCCACTATGTCAAAGACATTTTATCTGGTGAATTCATACAGGAGATGGGAACAACTTACCTTGTGGGATGCCTGGTACCTGGAACAGTGGAGATAAAGGGCCAGATATGAACGAGGAGGTGTCAGGGATGGCAATGGCTGCGAAAATGGGGGAGTTAGGTGGGATGGAGCCACGCTCACTTGATGAAGCGATGAGGAGTCCGGATTGGCCATGATGGAAAGAAGTGATGGAGGAGGAGAGAGATGCATTAGAATGGCATGGGACTTGGCAATTGGAAGACCCACCTAACAGGACAAATATAGTTGGCTGCTGCTGGGTTTTTGCTTTGAAACGTGATGCGGCCGGCAATGTCATTTGGTACAAGGCCTGTCTCATTGCCCAAGGATTCTCCCAGGTGCCAGGTGTCGATTTTTTTGACACTTATGCCCCCGTTGCCAAACTAGCATCGATCCAAACTGCACTTGCTTACAGTGTCGAGCGAGACTATGAGATCCACCAAGTGGATATCAAAAATGCCTACCTAAATGGATCTTTCATCAATAATGAGGTCATATACATGTGCCAGCCCGCAGGACTCACCTTAACAGATAATAAGCGCAAAGTCTTGCGCCTTCTACGGCTGTTGTATGGATTGCGCTAGTCAGCGCATGACTGGTACAAATGCCTCTGCAGTGCCTTACAGAGAAGACTGAATATGGCCAAGTGTGACGTTGACCAAGCGGTCTTCTATTGGAGAGAAGGAGAGCAGACAATCATTATTGTCGCACATGTGGACGATTTGATGATCTTGACCTTGTCAGTGGAACTGATGAGACGGACAAAGGAGGGCTTGGCGAAAGAGTTCCAGATCTCAGACATGGGTGAAATCCATTGGATATTAGGGTTTGTGGTGAAATGCAACAGGGAGTGCAGGGTGATTTCTATATCCCAGGAGAACTATATTGAATCTATTCTCCAGTGTTTTGGTTTCAATGACATCAAACCTGCAGCCATACCTATGGACCCGACCTCCTGGCTCTCCACTGCAAATTCACCTCACACCCCACAAGAGTTCTCATTGATGACGAATAAACCCTACAGGGAAGCCGTTGGATCCCTGATGTACGCTGTGTTAGGAACTCGACCGGACATTGCATATGCCATCAGTATCCTGTCAAAATATAATGAGAAACCTGGTTTAGCACACTGGAACGCTGTTTGGAAAGTCTTTGCTTACCTGGCAGGCACTCGCGGATGGGTTTTGACATATGGGGGAGCAGCACAACGCTTGGTAGGATATACTGATGCAGATGGATCAATGCATGAAGATCGCCGAGCAATTTTGGGCTATGCATTCATGGTAAATGGCGGCGCTGTCTCCTGGAGCTCTAAAAGGCAGACTCTCATTGCCTTGTCGACCACTGAGGCTGAATATGTCGCTGCGACACATGCTGCAAAAGAGGCTCTCTGGTTACGCTCTCTCGTCTCCCAGGTCTTCAACGACAACCCTGGCACTCTACCTTTGCATTCAGATAACCAATTGGCCATTGCACTTACCAAAGACCATCAATACCACGCATGTACAAAGCATATTGACATGCGCTTTCACTTTATCCATTGGATAGTTGATGAAGGGTTGATTAAACTGATCTATTGCCCTACCGACGACATGGTTGCGGATGTAATGACTAAAGCCTTACCTAGTATGAAGACAAAACACTTCGCTGCTGCCTTAGGACTTGCGCGGGATTGAGGGGGAGTGTTGGAATACGTGGTTCAACCCTGCGTGATGAGCGTGATGATGGACGTGACAAATGATCAATGATGTACTGCAAGCGCATCAATCTATTTATGGTACAAGGTCTATTATTATAACTGGACATAAATGGCGTCGAAACGACGTTTTGCTTTATCTCTGTCTGTACAGCCCTATCTGGGCAGTGCAATCATACTTATAAATACGATACATATCTGCTATTGAAGCCCCTCAGTTGTTTGTGCCCGACGACTGAGGTGAGCAACATATTAACTTACAGAACATTATATTCTAACATACTGTAGTCTCGTTATTACTACAGGTATAGTCTAAATATAGTCATTTGTGCCCAACGACTGAGTCTCGTTATTACTACAGTTGTCACCAAGAGCTGAACCAATGACGTTCATTGGATATGAAAGTAAATCATATAAGTTCATGAATGATAAAAATACTATAGTCATTGCCTCACATGCCATATTTGATGAAAACATATTTCCTAAGTTATCTAAAGATAAAATTATCCATAAAGATAAATACCCAGCTTTAGATCTAGATAAAATTCCCACAACAAATAATCATTATAATCATGACACTACGAAAAATGATAAAAGGCAATCATTTCATGATTTAAATGATTCTGATGATAGCGATTTGTCAGATACAGATGATCATAAGTCTGACACAAAAAGAAAACCATCAGACAATCAATCAGAAGACAGTGATTCTTCTAATAATACTTATCATGATGCAAATGATAAATATTTTAAATCACAAAGTAATAAATCATACAAAGATAATATTCCTATAAAAGTTAATAAAAGAAAACAGAAAGATGTTACTAAGAAATTAACTTCTTCAGAGATTCAATGACAAGTTGAACAATTTAAAAAGGATTCTGAAGAAATTAATAGGAGATATTCCAAATTTGGAAAATGGAATATTGTTAATAAGCAAGTTGCAGAACTTTCTAATAATACTCCTTCAACATCAAAAGTTAAACAAATAGATTTATCAAAGATATATAAAATACTTGATAAACATGAAAAAGAAAGACTTGCAGAACTTGATAATCTTTCTGGACAAAATAAAAATCTTAAAATAGATGAGAAATCTATTAAAGAAGATATTGAAAAAAGAGTTAAAGAGATTTTTAATAAACCTCTTCTTAAATCTAAGTTTGAATTGAATACTGGAGATTTTTGGGATCCTACTGTTAGCATTAGAGATAATGTTACTACAGGTTCTAAACATATTGGAAAAAAGTTAGACCTGCAGGCAGCTAAAAGAGGAAAACTTGATAATGATAGACCAAAAATCATACCAGATCAATTGTCTCATCCATTTGGTTTTAGAGAGCAAGAAAGAAAAGTTATACAACAAAAATTTGCTACTAGAAAATCATCTAGAAAACCAAAAGTTAGAATAATTGATAATAATGTTTATGGAGATAAACATCCTGCTAAAATACAAGCAGAAATTCAAACAGATAAAGATTTTGAAAAAGTTGTTAAACAACAAAATCAAAAAGAAAAGGAATGGTGTGATATGCTTAAAAAACCAATTAACATATCAAAGCTACAAGAGTTAGATACTAAATCAGCTAAAGAACAATGAATTGTTCAACCTGAATTAACTTTAGAAGATCTTATGCCAATAGACAAGTCTAAACATGAAAGAGATTGTCTTAATAAACTCTTTGGAAGAAGACCTAGAAAGGAAATTATTGTTGAACCAAAATTAGATATAAAATCTGATGATAAAAAGGTTGATGATAAACCTGAAAAATCAGAAGAAGATCTGGAAAGAACAGTAACACTGGCACCTTCTGATAATGTGATTACACCAATTCCTAGTTCTCCAAGTTCAGATATCAGTAATGAAGACTGGAAGGAAAGACGTAAACAAAGACAGAAAAGAATGGATAAATTCTTATTATCCAAAGCAGCAGCAAAACTTGTAGATCAAGAGAATAGGAAAAAGGGTATACCTGTTGTATACAGAGATCTTTTAAAAATAAAAGATAAAGATCCTGAATCATATTCAAAATGGGTAGAAGCTATGAAAGAAGAAATTAAATCTATACAGAAAAGAAATGTATGGGAATTAGTTGATAGACCTAAAGATTGTAAACCTATAGGTTGTAGATGGGTTTACACAATAAAGCAACAAGATAATAGATATAAAGCATGATTAGTTGCTCAAGGCTTTTCACAAGTACCAGGAATAGACTTTGGAGTCACATTTAGCCCGGTATCAAGATTTGAAACTGTCAGAATCTTATTAGCATTAGCAGCTTTAGAGGGATGGGTACTCAAAGCACTAGATGTTAAAACTGCTTTTCTATATGGCCAATCAGAAGCAGTACTTTTCACTCCCCCCCCCCTTCTGTGTGGAATCCATGCGGATTACGTGGATTCTGTGTGGATTCCATGTGGATTCCACATGATTGTGCACTATATTGTGGACTTAGTAATGTCATCATGTCACAATACTAGAACTAGTCCATCTACTTTGCTATGCACTTTACTCCTGGTATTTCTACATATATTCCCATTATTACATAGTACTCTAACACATGTCACATGATTTTTCAACTTTCCCACACCCCACAAAAGTGAGAATTGTGACATTCTGAATCAAGCATTGTAATTGATTGTTTGCTTGGCCCCATATTTTTCCTAGGCTTCCTGTACATGCTCCATTGATTACACAACATTCTATGTGTATGTGACATAATTAACAACATTTTCCCACAGTCCAAAAAAGTGTGTATGGTCAGATTTTGATCATATGTCTGACCTCCGGGTGTTTCTGCACAAAGTACCATTGTCACACTTTGACACAATGTCATATGATTTTCTAGCTTTCCCACAGCTACACAAATGAGAATTGTGAATTTTTATCAATCAAAGAATGTAGTTGTTTGCTTTTCTCCCTAATTTTTCTCAGGCTTCCATGTACATTTGATAGCATTTGTAATATTTTCCCATGATCCAAAACAAAGTGTGTGGTGAGATTTTGATTATAGAAACTTCAATATTCTACACTGTCCCAAGATGTAAATAAGGGTGAACTAAGTTCTAGTTCAGGAAACAAGTGAATATTTTTGCACAAATCTCAGCAAATGCTAAATTCATGATCATTTTGTTTTCACCTTCTTGGTCAAATTCTGAATGTGTCTTGATCAAATGAGGTGACATGAGTGGAAAACACTTAGACAAATGATGGAGATACAACAGGAACCCCCTTTTGACATTAGGGGAAGAGTGAGAAAGCAAGAGTGAAGAAAGTGGTTGTTACAACTTTCTTTTCCCCTTCTATGATACACTCCTTTCATATTACATCATCATTTGCTATGTCACTTATTGCATGCTTATCTCCTTTAGCTATTGCCTTCACATTCCCCTTCATAGGTAACTAGCTGCACATACTGCACATTTCCTTTGTTCTTTTAAGTATATAAACCCTCATGTATAGTACAATTCCTCAGTTCAAACTTAATTGAATATTGCTCTTATCTGAATAAATTCCTCTCATCTTCTCTTGAGCTTGTTGTCAGTTTGACCTTTGTCATCATTTGGCATAATGTCCAGAATCTTTGTCCAGCTGGCTGGAAGTGGGCTGAGACTCCTGTTACTTAGAACAAATCACATCAAGGGCATCAATCTTAACAGTGGTGAGCAGGAAGTATTGTATGTGCATTGTTCAATGGAATGCATGATTTTCAGTCCCTGAAGTTTGAGAAAAAATCAAAAATTATGGTTTGTTCCAACAGTGGCAAGCAGATTTTCAGTTCACTCCCAGCATAGTGGACAAAGAGTGGTGGATGCTGGATGACAAAGGTCAAATGAGAAATGAGCTTAAGAGGAGATGAAAGTGCTGAGTTCACTCATAGATGAGAGCAATACTTGATTAAGTTGGAACTAGAAGAGTACTGCACATTAGCAGTTTATATATGTTTGGAGAACAAGAAAAACACAAAAACAATAAAGTTGTAGCTACTCAAGAAAGGGAAATGAAGGTAGCTAGCTAATGGGGATAGCATCCAAGCTGTACATTGCACAGTTGATAAGTATATAAGTGACATGTTGTAGTCCATTAGAAGAGGAGAGAAAACTGTAAAGAATGACATGAATTTAGTATCTTGACTGTGGGAAAAGTGACAATGATGTAACATATAACAAATGATGTGACATGAGCCTGTATGACAAGCTAGGAGAAGGAAACTGAGTAAAAAAGAATGCAGTGTGTTAAGATCGATGCTCTCAACGCAGTTCGTTCTAAGTCAACAGTGGCAAGCAGAGTCTTGGTCTGCTCCCAGCCTACTGGACAAGTTCTGGACACTAAGTCAAACGATGACAAAGGTCAAAGTAAACGACAAGCTCAAGAAGATGAGAGCGAGGAGTTTCATTCAGAGGTTGAGAGAATAATTCAATTAAGTTGGAACTAAGGAAAAGAGGCATACATGTGAGTCTTTATATACTGAAAAGTACAAGAGAAATATAAAAGGAAAAGCGTAGCTAAATACCTAAGAAAGGGAATGCAAAAGGTAAAGCTAAAAGGAAATAAGCGTCCATGAAACGCATAGCAATGATTAAGTAATAACTAGTCCATTAACGAAGAGGAAAAGAAAACTGTAACATTACCCTCTTCGTATGCAAGAAGTCACTGACTTCTTATCCTGTTCCCCAACCATGGTTTCCATTGTTCGTCCACCCATGATCTCTTCATGACTTCAACCACTCAGCGATGGTATTGACGTTGTGATTAGCGGTTTCGAACTGCCATTGCAAAGTCCTCGTAATATAGTCCAATTGGACTGTCTGCTCCAGGATTGCATCATGTTCTTCATCGGTGATGGTGTGAGGGTCGGTGGTGAGGGCGACATTGAGCATCCAGCGAACAATTGATAATCCACTATTACAGTGGCAAGGGCTTCTTGAGCTTGGAGGAGGGCAGCATTGGGAATTCGAGCAAGAGGTGGTGTCAGAGGCATAGGCAAAGGAAGTTTTTCTTGAAAGATCAGAGCGTCATCGAGCTCGGCCAGATGTTGGTGAAGATCGGTGATGGTGGAGGTAGGGGAGGCAGGCCAATTTGGGAAGAGGTAGTCATCGATGGTGGTGGTGGTGGTAACGAAGACCTCAATGGGGGGGTCATGGGCGGTGGTGAGGAAGGGGGAGGCGGCAGTGAAGGGTTCAACGTAGCAGTGGCCACATGCTGTGACCAACAGAGCGAAGGCAAAAGCAAGGAGGTAAGCGATGGTGATGATAGCAGCAATCATGTTGTATCAATGGGATGAGAAAAATGGTAGTCATTTGCCTGTGGTTTAAATATCCCAGATTTTGTCATCAGAATCCAAAGCTAAGATCTCTTCAATCTCAGGTGCTCTAGTCCTGAGAAAGTTCTCACAGGAATTTCTAGCTGCTTCTTCTTGTTCTGATCAAGTTCCTGCATTGTCAGGTGTTGAATATGAATTTGATCTGGGCGCTCATGCCATGTGACGTGTATCTCTGGGTTGTTCATGCTATCCAGTATTGCTCGGTTCAGAAGAGCGTAATATCGCTTGGTTGCGAGTGTGATTTCCATTTGCGCTCGTGTGCAGTTGAAATTTTCACTTCCCCTTATGTTCATTTGTCGTTCATATTGCCATTGCTCCATGGAGATGTCTCTACCTAGCTGAATAATCCATTGTAAGGCTTCTGATAGTTTGGGGAAAGTTTGTCATAACCAGACCCTGTGATAAACGTTGTCATATTGAAAACAAGGGTGAACTGATGCTGGAAGATAATGTGATTCGGCTTCCTGAAACGTGGGTAACTCCCCTAGATCAAAAGAGAGGCGGTGATACTGAGGAAGATACTTTGATAAGGCATTATATGGAATCTCTGTGTGTCCTTGTGGATGTGTTCATTTGTGAGGAGGTAATCGTGATACTTTAGGCGGTTTTGACATCATTGGAACATATTTCAGTTTTTGATATGTAGAGAGCGTTCGTTTGGAGGGGTGTTTAAAGGCAGGGACAAACATCTGTGTAACTGAGTATCTGGATTTGACAGTAGGAGTGTATCGTCCAACAGTTCTGCAGAATCTTTTGACATAACGAATGTTATGCTTTAATTGGAGGTTGGTGCAATAATAAGTCATTGCTTTGATTGTTTCAGAGGTTTCTTCTGCTTTTATACTCGACCAGAATATCCGCAGCATTGCCCAGATGTTGTTCCGGTTCCCAAGTATTATCATTTGCTCCATAGCCTTTCCATTTGACTAAGTATTGATAACCGGTTCCACGTTTCCGGTGTCCAAGAATAGCTTCAATTTCAATTCTTCTTGTCCATTAACCATATCAGGAGGTGGCATTGTGAAATTCGGTCCATGCATTGAAGTTTCCTTATATGGAGTGAGAAGTGATGCATGAAATACTGGGTGGATACACCATTGTTTTGGTAATTTCAATTTGTATGTAACAGGTCCCATGACTTGTTCAACCTGGAAGGGTCCTTCTCGTTTTGGTGCTAATTTCCTTGATTGATACAGAATGTGGAGATTTTTGTTCTCAAGCCAGACTTTGTTGCCTTTTTTGAACTTGATTGACTTGTCTCTGTATCTATGAGCAACCATTTGTCTAGCAAGTTCATGTGCGGCTAAGGCTTCTTCTCTAGCTTTTTGAAGCATCTGAAGGCGTTCTTCTGCTGCTGGTGCAGTCATTTTAATTGCTGCTGTAGGGATAGCAACTGGATCTGATCTGTACATAAGTTGGAATGGGGATGTCTTTATTGTGTCATGATATCAATTATTGTGTGCAAATTCGGCAATGGGTAACAGTGGCTTCCATTTATGGGGTTCATTTGTGCAGAACATTCGAAGATAAATCTCGAGTTCTTGATTAACACGTTCAGTTTCTCCATCTGTCTGAGGGTGATAGGCTGTGCTCATCCTGTGGTTGATTCCTAAAGCTTTTTGTATTTCTTGAAATACTTTAGCAGAGAATTGTGGTCCTCTATCAGAGATTAAGATATCAGGGAGTCCAAAGTGTTTAAAGATTTCTGAGATATAGAGGTTTGCGGTTCCTAGGGCGTCGATCGTCTTGTTGCAAGGAGTAAAAATTACCCCCTTTGTAAGGCCATGGTCCACTGTGACCAGGATGGAATCATAACCGTCTGATATAGGAAGATTGGTAATAAAATCAAGTGTGACCTGTTGAAATGGCCGGGTAGCTTTTGATGGAATAGGGATTAATGCCGGTGAATTCGGGTGAGTATTGACTTTCATCTGTTGGCAGAGTGCACAACCTTCAACCCATTCTTTGACATGTCTATACATTCCAGGCCACCAATAATCACGCTTCAAAAGTGCTAGCGTTTCAATCGTCCAGGATGTCCTGAAGATAATGCTTCATGTATCTCTTTGATTAACCGAGTTCGCAACTCAATTTGATCAGGAACATAGATTTTGCCAAGGTAATAAACGATGCCATGAGTATATGTCCAGTCTTGCAGTTTTGATTTAATCGGTGGTGCCCATTGTTTCGTGATTACTTCAATGAGAATTCGTCCAAAATCGTCATTTGCCATATATTTCCTTAATTCACTGGCAAGATCATCATTGATAAGGCAAATAAATCGATCATTTGGTAGAACTGTGACAGTAGTTTGTTCCTCGTCATTGCCCATATGATCTGGTCGTCTGGACAATGCATCTGCTTCAAACATCTTCGTTCCTGGTACATGTTCAATATGAAGATCAAATTCAGATAACAATGACGACCACCGAGCTTGTTGAGGTGTTAAACATTGAGTGGTTTGGTAATAGGATAAGTTCTTGTGATCACAGTGGACAATGATCGTGTGAGGAGAACCATGCAATAGATGGCACCAAACTGTAAGTCCTTTGATGATCGCAAGCAGTTCTCTGTCATAGATTTGGTAATTCTGCTCTGTTGGTGTTAACGCATGGGATATAAATCCACATGGATGGAGTGCTCCTGATTCATCAGCTTGTTTCAGTACTGCTCCAATTGCTTTGTTAGAGGCATTGGTTTGAAGGATGAATGGTTTTGCAGGATTTGGCATTAACAAAACTGGCATAGAGGTGAACTGTTGCTTTAGGGTGTCAAAGGCAAGTTGTCATTCATTATTCCAGTCGAATGGTTCCACTTTCTTGGTCAGATCTGTGAGTGGTTTTGCGATTGCTGCAAAATTTCCAATAACATGTTGGTAAAAGTTCCCAAAACCTAGGAATGATCGGACTTGTTTAACCATTGATGGTACTGGCCAGTCGGCTATTCCTGCAAGTTTGATAGGATCCATGCGTATTTTTCCAGGTGAGATGATCATGCCTAGAAATTCAACTTCTTGAACAGCAAATTTACATTTCTCTAATTTCAGGAACAGATCATTCTCTTCCAACCGATCAAGGACTCTCTTTGTTTGTTCTTCTAGTTCGTTTAAGTTCTGAGAACATATCAGGATGTTGTCCATGTAAATAATGAGCCATCCTTCATTAATCATATCTCTGAAGTATTTGTTCATCATAGTTTGAAATGTGGATGGCGAATTGCATAGGCCAAAGAACATAACAGTTGGTTCGTATAGTCCTCTGTTGGTAATGAACTTTCCATTCATCACCTTTCTTGATCCTGACGTTATTATATCCCCAACGGAGGTCTGATTTGGTAAAATATTGTGCGCCAGCAAGTTTTGTAAGGAGATCAGATACTAGGGGTAATGGATATGCATTTTTGATTGTCCAATCATTTAAGTATCTATAGTCTTGACAAGGCTGAAGCGCACCACTTTCCTTCTTTGAGACAAAGAAAAACGGCGATGCTTGAGGAGATTTCGACGGTCTGATGTATCCTTTAGCTAACTGTTCTTCAATCCATTTGTCTAGTGATGACTGTTCTTTGGTTGATAACGGATAAATCTTGCTGACTTTAGGATTAAAACTGGTCTTCAACTCAATAGCATGATCCCAAGTTCTGGAGGTTGGGAATCGTTCTGATGCCTTTTTCTCAAAGACTGAGCGCCACTTACCATATTCTGATGGTAATTCCGTTTTTGGTTTGTCCTTTTTCAACTGATGCTCTAATGCTTGAGACGCTGATGTCTTGACTCTGATCCAGTAATCGTCTTCTCCCCATTGTTGATTGTCCAATGCCATTTGCCAGATAGTTTCTTCATTCCGTTGTTCATCAATAAGGTGTATCATTTTATCTCTCCAGTCAATAGTAGGATTGTTTTCTTCGGCCTTCATCCCAGCAAGGATCACTCTGATGCTTGCAACTGGATCATCTTTCTTTTCCTTGGGTGCATCATTTCTACACAACCAAAAACCTACCCTGAATTTTCCACATTTTTCAGATTTTATTTGAATGAGATAAAAATCATTCTTTGTCAAAGCTGACAACATTGAAAGGGTTTTTTGAGTCACTGTAGATCTGATCCCCTTATTCTGAAATGATGAGGAGGCCCTGAAGGAGGTGTTTGACGTGGTGTTCTGTTTGGGACAATTCCTTGAAACATGCCCCTGGTTTCCACATCTGAAACACTTTCCAGATTTCATGTATTCCTCCTTCTGTTCATCTGTCAAACGTCTGGTGGGCATCACATTTACTGATTGGGTTGATCCGCCCCTATTATTGGTGTTTTGATTAAAATTGGAGTGATTCCCTTGTCCTGGTTTTCGCCCAAGCACTCACATCATTTCCCAAGCACCATGAAGCTGTTCTGCCTTTTCATATGCTTCTTTCATGGATAGAATGTTCGCCTCAAGGATCTTTGTAGCAATACTTTCAGGAAGTCCTTTGACAAATGCCTGAAGCTGTGCAGTTGTTCCTTTCAAACCTGAAGTACTGATCTCCATGTGAAATTTTCTGATATATTCAGGGACTGAAACATTGCCCCCTACTCTGAGATTGGCTAGATTGTTCAGCGCCCTGAGAGCGCTATTAACTTCTCCCCAATTGGCTAAGAAACGCTTTTTGAACTCAGTCCAACTTGTCCAAGTGAGAGTTGTTTCTTCTTTGTCATCTAATTCATTTTTGATCAATATTTTCCAATCGTCAAGTTCTTGCCCAAGACAAGCAAGAGTGAATCAAATCTGTTTCTGTGCTTTGTTCTGGTAATTATCGTCATTCAAGACGAAGTAGTCTTCAAGATTTCCAATGAAAGCCTTTGCTTCAGTTCGCTTTCCTGTAAAAACACGCATGGGCTGCGGTTTGATATCTCCTTTAGAGGGAGGTGCTGCTGCATCAGTTGCCATTTTTTCCGTTTCTTTTTTTGGTTCTTCTGGTTCTCCTGTTTCGTCTTTTTTCTTTCCTGATTCTGGATCTCCGAATAGACTCTGTTCGATCTGTTTCTGTTCTAGGAATTCTCTCCAAGGTTGTAACCCTTTGTCTTGGAGTGTGTATCTATCCTGTGGTGGTGCTCCAGAGAGACTGAGGAATTTGTTCCACCAGGAGGATTCTGGTTCTTCAGTGGGTGGGTAAAATAGAGAGTAAAAGTCCTCTTCTAGATCTTTGTTGACCCAATCAATCCAAACGTTATCTGGGAAGACGTCCTTTCTGTTTCCTTCAATATAATCACCTTCAAAGAGGGATGCTGGTACTGGTTCGTTCTTCTTCTTAGTTCCTGAGCGGAAAAACCACCCTGTTCCTGTAGTCGATGGAAAAACCTCTCGTCGATCTAGATAATACTTTTGTCTGAAACAGGCAGAGCCGTTTGGTGGTCTGAGGTTCGAGGTTCTGGTATCAATGGTGTCTAGCTAGTGTAGAAACACTGAGCGGTTCTGGGAGTTCCAACTTGTGTTAAGATCAATGCTCTCAACGCAGTTCGTTCTAAGTCAACAGTGGCAAGCAGAGTCTTGGTCTGCTCCCAGCCTACTGGACAAGTTCTGGACACTAAGTCAAATGATGACAAAGGTCAAAGTAAACGACGAGCTCAAGAAGATGAGAGCAAGGAGTTTCGTTCAGAGGTTGAGAGAATAATTTGATTAAGTTGGAACTAAGGAAAAGAGGCATACATGTGAGTCTTTATATACTGAAAAGTACAAGAGAAATATAAAAGGAAAAGCGTAGCTAAATACCTAAGAAAGGGAATGCAAAAGGTAAAGCTAAAAGGAAATAAGCGTCCATGAAACACGTAGCAATGATTAAGTAATAACTAGTCCGTTAACGAAGAGGAAAAGAAAACTGTAACACAGTGAGTAGGAAGACACCTGTTTTGTTCAGTTTCTAAAGTGTGAGAAAAAATGACAAATGATGTGACATATGTATAGGACACCTCATGGGAATAATGGAATGCATGAGAAAGTTAGGAGGAAGCAGCTAAGTGAGAAAGAAATTAGTGATTAGGCTTTGTGTGATTCATTCAATAACTGCCACAGTTCTCAGTTTGAACTGTGGGAAAAAATTACACATGATGTGACATATACATGAAGCAGCTTGCAACAAGTGGAAGATGTGTTAGAAGCTAAAGAGAAAGTAATTGAGTGGAGGAGTAAGTGAAAAGGTGTTCTGGAACTGAATCAAAATAAGGAGATTCCTTGTGGAATCCACGCGGAATCTGTGCAGAATATTCCGCGCAGTCATTCCATGGACATTCCGCATTCCGCACTGCGTGACAATGTCACAAGTCACCACAGGGAAAGCATGTCACATTGATTCCACACAAAGCTATCTGAAATAAGCTTGCATTACTTGTAGAATCCCCCTCTGTAACTATTGTAACATGTTTATACCCTAGATGGGTGAAAATGTCACATGGAATCTGCATGGAATCCGTGTGGAATCCGCGCGGTATTGGGGGGGGAGTGTAAAGTACTCCACTTGTCAAACAAAGAAGGTGCCGGCGGAACCAGTACAACACAACTCGCACGTCCTGAGGTGGATTGTGCACCAGGCTGAGGAGCGCCAGCAGCACCAACAGGAGGCACGCCGCCTCTTGGAGGAGGCTGATAGAGTGGCTCGGGCCAAGCAGGAAGCCGCATGGGAGGCACTGTTGAAAGAACGCGAGGAGGCTCGTGTTATTAAAGAAAGGGCACAGAAGGTGCAAGAAAGAGTAAAGGCGCGCGCGGTAGCAGCCATTCCTAAACCAGTCACTCAGGATTGGGTAAGGAATGTGCCAGCTGAGTGGAAGTTTACCGTGGATGAGTTGAACAGACACTTTATCCCAAAGGCATCATGGGATAAAAAGAAGAGGTCATCGGTGGCACTGTATGAAGGAGTGTTTGGACATTATGATGAAATGATAAACAAGTTCGAACAAATGAAGGGCATACACATCAGCTCCAACAAGGAACGCCTGTACAACCGGATTCATGTGCAGGAGTGTAACAAGACAATCAGGGACCAGAAGTCAAAATGGTCTCAGGGAGCATTCATCACCCTACACCAAGTTGGTGGTAAGGGTATGGGAGATGGTCAGGACATGGTCCTGGAAATCGAAATCGACTTGCAGGTGTTAGCAAGTTACGTAAGGAGGGCGTTCGATTGTACAGAACATGATCTAGAACTGGTGGCACAACATTGGTCTCTATCTCATGAGGCCAGAAACAAATTACAACATGCGTTGAATGGAAACATCATGAACTCGTTGAGGCATGCAAAACAGTTATGTTATGATCCATTGCTGTATTGCAAGCCAGAACGCATGGCACCACCACCAACTCCAAAAAACTATATCGGAGAAGGTGTTCTAGATGGGCTGTGGGGAATCAGCCTAAACACGTTTCTAAAAGAATGTGAGGAAGAGGGTCTAACAGACCACATGAGGAGACTGGACAGATGGCGAGTGTCAAGTGCAAAGGAACCAGTATTACCAGGGAAGAGACGACGACCCAAAGAACCTAAGGCCAAGAAGTCATACAGATACATAAGCAAGGGCAGAGCCCCATGGCGCAGAAAAGGCTTCTGCTATATGTATCTATTCAAAGAAGTACACTACAATATGTATGACTGGCCAGCATACCCAATGATTTCAGAAATACACGGGTATGAACAGGAACTTAGGGATGAGACGGCTCTTTTTGAGTTGGCAGATGGAGACTCAGACGGAGTTTTCCATGTGGTACCAGTTAGAGACCCTGAGAGGAAGTATGACATTGGCGTCTATACGTGGAAGGATATAGATGAGCTTGTCGAGTGGAAGTGGGGGTGGAAAGAAGTGAGATTGGGCGCAGAATGTCAAGAGGAGGATGATGTGGTCTATCCCAGAGAATTGTTAATGGTCACCCAAAGAATCACCAGACGGATGACTAGAAATGTATATGGGAGAATTGTAGGGGACTGGTTCATAGAAGAGGTGCATACTCGACTACGAGAGATATCAGTTTCCAGGATAGACATAGGTGCATAGTCACGAGGAGTGGAATGAGCAACAAGAGAGTCATTACCACCTCCAGGGTATTGCGGATATGGACTGGAGACACCGGGCCTCTGCGCCACACAGCAGGAAGCGTGGACGGCAAGAGGAGACGAAGGACAAAGACAGACAGCGGCAGGGCTGGCAGAGTCAGCCAATACCATCTTACAAGCAGTAAGAACACCACCTACACCACTGGAGGAGAGGCCACCAACGCTGAAGGTTGACCTACCAGATGCATATGAAGGACAACCGCAGTTGGTTGGAAACTGGTTACAACAAATGCGGGCCTACTTCATGATGATGCAAATTCATCATTTTGACTGATGTATGATGATTGCCCTGCAAAGGATCAAAGGTGGATCGGCCAATCGAGTGGGCAACTGGGCGGCAACCAAACTGCAAGAAATGATGGAGTACATTGATGAGAAAGTGGTATGGGACGTGGCAGGAACATATTGAGCAGACACCTCATATGTGCAGGAAAGACTAGGAATATGGGAGGAACCATTAGTTGCAACAGGGCAACTGGCTCAACCACCAATGCAGGTACAGGCGCCAATGAGGAGACTGGCGCCATTTGTGGGATGGCCAGGATTTGAGGAAGAGATGAAGGCGTACTTCATGACTATGGAAATGCGTGATGAGGCAATCCATAAAATGAACAAGTTGACTCAGGGAAGTCAACCGGTGGAAGACTACATCGTTGAGTTCAAGGGATTGAAGGAACTGACAGGGTATAACGAGATTGTGTTAATAGTGCAATTCAGGAAAGGATTAAACCCGCAACTGGGTTTAAGGATTGTAGAAACAGGGGCGCCGGGTGATGGACTAGAGGCAGGAGATTTAGAAAGGTGGTTTGTGAAGGCAACAGAGTTGAACAAGGTGTGGAGGGACGCCAAGGCATTTTATCATATAGAAGGAAGGACGCATCAGGACAATCGGGCAAGGAACACGGATCCGCAGGGAACCCAAAACAGGGTTGCACCAATGCCTGCGAACTGAAGCAGTGGGGCAATGCAAGGTCCACCCCCCACAGCAGCGTCAGGTTCCAAACCAAGAGATCCAAATGCGATGGACATAGATAGGAAGTGGCGAGTAATTACATGTTACAATTGTGGCAAGCAGGGCCACATAGCACGTGATTGCAAAGCACCAAAGGTTTGGACAGGAAAGACGAGGATTAGAGAGATGGGATGGAAGGAGTTCTTGGTGGAGGATATGACGGATGAGGATGCAAAGGCCATAGCGGAATGGGCCAAAGAGAAGGGTTTTTAGGAAGCTCGAACGGAACAGGTTCCAACCGATCAAGCAAGGACTTATTTTCTACTAAATGTAATATGTCTATAACAAATCCATGCGTTTTAAATTACATTGAGTATGAAATGAGTAAGAAGGAACAAAAATGGCGACAAGAACCTATCAGGGCGATAGGATCTCGCTTGAAGGCCCGGCAGACTCTGTGGATGGTGAGGCGCATATGGGAGCGACCCATGAACTGAGCTCTAGAGTTGCTTCGGACATGGAGTCACAAATCACGACAGGCGGAGGTAACGGAAGCGATGGTGAAAGACCTGAACAGGGGGATGGAGGCGGAGACCTTCTGGCAGTTGAATAACTTAAAGAAGCATCAGAAGTATGTCTTGGGGACAGGGAAACGACAGTTAAATGTACCAACAATGGTGATGGATGTGACCACTGGGCGACGCATCGTGGTAATGGCTCTCCTGGACTCGGGGTGCATGGGTTCGTGCGTAGATAGGGAATTCGTGAAGAGGAATAACCTCAACACGAGAAAGCTCACACTCCCTATTCCAGTGTACAACGCTGATGGATCAGAAAATAAAGATGGCAAACTGTCAGAGATGGTGCAACTGAAAATAATGATTGGAGCGCACTCGGAACTTTGGGAATTCGGTGTGTCCTCCCTGGGAAAGATGGATTTGTTTTTAGGACATGATTGGTTAAAGTACCATAATCCAGAGGTGAACTGGCAAAAGAACTCACTCTGATTCAACCGATGCCCAGGCACATGCCAACCAGATACACACGCCAAGGAGCCTGAAGAAGTGATCAGGACAAGGAAGAGTGCAGCTTGCATTGGGAGGATGGTGATAAATTGATAGCGGTGATGAAAGAGGATGTGGATAGAGAATGGATATGAGTGTATGAATCCATGGCTACTAAGATTGCATCCGAAAACACAATCAAATGAACCCTGGAAGAAATTGTACCTGAACACTATTTAGGCTACCGGAAGGTGTTTGAAAAGCAGACGTTTGATGAGTTACCACCTAGATGTCCATGGGATCACACAATTGAGTTAATACCAGGATCAAAGCCGTTAGATTGCAAAATCTATCCATTAAGCAAGGAGGAACAAAGAGTTTCTCAAGGAAAACTTGGAGATGGGGCGAATACAGTCTAGCAAATCACCCATGGCATCACCCTTCTTCTTTGTTAAGAAAAAGGATGGCTCGCTTCAACCAGTACAGGATTATAGGAAGTTGAATGAGATGACAATTAAAAACCGATATCCATTACCCTTAATATTGGAATTGATTGATAAACTGTCACACGCCAAGGTGTTTTCAAAGATGGACATTTGCTGGGGATATAACAATATCCATATCAAAGAGGGGGACGAGTGGAAGGCAGCATTTCACACCAACTGAGGGTTGTTTGAACCTTTAGTCATGTTCTTTGGCTTACCAAACTCGCCAGCAACTTTCCAAACAATGATGAACGATCTCTTCAGAGAAGAAATCGCAGAGGGATGGGTTGTCATTTACATGGATGACATCCTTGTATTTTCCAAGGATCAACAGAGTCATACAGAACATGTCAACCGCACACTGGCAAAGTTGCAGGAGCACAAGTTGTCATTAAAACCAGAGAAGTGTTGGTTTGATAAGGGCACCATCGAGTTTCTGGGTCTCATCATCTCTCATGACTCAGTCAGCATGGACAAGGCAAAGGTTCAAGTGATTGTTGAGTGGCCAACCCCAATGTGCAAAAAACATGTCCGACAGTTTCTGGGTTTTGTCAACTTTTATAGGCGATTTGTTCAGGGATTTGCGCTCATTTCAAAACCCCTTACCAAGTTGACAGGAAAAGACAGTTGGCAGTGGACAGAGAACCAACAACAGGCTTTCGATGGATTAAAGGCACATATTGCGGAAGAAGTGGTCCTGGCTATTCCAGCAGATGAGGGCCAATACCACATTGAAGTTGATGCATCTGAATACACGATTGGCAGAATCTTGTCTCAACAACAAAGTGATGGATTATGGCGACCAGTGGCCTTCATTTCCAAATTGTTAAATTTGGCAGAGCGGAATTACAAAATCTACGATAAGGAAATGTTGGTGGTCATGCAGGCCTTTTATGAATGGTCACATTACCTGAAGGGTACCGAAATCCCAGTTGAAGTTTTAATGGATCATCAAAACCTTACCTACTTCAGGAAACCGCAGAATATTAACCACTGACAAGCACGTTGGATATTGGACTTACAGGACTTCAATTTTTTCATCAAACATCGTCCTGGCAAGACAAATTCCAAAGCAGACCTTCTGTCATGGAGGACAGACCATAAGGGGGAGAAGATTGACAACAAGGGAGTGATCCTGCCGAAGGAAGAACTGTTTGTAAGGATTTACGACAGCAATGATGCGGATGAAGATTTTCTTCTGGATCTCCAGAAGGACATAAAAAAGGTGAACTGTAGGCAGTGGGACAAGCAGGCAGTAGAAGGAATTGGAAGTGGAAGTGAGGATTGGAAGGAAGAGAAGGGATTGTGGACATGGAAGGGAAGAATTTATGTTCCAGTCAGCACACAGATAAGGGAGAATATCATAGAAGTCCATCACAAATGGGGACATTATGGTATTGACAAGACGGTGGAGGTGATAACAAGGAACTACTGGTGGCCCAACATGGCAAAGGACATCAAAATGTACATTATGGGATGCAGGACGTGTCAAACGGTCAAGCCAGACAGAACAAAAAGAGCAGCACCACTTAAACCATTGAACATACTGGCGCAACTGTGGCAAGAAGTTTCAGTGGACTTGATGGGACCGTTTCCAGAATCCAAAGGTTATGACATGATCATGGTGGTTGTAGACCGCTTTTCGAAGAAGGCATTTTTCTTACCAACCAACTCAACCATCACATCCCTAGGAGTAGCATGATTGTTCCGAGACAATGTCTTTCGAGAGCATGGTATCCCAAATAAAGTCATCAGCGACTGAGGAAGTCAGTTTGTTTCCCAATTCATGAAGGAACTGTACAAGATGTTGAATATCCAAGGGAACCCTTCAATGACCTATCACCCACAGACAGATGGTCAGATGGAACAGGTGAATCAGGAGGTTTGAGAGTTTCTAGCAATGTACACAGATGGGAAGCAGGACAATTGGAGCGAGCACTTAGTGCTAGCACAGTTCTGTCATAATGATAGGAGGAACTCGGCTACTGGCTATTTGCCATTCTACTTGAACTATGGACGACATCCTTGAAAATGGTTTGAACCCATTAAAGGTACACCAGTACAGGCAGTGGAGGAGTTTGTAGGAGAAACGAAGGAGGCGTGGAAGCATGCGGTGGAAAACCTGGAGAAGACGGCAGAGCGGATGGCAAAACAGTATGACAAAGGCAAACGGCCATCACGCGAGTATAATATTGGTGACAAGGTATATGTCAATTCTGAACATCTACCTCATGTGCGGGCATCAAAGAAGTTGGATAACAAGTTTTACAGCCCATACAAGGTGATTGAGAAGATAGGATTGGCAGCATACCGATTGAAGTTGCCCACTGCGTGGAAAGTTTACAATGTCTTCAACAAAGCATTGTTAAAACTGTACGTCAAGCCAGCTTTTCCAGAGCAAAGGAAGAGGAATGCAGAATTAAAAAAGCGAAGGAAGGAAGAGGAGGATAAGGTGGCAGGAGAAGATTATGAGGTGGAGGAAGTTTTGGACAGTCGCTTCAAAGGACGCGGTCTTCAATACTTGGTCAAGTGGAAAGGATATCCAGTTGAAGAGTCAACATGGGAAACAGCGGCAAATCTCAAGAACACTCAGCAATGCGTGAGAGATTTTCACAAGAAAAAACCCAACACGCCAGGTCCAAGATGGATTCCACAGGACGCTTTTTGGAGGTATCAAAATCATACCAACCTGGATAAGTCAAAAGTCCTTTTTGGCTGGGAAGATGGGCACTTTGATGGCGAATATTTAGAGAAGTTGGAGAGGAACTGGCAAAAGTGGAAGGGTGCATGCAAGGAAGTGTATAGCAGAGAAGGCAGAGCCAATGATGAGATCAATCCAGTGGAAGAAATCATCACGGACATGGCTAAGGTTCTCATGGACGTGAACCTTTAAGAGGGGGATAATGTTATGATTTGATCTTATCTTATCTCTTATCTCGGGAAGCTCGGATCTCTTATTGGGTTATCAGAGATCTTATCTTTCAAGATTATGTAAGCGGACCACGGGTCGGCATGAGGCGGTCAGGTGATGGATTAGTAAGAGGGGTGAAGCTTTGAGTATATAGTCTTGGTTGTAGCGTCAAGAGCCCCAGGCTCTTGATTGTCATAGTCGCAGACTATCCAACAGAGTTTTTCTTTTCTTTCCTCCTCTTGTTCCTCTGAGCATGTCCCTTGGTCTGATGACCTTGTGGCAGAGGCATTTGACATGTTGTTTCATTTGGGACAATTCCTTGAAACATGCCCCTGGTTTCCACATCTGAAACACTTTCCAGATTTCATATATTCTTCCTTTTGCTCATCTGTCAAACATCTGGTGGGCATCGCATTTACTGATCAGGTTGATCCACTCCTGTTACTGGTGTTTCAATTAAAATTAGAGCAGCTCCCTTGTCCTGGTTTCCGTCCAAGCGCTCACATCATTTCCCAAGTGCCATGAAGCTGTTCTGCTTTCTCATATGCTTCTTTCATAGATAGAATGTTTGCTTCGAGGATCTTTGTAGTGATACTTTCAGGGAGTCCTTTGATGAATGCCTGAAGTTGTGCAGTTGTTCCTTTCAATCCTGAGGTACCGGTCTCCATTCAGAATTTTCACATTGCCCCCTACTCTGAGATTGGCTAGATTGTTCAGTGCTCTGAGAGTGCTATTAACTTCACCCCAATCAGCTAAGAAACGCTTCTTGAATTCTGCCCAGTTCATCCAAGTAAGGGTTGTTTCTTCTTCATTATCTAATTAGTCCTTGATCAGGACCTTCCAATCATCAAGTTCCTGCCCAAGACAGGCAAGAGTGAATCAAATCTGTTTTTGTGCTTTGTTCTTGTAGTTATCATCATTTAAGACAAAGTAATCTTCAAGACTTCCAATGAAAGCCTTTGCTTCAGTTCATTTTCCTGTAAAAACACGCATAGGCTGCAGTTTGATATCTCCTTTAGAGGCAGGTGCTGCTGCATTGGTTGCCATCTTTTCTGTTTCTCCTTTTGGTTCTTCTGGTTCTCCTGTTTCATCTTTCTTCTTTCCTGATTCTGGATCTCTGAATAGGCTTTGTTTGATCTGTTTCTGTTCTAGGAAGTCTTTCCAAGGCTGTAGCCCTTTGTCTGTGAGTGCATATTGGTCCTGTGGTGGTGCTCCAGAGAGACTGAGGAATTTGTTCCACCAGGAGGATTCTGGTTCTTCAGTGGGTGGGTAAAATAGAGAGTAGAAATTATCTTCTAGATCTTCCTTGACCCAATCAATCCAAACATTGTCTGGGAAAATGTCCTTTCCGTTTCCTTCAATATAATCACCTTCAAAGAGGGATGCTGGTACTGGTTCATTCTTTTTCTTAGTTCCTGAGCAGAAAAACCACCCTGTTCCTGTAGTCAACGGAAAGACTTCTCGTCAATCTAGATAGTACTTTTGTTTGAAATGGGCAGAGCCATTCGGTGGTCTGAGGTTCGAGGTTCTGGTATCAATGGTGTCTGGCTAGTGTAGAAACACTGAGTGGTCTGGGAGTTCCAACTTGTGTTAAGATCGATGCTCTCAATGCAGTTCATTTTAAGTCAACAGTGGCAAGCAGAGTCTTGGTCTGCTCCCAGCCTACTGGACAAGTTCTGGATGCTAAGTCAAACGATGACAAAGGTCAAACAAATGACAAGCTCAAAGAGATGAGAGTGAGGAGTTTTGTTCAGAGGTTGAGAGAAGAATTCAATTAAGTTGGAACTGAGGTCTAAGTACGTTACAGGAGGATTTATATATGAAAAGAACAAGAGAAATATAAAAGGAAACGTACAGCTAAATACCTAAGAAAGGAAAGATGAAGGTAAAATAGCTAAAGGAGATAAGCGTCCATGAAACACATAGCAGTGGTTATGTAATTATAAAGTATCCATCAATGAAAGGAAAAGAAATTGTAACACCCCACAGCCCATCTAGAACCCCTTCCCCTATATAGTTTTTTGGAGTTGGTGGTGGCGCTATGCGTTCTGGCTTGCAATATGGCAATGGGTCATAATGCAATCGCTTTGCATGTCTAAGTGAGTTCATTACATTTCTGTTTAACGCATGTTGTAGTTTGTTCCTGGCCTCGTGAGAGAGAGACCAGTGCCATGCCACTAGTTCTAGATCATGTTCAGTGCACTCAAACACCCTCTTAACATAACTTGCTAACACCTGCAAGTCAATTTCAGTTTCCAAGACCACATCTTGGCCGTCTCCCATACCCTTGCCACCAATTTGGTGTAAGGTAACAAACGCTCCTTGAGACCATTTAGATTCCTGGTCTCTAATCATCTTGTTGCATTCCTGTACGTAAATTCTGTTGTACAGGCGCTCTTTGTTGAAGGTGATGTGAACGTCCTTCATTTGTTCGAACTTATTTATCATTTCATTGTATTGTCCAAACACACCTTCATATAATGCAACGAATGACCTCTTCTTTTTATCCCATGATGCTTTTGGGATGAAGCATCCATTCAATTCATCCGCGCTGAACTTCCACTCCACTGGCACGTTCCTTACCCAATCCTGACTGACTGGTTTGGGAATGGTTGCTACCACGTGCTTTGTCACTTTTTCCTGTGCCTTCTGCGCCCTTTCTTTAACAACGTGAGCCTCCTCTTGCTCCTTCAACAATGCCTCCCATGCAGCTGCCTGCTCAGCCCAAGCCACTCTGTCAGCCTCCTCCAAGAGACGATGTGTCTCTTGTTGGTGCTGTTGGCACTCTGCAGCCTGGTGCACCATCCATCTCAGGATGTGCAAATTTTGTTGTACCGGAACCACCAGTACCTTCTTTGCTTGGTGAGCAAGCCACTGCTGTCACTCAACCTGGAAGCGCTCCCACTCCCGCATTTCTCTGTTTGTCTCTATGAGACCCTGTAAATAAAACTCCTGCTTGCCCAGGTCCCACACTGACCTGATGCAAAGAGCCTTCCATTCCTTGGCCAAGACGCCCATGAGGGGATGTCACCTAGGGAATCTGGTCCTCATGCTCCCACTTACACACAATGCCTGGGACTTCACTGGGGTGTCCTCATGCTCAGGGTGTGAACCCCGATACGTGATTGGTGCCCCCAGACTGTACACCCTTGACACACCATGTGCTCATGGTTGTCTTCGCAGTTTCCTCCTGCTTTTCTGCTGTACAGTCTGCCACAGCCCCTGACCCACTATCCTGGGGAGGAGTGACACTCTCGATGCGCACAGGTTTGTTGCCTTAGCTATCTTCAATGGCTTACCGCCATCACTGGATGCTGTTATCAGGACAGCTCCTGGTCGAACCAGCGTCACCGTTGGGGCGGCGCCGGTTGTCATGTTGTTGTAGAAAAGAGGTGTTGTTGATGTATGTGGATCTGAGGTTGAAAATGTCGTGTCCAGTAGTCTTGTAGGCTCTTGATTATGCCACAAGGTCATCAGACCAAGGGACACGCTCAGAGGAACAAGAGAGAAAAGAAAAAGAGAAACTCTGTTGAATAGTCTGCAACTATGACAATCAAGAGCCTGGGGCTCTTGACGCTACAACCAAGACTATATACCCAAAGCCTCACCCCTCTGACTAATCCATCACCTGACCTCCTCACCTCCACCTCATGCCAACCTGCAGTCTGCTTACATAATCTGGAAGATAAGATCTCTGATAACCCAATAAGAGATCTGAGCTCCCCGAGATAAGGGATAAGATAAGATCAAATCATAACAATGGCCATATTGAAACTATATACAGCAGCACATAGTGCAGCTAAGTAAGTGTTTCAATTTACTTACATTTTTGTTAGAGTGCTTTGCCTTACTATTCACTGTGAGTGTTAGTTGGAAAACTGGGGAGTTTAGCATCCAAAATGCCCTCCTTATATACATTTCTGAAACCCTAACCTAAGTACAATGTACAGTACTAAAAATACCTATAAACAAGTCATATCTATTATTATTCCTTCTATGATGTTCTTTATGACATCATTTCCTTCTATATGACTCCTATGCACAGCTATATGACTCATGCACAGTCATATGAGTCATTTATGAGTCATGTTCTGAATATAAATGATTCTTATCAACTATTCAATACAGTTGATAATCATCCCATCAAACTCTATAATTTTGTACACAAGTACAAATAAGAGTTTATTATTACTAATCAGAGTCTAGATGAGCCCATAGACATGTGACTAATCACATGACTAATCATGTGTTTGTCATATGATATCACATAATCTGAATAGATATTTAGTTAAATATAAAACACTAATAAATTCTAATTTTAATTATCTAATTTAACTTTTGACAGGCCACTGTTGCCATGCATGGACAATGCATGGCCATGCACATTTTTATGCATTTTGGAGGCATTTGTCCAGTTCTGTGCACCATAGTCCTGCCCATATTGATCAATAATTGAAGCAAATAATTTATCATCTAAGCCATCAGCTCCAAAAAAAACAGCTGAGCATCCTTGCAAGTTTAGGTTTCATGTACAGAAAGAGGGATTGGTTCATCAGCAAACCTTGGGGTTTCACACAATCACCTGTAGTGACTGTAGTGAGTCAGTAGTGTCAGTAGCTCCCATAGTCACAGAGGCAGTGGTTGTTACAGTTTTCTTTTCCCTTTGTTAACGGACTCATTTATTATATAATTGTTACGATTTCTTTCCCTTTCGTTAATGGACTTATTTTATTACATAATCATCGTTATGCGTTTCATGGACGCTCATCTCCTTTAGCTACTTTACCTTCACATTTCCTTTCTTAGGTATTTAGCTGTACGTTTCCTTTTATATTTCTCTTGTTCTTTTACATATATAAACCGTCTTGTAAAGTAGCTAGACTTCAGTTCCAACTTAATCGAATTCTTCTCTCAACTTCTGAACGAAAACTCCTCGCTCTCATCTCTTTGAGCTCGTCATTTATTTGACCTTTGTCATCGTTTGACTTAGTGTCCAGAACCTGTCCAGTAGGCTGGGAGCAGACCGAGATTCTGCTTGCCACTGTTGACTTAGAACGAATTGCGTTGAGAGCATCGATCTTAACACAAGTTGGAACTCACAGAACCGCTCAGTGTTTCTACACTAGCCAGACACCATTGATACCAGAACCTCGAACCTCAGACCCCCGAACGGCTCTGCCCGTTTTAGACGAAAGTATTATCTAGATCGACGAGAAGTTTTTCCATCGACTACCGGAACAGGGTGGTATTTCCGCTCAGGAACTAAGAAGAAGAACGAACCAGTACCAGCATCCCTCTTTGAAGGTGATTATATTGAAGGAGACGGAAAGGAAGTCTTCCCAGATAACATTTGGATCGAGTGGATCAACGAAGATCTAAAAGAGGACTTTTATTCTCTATTTTATCCACCCACTGAAGAACCAGAATCCTCCTGGTGGAACGAATTCATCAGTCTCTCTGGAGCACCACCACAGGATAGATACGCACTTCAAAACAAAGGGATACAGCCTTGGAGAGACTTCCTAGAACAGAAACAGATCGAACAAAGTCTATTTGGAGATCCAGAATCAGAGAAGAAGAAAGACGAAACAGGAGAACCTACAGATTCGAAAGAAGAAACAGAAAAGATGGCATCCGACGTAGCAGCACCTGCCTCTAAAGGAGATATCAAACCGCAGCCTATGCGCGTTTTTACAGGAAAACGAACCGAAGCGAAGGCTTTCATTGGAAGTCTTGAAGATTACTTTGTTTTGAATGATGATAACTATAAAAACAAAGCACAGAAGCAGATTCGATTTACTCTTGCCTGTCTTGGGCAGGAACTTGATGATTGGAAAGTCCTGATCAAGGATGAATTGGACGATGAAGAAGAAACAACCCTTACTTGGACGAATTGGGCAGAATTCAAGAAACGTTTCTTAGCCGATTGGGGTGAAGTTAATAGCGCTCTCAGAGCGCTGAACAATCTAGCCAATCTCAGAGTAGGGGGCGACGTTTCAGTCCCTGAATATATCAGAAAATTTCGCATGGAAATCGGTACTTCAGGATTGAAAGGAACTACTGCGCAGCTCCAGGCCTTTGTCAAAGGACTCCCCGAAAGTATTGCTACAAAGATACTTGAAGCAAACGTTCTATCCATGAAAGAAGCGTATGAAAAGGCAGAACAGCTTCATGGCGCTTGGGAAATGATGCGAGCGCTTGGAAGAAAACCAGGACAAGGGAATCGCTCCAATTTTAACCGAAACACCAATAATAAGGGCGGATCAACCCGATCAGTAAATGCGATGCCCACTGGACGTTTGACAGATGAACAAAAAGAGGAATACATGAAATCTGGAAAATGTTTCAGATGTGGAAACCAGGGGCATGTTTCAAGGAATTGTCCCAAACGAAACACCACGTCAAACGCCTCCTTCAGGGCCTCCTCATCGTTTCAGAATAAGGGGATCAGATCTATCCCTGAAGATACGCCCAAGGAAAAAAGAGACGACCCAGTTGCAAGCATCAGAGTGATCCTTGCTGGAATGAAGGCCGATGAACGAGAAGGTCTTCTCAATGAACTTGAGAACAAGGGTTTTTAATCCGGAAGCGTCACACAGCGGTTGGCACTTCCATAACAAATGGACATTCACAACTAGCGCTTGATTCTGTAATAGTAAGATCAAATAATGACAAGCGCCTTTCAATTTCTGTGGAGACATCCGATTTACCCGCTGAAACTTCAGCTCTAATCGATTGTGGAGCAGAAGGGAATTTTATTGACGAAGAAGTAACCGCCAAGTTACCAAAAGAAAAATTGCGAAAACCAATTAGAGTCAGAAACGCAGATGGAATGGTTAACACTAATGGAATGATCACGCATCAAGTCCACATTCAATATTCAATTGGAGGAAAACGATACAGCAACTGGTTTCTGATCACTAGACTGGGAGATCAACGATTAATTTTGGGAATCCCTTGGTTAGAAGAAAACAATCCTACTATTGATTGGAGAGATAAAACGATACACCTCATTGATGAACAACAAAATGAAGGAACTATCTGGCAAATGGCATTGGACAATCAACAATGGGGAGAAGATGATTACTGGATCAGAGTTAAAACATCAGCGTCTCAGGCATTAGAACATCAGTTGAAAAAGGACGAACCAAAGACAGAATTACCATCGGAATATAGGAAATGGCACTCGGTCTTTGAGAAAAAGGCATCGGAACGATTCCCAACATCCAGAACTTGGGATCATGCCATCGATTTAAAAACCGGTTTTAATCCTAAAGTTAGCAAGATTTATCCATTATCAATCAAAGAACAATCGACATTGGATGAATGGATTGAGGAACAGCTAGCTAAAGGATACATCAGATCGTCGAAATCTCCTCAAGCATCGCCGTTTTTCTTTGTCTCAAAGAAGGAAAGTGGTGTGCTTCGGCCATGCCAAGATTATAGATATTTGAACGATTGGACAATCAAGAACGCATACCCATTGCCCCTAGTATCCGATCTCCTTACAAAACTTGCCGGTTCACAGTATTTCACCAAATTAGATCTCCGTTGGGGATATAATAACGTCAGGATCAAGAAAGGTGATGAATGGAAAGCTGCTTTCATTACCAACAGAGGACTATATGAACCAACTGTTATGTTCTTTGGCCTATGCAATTCACCATCCACATTCCAAACTATGATGAACGAATACTTCCGAGATATGATTAATGAAGGATGGCTCATTATCTACATGGACGACATCCTGATATGTTCTCAGAACTTAAACGGGCTAGAAGAACGAACAAAGAGAGTCCTTGATCGGTTGGAAGAGAATGATCTATTCCTGAAATTAGAAAAATGTAAATTCGCTGTTCAAGAGGTTGAATTTCTGGGCATGATCATCTCGCCTGGAAAAATACGAATGGATCCTATCAAACTTGCAGGAATAGCTGATTGGCCAGTACCATCAACGGTTAAACAAGTCCGATCATTCCTAGGATTTGGGAATTTTTATCGACGTTTTATTGGAAATTTTGCAGCAATTGCAAAACCGCTCACAGATCTAACCAAGAAAACAGAACTATTCGACTGGAATAATGAACGTCAATTGGCCTTTGACACCCTAAAGCAACGGTTCGCCTCTATGCCAGTTTTGTTAATGCCAAATCCTGCTAAACCGTTTATCCTTCAAACTGACGCCTCTAACAAAGCAATTGGGGCAGTACTAAAGCAGGCTGATGAATCTGGAGCACTTCATCCATGTGGATTTATATCCCATGCGTTAACACCAACGGAACAGAATTACCAAATTTATGACAGAGAACTGCTTGCAATCATCAAGGGACTTGCAGTATGGCGCCATCTATTACATGGTTCTCCTCACACGATCATCATCCATTGTGATCACAAGAACTTGTCCTATTACCGAACTGCTCAACGCTTAACACCCCGACAAGCTCGGTGGTCATCATTGTTATCTGAATTTGATCTTCGTATTGAACATATACCTGGAACAAAAATGTTCGAAGCAGACGCATTATCCAGACGACCGGATCACATGGGAAATGATGAAGAACAAACTGCTGTCACTGTTCTGCCAAAGGACCGATTTATTCGACTAATCAATGATGATCTTGCCAGTGAATTAAAGAAATGTATGGCAAACGATGATTTTGGACGCATCCTTATTGAAGTGATCACTAAACAAAAGGCGCCGCCGATTAAATCGAAACTGCAAGACTGGACATATACTCATGGCATCGTCTACTACCTAGGCAAGATCTATGTTCCTGATCGAATTGAGTTGCGCACTCGGTTAATCAAGGAAATACATGAAGCATTATCTTCTGGACATCCTGGACGATTAAAGACGCTAGCGCTTTTGAAGCGTGAGTACTGGTGGCCTGGAATGTATAGACATGTCAAAGAATGGGTCGAGGGTTGCACACTCTGCCAACAAATGAAAGTCAATACTCACCCAAATTCACCGGCATTAATCCCTATTCCATCAAAAGCTACACGCCCATTTCAGCAGGTCACACTCGATTTCATCACTGATCTTCCTATTTCTGAAGGCTTTGACTCCATATTGGTCACGGTGGACCATGGCCTTACGAAGGGGGTAATTTTCACCCCTTGCAACAAGACGATCGATGCTTTAGGAACTGCAGATCTTTACATCTCTGAAATATTTAAACGCTTTGGACTCCCCGACATCCTAATCTCTGATAGAGGACCACAATTCTCTGCTAAAGTATTTCAAGAAATACGAAAAGCTTTAGGAATCGACCACAGGATGAGCACAGCCTATCATCCTCAGACAGATGGAGAAACTGAACGTGTAAATCAAGAACTCGAGATCTATCTTCGAATGTTCTGCACAAATGAACCCCATAAATGGAAGCCACTATTACCCATTGCCGAATTTGCACACAATAACCGATATCACGACACAATAAAAACATCCCCATTTCAACTCATGTATGGATCAGATCCAATCGCTATCCCTACAGCAGCAATCAAAATGACTGCACCAGCAGCAGAAGAACGCCTTCAAATGCTTCGAAAAGCCAGAGAAGAAGCTCTAGCTGCTCATGAACTTGCTAGACAAATGGTCGCTCATAGATACAGAGACAAGTCAATCAGATTCGAAAAAGGTGACAAAGTCTGGCTCGAAAACAAGAATCTCCACATTCCGTATCAATCAAGAAAGCTAGCACCAAAACGAGAAGGACCCTTCCAGGTTGAACAAGTCATGGGACCAGTTACTTATAAATTGAAATTACCAAAACAATGGCGCATTCATCCTGTGTTTCATGCATCACTCCTCACCCCATATAAGGAAACCTCAATGCACGGTCCGAATTTCACTATGCCACCTCCCGATATGGTTAATGGACAAGAAGAGTTTGAGATTGAGGCTATCCTTGGACATCGGAAACGCGGAGCCGGCTATCAATACCTAGTTAAATGGAAAGGCTATGGAGCAAATGATAATACCTGGGAACCAGAACGACATCTAGACAATGCTGCGGATATTCTGGTAGAATATAAAAACAGAAGAAACCTCTGAAACAGTCAACACAATGACTTATTATCGCACCAACCTCCAATTAAAACATAATATCCGCTATGTCAAAAGATTCTGCAGAACTGTTGGACGATACACTCCTACTGTCAAAACCAGATACTCTGTCACGCAGATGTTTGTTCCCGCTTTCAAACACCCCTCCAAACGAACACTTTCTATATCAGAAACTGAAATACGTTCCAATGATGTCAAAACCGCCTAAAGTATCACGATTACCTCCTCACAAACGAACGCATCCACAAGGCCATACAGAGATCCCATATAATGCTTTATCAAAGTATCTTCCCCAGTATCATCGCCTCTCTTTTGATCTAGGAGAACTACCCACATTTCAGGAAGCCGAATCACATTATCTTCCAGCATCAGTTCACCCTTGTTTTCAATATGACAACGTTTATCACAGGGCTTGGTTACGACGAACCTTCCCTGAATTATCAGAAGCTTTACAATGGATTATCCAGCTCGGCAGAGACATTTCCGTGGAACAATGGCAATATGAACGACGAATGAACATAAGGGGAAGTGAAAATTTTAACCGCACACGAGCGCAAATGGAAATAACATTTGCAACCGAACGATATTACGATCTTCTGAACCAAGCAATACAGGCTAGCATGAACAATCCAGAAATACACGTTACACGACATGCACACCCTGAACAAATCCGTATTCCACACCCTGATGATGCAAGAACCCGATCAGAACAAGAAGAAGCAGCTAGGAACTCTCGTGAGAACTTTCTCAGAACCAGGGAACCTGAGATCAAAGAGATCTTAGCTTTGGACTCCGACAATGAGATTTGGGATATTTAAACCACACTCAACGGTCTAGTCCCCATCATATTAACACAGCATGTCCACCATCGTTGTCATCGCCTACCTCGTCGCTTTCGCCTTTGCGCTCTTGGTCACAGCCTGTGGCCATTGTTACGACCCTTCTTTCACCGTCGCCTCCCCGTTCCTCGCCACCGCCCATGACCTCCCTATCGAGGTCTTTGTTACCACCACCACCACCATCGACGATTACCTCTTCCCGAATTGGCCCGCCTCTCCCTCATCCACCGTCGCCGACCTTCATCAACATCCAGATGAGCTCGCGGATTTCGTCATTGAAGAAGAGGCACCCCTACCCGCTCCACCCGCACCACCTCTCGCTAGGGTCCCTAACGCCACCCTTCTTCGGGCTCAGGAAGCCCTCGCCACCTTCATCATTGACTATCAACTTTTCGCCGGACCCCTCGACGCCATGCTCAACACCGCCCTCACCACCGACCCTCACACCATCACGGATGAAGAACGCGATGCAATCCTTGAACAAATGGTCCAGCTCGACTATATCACAAGGACGTTGCAATGGCGGTTTGAGACCGCTAACCACGACATCAATACCATCGCTGAATGGTTGAAATCGTGAAGGGATCATGGGTGGACAAATGGTGGAAACCATGGTTGGGGAACAGGTTAAGAAGTCGGTGACTTCTTGCATATGAAGGGGGTAATGTTACGATTTCTTTCCCTTTCGTTAATGGACTTATTTTATTACATAATCATCGTTATGCGTTTCATGGACGCTCATCTCCTTTAGCTACTTTACCTTCACATTTCCTTTCTTAGGTATTTAGCTGTACGTTTCCTTTTATATTTCTCTTGTTCTTTTACATATATAAACCGTCTTGTAAAGTAGCTAGACTTCAGTTCCAACTTAATCGAATTCTTCTCTCAACTTCTGAACGAAAACTCCTCGCTCTCATCTCTTTGAGCTCGTCGTTTATTTGACCTTTGTCATCGTTTGACTTAGTGTCCAGAACCTGTCCAGTAGGCTGGGAGCAGACCGAGATTCTGCTTGCCACTGTTGACTTAGAACGAATTGCGTTGAGAGCATCGATCTTAACAATAATCATCATTATGCATTTCATGGACACTCATCTCCTTTAGCTATTTTACCTTCACATTTCTTTCTTAGGTATTTAGCTGTACAATTTCCTTTTATATTCTTCTTGTTCTTTTCAGTATATAAACCCTCTTGTAACATAGTTACTCTTTAGTTCCAACTTAATCAAATTATTCTCTCAACTTCTGAACAAAACTCCTCGCTCTCATCTTCTTGAGCTCATTGTTTACTTCGATCTTCATCATTGTTTGACTTAGTGTTCAGAACTTGTCCAGTAGGCTGGGAGCAGACTGAGACTCTGCTTGCCACTGTTGACTTAGAACAAACTGCATTGAGAGCATTGATCTTAACACAAGTTGGAACTCCCAGACCACTCAGTGTTTCTACACTAGCCAGACATCATTGATACCAGAACCTCGAACCTCAGACCACCAAATGGCTCTGCCCGTTTTGGATGAAAGTACTATCTAGATCAACGAGAAGTCTTTCCGTCGACTACAGGAACAGGGTGGTTTTTCCACTCAGGAACTAAAAAAAGAACGAACCAGTACCAGCATCCCTCTTTGAAGGTGATTATATTGAAGGAAACGGAAAAGATGTTTTCCCAGACAACGTTTGGATTGATTGGGTCAAGGAAGATCTAGAAGAAGATTTGGTGGAACAAATTCCTCAGTCTCTCTGGAGCACCACCACAGGACCAATATGCACTCACAGACAAAGGGCTACAGCCTTGGAAAGACTTCCTAGAACAGAAACAGATCAAACAAAGCCTATTCAGAGATCCAGAATCAGGAAAGAAGAAAGATGAAACAGGAGAACCAGAAGAACCAAAAGGAGAAACAGAAAAGATGGCAACCAACGCAGCAGCACCTGCCTCCAAAGGAGATATCAAACCGCAGCCTATGCGAGTTTTTACAGGAAAAAGAACTGAAGCAAAAGCCTTCATTGGAAGTCTTGAAGATTACTTTGTTTTGAATGACAATAACTATAAGAACAAAGCACAGAAACAGATTCAATTTACTCTTGCCTGTCTTGGACAAGAACTAGATGATTGGAAAGTCCTGATCAAAGACAAATTAGATGATGCAGAAGAAACAACCCTCACTTGGACGAATTGGGCAGAATTCAAGAAGCATTTCTTAGCTGATTGGGGTGAAGTTAATAGCGCTCTCAGAGTGCTGAACAATCTAGCCAATCTCAGAGTAGGGGGTGACGTTTCAGTCCCTGAATATATCAGAAAATTCCACAAGGAGATTGGTACTTCCAGTCTGAAAGGAACTACCGCACAACTTCAGGCATTTGTCAAAGGGCTTCCTGAAAGTATCACCACAAAGATTCTTGAGGCAAATGTTCTATCCATGAAAGAAGCATATGAAAAGGCAGAACAGCTTCATGGCACTTGGGAAATGATGCGAGCGCTTGGGCGAAAACCAGGACAAGGGAACTGCTCTAATTTTAATCGAAACAATAACAGGGGCGGATCAACCCAATCAGTAAATGCGATGCCCACTGGACGTTTGACAGACGAGCAAAAGGAGGAATACATGAAGTCTGGAAAGTGTTTCAGATGACGAAACCAGGGGCATGTTTCAAGTAATTGTCCCAAACAAAACACCATGTCAAACACCTCCTTCAGGGCCTCCTCATTGTTTCAGAACAAGGGGATTAGATCCATCCCTGAAGATGCACCTAAGGACAAGAAAGACGATCCAGTTGCAAGCATCAGAGCAATCCTTGCTGGAATGAAGGCTGACAAACGAGAAGGTCCTCTCAACGAACTCGAGAATGAGGGTTTTTAACCCAGAAGCATCACACAGCGGTTGGCACTTCCATAACAAATGGACATTCACAGTTAGCGCTTGATTCTGTAATAGTAAGATCGAATAATGACAAGTGCCTTTCAATTTCTGTGGAAACATCCGATTTACATGCTGAAACTTTGGCTCTAATTGACTGTGGAGCAGAAGGGAATTTTATTGATGAACAAGTAACCACCAAGTTACCAAAGGAAAAATTGCAAAAACCAATTAGAGTCAGAAATGCAGATGGAACAGTTAATGCTAATGGAATGATCACACACCGAGTTCATATTCAATATTCAATTGGAGGAAGACAATACAGCAATTGGTTTCTAATATCACCAGTTTAGGAGATCAATGGTTAATTTTGGGAATCCCTTGGTTAGAAGAAAACAACCCTACTATCAATTGGAGAGATAAAATGATACACATCATTAATGAACAATGGAATGAAGGAACTATCTGGCAAATGGCATTGGACAATCAACAATGGGGAGAAGATGATTACTGGATCAGTGTCAAGACATTGGCATCTCAGGCATTAGAACATCAGTTGAAAAAAAACAAACCAAAGACAGAATTACCATCAGAATACAGGAAATTGTGCTCAGTCTTTGAGAAAAAAGCATCGGAACGATTCCCAACCTCCAGAACTTGGGATCATGCTATTGATCTGAAGACTGGTTTTAGTCCTAAAGTTAGCAAAATTTATTCGTTATCAATCAGAGAACAATCATCGTTAGACGAATGGATTGAAGAGCAACTAGCTAAAGAATACATCAGACCATCGAAATCTCAAGCATCACCATTTTTCTTTGTCTCAAAGAAGGAAAGTGGTGCTCTTTGACCTTGCCAAGACTACAGATACTTAAACAACTGGACAATTAAAAACGCATATCCATTACCCCTAGTATCCGATCTCCTTACGAAACTTGCTGGAGCACAATATTTCACCAAATTAGACCTTTGTTGGGGATATAATAATGTCAGAATCCAGAAAGAAGACGAATGGAAAGCTGCTTTCATTACCAACAGAGAGTTATATGAACCAACCGTTATGTTCTTTGGCCTATGCAATTCACCATCTACATTTCAAACCATGATGAATGAATACTTTAGAGACATGATTAATGAAGGATGGCTTATCATCTACATGGATGTCATCCTGATATGTTCTCAGAATTTGAACGAACTAGAAGAACGAACAAAAAGGGTCCTCGATTGGTTGGAGGAGAATGATCTGTTCCTGAAATTAGAAAAATGTAAATTTGCTGTTCAAGAAGTCAAATTTCTAGGCATGATCATCTCACCTGGAAAGATACGAATGGATCCTATCAAACTTTCAGGAATAGCCAATTGGCCAGTACCATCCACAGTTAAACAAGTCCAATCATTCCTAGGTTTTGGAAACTTTTACCGACAATTTATTGGGAATTTTGCAGCAATTGCAAAACCACTCACAGATTTGACCAAGAAAGCGGAACCATTTGACTGGAATAATGAACAAAAAATTGCCTTTAACACCCTAAAGCAACAGTTTGCCTCTATGCCAGTTTTGTTAATGCCAAATCCTGCAAAACCATTCATTCTTCAAACTGACACCTCTAACAAAGCAATTGGAGCAGTACTAAAACAAGCTGATGAATCAGGAGCACTCCATCCATGTGGATTTATATCCCATGCGTTAACACCAATGGAACAGAATTAGAGAACTGCTTGCGATCATCAAAGGACTTGCAGTTTGGTGCCATCTATTACATGGTTCTCCTCACACGATCATTGTCCATTGTGATCACAAGAACTTGTCCTATTACCAAACCACTCAACACTTAACACCTTGACAAGCTTGGTGGTCATCACTGTTATCTGAATTTGATCTTTGTATCGAACATGTCCCTGGAACGAAGATGTTTGAAGCAGACGCATTATCCAGACGACCAGATCATATGGGCAATTATGAAGAACAAACTACTGTCACAGTTCTGCCAAATGACTGATTTATTCGGCTGATCAATGATGATCTTGCCAGTGAATTAAAGAAATATATGGCAAATGATGATTTTGGATGCATCCTTATTGAAGTTATCACTAAACAAAGGGCACCACCAATCAAATCAAAACTACAAGACTGGACCTATACTCATGGCATTGTTTATTATCTTGGGAAGATCTATGTTCCTGACCAAATTGAACTACGCACTCATTTGATCAAAGAGATACATGAAGCACTATCTTCAGGACATCCTGGACAATTGAAAACGCTAGCGCTTTTGAAGCATGATTACTGGTGGCCTGGAATGTATAGACATGTTAAAGAATGGGTTGAAGGATGTGCACTCTGTCAACAGATGAAAGTTAATACTCACCCTAATTCACTGGCATTAGTCCCTATTCCATCAGAAGCCACACAACCATTCCAGCAAGTTACACTTGACTTCATCACTGATCTTCCTATATCAGATGGATACGATTCCATATTAGTCACGGTGGACCATGGCCTTACAAAGGGGGGTAATTTTCACCCCTTGCAACAAAACGATCGATGCTCTAGGAACCGCAGACCTCTATATCTCTGAAATCTTTAAACGCTTTGGACTTCCTGACATCTTAATCTCTGACAGAGGGCCACAATTCTCTGCCAAAGTATTTCAAGAGATTCAAAAAGCTTCAGGAATAGACCACAGGATGAGCACAGCCTATCACCCTCAGACAGATGGAGAAACTGAACGTGTTAATCAAGAACTCGAGATTTATCTTCGAATGTTTTGCACAAATGAACCCCATAAATGGAAGCCACTATTACCCATTGCTGAATTTGCACACAATAACCAATATCACGACACAATAAAGACATCCCCATTCCAACTTATGTATGGATCAGATCTGATCGCCATTCCCACAGCAGCAATCAAGATGACTGCACCAGCAGCAGAAGAACGCCTTCAAATGCTTTGAAAAGCTAGAGAAGAAGCATTAGCTGCACACGAACTTGCTAGACAGACTGTTGCTCACAGATACAGAGACAAATCAATCAAGTTCGAGAAAGGCGATAAAGTCTGGCTTGAAAACAAGAATCTCCACATTCCATATCAATCAAGAAAGCTAGCACCAAAACAAAAAGGACCCTTCCAGGTTGAACAAGTTATGGGACCAGTCACTTATAAATTGAAATTACCAAAGCAATGGCGCATTCATCCCATATTCCATGCATCACTCCTCACTCCATATAAGGAAACCTCAATGCATGGCCCAAATTTCACTATGCCACCTCCTGATATGGTTAATGGACAAGAAGAGTTTGAGATTGAGGCTATCCTTGGACATTGAAAATGCGGAGCCGGTTATCAATACTTAGTCAAATGGAAAGGCTATGGAGCAAATGACAATACATGGGAACCAGAATGGCACTTAGGCAATGCTGCAGATATCTTGGTCGAATATAAAAACAGAAGGAATCTCTGAAACAAGTCAAAAGAAAATGACTTACTACCGCACCAATCTCCAACTAAAGCATAATATCCATTATGTCAAAAGATTTTGCAGAACTGCTGGAAGATATACCCCTACCGTCAAAACCAGATACTCCGTCATGCAGATGTTTGTCCCTGCCTTTAAACACCCTTCCAAACAAACACTCTCTATATATCAAAAACTGAAATACGTTCCAATGATGTCAAAACCACCTAAAGTAGCACGATTACCTCCTCACAAACGAACACATCTGCAGGGACACACAGAGATTCCATATAACACCTTATCAAAGTATCTTCCTCAGTATCACCACCTCTCTTTCAATCTAGGAGAATTACCCACGTTTCAAGAAGCCAAATCACATATCTTCCAGCATCAGTTCACCCTTGTTTTCAATATGACAACGTTTATCACAGGGTTTGGTTACAACAAACCTTCCCCAAACTATCAGAAGCTTTACAATGGATTATTCAGCTAGGCAGAGACATCTCCGCAGAACAATGGCAATATGAACAGCGAATGAATATAAGGGGAAGTGAAAATTTTAACCATACATGAGCACAAATGGAAATGACACTTGCAACTGAACAATATTACAATCTTCTGAACCAAGCAGTGCAGGCTAGCATGAACAACCCAGAGATACACGTTACACATCATGCACGCCCTGAGCAAATTTGTATTCCACACCCTGACAACAAAGGAACCCAATCAGAACAAGAAGAAACGGCTAGGAACTCACGTGAGAACTTTCTCAGGACTAGAACACCTGAGATCAAGGAGATCTTAGCTTTGGACTCCGATGACGAGATTTGGGATATTTAAACTGCACTCGATGATCCCATCTTCTTCATCTCATTGATACAACATGATTGCTGCCATCGTCACCATCGCCTACCTCCTCGCTTTTGCCTTCGCCCTGCTGGTCACAGCATGTGGCCACTGCTATGTCGACTCCTTTGTCGCTGCCTCCCCCCTCCTTGCCACCGCCCATGACCTCCCCATCGAGGTCTTCATCACCACCACCACCACCATCAACAATTATCTTTTCCCAAATTGGCCCACTTCCCCTACCTCCACCATCGCCGACCTTCACCAGCATCTGGCCAAGCTCAACAATGCTCAGATCAAAGAAGAAGTTCCCCTACCTGCTCTTCCAACATCGCCTCTCGCCCGCATTCCCAACGCTACTCTCCTCAGAGCTCAGGAAGCTCTCGCCACCACAATCATTGATTATCAACAATTCGCTAGCCCTCTCAATGCCATGCTCAATGTCATCCTCTCCACAGACCCTCATACCATAACCGATGAAGAATGTGACGCAATCCTGGAGCAGACAATCCAATTAGATCACGTTACGAGGACTCTGCAATGGTGGTTTGAAACTGCTAATCACAATGTCAATACTATCGCCGAATGGTTAAAGTCACAACAAGATCACAGTTGGACAAACAATGGAAATCATGGACGGGGAACAGGGTAAGAAGTTGGTGACTTCTTGCATATGAAGGGGGTAATGTTACAGTTTTCTTTTCCCTTCATTAATGGACTCGTTTATTATTTAATCATCATTATGCATTTCATGGACGCTCATCTCCTTTAGCTATTTTACTTTCACATTTCTTTCTTAGGTATTTAGCTGTACAATTTCCTTTTATATTCTTCTTGTTCTTTTCAGTATATAAACCCTCTTGTAATGTAGTTACTCTTTAGTTCCAACTTAATCAAATTATTCTCTCAACTTCTGAACGAAACTCCTCGCTCTCATCTTCTTGAGCTCATTGTTTACTTCGATCTTCATCATTGTTTGACTTAGTGTCCAGAACTTGTCCAGTAGGCTGGGAGCAGACCGAGACTCTGCTTGCCACTGTTGACTTAGAACAAACTGTGTTGAGAGCATCAATCTTAACAGTGGTAGAGATTTTGTAGTAGTGCTGCAGTAAGCTATAGATATTCCATAGTTCTATAGATTGTGGTAGTGTACTATAGCACTGTAGTGACCATAGCACCATAGCACCACAAGTGCCCATAGTGCCCATAGTGCCCATAGTGAATCTGAAGTGAAACTGCAGTAATCTGTAGTGCAAGTAGACTCCTTGTAGACTCTGGCAGACTCCTGCAGACTCCTCACACACCTCAGTAGAGCATATCCAAGAATTTTTTGTAAGTCCAACTTTGTTATTATTTGGTCAGGCAAATTAATAATGTTAATGAATATTAATTTTTTACACACCACTCTGAACACTTTGCCCTTCCTGTCAGCATTGTAGGGCTCTATGGGACTTTGTGAGGCACTGTGGCTTATTGATACAGTTATTCACTTGGACTGACCAGACCCAGCAGACTACCATAGACTACCATAGACTACCATAGACTACCATAGACTACCATAGACTACCATAGACTACCATAGACTACCATAGACTACCATAGACTACCATAGACTACCATAATAGACTACCATAGACTACCATAGACTACCATAATAGACTACCATAGACTACCATAGACTACCATAATAGACTACCATAGACTACCATAATAGACTACCATAGACTACCATAATAGACTACCATGGACTAACATAGACTACCAAAATAGACTACCATGGACTACCATAGACTACCATAGACTACCATAGACTACCAGAAGACTGTGGCAATATGCAAAGCTTTGTAGCTTATTTGTACAGTTATTTATTTGGACTGTCACAGACTACCATAGACTACCATAGACTACCATAGACTACCACTTATCTGTACAGTTATTTATGCAGACTGTCACAGACTGTGGTAGTACTGCACAGTGCTGCATAGAATGTATACATATCTTCTGAGTCCTGTGGGGCTCTGTGGGGTCTGGATAATCACTACAGCTGTCTGCCATCACTTGTCATTTGGATAAACATGAATAACTTAGGAACTACTGATTGACAGCATTCCTACCATTAACGAAAGTTGTGCGCCTTCTTCTATACTACAACTTTTGTCACAAGCAAAAGCCTAGATTTGCAGAACCTGACTTGGAAAATAGTATTTAGTTGAGTGAATGCATTGGCAAGACTAAGTCCATTGCAGAGGATGTAGGATATATGTGTTCTTGATACCAATATGACAATGGCAGTTTGGTGTAATGGTTTGTATTGCATCAGCTGTGCTCTTAAGGTTGTGGGTTCAATCCTGGTCAGGTGCAAATTATTTATGTTCATGTAATGCTTTAATTTACTTATATAATTGATAACATATGTACTATATATAGATTAGATTAGATTAATTGGTGACTAATATGTATAGTATAACTGATGACATAATATAGAATATAATCTGTCACAGAAAATATATTTTTACATGGACTATCACAGAGAGTATGGTAGTACTCTGTAGAGTTTGGTAGTGCTCCATAGACATGGTAGGGCATGGCAGCTACTACAGCTGTACTAGTCTATGAATAGTCTGCATAGACTGTAGCAGCTACCATAGTCTACCATAGTACTATGTAGTGTTAAAAGTTAGATTAGATAATTAAAATTAATTAGTGTTTTATATTTAACTAAATATCTATTTAGATTATGTGATATCACATGATAAGCACAATTAGTCATGTGATTAGTCATGTGATTAGTCAATGATTATAGGCTCATCTAGACTCTGATTAGTAATAATAAACTCTTATTTGTACTTATGTACGAAATTATAGAGTTCAGAGATATTTATATCTTTGACAGATATTATAGAGTTTGATGGGACGATTATCAACTGAATTGAATAGTTGATAAGAATCATTTATATTTAGAATATGACTCATAAATGACATATGACTGTGCATTGCTGTGCAATGACTGTGCAATGACTCATACTACTGTGCATGAGTCATATAGCTGTGCACATGAGTCATTTAGAATGAAATGATGTCATATAGAACATCATAGAATGATTAAAAATAGATAATAATAAAAGAAACTCGTTTAATAGTATTTTTATTATTATATTTTGTACCTAGATTAGGGTTACTGAAATGTATATAAGGAGGGCGTTTTGGACGCTAAGCTCACTAGTTTTTCCACCTAACAATTAGGCAGATAAGCACTAACTAACAAATGTAAGTATCATTGAAACCTTACTTAGCTAGTGCTATGCACTGCTGTCCCTTGTTTCAATATGTAGGACTACACAGCATGTAGACCTTTTCTACCAGCACTATGGCCACTATGGACCACTATGGACCACTATGGACCCTATGTAGAGACCCCCCAAGTTTGCTGATGTTAGACATTGAGAGGCACACAGTATTCAAATATTAGCATATGGTGAACAGGTTACAAACAAATTGTCATGCTTCAACAACTTTGGGTATCATTTACCTTGTACCATTCATCTCCATGTACCATATGGCTAACATCAACCTCCACCCCTCGTGGAAAGACCATCCGGCTTTTAGGGGAAAAGAAACCATATCTAAGATTCATTGGAACCCAGAACAAAAGTTCGCCATCACGACCAGTGAACCATCCTTGTTCATTCATCTTAGTGTGCTGAAATATTCCTGCAGGATCATGGAGAGCATGTTTAGTCCAAGACGAGAACGTTGGCGAAGAAACCTGCAAGTTAAATTTATCAAGTATTTAATGTTTATGGTAGTATCGTGAAAAGGAACATACTTTTGCCTCCAGAGGTGCTTGTAGCGGTTCTCCCATCTCTGTGTCCCACAATCGGATTGTCGTGTCGGACGACCCCGACACAATGTGCTTGCCGTTTGGAGAGAAAGAAACAGATGCGACTGAATGCTGATGTCCCTCCAGAGGTGGTTGCAGCAGCTCTCCCGTCTCAGCGTCCCACAATCGTATTGTGTTGTCGGACGACCCCGACACGATGCTCTTGCCATCTGGCGAGAACGCAACAGACCAGACCCAATGCTCATGTCCCTCCAGAGGTGCTCGCAGCTGCTCTCCCGTCTCAGCATCCCACAATCGGATTGTCTTGTCCCTTGACCCTGATACAATGCGCTGGCCGTCTGGCGAGAATGCAACAGATCTGACCTCATCCTGATGTCCCTCCAAAGGTCCTCGCAGCAGCCGTCCTGTCTCGGTGTCCCACAATCCAATTGTGTTGTCGGACGACCCCGACACGATGTGCTTGCCGTCTGGCGAGAACGCGACAGAGCAGACCCAATCCTGATGTCCCTCCAAAGGTGCTCGCAGCTGCTCCCCCGTCTCAGCGTTCCACAGTCGGATAGTGTTGTCAGACGACCCCGACACGATGCGCTTGCCGTCTGGCGAGAATGCAACGAACCTGACCCCACCCCGATGTCCCTCCAAAGGTGCACGCAGCAGCTCCCCCGTCAAGGCATTCCACAATTGGATTGTCTTGTCTGACGATCCCGATACGATGGACTGGCCATCTGGCGAGAACGCAACAGAGCAGACCGAATCCCGATGTCCCTCCAAAGGTGCTCGCAGCTGCTCTCCCGTCTCGGTATTCCACAATCTAATTATCTTGTCGGACGACCCCGACACGATGCACTTGCCGTCTGGCGAGATTGCAACAGACCAGACCCAATCCTGATGTCCTTCCAAAGGTGCTCGCAGCTGCTCTCCCATCTCGGCGTCCCACAATCGGACTGTCTTGTTGGACCCCGATACAATGCGCTTGCCGTCTGGCGAGAACGCAACAGACGAGATACAATCCTGATGATTTACAAGAGGCGCTCCCAGCTGCTCTCCCGTCTCGGTATCCCACAATCGGATTGTTGTGTCCCTTGACCCTGACACAATGTGCTGGCCATCTGGCGAGAAAGCAACAGACCTGATCTCATCCTGATGTCCCTCCAAAGGTGCTCGCAACTGCTCTCCCGTCTCTGTGTTCCACAATCGGATTGTCTTGTCGGACGACCCCGACACGATGTACTTGCCATCTGGACAGAATGCGACAGACAAGACTGAACGCTGATGGCCCTCTAGAGGTGCTCGCAGCTGCTCTCTCGTCTCGGTGTTCCACAATCGGATCGTCTTGTCAGACGACCCCGACACGATGCGCTTGCCATCTGGCGAGAACATAACAGACCAGACCCAATCCTGATGTCCCTCCAGAGGTGGTTGCAGCAGCTCTCCCGTCTCAGCGTCCCACAATTGAACTGTCTTGTTGGACGACCCCGACACGATGCGTTTGCCGTCTGGCGAGAATGCAACAGAGCAGACAGAACCCAGATGTCCCTCCAAAGGCGCTCGCAACTGCTCTCCTGTCTCAGTGTCCCACAATCGGATTGTCTCGTCGGATGACCCCGACACGATGCGTTTGCCATCTGGCGAGAACACAACAGACTTGACCTCATCCTGATGTCCTTCCAAAGGTGCTCGTAGCAGCTCTCCTGTCTCGGCATCCCACAATCGGATTGTGTCGTCGGTTGACCCTGACACTATGCGCTTGCCATCTGGCGAGAATGCGACAGACTTCACGCCCCAGGAATGACCACGTAGCTCTCCCTGCATCACCGACCACGTTGTATTGTGGTCAGTGATTATCTTTGCAGAACGACAAAACTTGTCTGCAAACGTCGTAAAAATTCTTGAACTGCTGGGCGAAAATGGTAGTGCAGACAGGTACAGATGAGGTGTACTGAACGCGATAATGCCAGTGAATAGGCGAAGAAATCTTTGTACGTCTGCTGCGTCATCCACCGTTCTTTTATATTTTTCTTGGGGCTAGTATGGTTTAGTAGAAAGTGTATGATGAACCAAACCAGTGGACATACCATGATCCACTGAATGAGGGACGCTAATGATCTAGCGCATGTATTGATGGACTTGAGGAGACTGAGCACTTCAAGCCAGAACAACAGTTCCTTGCCACCAAAGAATTTGCGAATGGCGTCTGCAATGGACGCGTTGAATGGCGTGTTACAAACGTGGATGATCCAAAATCGACATGAATACGCCAGTTCAGGTGAGATACATTCTTTAATACGATCATCGAGATCGGGGACTTTGGAATTAGGAAGGTAGGAACTTGGCAATTTGCAGATGTTGAATCGTAACCCGTTCCTCATCACGCCCAGGCAGGAGAAGGCGAGATTTTCCATTACAGGCGGCACGTCAATGAAATACTTGCCGCTCCGATCGCGATCCATCAGGAAATCAGGAAAGGATGCGTGGAGAGCGCGGATAGGAATTGAAGAATCTGTGGTCCCACTGAGGAGAGAACCCAAGGGGATCACAATGGATGGGAGATCAATGTCTGAATCCGTGACGAAGTGGTTCCTCATCAATGTTAACGATGAAAGAGGAAGTGGCTCTACAGTTCCGAAAATTTGTGCCATCACAGACTTGAAGCGATTGATACAACGACGGCGCGCGGGTTCTTCTTTTGGAAACGTCGATTCCAGAGTGAGCCTGTACATGTTGTCAAGCCTCGGACCATCCTCGCTGCGAGCCATTATGGCATTGAAACGCTGTTTGACGTTCAGCCCAGCACCTGCCCCATCTTCTCCCTTCAAATAAGCACAAGCTAACCGGGCCCATTCAAACAAGCCATCAGATTCATCAGCGAGAGAAGCGAAGTGTGTTGAGAGCACACCCCGAAGCCTTGACAGCTGAACAGTAACGTAGAGAAGAATGTCTCCCTTTGATGGAATGTTTTCCATTGCTGTTTGTCGAACATGGGTGACACCTTCGAATGCGTCAATGATGTCTGGCAATGGTCGCGACGTGAGGAGAATCCTGAAGTGAGGAGGAAGGTTCATGATGTTTCCGTCGGCCTTGACATGCCTTCCAGCAAGAACTTCAAGGATGTCCCGCCGTGACTTCGCATCACCACTCTCATCCAAGGCGTCGATGACAATGACAATAGGCCCTACCATTGTATCCGACATTCCCTTAGCAGGCTGCACAATCAGTTCCAACCACTGCCGCAAAATGTCGACAGTCTCCTTGAGTGATGTGTTGTGACGAATGGCAGCTGCCAATGCTTTTCGCCGGTGGGGATCGCAGTCGGCGAGATCCTTTGCAATAGTCGCAAAGATCTTGTCATGGCGCCGTGCGGCAACCTGATTCCTGTCAAAGCAAAAGACAGATCCAAGGCGTCTCAGAGCTTGAAAGTGGTCGGCGATAGTGTGAGCAATCGCAGATTTGCCGGATCCAGCAGTGCCATGAAGCCAATATACACGCGTGCTCTCATCACCGTTGTTAATCCAGTCTATGATGTCGCCTAGGATTTCTACTCGGGTGCCTTCCAAACAAAGCTTTTGGGTATTGAGGCCTGCGCCCGCAGCGTACGGCAGAGTGTTGAGGTCTAATTCTTCCGCTGTAACGTGTAGGGGTCAGAAGAGCACAGTTGGGATAGCTTCAGAAAAGACTCACGCAACTCTTGAAGATGATCCCAAATCTGATGTACAATCACCAACGTATCTCCTGCTGCATTGTCACGGAATTCTTGCAGAAGTTTCTCAAAAACGCCGCTAAATTTTTTCACGCGGTCATCCGTCCCAGATACCAAATTCTTGATCAATCTCGTCCCTTGACAGACAGGTGAGTTCGTCACAGGTAATGTTATAATGCAACATTTTCATACGGAATTTCTTGTTTTTCGAGTACTCTTGTATGAAATAGGCGCACTCTAGAGTTTGATGTGCGATGCGCTCGACAACGATCTTCATGGACTCGATGCGCCGTAATTCTTCCCCCGTAAGAAACGTGTATACCTCATTCATCTTCTGAAGGAGAGATCTGATTGAGTTGTCGAGATTCACTTGATCGATGATCGTCTATTAAGTGTTGGCCAGATTACATGTGAAGTATGGAATACAAACCTTGGATACAAAAGATAATATGGTCCAAGCAGCTTGTGCGTAAGAGTGGATCTAGGCATTAAATCAATACACGGACCTATTATACAGTAGGATGATATTTACCTTGGCGATCTCGTTAACAATGTTGTTGAACTTGGAAAGCGTGTCAAGGAACAAAGAAATCTGGGCATTAGCGCTGTCGATTGCCAAGTCGACACCTCTGATAGGCGAACAAAAGGTCTTCATATCAGAGACGGCAGTACTCGCGGCCTCATAAGCTGCTTCCACAGTAGCCTGTGCCGGAATATCAGGTAAGCTAGGAGGAGTATCCGTCGAAGGATCCTCCTCTGCATGGGCATGATCGATGCTGTTTACTACGGTGCTAGTATCACTGGCTGAGGTTGGGGGAGACAGAACCAGAAAGGAATGAGGAACCTTCCATTGATGTAAAACAATCCTATCTTTGGAACTGGAGGCGGCACACCATATGATCAAAATGGACCTTGATAAATGGATCTTGAATTTGAACAATATACGGATCTAGTGAGATGGATCGTCATCTCTTGAAACTAATTGAGTTGAGAAAAACGGCTCACTTGAAGGGTCGCGATTGACCATTTCATGGAACGACAACGGCCACTCCTTCTTGAGCTGGAGTTTCTTGTTATGCAGGGAATGGCGAGTTCTGAGGAGACGAAGGCGAGCTTCAGATCGCGCACCAATACTACCAGAGGTCAAATTCCAGCCACTGCAAAAGGAGCGGAAAAACATACATTACTTTATCCTCCAACACCCATCTTAGGGTAGTCTCTCCGGATTTGAAAGGTTTTTGCACGGGTGACATTCCTGTCGTGCCAATGTCCAATTCTAATACCGGAGCTACCATCCAGCCGATGGGCTTTGCAAGAGCAACGTCAATTTCTTCATATAGTGTGAGTCGTGCAGTCTCAAAAATCGCGAAATTATCCGCACCTTTTATCTGAACGGCCGCATTGGTTCTGTGTTCTCAATCAAATTAGAGAGCAGAAAAATAAAGAATAAGGTACTCACAGCGGTCCTCCGATTGCTGCAGAACTCATATCTGATGGGAGTAAAACAAACACATTCTAGATATCGGCACGTGTAGTAGACGCCCGTTGAGTCACTGTCCGAAGCTCGTTCAAACAAGTACACACAAACCCGACAATTCACTGCGAGAAAACGATGATTTGGAGAAAGGATAATTGTTTGACTCCTTGGGATTGTTGCGTCCAATGTGCATTCCAACGCTTTTAATGCGCAAAGCGCGAAAAAAGGAGGATGCATACAGTGAGTGCGTGTGCTTGTATCGGTGAAGTGATGAGATATGTAGCGTAATCCTTTGTCCCAGATATAGGCGATCATTTCCAGATCATGATCTGGCCGCTTCCAAATCCAGTAGTGAGTATCGCGCCCCAATCCCTTTAAAAAATACTACTTAATCCAGAAACGATGGATCTTTAATTTTGAAATTTGTCCTTTTCACTGTAACGTTCGTATTACGGACATGTCCATGCACCATCCCAGCCTGATGCAATTGAATTAGACAGTTTCTGATTTTCTCCATAAGTGACAACCTGTAGGGGAGAACAACATCCCACGAGCTCTCTTCCCGTCTGCCAAGCGCGAGGTAGCGTCGTAACGATAAAACCGTCGTCCATCGCAACGCCAGGGAGGCGCTCGCTGGGCAGGGTGATTGGAAAACTCGCAATATGGCAGGCTGGTTGTATCCAAGGTATGCCAAGCTCTCAGCGCCTTCAATGCAAAGCAATGAATAAAAATCTTTAATCGCAGTCAATGTAGGTTGCACGTCTGCCTCGGGAACGCGCACCGCAAAGTGGATATGATAGGGATCGAGTGCAGGGGGGAATACCGTCGACAATAGCCAGTAAAGCCTTGAGGTTTCAAGATGGGTCCAACGGTAGGTGGTTCACCTGATATTTGTTGTCGCAGGTGGCAGGACCACCCAATTTCGCCTGACGGTCGCGCGTGATCTAACGTATTTCAGAGTACCTGATCTGGATAGTCGCATTAAAGAATATATATCACCTGAACTGGAGCGACAGCTGGTTTCTGCCATCATTTACGGCGCCATGGAAGGGCACTGGACCTTGATTTCGCATATTCCAAAACGCACGGAGATGGTGTTCGTGATGCCACTACTAGTAGTTGATATAACTGGCACTTGCCCTCCTAGACATGATGCAGACCGTTCGCTCGCGTCTTTCGTTGAATTGCTCTCTTGTTACGTCGGTTCTATACGTTCCGTTTAGCTCCTCTATCTGTCAAATATGTTTTCCTATGCGCCAGAAAAGAGGAAGAAGAGCGGCGTAACGTAACATCTTCATTGCCATCATCAAAGATTGATTGTGAAACTCCAACTTTGAAATTTGCTCTTCGCAACATCACACACTATGCTGAACGTTGCTCGCACGCACACTCCTTAAGTACGACCGCCCGAGCTCTCTGAACTATGTCTCCCGTTCGGTTGTAACTTGTCATACTCAAAGAAGCCTTCGAGCCTCGAGGTGCGCTGAAAGCTGACTTGCCTTCAAGTATATCGCAACTGCGACTGCATTGGGACAAGGCCGAAGTGGTCAAGTCGAATCCAATGGTTCTCAAATTGAACCTCGGGTCGCCAAAGGAAATGGGGGGAACAGGAGTTGGGGAGAAATCTGAACAGTTGTTCGCTATGGGTTATGAGGGTGAGGTCATGGCGTTATTCATATTTACACATGAATTTCAGTTAACATAAGGAGACAGCAAGGGAAGAAAGAGATGGCAGATACCGGGGCTGTGGTTCACACTTCCGTCTCAATCGGCACCCCCAACGAGCTCCCTGGAGTAGCTTTGGCGGTAGCCATTAAAGTCGAAGGTGTCAATGATGAGGCCTTGAGGTGTTGAAGGCTGGACATGAGGTATGTAACCCGCCACAGTCATGACTTTCTGAACTGGAGGGCCTTGGTGCAAGCGGGGTAGGTTTATCTCCGTCCTGATAAAGCCTGAACAGGAACGGTCGTCAGCATCGTCAATGGTAGGCAAGCCTCCTGAAACTGAGGTAATCGCGTATCACCCTAATAGTGGGTCGAAGGTCGCCGTCGTCGAACGTAACTCCCATAGCTGTCGCAATCTACATGTGAGAAACTCATTGATTTATGACTGTACCGGCAAGTATCCGATTCACGAAATGCGAGACGATACTTGATGTTGTGTTCCAGATGACCGTTTATGGCGAACAGATTGCAAATATAGACGTCAGTGCGAAAGGGGCGTGGTGCAGAACACGGAATGTTAATGGCATACTGAGCGTCGACAAGCACAAAAACCCCTATTGACACTGCAAACCACTGGCAGAGCGAACCCCCGCCTATCATGGATAAGAGTCGTCGCCTATGGCACCCTGAAGAGTGAGCGATCACGAGCGTCGGCGAGTGGCGAGCGAGTCTTGAGGTGGGGTCTGGAAAAGAATAAAGATGGCTGACAATGTTGGTGAGTATACGAATATCAGCTTATACAGCTGAGCGCTGAGGATGAATATAGGGGTCAGAATTTTATATTCGATCGCGTTTCCTCGATCGCGTTCTGTCAAAACAAGTGCAGCCTGACGCGTTGCGGAAAGCCTATAAAAGGGTGTCAGAATCCGCCACTTTCTTTCCAACCGCCCACTCGCCAACTCGTCCTCAACATCTCACTCATCGACTGGCCTCCCTTCCTCGCCAACTCGCCCTCAAGCCTTCTCCTCGCGTCCCGCTCATCAACTCCCTTCTGACCTCAATACGCTCGCGCCCTCAACCCTGGCACGCCTCCAAGATCCAATCGACTTGGCCTCTCCCTTCTGACCTCAACTCGCCCTCAAGATTGACTCGCCTCCATCTTCAAACCGTTTCCACGCTTCAAGACGCTTTCAACTTCAAAACGCCTACCACAATTGGCCTCCAACACCGACGCCGCCACTTCGAGGCTCCGACACTCCGTCCTATCTGACATCGACACCAATCTATCCTTTACCCACCTTCTCTTCCCTTTTGGATAACCGGGTCCATCATCCACCTAATCAAGACCACGCACGCCCCATCCCAGCGATCCGGAGGAATAGTGTCCCTTGGGAGCACGCACATTCGCGCGTGACATCTTTCAAATACACCCCTCTGGTGCATGTGACGTAACCGCCTTGAGCAAATGGTTCGGCGGGAGGACATGCGTTCTCTGACAATTCGACTGGGCTGGCTACGAGAGGAATAGTGTCCCTTGGGAGCACGCACACTCGCGCGTGACATCTTTCAAATACACCCCTCTCTACCCTCGTGCGTTATGTCTTGCCGGTTGTCGCCAATGAGCGACTTTATTCTTTTTCTCGTGTCCTACGGTGGCACGCTCTTTCCCTCTTTTTTTTTTCCCTTTTGTCGATGCTTGGACGGTACGTCAAGACTGTGTAGAAGACTTGGTATGTTTAATAGTGATTTTTGTTCGTTCATTTGCTGACCTTGGTAGTTTTCTAGCAATGGAACATTATGGAACTGCAAGATCACCGGAAGCGGACTGTGGAATATTTTTCGGCGGTGATAGGTACTGGGAGAATTGGTGGTTGGGAAAGGTGACCGGTAGTGGTGTTGAAGAGGGTGGAGACTAGGGAGGTTGACGAGGAGCGGTTTCTTTAGTCATTTTTTCTTTTCTTTTTTTCCATAGCTCATTTTGATTACTTATATTCCAGAGATAGCGCCTCCTGTAGTTGTTTTTCTCTCTGCAGTACTTTAGTGTGTATTTTAACAAGCTAGCTAAGTTCTACCGCTCTCAGACGGCTTTCAAGTGAGTCGTTTCTCACGATTAACCGAAAGGCTTTTAAAATAGCAAGGGAAGCGCTGACGGGATCTCAAGCTTTTCAAAAGAGAACAAGAATCACACTCGCCACAGATGTTTCTCAACCTCGGTTGGGATGCACATCACCGTTTCATGAATATTTCGGACCAGTCAGGAATAGCGACACTACACGGAATTGGCCTTGTATTTGGAGATTAGTACGTCGGCCTGAGCGAGCTCTGCCGCTGTATGGGTTGATCAAGATGGTCGAGAACCTTATAGGTTAGCACATTCATCCCAAACACTCGCAATGTGTCCTTGAACGAATATTAACCACCAGACGAAGATGGTGATGAGTGTTAGGCAGAGCAAACAGCCTGTGAGAAACCTCATTCTCAGGGTGGACGTGATGCCATCACTGACAGCTTATCATTATGTCCACTTTCGCTGCAAAATTCAAGGGAGACCTTGTAGGGCCAGAAGACGCGGGCTACCATGAAGCGATCCAGCGATGGGCAGCTAATGCCGTCCGCAAGGCCTCCATCGTCTCATTTGTTAAAGACGAGGAAGATGTCGTTTTAGCGATAAAGCATGCGAGAGACCATGGATTGGCAATCGCAATTCGAGGCGGAGGTCATAGCCCTAGCGGAGCCTCTTCGGATGAGGGAGGCCTTGTCATCGATCTATCTCGCTATCTGAATGACGTTACTATTGACGCCGAAAAAAGGCTCGCTCGCGTTGGCGGAGGTGCTATTTGGGAAACTGTTGATAAAGAGGCCATTAAACATGGACTCGCCACTGTTGGAGGTACCGTCAATCATGTAAGTCTCTCTCGATTTGCATCGCCTATCGAGTCCTTTGACGCATTGGCTAGACTGGCGTCGGCGGGTACTTGCGTTTTCATATTTCTGTTGACATCGCGTTTGATCTTACCGACCTGTCAGGCTTACCCTAGGGGGTGGTTTCGGTTGGCTCTCAGGCTCTCATGGCTTGGTCGTCGACAATCTTGTTAACGTAAGCCGTCTAATTGATTGAAATGCAGAGCTATCATTTTCTAGGCCACTGTCGTCACTGCGAATGGTTCGATACTCACGGCAAGCGAGGTGGAGAACGCTGACCTGTTTTTTGCTATCCGTGGCGGAGGAAGTAATTTTGGGGTTGTCACCCGTTTTGTTATCACTTTGCATCCACAGCGTCCCACGGTTTATGCAGGCTTCCTCATTTATCCTCTTTCGCTGCTCGAACCTGTGTCTGATTTTCTCAGGGACTGGTGGTCTACTGCAGGCGAGAAGGAAGCAATATTAGTGAGGTACGGCAATGGTCCTGACGGCACAGTAAGAACCAGTCTCGTCTGACATTTTGCTTTTAACGCTGCCTCACAGCCCGTCATAGTATGTACTGTTTTTTACAACGGATCAGTAGAAGAAGGCAGGAAAACGTTCAAGGCTTTACTTGACTTAGGTAGGTTATCATTAGTAAAAAGAATATCACTTACAATTTTGGCGTCACAGAATCAGTACTTGATACAACAGGAGAGGTTCCGTACGAACAAATGAACGGGATTCAGGTATGGACCATACTGGTAGTTTGCAAACCCTCATCAAAACAATCTGTTAGAACGATTTCGCTCGTCCTGGCCGGGGTATTTATATTAAAGCGATTACTCAAGAAGGCCCTAACTTGACTACAAGCAAGAGACTTTTGGCGAAAACAGCGGAGCTAGGGTTGAAGGACATCAAGTACACGGTCTTTTTTGAGTATATTCCGTCCCAAAAGATCATGGTCGTGCCTAACGGCACCATGGCTTTCCATCGTAATGGAAAAATAAATGTGATAACTATAATCAAGTGGGATAACACAGTCCGCGACCGCACAGACGAGGCACGATCAATCGCACACGAAATCTGCGGTAGTATACTTGGCGACAAGTCCCGTTTAAGTGACCCGTCGTTGTTTGCATATAATAACTATGGCAAGTTTCCCTCATCCAACAACGATACGATCCATGATGACGTTTTGTTTGGCAGATGGGGATGTTCTCGACGGAAAGAAGGATTTGAAACGAGTACAAGGGGCGTTCGGAGACAATTATCCTAAACTCCAAAGCATCAAGAAAAAATATGATCCAGACACCGTATTCAACAAATGGTTCCCTATATTGCCAGCTTGAATCGTATCATAACCCCTGCATTTTGGTGGATTTTTCGCGTACTATCAAGGGTCCAAAATGGCATTTATCTGATGCTTCGAACTTCGAGAGTATATATCAGGTCGTCCGAGGCGCAAGAGCCGTAACGATGCTCAACATTATTAAATAAGTTCTGCCACCTCACCCTTGCCTACGATGAGAAAGCGCCAAAGGCTTGCTGATCAAAATTGATGCTTGCATTTTTTTAAAAAATATCTGATTGTCGCCCCATCGCACCCTGAGCTCGAGGCCTGAGGCCTTGAGGAGTGAACCGAATGCTGGTGTCGTGCATCACTACTAAACACTCCTCCAAGCAGACAATACCAGTGCCACGCCCTCCCGGGCTATGTAATAGCACCTAGATAGGTGAGCGGCTGTCCGCGCCACTGCTGTCGAAGTGGCCTGACGGATTTAAAGGCGCCTGGTGAGCACTTCAGAGTTGCAATTGCTTTGACTTCAAGCGCTCAATTCATTACCCTATGTTTTGTTTTTTTCGCACTACTGAAGATAGAAAAAGAAACTACAGGAGGCGCTATCTCTGGAATATAAGTAATCAAAATGAGCTATGGAAAAAAAGAAAAGAAAAAATGACTAAAGAAACCGCTCCTCGTCAACCTCCCTAGTCTCCACCCTCTTCAACACCACTACCGGTCACCTTTCCCAACCACCAATTCTCCCAGTACCTATCACCGCCGAAAAATATTCCACAGTCCGCTTCCGGTGATCTTGCAGTTCCATAATGTTCCATTGCTAGAAAACTACCAAGGTCAGCAAATGAACGAACAAAAATCACTATTAAACATACCAAGTCTTCTACACAGTCTTGACGTACCGTCCAAGCATCGACAAAAGGGAAAAAAAAAAGAGGGAAAGAGCGTGCCACCGTAGGACACGAGAAAAAGAATAAAGTCGCTCATTGGCGACAACCGGCAAGACATAACGCACGAGGGTAGAGAGGGGTGTATTTGAAAGATGTCACGCGCGAGTGTGCGTGCTCCCAAGGGACACTATTCCTCTCGTAGCCAGCCCAGTCGAATTGTCAGAGAACGCATGTCCTCCCGCCGAACCATTTGCTCAAGGCGGTTACGTCACATGCACCAGAGGGGTGTATTTGAAAGATGTCACGCGCGAATGTGCGTGCTCCCAAGGGACACTATTCCTCCGGATCGCTGGGATGGGGCGTGCGTGGTCTTGATTAGGTGGATGATGGACCCGGTTATCCAAAAGGGAAGAGAAGGTGGGTAAAGGATAGATTGGTGTCGATGTCAGATAGGACGGAGTGTCGGAGCCTCGAAGTGGCGGCGTCGGTGTTGGAGGCCAATTGTGGTAGGCGTTTTGAAGTTGAAAGCGTCTTGAAGCGTGGAAACGGTTTGAAGATGGAGGCGAGTCAATCTTGAGGGCGAGTTGAGGTCAGAAGGGAGAGGCCAAGTCGATTGGATCTTGGAGGCGTGCCAGGGTTGAGGGCGCGAGCGTATTGAGGTCAGAAGGGAGTTGATGAGCGGGACGCGAGGAGAAGGCTTGAGGGCGAGTTGGCGAGGAAGGGAGGCCAGTCGATGAGTGAGATGTTGAGGACGAGTTGGCGAGTGGGCGGTTGGAAAGAAAGTGGCGGATTCTGACACCCTTTTATAGGCTTTCCGCAACGCGTCAGGCTGCACTTGTTTTGACAGAACGCGATCGAGGAAACGCGATCGAATATAAAATTCTGACCCCTATATTCATCCTCAGCGCTCAGCTGTATAAGCTGATATTCGTATACTCACCAACATTGTCAGCCATCTTTATTCTTTTCCAGACCCCACCTCAAGACTCGCTCGCCACTCGCCGACGCTCGTGATCGCTCACTCTTCAGGGTGCCATAGGCGACGACTCTTATCCATGATAGGCGGGGGTTCGCTCTGCCAGTGGTTTGCAGTGTCAATAGGGGTTTTTGTGCTTGTCGACGCTCAGTATGCCATTAACATTCCGTGTTCTGCACCACGCCCCTTTCGCACTGACGTCTATATTTGCAATCTGTTCGCCATAAACGGTCATCTGGAACACAACATCAAGTATCGTCTCGCATTTCGTGAATCGGATACTTGCCGGTACAGTCATAAATCAATGAGTTTCTCACATGTAGATTGCGACAGCTATGGGAGTTACGTTCGACGACGGCGACCTTCGACCCACTATTAGGGTGATACGCGATTACCTCAGTTTCAGGAGGCTTGCCTACCATTGACGATGCTGACGACCGTTCCTGTTCAGGCTTTATCAGGACGGAGATAAACCTACCCCGCTTGCACCAAGGCCCTCCAGTTCAGAAAGTCATGACTGTGGCGGGTTACATACCTCATGTCCAGCCTTCAACACCTCAAGGCCTCATCATTGACACCTTCGACTTTAATGGCTACCGCCAAAGCTACTCCAGGGAGCTCGTTGGGGGTGCCGATTGAGACGGAAGTGTGAACCACAGCCCCGGTATCTGCCATCTCTTTCTTCCCTTGCTGTCTCCTTATGTTAACTGAAATTCATGTGTAAATATGAATAACGCCATGACCTCACCCTCATAACCCATAGCGAACAACTGTTCAGATTTCTCCCCAACTCCTGTTCCCCCCATTTCCTTTGGCGACCCGAGGTTCAATTTGAGAACCATTGGATTCGACTTGACCACTTCGGCCTTGTCCCAATGCAGTCGCAGTTGCGATATACTTGAAGGCAAGTCAGCTTTCATAAATTCTGACCCCTATATCATTTTGCCTGGCGGCCGTATAAGCTGGTATTCATATAGTTAGCCACTTTCCCGTCCCAAAAATGAAACTATATGTTACTCTCGCCAATATATGTTTTCAGGGTTCTTGCTAAATACGCTAAAGTGGCTGACAATCTTCGCGTTGAGGCACTCTAGGCGTATAAAAATCCATTGTCATCTGTCTTTCTTCTCAACTGCTTTGCCTCAAGACTCACCCGCCGCTCGCCGATGCTCGTCATCTACTTCGTGAGTTCGATTTGTTCATTGTCTGCACTCAGTTGACTAACCTGCTCGTGAGGTCAATCTAGGCGCCATTACACAGCCCCAGAGGGCGGGCACTGGTGTTGTCCGCTTCTCTGAAAGAGTGACACGAGTGGGAGCAGTAGCATGATCGCTCGCTCCTCAGAGCGCAACTGGTACATTCAGACGGTGGTTCTTACATGTCTTCCTACCTTAGTATGGCCTTTTCGAGGCACTTGTGCCTTCATCTTCCGCTTTCCTGAAGTTTCTGCAAGTATCCGCCGCGACGGGGCAAGAGTACGTGTGAAGCTTTGAAGATGGAAGGAATCGTGAGAAACAAAGGTTGTACTACAATCGGTGTAGCTTACTAGTAGGCACTTGAACGCTTGAATGCTTGAACAAGGGTGGAGCACTGTCCTGCAATGCCTGAAACTTGAGCTTGATCCCAGAAGCATTCACAACAAGACGCGCCGGTCGCCCACGATCCAGGTCTCAGTTTATGGTGGCATATTGCACGGCTGGCCGCCGTCACGGGTGCCCAGCAACAGTGCTTACACTTACGCGTCGTTTCCTCCTCCGAGTCTCGCCTCGGTAAGGAGTATTCATTATTCAAGGTCCACCTAAGAATGAAGACCTTTTTCTCGGACATTGGTTAACAATTCTGGCCTATTCAGTGTCTTTCGCACCTTCGAGCTCGTCTTTAGTAGTCATTGTCAGTAATGGCGTAACCGTGAGGCGGGGCGCATCAGGAATTTCCCTTCCGACATCTACTGGCTCAGCGAAATGGAATCTCCCGCGCTGGTAGGGGCCCTGCCTCAGTACTGAAGTCTGGGGAAACCAACCAGAGAATGATATACCTTCAGAAGGTGGCTTTCAATAAGGACTAAACGGCTGGTAGACAAATCTAGCAACCTCGAGGACGAGATCAGGAAGACCTTTGGTCGCATCCCGTTCGGAATGCTAGGTCTTGATTTGTGGGCTCACGAGATAGTCGTCGGAACCGGCTCGCTGCTGGTACATCAACATCATTTCCGCAAGCCGCGATGCTGCTGCACTCAACAATGCCCCCCACCGTTCCCTGCGGCCAGCGCCCAAAGTCACGACCCTGTTGCACGATGCGCTAGAGACCACCCCTACTTACTGACCCCCCCGCGTCGTGGGTGACAAGGCCAGGCAAAACGTGCAGCCCCTCGTCGTTCCTTTCATCTTTTCACCAGTCTTTGACCTGTTGACTTGTTTTCTTTTTCTCCTCCTTTGGTAACGTGTTACGAATTTACGTAAATCAAGGCAATCAGGGCATTGATGAAGTGATCGATGACAATACATTCCAACCAAACGCATTATGTTCACCGTCTGTGACCCAGAATGGCAACATTTCCTGCGGACTTTGTCATTGTATGAAACGCTAAAAGTCAATCCTTTCTTTCCAGAACCAAGGGTTAGTTAAGTTCGAAATGACTCCGCTCCAGCATGGTTCAAAAAATGAAACCGTCGAAGGTTCGCCATGCCAAACTTGCGCGTATGTAGTGAATGGAACGGCACACGAATTGTTCTTGCGGCCCGCTCTTTGATCAGGTGGCTATTAGTATTTCACCGCCAATCAAGCCACGTTACTCCCATCATTGTAGCAAACCCTGCATCAATAAGTCCCCAGTTGTGGGCGGCCAAGATTTATTTTGGCTTTTGGAAAGTCACGTCAAAGTGGATTCTGCTCTATTGTGCTACATATATGCTCTGTGTTTGAGGGAGACGCGAATGCACACAGAAGCCGCAAGAATTAGAAAGCCGGAGCATAACAGCCGATCAATTTTCAGGCGATGTTCAAATTCAAAGATACACGTAACATACAACTACTGAATATATCAATCGTGATAAACCTGTCCGCGAACAATACGTTTTTGTACATGTTCATGTATTAGAGGTCAAACTCCCCATCCTTGGATGCTGGACAGCACAGTGAGTGAGCGCAACCATGCCGAGCCAGAACTTGGAAAAACTCGATAGAATACATGAAGTATCCTTGCGAATTGGGCCGATATTCTGGATGGGAGCGGTTGTCCGTCTCGTCGCGTTGCCTTGTGCCGTACAGGATCGGTCCTTGAAGGCAAAATGTTAGTTACGTAGATGCAGGGTAAATCGTGTGCGGGCGCTCAAGGAGAGATCATATCACCAATCCAGAAAAGGCCTTGAGCTAATGTCCGGTAGACTATAAAGGTCTGCCAGCATGAACCAAAAAAATCAGACTTTTGTTCTCGCTTGAACATTATGCGCGCCTCTGTCTACTACCTGTCCTTGTTGCTCTGTGCACTCCCTGCTATGTCTGCGGAATACCGTATCCGCAGCAGGCATGGGGACGGTTGTATTGTTACTGGCGAAGATGATCAAGAAATCAAAATTGGCAGCTGCACCCACCCGTCGTCGGTTCGTGGATAAACCTTTAAAAAGTCATCGAGGCAACTGACATCTGTTAAGATTTTGAATGTGGAAGCGCCTCTCCAGTTGTCCCGCAGTGTAGGGCCAGTTGAGGGTGAGCGCGGCCTGTGGATCGGCAGAGGCAGAAACAAGGTTCGTTTTCTCCAGTAGCGTAGAGTTGATTCTAACATTGAGCCTTTCCTAGATTGGGCCTCTCGGATGGACCCGGGACCCATTCCCATGGGTGTTTGACCGTGTTGGCGATTACCACTTGTGAGTTTCTGTTGACAATCAGTAGGTAATTCCTGATCACATGATGTAGTGTTCGCGAAGGAAACTTGTACTGGGTGGATGATCGTAGCCATGTTGGTCTTAGTGAGCGACGAGATGAATGGTTCTTCGAGAAGGTCTAAGATCTGGACGTCACGTGCTCAGGGTACTCACTATTACTAATACACGTTGTGACTTGTGATGCGTTATGTTTAATGCCTATGTTCATCAGTTAGGAATTCGAACATATCGAAGTGGAGACTGGACTTCATTTCCGAGGGTGCGAATTTCACGGACTACGTAGCTAACCAGAGTGATCTAGAAAAACCATACTCACGATACCCTGAACTTTCATAGTTGGTTCGTTGCAATAAACTTGTCAAGGCGACGAACGTGCTTCAGGGCTGCATGTTAAAGGCAGGAATGGAAGATGAGCGCAGAGACTAACCGGCACATGAGGAGAGGCTAGGAGGCGGGAGTAATGAAGACAATTACAGTGAACCAGCTCCTCCAATAATAAGACCCTGTTTATCTACCACAGAATGTCGATGCTAAAGCGCGCGTCAGGCACGTTTCAACTTAGTGTGCGAGTATACAGGTACTTGTTCAACGTTCACTAGGCAGCCGATTAACGAGTCGAGAAGGAAGCGAGCGGATCATTTCCGATCAAGCAACGTTGCTTCATTGAATATTGAATGTTGAATGTACGTTCAACAATGACGCGATGATGGATTGACATTCATCATGCATCAAGTCAAACCTTGCACACACAATAAGATCATTTGACAGCGAAACTCCGCGTTGATTGTGGGATCGGCTGACTCGTGGACTGCCAAAGCAGTTGGCGACATATGTGGAACGGCGATGACCCTGAGGCATGCTGTACTTGGTGCTGTACATGCCTTTCTAGGAATGTCTGAAAATTTGCAAGAATTACGTAGCATTTTCAGCATATAGGGTTTGGCTTGTAAAAATCGTGTGAATGAATCAATTTCGGGCAAGCCTCCCCGCAAATGATACGTTTTTGTACATGGGTTTGTTCAACCCTGCCAATGTTCCCCCACTTCGAAGCACAATAACCAGCCCCTAGTACTCCCAGTCCTGCATACGCAAGTCGTTTGGTTGGAACATTCCCAAACTTCATAAGATACAATACAAGAGATGTCAGAGATTGAAGAATCCGTGCCATTAGGTGTGGCTTCACGACGTCAACAATGCCAAGTCCAACTTGACCGATCATGAACGTAAGATGACAGACAATACGTATGGACGTACGAGCGCAAGCTTGCTTGGTACGTGAATGCTGTCAAGGTTAACACTAGCTAAGAACAGTTAAGCTCATGAGCGACGAGGACTATAAAAGTCATTCGTTCAACAAGAAGTTTTCGCTCACGTCTGAACATCATGCGTGCTTCCATCTATCTGTCCTTCTTGCTCTGTGCGCTCCCCGCTCTGTCTGCGCAGTACCGCATTCGCGACCGCGCTGGTAACTGTATCACCGCCGCCCGGGAGCCTCATCATCTAGTTGTCACGACTGGTGATTGTTTTAAGCGCGAAACGGTTCGTGAACCAACGATGGTAGAACCTTTGCCATGGAAGTAACTGATGTACAATGGAAGATTTTGAATGTTGATGCGGATATCAATCACGAGCATAGTGTCTATGGTCCTGTTTTCAAAGATGGTTGGTATATTGGCAGAAGCAAGGTTTGTCCTAGGACTCAGTAAAGTCGATTTTTTTTTTTTGACCATATGTCGCTTCTACAGAGTGGTGAATATCTTGAATGGGTTAGAGACGAATACGAATGGGAGTTCCCGCCCATTCATGGGACTCGCTTCCATGAGTACGTCAAGTCCTGTTGACGATCCTTGGCCTATTGCTAATCACATGAATTATCCAGTGTCCATGTCCGTGGACATGACGATTACTGGGTTGAGGGCCATGAGGGCTCACCTGTTAGTTGTTTCCTATTCATTATAATGCACATTGGATAACTAACCATGACTATGTCCAGGTCAAAGTTCGCAAGGAGAAGGCGCCGTGGTACTTCGAGCGAGTTTAGCTTATTTTGTCACCAGTACTGAACAAGCTACCTACTCAATTGGGACTTTGATCTGTTTACATTGAGCGACTAGTACCCAACGACTGGAAAGAGATCGTAAGTAGAAGCGTGAAGTGCAGCCATTCTGATGTGACGAATGGACTGAATTTGGTATAGTACTGCGATGCAGTGAGCAGCTAAAGACCTTGCGACAGATAAATGGTGTCATCAGTCATTCCCTTGGTGATATACATTTTCGAAAATTCAATGTCCGGTCCGTTGCGTCCAAAACTTTCTTCTCAGGAGAATTACGTAGCTTATAACATTCAAATATCCTTGCCTTGTGATTGTGTTATGTACAACTGAATAAATCATTGATAAAAACGTTTACCATATTTCTCCGTGAACAATCCCTTTTTGTACATATATTTGTTTAGGTCAACCACGTTTCACAATAGACATGCGAATGCACCATGCTTCGTGGCACAGTACTGGAATGACCGTGCCCACCTAAGTGCTATGTGTCACAGTCGGTTAGGACAATCCCGCGGAGAGCCAAACTCGATAGACATTTAGTGTGAATAGAGAGGCCGCAGAAGCCGTGTTGTGTGCGGTTGATTCACATTTTTTTCAGGATGACAGGAAGTGCCTGTGTGATCTGTCATGGACGTGAGAATCCCGCTATGCACCACACAGGTACCGTACCTGTCAAGATTGCTAACATCTAGGAAAGTTAGGGACAATGACTATAAAGGTCTGTCGTTCAACGACACGAACTGCAGAGTCTTACTCACTTCTGAACATCATGCGCGCTTCCACCTATCTGTCCTTCCTGCTCTTCGCACTCCCAGCTCTGGCTGACAAGTACCGTATTTACAACCCCGCGGGTGATTGCGTTAAAGGCGTTCCCGCACCTGGTCACCTAGTCGTAACGACTGACCATTGTTCCGGGCACCACTCGGTTCGTGAATTCAGCCAATGGCAGGACCATCTGAAGCAACTCACATCTATATCCCAGATTGTCGAGGTCGATGTCAAGAAGCACACCAAGACCACTGGACCTGTTTCGAGTAAGGATGGTGAATGGTACATTGCCCCAAGCAAGGTTTGTCATAAATGACCGTCTGGTGTGTTCATCTTTTGATATTCTCTTCCATAGAACGGCAAGTATCTTGAATGGTCCAAAGACTCATACGATTGGGTGTTCGAGCCCGGTCATGGCCCATTCCATATGTAAGACCCCATTTAGGATCCTTGGTCTATTTGTTAATCGCATGTACTAGTATCCGTGAAAAGGGACATCACGAGTTCTGGGTGGACTTCCGCGATGGTAGACCTGTTAGTTGTTGCCTCCATGATAAGATGCCTCGTACTGACAATGATTATCCCCAGATCACGCTCGGAAAGAAAAAGGAGGTGTGGAAGTTTGAAGCTGTTTAGCTTGTTTATTTTTTATATCGGGTCGTACTTGGCAAGAAAAAGTAGGAATGGTTCTTTGAGCGGATTTAGCTTATTTTGTGACTGCCGAACAATATACCTAGTGATTTGAGCTGTTCATGGCGTGGAAAGAAGAACGTGTTGTAAGTTGTAACACGTGGCCAACAATTTTCGTGTCACAAACCAGTTTCCGGCTTGTCGGGCCATTTGTCCGCGCACTAGTATATCCGTAACAAAAAGTGGAATCAAGCTTGAACCTGAAGGCCTGACCTCTGAGCGCTTGGGCTTTGGGTATCTTAAGTCGTGCTGATCCCTGTAATGAGAGCGGAGGAAAAATGAATGCAAGAAGAGTACGTTGACAATACCCGACCACCAATGCAAATATCCCGCTTTCTTCCCTTTACTAAGATTGGGCATGAGGCCCGTCAGCCAAAAACCCACTTTGGTTTACAAGACCACACTCTCTACGGGACCACCACAGATGATTACGGACACGACGAAAAGGATTCGATGGAGCAGCTCAGTTGAACTGTCCGTCATATTTTGGGCGGACAAGGCACCATAGCGGAAACTCGTGGACACGGAAGCAGACTGACTTGTTGGCGTGCGGCAATTCACCGTTAAGTCACCTGGCGACGCGTCGCTCGTCCAGCATTTTCTGTGCCTGCCACTCGCTGGCACTCATTTACAGTATGCCATGTTGTACCGCCGACACGTTCACTCCCACGTTATAAGTAGGCACAAGATGATTGGGATCTGGCGTCGCTTGTACGCGCCATTTCATTAGACAAGCGTGCGGTCCTGTAGTACATGATTCAAACATGTGGTCCTTGCAAGTCGTTAGGAAACACGTATCAATGACACGCCCTCTTTCTCAGTCGCACTCGTGCATTCTGCGGAGTAATCGTCATCATCGGCGTCCATCGTAATAGCTCCCTTTCCTGCTCGGCTCTTGGTTTCGACTCAAGGTCGGCCGGGAGCAAAACCTCATATCGGCGAATCAAATTGGCAAGAATGCAAGTCGCTTCTGTGATAGCGAATCGTTGGCCAATACAGCTTCGTTGTCCTTGAGCAAATCCGGCGACTATGTAAGGTATTAGAACGAGACTAATCAAGAAATTATGAGCTGCATACATGCGTCCCGTGGCCACTTGTAGGTCGCAGTATCGATAAATCGCTCCGGTTTGAACTTGCTAACATCGTCTCCCCAGTGGATGGCTAAATGGCGTCAACCTGAAACTTGTATTGCGGACCATTCATTCATTATCACGCACGATTATAATGCAACCCATGAATGTCCAGGATAATCATGCTCCCAGCCTTGAGAGGCGTGCTCACCACTTCCACCTTGTCTACAGTACCGTCTCCATTTGTCGTGAACCGACGTGTCTTGAGTATGGTATCTGACAAAACCTTTTTCCCAAGTCGTGGTACAGATGCGAATAACCGCAGTGCCTCGTTGAATATTGCAATGACATATTCCTGCACCCAAATCAGCAGAGATTCGCGACACAGTAATAGGATCAAGCTGAGACTAACGAGGTTCGGCATAGAGTGTTTGTATGCCTGAAACCAGCATTAGCGTTGTCGTCATTTACAGTCAATTATCGAAGTGCGTACTGGGGAGACATCGAGAACAGACGTAGCGTCAGGCCATAATCGGAATACCTCTTCATACGCCTTGGCCTGTACTTCTGGATGCAGAGCAAGCAAACAGAGAGCGAAACAGAGCGTATGCGACGTGGTTTCTTCAAAAACGTCATCAGGCTGCACAACTCAGATGAGTTCGCTTACCATGCCCAGCCAGTAAGAAAAACTGCCCGACGTTAGTCAAGCACATAACATATGCGTTGTTGCTCACAAAAGTATCCGATATGATTTCGTCATCCGTTAACACGTTCCCTTTCCCGGCTTCCCCGTTCAAATTGGATTTGACAAGAGTCCTTAACAGTGCCGCACCGACGTCTTTGTATTTCGGCGCATCTATCTGGTGTTCGGTGGCGTCCTTGGCGGCTTGAGTGAACAATGTATCTCTGGCATGAGATATCACACCCTCCATGTGCAACTTGAGTGACCATTGACTGACGCTGACTTCGTCTAATGCACGAGAAAGGTATGGGATATGGATAGCCTTCGCAATAGTGAATACCACCCGTGGTGTAAGCGTATTCAGTTGGAACATCTCGATGATCGTCATAAGAGAGCTTCCAAACGTGTATTTGGGTTTCGTTGTTGAACCTGCTACATAATCCTTGTCGATGATGGGCCCGCTGGTCAGGACAAGGGAGTCGTTGAAGTCCATCTTGGCTCCAAAGCCGGCAGAAGCGATGACGAGAAAGGTGATCTTGCCCTTTCAATGAGCTATACTCGTAATGGTGCATGGGGAAAACTTGCCTGTTTGAATATGTTCAGGCAGTCGAGAGGATACTCTGACTTGGATTCAAAGGTGGAAAGCCACTGGTTCATAGTTCTACACGTCTCGGACCACACATAAGCATTATTTGCCTTGCGAGAGTTGAGCGACAATCAATCGATGAGCACACAATAGATCAAACCTCATTAAAAGCGTTTTTGGCCACAGCTCTGTGTTTCTTCCACTGCCCTCCGGTCGTTGATACAATGTTCTTCCCGTAGATGGCGACTGGGTCATACTATTGTGCACTCAGATCTCGTAATAAGAAAGGGTACAAGAAATGACATGCCGGCTCAGTATCTTTTTCAAACACCGCCCGTTCGTTGGTGATGAACCGGAATGCATCAGCATCGGATATAAAGTAAATGGGAGCCGAAGTCCAGAAGTAGACGGAGGAAAGACAGGTTGTGCCGTACTTTTTGAACACTGCAATTCGGTACGTCAGCTTGAATAGTACTTGGGTTCTAAACAAAACTCGCGCGAAAACTTGGCATAATAATGCCCCAAATTGCCTGGCCTAGGATACCAAGGCGCCGTGACGAGCGCAAGCAGATAGAAAGGGTGTATCCAGCAGACGTTCTTTCCTGGCACATCCCTGCGGAGAAGAGTTAGCGGCCAAATAAATAAGAGTCCGACAAAGGCAGGCAGACCCAAGGTCCCTCAATGCTTTGCGCACAGACACCGACTTGCGAAGGATAATGCTAGTCAACCAAATACCCAGGAGAGTAGTAGCGAACTTGGGTACAGCGGAAGAGAACGAGGATCCCATGAGTGGTTGGAAAGGCTGAGTCAGATTAGCAACCTTATCGGATTCGAAACTTGCGATGGTTATCACTTGATCCCGTATCCGGCCAAACCGCAATCAATTTTGAGCTCTCGACTTTACGAGAGACATCCAATGCATCATGGCAAGTATCCATGGATTCCGATTCCGGCCTCCGCAGACCGTGTACGCAATACAATTGGAGATATAAACTCCGACTTCATTTTCTCACACGGTTCTTCTCTTTCTTCGCTACGTTTTACCGTCATGCTAAGCTAGAAGTTTGCTGCTCGGTGTAACCGTCGGTCGATGATGAACGTTGAACGGCGAGTGAGCAGCGCAAATGTAGTCATAGCATTGATATATACCAGGGCATTCACACAGACGATCCGGGACGGGAAAAAAATCAAACTCGCTGGCATCTAACACAATGACGCGACCTCTTGAGTCTTAGGTGAAAATCATTCAATCTTTGATGCCCTCTTCCTCAATTGCACTCGCGCATTTTGCGGAGTGATCGTTATCATCGGTACCCACTGAAACAACTCTCTTTCCTGCTCGGCTCGTGTTTTCAACTGCAAGTCGGCTGGGGGCAAAATCTCGTATCTGCGGATTAAATTGGCGAGAATGCAGGTCGCTTCTGTGATAGCAAATCGTTGACCAAGACAACTTCGTTGTCCTTGAGCAAATCCAGCGACTATGTAAAGGTATGAAAATGAGACTTATCAGGAATGTTTAAGCTGCGTACATGCGTCCCGTGGCCACTTGTAGGTCTCGGTGTCGATGAATCGCTCCGGTTTGAACTTGCTAACATCGTCTCCCCAGTGGATGGCTAAATGGCGTCAACCTGGAACTTGTATTCAATGCGGAGCATTCAGTATCACGCACGATTATAATGCAACCCATGAATGTCCAGGATAATCATGCTCCCAGCCTTGAGAGGCGTGCTCACCACTTCCACCTTGTCTACAGTACCGTCTCCATTTGTCGTGAACCGACGTGTCTTGAGTATGGTATCTGACAAAACCTTTTTCCCCAGTCGTGGTACAGATGCGAATAACCGCAGTGTCTCGTTGAATATTGCAGTGACATATTCCTGCACAAAAAATCAATAGGAATTTGCGACACGATAATAGGATGAAGCTGAGACTAACGAGGTTCTGCATAGAGTGTTTATATGTCTGAAACCGGCATTAGCATTGTCGTCCTTTACATTCACCTATCGAAGTGCGTACTGGGGAAACATCGAGGACAGGTGTAGCGTCAGGCCATAATCGGAATACCTCTTCATACGCCTTGGCCTGTACTTCTGGATGCAGAGCAAGCAAACAAAGAGCGAAACAGAGCGTATGCGACGTGGTTTCTTTGAGAACGTCATCAGGCTGTACAACTGCAATGACTCCGCCCTACCATGTCCAGCAAGTAAGAAAAACTGTCCGACGTTAGCCAAGTACGTTTAGGTTGGTTGTGACTCACAAAAGTATCCGATATGATCTCGTCATCTGTTAATACGTTCCCTTTTCCAGCTCCCTCGTTCAAATTGGATTTGACAAGAGTCCTTAACAGTGCCGCGCCGACGTCTTTGTATTCAGGCACATCTATTCGGTGTTCTGTGACGTCCTTGGCGGCTTGAGTGAACAATGTATCTCTGGCATGAGATATCACACCCTCCATGTGCAACTTGAGTGACCATTGACTGACAGTGACTTTCTCTAATGCACGAGAAAGATATGGAATATGGATAGCCTTCGCAATAGTGAATACCACCCGTGGTGTAAACGCATTGAGCTGGAACATCTCGATAATCGTCATAAGAGAGCTGCCAAACGTGTATTTAGGTTTCATTGTTGAACCTGCTATATAATCTTTGTCGATGGTAGGCCCGTTGGTCAGCATGAGGGAGTCGTTGAAGTCCATCTTGGCTCCAAAGCCGGCAGAAGCGATAACGAGAAAGGTGATCTTACTCTTCTCAATGAGCTATACTCGTAATGATGTTATGAGAGAAACTTGCCTGCTTGAATACGTTCAGGCAGTCAAGGGGATGTTCTAACTCGGATTCAAAGGTGGAAAACCACTGGTTCATGGTTCTACACGTCTCGGACCACACGTAGGCATTATTTGCCTGGCAAGAGTTGAGTGACAATCACAGAGATGCGCAATAGAACAAACCTCATTAAACGCATTCTTGACTACAGCTCTGTGTTTCTTCCACTCGCCTCCGGTTGTCGATACGATGTTCTTCCCGTAGATATCAACTACGTGATACTATTGTGCACTCAGATCTCATAACCATAAGAAAGGATACAACAAGATGACATGCCGGCTCAGTGTCTTTTTCAAACACCGCCCGTTCATTGGTGATAAACCGGAATGCATCAGCATCAGATATAAGGTAAATAGGAGCTGAAGTCCAGAAGTAGACGGAGGAAAGACAGGTTGTGCCGTACTTTTTGAATTCTGCAATTAGCACATCAGCTTGGATAGTAGTTGGGTTCTAAACGAAATTTACGGGAAAACTTGGCATAATAATACCCCAAACTGCCTGGCCTAGGATACCAAGGCGCCACGGCGAGTGCAAGCACATAGAAAGGGTGTATCCAGAGAACTCCTCGTCCTGGCACATCCCTACGGAGAAGACCATGAAGAAATCAATGGCCAGATAGATTCGAGTACAACAAAAAGCAAGCTGACCCAATATCTCTCCATGCTTTATGCACAGACACAGACTTGCGAAGGATAATACTGGTCAGCCAAATCCCCAGGAGAGTTGTAGCGAGCTTGGGTATGGCGGAGGAGAACGAGGATCCCATGCCAGAGTGGTTGGAAAGGTTGAGTCAGTTTACCTTTATAGTTATCATTTGCCAGTCCCGTATCTGGCCAAGCCGCGATCAAATTTGAGCGCTCGACTTCTAATGCATTGGTAGGTATGCCACATGTCAGAGTCGTGTTTGGCGTACGCGCTTCAAGGAACTGAATAGTAACTCCGATTCATTTTCTCACACGTCTGTGGTATTACAATCCCCGGGTGCTTGTGTTTTGCCACTAAAGAGTCAGCGCTCCAGCATTCCCAATATTTTGGATATAGGAGTCCTTTTCGTACGCACAAATGCGACTGGAATCAAAAACCTCCATCGTGCTTGGCTGTAGCTGGCAACAACATTGCTTTTACTGGCAACGCTCACTAAGGCATAGCGCATTTTTGTCATAGCACCCTATCAATGATGGTTTGTTCGTTGACAGTGCGAGGCTGTACTACAGCGTATGCCACCGCGGCACAAATGATACAACGTATGCCAAGGCTGTGGCACAAATATCACTTTGTTCCCCAAATGGATCCACATCTTGTACCTTTTTCATCGTTCCATTGTGAGGTTGCATATGGATGGACACTCCTGATGAACTGCGGAATCGCCTTTGGAAGGGGCGTGCCTACTAGTAGTATTCCGGATCCTGACTATCGCCAAAAAGCTAATGCGGCTTCATTAAGCATCTCAATGACTTCACGCTCACGATCGATGGTGAACCTGTGAGAAAGATGATGCTGGAAGAGGAACGTCAATCGCCCGGTGCTACCGTCGGTCGCTTGGCGTTACCGTTGGTTTATAATGAAACGGCGACTGAACAACGCAAATGAACAAAAACCGGTATGTACTAGTCATAGCATTGATATACAGTTTGTACTTTACATATAGACGATTCAGAACAGGGGGGAAAAAACGCCCAACTTGGTGACATCCAACACAATGACGTGACCTCAAATCACTCAAACTTGGACGCCCTCTTCCTCAATTGCACTCGCGCATTTTGCGGAGTAATTGTTATCATCGGTATCCACTGCAACAACTCCCTTTCCTGCTCAGCTCGTGTTTTTGACTGCAGGTCGGCTGGGGGCAAAACCTCGTATCGGCGGATCAAATTGGCAAGAATGCAAGTCGCCTCTGTGATAGCGAATCGTTGACCAATACAGCTTCGCTGTCCTTGAGCGAATCCAGAAACTATGTGAGGTATTAGAACGAGAGTCTCAGAATATTTTTTGAGCTGCGTACATGCGTCCCGCGGCCATTTGTAGGTCTCGGTGTCGATGAACCTCTCCGGTTTGAATTGGCCAACATCGTGGCCCCAGTGAAGAGCTAAAAGGCGTCAAAGTCAAACTAGTATTACAGATCATCCATCACGCACGATTGTAATGCAGCGCAGGAATGTCCAGGATAATCATGCTCCCAGCCTTGATCGGCGTATTTACCACTCTCACGTTTTCTATAGTGCCATCTCCTTTTGTAGTAAATCGACGTGTCTTGAGAATGGTATCCGACAAAACGTTTTTTCCCAGTCGTGGTGCAGACGTGAATAGCCGCAGTGTCTCATGAAATATCGCAATGATGTATTCCTGCACAAAGGTCAGCAAAAAATGTGACATACCATTAAGACTCACGAGGTTCTGCATGGAGCTTTTATATGCCTAAATACAGTATCAGTATTACTGTCGTTCAACTATCGGAGCGCGTACAGTGGAGACATCGGGGACAGGCGGGAGATCAGGCCATAGCCGAGATACCTCTTCATACGCCTTGGCCTGTACTTCTGGATGGAGAGCAAGCAAGCAAAGCGCGAAACAGAGCGTGTGGGCGGTAGTTTCTTTGCAAATGTCGTCAGCGCCCGCACGGAGCTGCAACGTCTACAAAAAGTTCGCCTTACCATGCCCGGCAAGCAAGAACAACTGCTCGACGTCAATAAAATGGGTAACATATACATCGGATGACACTTGCAAAAGTATCCGACATAATTTCGTCATCCGTTAGCACGTTCCCTTTTCCAGCTTCCTCGTTCATATTCGAATTTACAAGAGTCTTCAGCAGAGCTGCGCCGACATCTTTGGACCTGGGCGCATCCGCCTGAGGGTTGGCGGCTTCCTTAGCGACTTCAGTGAACAACGTATCTCTGGCATGAGAGATAACGCCCTGCATGTGCAACTTGAGCGACCAACGGCTGATAGCGGCATCGTCTAATGCACGAGAAAGGTACGGGATACGGATAGCCTTCGCGATGGGGTATACAACGGCTGGTGTCAGCGCAACAACCTCTAACCTATTGATAAGTGTTATAAGAGAGCTGCCAAACGTGTATTTGGGTTTCATGGTCGAATCTGTTGTGTAATCTTTGTCGACGACTGGTCCGCTGGTCAGGGCAAGGGAGTCATTATAGTCCATCTTGGCACCAAAACCGGCTGAAGCGATGACAAGAAAAGCGATCTTGCTCTTATTGATAAGCTATGTTCGTGATGATGGCTTGGGAGGAACTTGCCTGTTTGAATACGTTCAGACAGTCAAGATGATGTTCTGACTTGGATTCGAAGGTGGAAAACCACTGGTGTATAGTTCTACACGTTTCGGACCACACATAGGCATTATTCGCCTGGAAATCGGAGATGAGTGTCAATCACTAAAATGAGATTTTCTGCAACAGATCGAACCTCATTGAACGCATTCTTGGCCACAGTTCTGTGTTTCTTCCACTCTCGTCCGGTCGTCGACAACATGTTCTTCCCGTAGATGTCGAGCCCCTCATACTAGTATTATGCATCCAGATGTCATAAACAAGAAAGAATCCAGAAAAATGGCGTACCGGCTCAGTCTCTTTTTCAAACACCATCCGCTCATTTGTGACAACCCGGAATGCATCAGCATCGGATATAAAGTAAATGGGAGCCGAAGTCCAGAAGTAGACAGAGGACAAGCAGGTCGTTCCGTACTTTTTGAACACTGTCATCCGGCACATCAGCTTGGATAATTGGGTTCTAACAAAACTCACGCGAAAACTTGGCATAATAATGCCCCAAACTACCCGGCCTAGGATACCAAGGTGCTGCGATGATCGCTATCATATAGAATGGGTGTACCCAAATGACCTCTTTTCCTGGCACATCCCTGAGGATAATACCACAACGGAAAGCAGAAGGAGTCAGTTTCCAAAGAGATTAGAGTAGGACAATACTGACCCAAGGTCCCTCAACGCTTTGCGCACGGACACTGACTTGCGAAGGATGATGATAGTCAGCCAAATCCCCAGGAAGGTTGTCGCAAGGCTGGGTATTGTAGGCGAGAACGAGGAGAATGACGAGGCCATGGGACAGTTGGAAGTTTACAATGCCTACCTTATTGGATAAGGTTGTGCTATTATTGTTGTCGTGGCACGGCCCACGGCCACCCGTCGCGTTTCATGATATCCCAATCACATCCAGGACCGGGGGGTTAAATCGCAATTACGATATAGACACTTGATCACGATACTTGTCAAGCGATGGCATGGTGATCCAAGTGAAGGTGACGGCAATAGATTATAGAATCCATGAGCATGTCATGTTTTGAAAGAAACCCCGGATAACTCCGGTTCATCTTCCCACACGCTTCTTCCAGTGTGCGCTGCCTCCAATGGCGTGCCCGCTTACTGGGTCAGCGAGCTTGGTCGGGGCTGGCACCGATCATCGTCGTGTGGGCGCAGCGGCAGCCCGGGAGCTCCCCATTGAAATGGTCGAACATATCTTTGGTTTCTTCTCCGCAGAGTTTCCAGCATGTTACCCCGCGTCATTCTCTTGGTTCCTTGGACACATCTGTTCAAGATGGAGGTCCATATTCCTGTCTATGACAAATAATTTCTGGAGCAACATATCCATCGTTTATCCCGAGGATTCGCATGGTCACTATGGAGACCTCATCCGTTTCTTCCTTCAACGTAACCCAGCCTCTCCATTCTCTTTCCAATTTCAACTGTCAGAAACTTTGATCGACTACTCCTCACAAAGCGCATACGATATTGCTGATATCCTGGAGATGTTGATTGATGAGTCGATGCGCTGGGACAGTGCGTCGTTCAGCGTTGTTGCGCTCACAGATCTATTGCCATTGGCTCGTGCAAGGGATCGTCTTCCTTTGCTACGGATAGTTCACTTGAATACCAGCTGGTTCGCGCCAGAATCATTGGATAACCTATTTCAAACGGCTCCATCTCTGAATGTCATCCGCATGAATGACCTTCAGAACTGGAAGTTTAACTGGTCAAACTTGACGGTCGCTGAATTTTACTGGAGAGTAGGCACTCTTGATCTCGTCACCGTTCTGCCACAGATGACAAAATTAGAGCAACTCTCCATGTCTGGCAGATACGGAGAGGCTGTCGCTAGACCTTTGGATGTCATCGTCTTTCCCGGACTAATCAGTCTGCGTTGCGATCCCACCTGGTTACCTCTTTTTAAGGCCCCCGCTCTCAAGGAACTCGGTGTTTATGATAACAATAACGGCTCCTCCGACATCGTGCTATCCTTTATACACAGGTCCACATGTGACATCTCGCATGTCTGTATAGATACAGCTCTAGCGGTCACAGTTCTAGAGATCATCAGGCATACTCCGAACCTCATCAATTTGGAACTTTCTAATATCATCAAAATCGGACTTGTCTTCGAGCAGCTTACTGTCTCGACAGAACCTGGATGCGAACGCCTAGTGCCTTACATGGAGTCATTGAAAATTCACCGTAATACTACACGCAACAAAGCTGTAAGCCTGTTGCCTGCTTTAATTTCGTCACGAACTGGTACCGCGGCCCGCAATGCTGGTTGCTCGGAGTTGCGGAGGCTGGAAGGCGGCTTCCTTTTTCTTGCGTCGCTCGATACATTGATGAACATTGCAGCAATATGCAAAGAACGCGGGGTACAACTTTCCGCAGAGGTCGATCAATTGATCAAGTTAAAGCAGATTAGACAGTAAGGAATGGCAGCTCTGTTGATGTACATGCGATGCGAGAAATAGTGGCATACTTTCAGATTTTTATCATCGCAATTTATTAGGTATTAGATGTACGTATGGTTGGGCATTGCAGGAAAAGAAATATGAAAATGAAACATTGTAGGAAGGTAGTACTAACCTGTACAAAATTTCCAGACAAGTAGGGTGCACTTGACTCTGGTACCTCGTCAGACTCGGCGCGATGGCCGTGTCCTGCCAATGGCGTCCGCGGACCTGCCCGCCGCCCAAGGAGCGACTGTTCCACTGTTTTCGGTCAGGGGCTTTGATCGTGCGGCTGACGTAGTGTGACTATATATACTCCTCATTGGCGCGTTGGTCTTTCTTACTATCACACAACGCCGCCACACCCTGGCCATACACCTTCCACTGAACGCCCTCCAGAGTCCATAGGCTCCACCTATAGGCGTGTTCATTTAGTCGAAGAGACTTCAGTTGCCAGAGCTCGAAGCAGATGTGAAAGACCAGGAGCTAACTAATCCTTACGATTTTCACGGTAGGTCAGGCTTATCCACTTGGATGTTCGCCGCGTCATGCTTTACTCGACTCCGCCGAATATGAGCGATAGTCGCCGATGGTTATCGCCTAGGATTATCAATCCATCAGGTCTGGACTGGGCCAGCAGCACATCAGGTTTTATTATTTCACAAGACCTATCTATACAGACGAAATATGATCTTCAAGCGTGCACTTTTTCAATGTACCATATCTTATTTCCCTCCCCAACTTTCACCTGCGCAGATTCATTATAAGTCTGCATGTTATAACAGAGAAGAAACGACTAACAGTTTTGCCGTCATCGGTATCCACCCAGAAGTCGTCATGTTCTGGTACGTGGATGCTAGCACATATGGTCAGCTACAAGTGGCCAAGGTTGTCAACGGGTCCTTACGTATGGAACGGTTCTATAGCAACGGGCGAAAACTCCCACTCGTATGGCCTCTCAACCCATTCAAGGTGCTTGCCATCCTGTGTAGAACATTTAAAGTCAGAATTGGATTTACAAAATCAAGCGCGACGAACGGACTTTACTTCTGCCAATATACAGCCCAGACTTGCCTGCAACGGGACCAAAGGTATTAGCGCGCCGATCAACGAGCGCACCGACTTTTACAACCTGTCATTATACGTGAGTTGCTTCGCTGATAGGTTGCCTTGATCTACGCACCGTGTCGGAAGGACAACCGCGAGTTGCTATGACTCGGGAACCAAGCCTGTCCCTGTCCGTACTGACAATACAATTGCCTAGTACGCTACGGATGTGATAGTCCGTGGACAGAGCAGGCAGTGCGCATAGAAGTAATGACAGACAGCAGATAGAAGTGTGCATGATGTTTAAACGTGAGCAGAGCTCTGGAATTTTGCGCTGATAAGTGACAAACCTTTATAGTTCACAGTAGCTTACGACATTCAACTTTTCCAGGCTACGGTACGTCAAGTCGAGACGTCACGGGTCGACATGTGTCGTACAAGCTGTATCATAATCAGTCCCTTTCAAGGCACCCCCCTGAAAGCGTGAAGCAACCACCCAAGCCGAGCCCTATTGACAATCCAGGGTAGTGCCTGAGCAACGACCGCAGCATACATTCAAGACGTACTCGTGCCTGGTTCCCCTCCAAGAAAGGCAATCCGAAATCACGCCGCGCAGCAAGCGCTTTCTTGGCGTTGAAACCATCCAAGTACCTTTCTTACATAAATATGTTGCAACGGTTCGCGGCACTATACTTGACTTCGAAGTTCGAACATCGCCTATGCAAAGTTGACAACCACAACCGCTGGTTCTCGCCGAGATTGTAGACTTGAATATATGGTTGGTGTTAGCAACAATCGGCTAGGCAATGGCAATCACAAAGTTTCATTCGGAATCAGTGATGACCTGAATTATAAGGGTAGTATCGTGTGAGTGGCCTCTGCCATTCGTGTTTCTTGCAGAATCCCTTCTTCACTACTTATGGCAGTTCCATGTCTGCAAAAGTTCGTGATCATGCGCAACCCGTAGATATGTCGCTGGGTAGAAAGCTGGTATGCTCTCCCAAGTTGTCGGCCCGGGAGCCGCAAATTCAATCACTAGCTCGTAGTAACGGCACATACGGAGCGTGTTCGGACAATAAGGGATGAACTGGTAAGACTCAAGTAGTACTGTCGCGACCAAGGCGGAGCCATTGAATGAGCCTGGCAATGCATCACTGGTTTGCGGCCGGCCAGATATCGAAAGGATCGTTTTCCATTTTAGTATATTGCGTGATCACGAGATGTGCTCAGGATCGCCTGATCTTCAAGAGCGCATCTCCTCAAAGTTCCATAACTCATTCCCCACTCCAACCATGACCTGCACCGAACCGAATCATTGTCAGCCCATACGCATATATGTAATGGATAAGAAACATCTAACCCGTTTGTCGTTACCATTGTCCACCCAGTTGAGGTCGTCATGTTTTGGTACGTGGACACTACTCAATATGGTCAGCCATGAGCCGTAAGTCATCAATCATCAACGAGATCTTACGTATGGTACGGTTCTACAGCAATGGGTGAAAACTCCCACTCGTATGGCTCCTCGACCCATTCAAGATACTTCCTATCCTGTGGAGCAGACTCGGATTCATGAAACCAACTGGCGGAACAAACGGACACACCTTACTTCTCCCAATGAACAGCCCGACCTTGCCTGAGACAAAACCAAAGGTAGTCGTTTGCGAAGTGATATGCGCATGGACATGTACAACCTGTTATTATTATTACTACCGTTTGCTTCCGAATATGTTATGCAGCCTTTGATTCACGAACCGTGTCGAAAGGACACCCGTCTGCGGTTTTGACTCGAGCACCAGGTTCGTCCCTGTCATTGCTGAGAATACAGTTGCCTAACTCGTTCCGGATGCGGTATTCCGTGGACAGGACAGGCAGAGCACAGAGCAGCAAGGACAGGTAGGGGCATGGCAGGATTTTGTGTGTTGACGAAGGACTCGGAGACTTTGATACCACTCGTTAGCTTCCACATTATCTCCGCTTGCTCCATCCTCGCAACTCAACTTTGAATGCCACCTATGCAAATTTGAATCGGAGAGCAAGTGAAGTATGGCTTGAAGTTGTAGGCGAATAGCCGGGCCGAATTACCTGTCTGCTTTTGAAAACTTGCTTGTATCCAACAGGGTTTAGTAATTTGCTGGCATGATGCATGCGTCAATCCATCATGGAATCACCATCGTAGGAGGTTGCAGTTGACTTGGGTTGGGTTACATAATAAGTTGGGCAGCCGAACCCTTAGGAAAATCGATCACGTGCAACTAATCCCGCGTTTCTACTCCTCCTGCGCTGGCCTATGTATTCCCAAGCCTCCTCCCTGAATGCTCGTTCCAAGACCCTCCACCTAACGGTTGCGGGAATAACAACTTGAGTCTAGGTGGGTGATCTCTATGCGCATTAAGATACAAGAGGGCTTACTACGGTTGTTCGTCACTTACTGACGAACATCAGGTGATTTGTTGGTAGGCTCGTCAGTCCAAAAGAAGAGGTCGCTTCCCAAGTCGTGCTGACCATCCAAACTTTCTCTCGCCACATATAGAGACCTTCAGAGCACGTTCAAAGAGACATAGACTGACGCGTTCTCAGAGCGCGCCTCCCAGTGCTAGACTTCCCCCCCAAACCGTTCGTGCCAGGCCCGTCGTCGACGGCTATCAGCAGGTCCTTTCCCAGAAGGAGTTTTACAACCTCGTACTCTCCTTCTTACCACCTCATGCATATGCGCCGCTCCACCTCCGCAGGGCTCAATTTCAACTCCCCTGTGCACTATCTGAGCGCATTCAGTCGAAAACCGAGTCCCTGCTCAAGTCCGTTTTGCGGAGTCCTCCGAGTGTGCTGTGTTTGATGGAGGATGAGGGTGAGGAGGAGAAGCTGGGTACAGTTTATACTGAGGCTTGCTGTGACCGGGCAGATGGAGTAATCGGGTGAGTCGAGGCGATTGTGGAGAGTGCATGGAGTGACCGGGAGAGGGGTTAGGCTTTCTGACATTGGACAATGGACTTTTGTTTTATCTAGTAATAGGTAATTAAATATGCAATGTACAGACTTGAACATAATTTTTGCAACAATATTCCTTTAGCAAATAGTAAATACTACTTGGAACAATATACAACATGAATCAGATATATCAAGCATTTCCATTTATCATAGGTATTCTTGAGAAGTAAACCATAATAAAGCAGGTAAAAAATGTAGGAGATGTAACAACAATGTGGACATGAGAGAGGGATCTGTGCACTATAAGAGTCAGGATCTATATAGAACGGGACAAACCGCGGGAAAGGTACCGCTGACTAATTTCTGACAAATCATTTGGTAACGGTGACCAAATGCTGACCAAGGCTGACATAAGATTGGTCAGCCTGACTAATCATTGGTAAGCATTGGTAAGCATTTGTAAGCATACATAAGCGGCTTTGTTTGTTGTATAAACACCATCACGCCGTGGCTCAAGAGATCAGAATCTCATCAAACACTCTTTCTGCCTTTCCCTCCACACACACACATACATAAAAATTCAGATAAAATATAGATAAATGTAGGAATATTCCTAGATGTGCTTTGACCATGTTATAATGCCTTGGCATGGTGTTTTAGTGAAAATGTAAGGTGTTTGTCCAGATATGGCACATGATTATGCTGATAAGGTCTTAGCCTGCTTTTCAGGGTGTTTGAAAATCAGGAAAAATCAGGAAAAATCAGGAAAAATGTGAGTTACCTTTTAGATGCCTTGGATGACACTTATTCAAATTTTTTGGATAGTAAATTGCATATTTTTGAATTTATGTATGGTCAGTTTCCTGTTTTCATAACAGATGGAACTGATTTTGAGCCTTAGTAAACATCCTGAGCAGTTTTTACACTATATTACTCTTGAAGTCAACTTTGCCTGTAAGCAAGTAATTGTATGAATAAAATAAAATAATTGACATTTTTTTTTCCCAGTTTTTTACACATTTTTGATCAAGAACAATGCATGATTTTGCTTTTTATGTTTTAACTGATGGAACTTATATGTCTTTAGTAAACTCATTGTCAACTTCTCTCCAGTCACTTATTTTATAACTATGTAAGAGCTTTCAATCAGTCCAATTTTTGCATTGCATATATCCATTGCTTATTCATGTCATTTACAGGTCCAGACCTACTACTCCAGAAGATGAGCATCAAAATACACGAGCTGCATCAAGGATGCACCAGATTGAGAACATGACAGATCCAGATGACAGAAGAAGGCAGGCTAGGCTCCTCAGAGAGCCCATTTCACTTCAGGGCATTGCACAGCCCAACTTTGGAGCAGTTTTGGCTGCTCAGATTCCACAGGTGCAGATACCTGCTCACATTGATGCACCTATACAATGTCCTATGCCTGTGGTGCCTTCTGTGGTTGGAGGGAATGCTGTTCCTGCTCCCATTAATAATATTGCCAGGGTTCAAAGTAGACCTATCCTTGGGTGGAGAGATATGGCTGCTCAAATGCCTCCTATCCCAGCTCAGCCAGCTAGGAGAGTGAGAAGAAGGCCTGAACCAATTTTGTCTGAGCCTCAAGCCAATGTCAATGTACATAATGTCCATGTTCAACCTGTTTTGGGGGCTCAGGTGCAAGAGAGGCTTCAAGCTCGAGTTTTGGAAGCTGAACAGGCCAGACAGAGGCAGGCTGTGCTTTTGCAACAATTGCAAGAGCAAAGGGAGAGGGAGCAGAGAGTCATACAGGACACTATGATCCATGATGAGCAAAGACAGAGATGGCTAATACAAGTTGAGCAGGCTCAGATGCTTGAACAGCAGAGACTAAGAGACCAGGAAGCTGAGCAGCAAAGACAGCTTGCCCAGGCTCAGTTGTTTGAGGATCAGAGACAAAGAGAGTTGGAAGTTGAGCAGCAGATACGTCTTGCCCAAGCCAAGTTACTTGAGGAGCAGAGACAAAGGGAACAACAAAGGCAAAGAAATCTGGCTGAGCTGCAAAGACAAGCACATATTGAAAGGGAATTAGCTTTAGAACGGGACATGCTGCAGGAATTACAGGATGCTCTGGATTTGGAATACATAGAACAGGCTGCCAATGCTCAAAGAAGAAACCAGATTCATAATCAATGGAGACAATGGAGACAAGAGCATGAGAGAGAGCTGGATCCTGAGACAGATGATGAGGGTATTCACTTTGAAGATTTGGATCCTGAGGAGTGGCAAATACTGGATGATGCTGTAGCTCAGGCATTGGGTTTGCCTGCCAATGGGCAACAACAGCAACAGGAACCTGATGCTTATGGAGAGAACAGGATATTTGAGAATGAGGCAAGGAGAAGAATGCAAAATCGGCAAGATGATATTCCTGATGTTCCTCAAAGAAATCCCAGAGATCTTCCTAGAGGGAGGAGACCCTATGCTGATCCTCAACCAGGTCAGATCCATAACCTGGGTCCAATGACTGTCATATGTTCTCACTGCAATGCCTTGCATTGGGATTTTGAGAAACTGTCATCTTCAACTGCAAGGAATGTCAAGTTTGGCATGTGCTGTTTACAAGGCCAAATTCAGTTGCCCCCACTGAGAGAGCCACCAAGAGTTCTGAGAGACCTGCTATGTGGCCTCTCTCCCCATTCCAAAAATTTCAGAAAAGATATCAGGCAGTACAATGCTGCCTTTGCTTTTACATCTTTGGGTGTCAAGATTGATCATGCAGTCACTAATACTGCTGGGCCTTATTCATTTCGCATTCAGGGTGAATTACATCACCATTCAGGTGCCTTGCTTCCTGCACAAAATGAACCAGAGCGCTATGCTCAAATTTACATCCATGACAGTGCTGGCATCCAAGTAAATAGGAGGATGGCAAACAATCCTCAATTAAATCTTGCTGTCATGACTGAGCTGCAAGACATGGTTCTTCAAGCACATCCATATATTAATCTCTACAAAACAGCTCATCAAATCATGGTTGAAACTCCTGCTAACCAGAGACACAATATTCAAGTTCTTTTGCGCATGGACAGGACTCAGGATGCAAGGAGATACAATTTACCAAGTGCTGATGAGATTGCAGCTGTCATTCCAGGAGATGGTTCTGAGGAGGTCTCTGACCACAGAGATATTGTTTTGCGCCTTCAAGGTGGTGGCTTGCGTCGAATAAGTCACTTGAATCCTGCCTACTCCACATTACACTATGTATTGTTGTTTCCTTATGGTGAAGATGGATGGCATATGAATATCCCAATTCAGCCTAGACCTAATGGAAGAGCAGCAAGGGCAGCAAAGGTAACTCAGAGGTGCTATTATGCCTACAGACTACATATCCGACCTGGAGATTTGGAACAGCCTCCCCTTTTCAGAGGTGGAAAATTATTTCAGCAGTACATTGTGGATGCATGGGCTTCTACTGAACAGAGTGCTTTGAACTGGGCTAGGACTCATCAAAAGGAACTTAGAGCTGATGTCTACAGGGGAGTCAGAGATGCTGCACAAGGTGACAGAAATGGTAATGAGACCATGGAAAATATGGGTCAAAGGGTGATCCTACCTTCAACTCACATTGGAAGTGAAAGAAACATGCTCCAATTATTTCAAGATTCCATGGCTATTTGCAGAGAATTTCAAAAGCCAGACCTGTTTGTCACCATGACAGCTAACCCCAACTGGCCAGAAGTGAAGGAGGCATTATTGAAAGAAGCTGGACCCCATGGCAGTCCTCAGACTGTATCTGATAGACCTGATATCATGTCAAGGGTGTTTGAGGGGAAAAGGGCAGCCCTTTATAAGGAAATTCAACAGGGGCTCTTTGGAAGGACTGTAGCAACGGTCTATACCATTGAGTTTCAGAAGAGGGGACTTCCTCACATGCACCTTTTAGTCTTTCTTCATGCTGAGGATAAGATCAGAAATGCTGCAGATGTGGATTCAATTGTATATGCCCAAATTCCTGATCAAGTCACTCAGCCTGTGTTGTATGAAGTCATTACCAAGAACATGGTTCATGGTCCATGTGGTGCTGAGAAGCCCAATGCCAAGTGCATGGTAAATGGGAGATGTTCCAAGCAATTCCCAAAGGAATTTCGTCCAACCACCCATTTTGGTGATGATGGGTATCCCAAGTATGCTAGACCTGACAATGGGACCTTTTTTGAGAAGCATGGAAACAGATATGACAACAGGAATGTGGTTCCTTACAACCCTTATTTGTCTGCAAGGTACAACTGCCACATTAATGTGGAAGTGTGTGCCTCTGTGCAAGCAATCAAATACATACACAAGTACATTTACAAAGGGCATGACAGAACCACTCTGGAGGTTGGTGGAGGTCAGGCAAGGGATGAAATCAAAGAGTATCTGGATTCAAGATACATCTCTGCTGCAGAGTCCTGTTGGCACATTTTTGAGTTTAACATGCACAAAGAGTTTCCATCTGTCACAAGGTTACCTGTTCATGATGAAGACCAGCATTTAGTGTACTTCAATGCAGATGACATGCTGGATGAAGTTATTGAAAGAGGACAAGCAAAGCACACTGCATTGACTGCATGGTTTGAAGCAAACAGAGTGGATCCCAATGCAAGGACTGTGCTGTACCAAGACTTTCCCAAGAAGTATTGGTATGTCAAGCAGGAGCATAGATGGCAGCTCAGGGCTGGAAGACATCCTCCAGCTATTGGAAGGATGTACTTTGCTTCTCCATCTCAGGGAGAAAGATTTTACCTCAGAATGCTTCTGACAGTGGTGGCTGGGGCACAGTCATTTAATGACTTGAAGAGATTCAATGGAGTTCTTCATCGCACCTACAAGGATGCATGTTATGCAAGAGGGCTGCTGGAAGATGACAGAGAGTGGGATCAGTGTCTCAGAGAGGCATCACATATGCAGACTGGGTCTGCCCTGAGATCACTATTTGCACTCCTTCTTCTCAGCTGCTTTCCAGTTTCTCCTGAGATTCTCTGGGACAGATACAAGGAACACATCTGTGATGACTTGAGACGAAGGCTTCAAAGACTCCCTCAGTACCAAGATCACCAGTTTGAGGATGACAAGATCCATGACTATGGTTTGCACCTGCTGAACAAGATACTCATGAGGTCTGGCAAAACACTAACAGACTTTCCACCCATGCCATTACCTCAAGGGCCTGTTGATGGTCAAACCTGGGAGGATATCATGGACAATTTTCTTTTGGCACAGCAGATGGAGTATGACCCAGCACAGCAGGCTGCATTGGTGACACTGAATGCAGGCAGGTTCAATGAGGAGCAGAGGAATGTCTTTAATGTTGCCATGGACTCTGTCAACAACAACAGAGGTAGGCTTCTGTTTGTCCACAGTGCTGGAGGATGTGGAAAAACATTTGTCTGCAACACCATTGCTGCAGCTGTCAGATCTCAGAATCAAGTAGCCCTGTGTGTGGCATCTTCTGGAATTGCTTCTCTCTTGCTGCAAGGTGGAAGGACAGCTCATTCCACTTTCAAAATTCCCATTCCTGTCACAGAAGCATCCATAGCAGGAGTCAAGAGAAACTCCAAGATGCATCAGGTATGAAAGATTGTACAATTCCAAAGTTCAAAATGTGAAATCTGACATGGGTTTGGTAGGTGTTGGAACATACCAAAATTATTATTTGGGATGAGGTCCCTATGCAACACAAACATGCTGTTACCTCTGTGGATAGACTTCTGAGGGATCTCCTCAACAGGAGAGATGTACCATTTGCTGGAATTACAGTGTTGTTTGGAGGTGATTTTCGTCAGACTTTGCCAGTGGTGCCAAGAGCTTTGAGACAAGAGACTGTGGCTGCATCTATTGCAAGATGTGCAATTTGGAGATATGTGGAAGTCCTTTATTTGACTCAAAATATGAGGTTGGAAAGAACTCCTGAAAGTGAATTGCATGCTGCTTGGCTGTTGGAAATTGGTGCAGGGGCTAACTTGGATGAGGTTGGGAAAGCCCAAATTCCAGAAAATATGTGCTGCCATCCAAGCACTATGGACAAGCTGATTCAACATGCCTATCCTGACATTCACCTGGGCAACAAACCAAATCAATACTTTTTGGACAGAAGTATTTTGTGCTGCAAGAATAATGATGTGGATGGGATCAACAAAGTGGTCCTTGACATGATGCCAGGCAGAGAAAAAGTTCTTTTCAGTGCAGATTCAGTTGATTTGGAGAATGAGGCTCAGGATGCATACCAGCCTTACCCAGTGGAATATCTGAACTCTCTAAATGTCAGTGGATTGCCATTGTCCAAGTTGGCATTGAAAATAGGATGTCCAGTCATGCTTCTGAGGAATCTGGATCCTGCTAGGGGACTGTGCAATGGGACCAGAATGATTGTTAGGGACATGAAAAACAGAGTTGTCAAATGTGAAATCATTTCTGGGGATGAAAGGTTTGCTGGGAAGGTTGCCTTGATACCAAGGATTACCCTTCAGCCATCAGCTGAGAATTTGCCCATCCCTTTGAAAAGTGTTAGGAACCGATCCTAGCATCTAATTTTCGGTTTTATTCATTGGGTGATCAGGCATCACTCTGCAACATTGGCACAAGGTCTGGGACCTTAGGAAGACTCTAGGAACACTTCGCGTGGGTCAGCGCATGGCAGCGCTCACTAGAAGACAGGACGGTGGTTGGTTGAGCCAACCAAGGATATAAATAGCACAGGGGATCAGACCCTGAGTGATGGCGCCTCGGGATCACATCAACGCATCAGTGCATCAGCGCATCATCAGGTCAAGTCATCAGAAGGATACCAATGCTTGATATGGCAGGAGACACACCTATGGGGATCACGGGAAGCCTGGGAGGTAACGCGTCCTATAATGGAAGCCTAGGACAGTCTGTGGGAAGTCCGGACATCATGGGAATGGGCCAGGCCTGGTCTATTAAACAGTTGACAGGTGGCAGCGCCCAAGAAGCATGGATACAATAGGACGCACAGCAAGGCAGGGAGTTAAGGTGGTCGCGGCTGTGGGAGTGCCGATGGGACATGGTGGCTAGGGGTCTACTAGGAGGAGTATATAAGGACCTTGGTAGACAGTTGGAGTCTCTTTAGACTCTAGATGGTTTATCTTACGCTCTGTATATGGGCCTAGGTTACTGTTTATTGTAGTCTTAATACATTCTCTTCCCCCTCTCCTTCTATCCCTTCTCTGCGAGGCTTGTGGGTTTGTGTTAGGAGTGTGAGCTTGTAACAAAAAGAAGACAATTTCCTATCAGGCTGGCCTTTGCTATGACAATCAACAAGTCTCAAGGGCAATCTGTGAAGATTGTGGGTTTAAATCTGCAGACAGATGTGTTTTCACATGGGCAGTTGTATGTTGCTTTGTCAAGGTGTACTTCTGGAAGGAGGATAAAAGTATTATTGCCAGAGCAAAATGAAACCAAAAAAGTACCTAACATAGTATATAATGAGATCTTACAAGGTTTGAATTTGTGATTTGCAATCTGTAGATGCATAGTAGCTCTAACTATATAATAAACTAGACCTTTCTCAAATGTATGCCTGAGGTCAACTTTAAGCTTTGATACTGTTAGACAACCAAATACTGCAGGATTAGCAATGGCTCAACTTTGATCCTTCTGATGAAATACTTCAGTCAAACTCATTGGTTGACCAACACAACTATTTGCATCAAAAGAAAATACTGCAGTATCAGCAATGACCCAACTTTGATCCTTCTGATGGAATACTTCAGTCAAACTCATTGGTTGACCAACACAACTATTTGCATCAAAAGAAAATACTGCAGGATTAGCAATGACCCAACTTTGATCCTTCTGATGGAATACTTCAGTCAAACTCATTGGTTGACCAACACAACTATTTGCATCAAAAGAAAATACTGCAAGATTAGCAATGACCCAACTTTGATCCTTCTGATGGAACACTTCAGTCAAACTCATTGGTTGACAAACACAACTATTTTTTGCATCAAAAGAAAATACTGCAGGATTAGCAATGACCCAACTTTGATCCTTCTGATGGAATACTTCAGTCAAACTCATTGGTTGACAAACACATCTGTTCCATGATCCAGCATCAAAGCCAAAACTGCAGGAATTTCTCTCCATGGCTATTGAAATCTGGAATCTGAAATGGGAGGAAAATGACAGAAATCAGCAGATATGACCAGGGTATAGTCAGTTGCTACAGGGCACTTGAACTCACATTCCAGTCATGACTGCAATAAATGATGATACTGGGATTTTTGAACTCATTAAGTAGTGGGTTTTGAGATAGAATTAACAGTGGGATTTGTCATGATGTTAAGCAGTGGGATTCAGCATTCAATTCAGTAGTGGTATTTGCAGGGATCTGGGGGTGTGCTCCTGGCAAGCTAAAGAGACAAGTTGACAGTGCAGTTCAAGCAACATGAGAACCACACCAGCTATATAGATTTCAAAGATGGTCAGAAGAGGGTAGCTAACACAGTGAGCTCCAAAAGAGCAACCCACACACCACATGGCCACCAGGGGAGGGACAACAGTGAGGAGCTCCTGTGGAGCTCCTCACTGTTGTCCCTCCCTTGGCCACAGGCCCCCCCCCCCCAGGGCGCTCCGTGTGCGGAGTGCCCTGGAGTTCCTCACTGTTGTCCCTCCCTTGGCCACAGGCCCCCCCCCCCCCCTGCCCGCAGGGCATCAAACTAAGTAGATATTGTCAGACATCAGCAAACCTTGGGGTTTCCCACAATCATCTGTAGTGACTGTAGTGAGTCAGTAGTGTTAGTAGCTCCCATAGTCACAGAGGCAGTGGTAGAGATTTTGTAGTAGTGCTGCAGTAAGCTATAGATATTCCATAGTTCCATAGATTGTGGTAGTGTACTATAGCACTGTAGTGACCATAGCACCATAGCACCACAAGTGCCCATAGTGCCCATAGTGAATCTGAAGTGAAACTGCAGTAATCTGTAGTGCAAGTAGACTCCTTGTAGACTCTGGCAGACTCCTGCAGACTCCCCACACACCTCAGTAGAGCATATCCAAGAATTTTTTTCAAGTCCAACTTTGTCATTATCTGGTCAGGCAAATTAATAATGTTAATGAATATTAATTTTTTACACACCACTCTGAATACTTTGCCCTTCCTGTCAGCATTGTAGGGCTCTATGGGACTTTGTGAGGCGCTGTGGCTTATTGATACAGTTATTCACTTGGACTGACCAGACCCAGCAGACTACCGTAGACTACCATAGACTACCAGAAGACTGTGGCAATATGTGAAGCTCTGCAAGGCTCTGTAGCTTATTTGTACAGTTATTTATTTGGACTGTCACAGACTACCATAGACTACCATAGACTACCACTTATCTGTACAGTTATTTATGCAGACTGTCACAGACTGTGGGAGTACTGCACAGTGCTGCATAGAATGTATACATATCTTCTGAGTCCTATGGGGCTCTGTGGGGTCTGGATAATCACTATAGCTGTCTGCCATCACTTGTCATTTGGATAAACATGAGTAACTTAGGAACTACTGATTGACAGCATTCCTACCATCAACAAAAGTTGTGCGCCTTCTTCCATACTACAACTTTTGTCACTAGCAAACGCCTAGATTTGTAGAACCTGACTTGGAAAATAGTATTTAGTTGAGTGAATGCATTGGCAAGACTAAGTCCAATGCAGAGGATGTAGGATATATGTGTTCTTAATACCAATATGACAATGGCAGTTTGGTGTAATGGTTTGTATCGCATCAGCTGTGCTTTTAAGGTTGTGGGTTCAATCCTGGTCAGGTGCAAATTATTTATGTTCATGTAATGCTTTAATTTACTTATATAATTGATAACATATGTACTATATATAGATATATAGATATATAGATTAGATTAGATTAATTGGTGACTAATATGTATAGTATAACTGATGACATAATATAGAATATAATCTGTCACAGAAAAAATATTTTTACATGGACTATCACAGAGAGTATGGTAGTACTCTGTAGAGTTTGGTAGTGCTCCATAGACATGGTAGGGCATGGCAGCTACTACAGCTGTACTAGTCTATGAATAGTCTGCATAGACTGTAGCAGCTACCATAGTCTACCATAGTCTACCGTAGTACTATGGTAGGACTACACAGCATGTAGACCTTTTCTACCAGCACTATGGCCACTATGGACCACTATGGACCCTATGTAGTACTACCATAGCTATAGTAGTACTATGTAGAGACCCCCCAAGTTTGCTGATGGACACCAGTTTGATTACACAAATATGTGATCAAATCTGCATGTTTAGATGGCATAGACTGAGCAGTAATCTGAGTTTTGAGTTTTATCTGTGGGAAAAAGCAAGTACTTGATGTAACAAGTTGCTGTCACACCAGTTAAAGATCCCTATGTGCAATAAAGTGTTGAGAAGCACTTAGTAAAAGTGCTAACACAGAGCTTAAATATGAGATCAGACTTTCATGTCTGGCTCAGGCCTTTTGCACAGTGGTTAAGGTGATTTCAACATTATCCACATAATCCTGTTCAAAGAACTGGTCATGAGCATTCATCAAGGCTGTCTGTGTTGAAATCTATTGATGGCAGTGCAGACCAAGGCTTAGTAAGCAGGAGACTTACTTAATACTGTTTATAGTTGTTTGAGGGTGTTTAAGAGCTAGAGGCTCAACTAACAGTGAACAGAGGCAATAACTGTGTTATTGAATGAGGGCATAAGGCCCTCCTTATATACATGTGGGCCAGAGTACATTAGGACTACCTAGGGTAATGCCAGCAGAGTGCTACTGAGGTTAGTGCTAGTTGGCAACTGGGTGTAGTGCCAGGTGGTGCTTTGCTGGCAGTATCTACTCTGAGTATGAACTCTATAATTTCTGTCAATGATTTATATTAAGGGTTTATTTAGTGTCTCATTAATTATTATAGTACATGAAGCTGTGGGTTCAATCCAGTTCCACCATTACTGCAATTTTTATTCCTCCTTTCAAACACCCATCTAAGCAAACACTTTCCATCTATCAGAAACTGAAATATATCCCTATATTGTCAAGGACAGCCAAAGTACCACAATTACCTCCTCATAAACAAATTCATCCACAAGGACACACTGAAATCCCATATAACACTCAACCAAAGTATCTTCCCAAATATTGACACCTCTTCTTTGATCTAGGGGACTTACCCATGTTTCAAGAAGCTGAATTACATTACCTCCCAGCACCAGTTCACCCTTACTACCACTATGACAATGTCTATCACAGGGTTTGGTTATGACAAACCTTTCCAGAAGCATCAGAAGTGTTGCAATGGAGTGATGTATGTTATCAAGAAGCACAGACTCACAGATGATGATGATAGTGATTGTGATATGTATGAGTACTGTGTAGTAAACTTTGACCCCCTTGAAAAAAGAATATATACATTTGATCCAGTAATAAGTGTAGTCTGCAGTCTATGTGGACTCCACGCTATACTAATCTGAGGGTGAGTCCATGCAAAAAGCATGGTGTGGACTCCATGTGGACTCCACATAGACCAAGTCTGGACTCCACATGGATTTTCCATTTTATTGTGGAATTTGCCTGGAGTCCACATGGAGTCCACCTGGACTGTTAGGAACCGATCCTAGCATCTATTTTTTGGTTTTATTCATAGGGTGATCAGGCATCACTCTGCATCACTGGAGCAAGGTCTGGGACCTTAGGACGACTATAGGAACACTTTGCGTGGGTTAGCGCTTGGAAGTGCTCACTAGAAGACAGGACGGTGGTTGGTTGAGCCAACCAAGGATATAATTAGCAAGGAGGGATCAGACCCTGAGTGATGGCACCTCGGGATCACATCAGCGCATCACTAGGATCAGCCACAGGGACGGCACAGGGGCTTGGAGGCTTGTTAAGGCAGGAGGATCACCAGTGGGGATTGCGGGAAGCCTGGGAGGTAGCGTGGCCCATTATGGAAGTCTAGAGCAGTCCGCAGGAAGTCTGGACATCATGGGAAAGGGCCAGGCCTGGTCTATTAAATGATGGACAGGTGGCAGCACCCAAGATGCATGGACAATAGGATGCGCAGCAAGGCATATGGTCTGGGTGCATATGGCTGTGGAGGTGCCAATGGGACTTATGGTGGCTAGGGGTCTCTAGGAGGAGTACATAAGGGCCTTGGTAGATAGCTGGAGTCTCTTTAGACTCTAGATGGTTTCTCTTACGCTCTTGTAGGAGCCTAGGTTATCATTCTTAGTAGTTCTAATACATTCCCTTCCCCCCTCTTCTCTACCCTCTCTCCTCTGCAAGGCTTGTGGTTAGGTTGTGAGCGTGAGCTTGTAACATGGACAGGTGGCTTAGTGTAATGTACTGGCTGGCTGGCAGGCAAAATATTTCATGATGATGTTCAGGAACAGCTGCATTAGCTGTATCTTGAAAAGAAATAGCACAAGATAATAATTTATTGATCATGAATTGATCTAATCTTGTTCTTCTATCCATTTTTCCAATATCAACTGGATTTTTGTCACCATAGACACTATCTGGTCCAATCACAGGTTGAGGTCTTGATGGACCTGGAGATGGTAATTGATAATCTCCAAATAATTCCTTTTCTATTTGATTTTCATTGTCTGAATCACTTTCTGAATTGTCTTTTGGTTCTTTTTCACTAATAGAACTTTCTGATTCACTATCAGAACTATATGATGGTTAGGCTTTTCTGACATTGGACAATTGTTACAATTTGATCTTATCTTATCTCTTATCTCGGAGAGCTCGGATCTCTTATGGGGTTATTGGAGATCTTATCTTCCGGATTACATAAGCGGACTGCGGGTCAGCATGAGGTGGAGGTGAGGTGGTCAGGTGATGGATTAGTAAGAGGGGTGAGGCTTTGGGTATATAGTCTTGGTTGTAGCATCAAGAGCCCCAGGCTCTTGATTGTCATAGTTGTAGACTGTGCAACAGAGTTTTTTTTCTCTACCCTTTCCCTTCTTCCTCTGATCATGCAACCTGGTCTACCAACGTTGTGGCAACAATGGAGTTTTGTTTTATATAATGGTTAATTAAATATGCCATGTACAAACTTGAACATAATTTTTGCAACAATATTCCTTTACCACATAGTAAGACTACTTGGAACAATATACTGCTTGGAAAAACATGAATACCAAGCATTTCCATTTATCATAGGTACCCTTGAGAAGTAAACCATAATAAAGCAGGTAAAAAATTAGAAGATGTAACAACAATGGGAACATGGGAGAGGGATCTGTGCATTACAAGAGTCAGGATCAAATTAAGTATATATTGTCAGACACCAGTTTGATTACACAAATACACAATCAATTCTGCATGGTTAGATGGCATAGACTGTGCAGTAATCTGAGTTTTGAGTTTATCCACATAATCCTGTTGAAAAAACTGGTCATGAGCATTCATCAAAGCTGTCTCAACATGCTCTCTTTCCCAAAATGCTTGTTTAGCAATTATAACAATTGCTAAAAAATGTTAACATGAATCAGTCTGATGAAGGAAAGAATAGTTTACCAACTAAGACTTGACAATGGGATGGCTGATAATGCCAAATTCAATGAATGATCCTTGAAGAAAACTTGAATTATAACCATATGGAATGCACTTTGTTCAAATATCTTTGCCCCAAATGCATGAATCACAGAGAGCTGATAATAGATATCATGAGAATTGAATCTGATGCAGGTGAACAAGCATACAAGCTGAAGATCAATTATTTTACTTGAAGAAAAGTGAGTAATATCACTCACCATCTATACATAGGAAATATCAGAAGAGTCCTCAGGATCAAATGGACAGTCACTCACTTTCTGTTATGGCATCAGATGTCAGGAGTGTCCCTGGTATCAAATGGGCACTACTCACTTCCTGTTGGTCATGGAAGAGAGTCCCCAGAATCAAACAGGCACTGACACTCACATACTGCATCATGGAATGAAATGTCAGGAGAGTCCATGGCATCAAGGGGGCACTGTCACTCACTGACTGTTGGTCACAGCATCAGATGTCAGGGGGGTCCCTGGCATCAATGAGGTACTGTCACTCACTGACTGTTAATCATGGAATCAGATGTCAGGAGAGTTCCTGGCATCAAATGGGTACTGTCACTCACTGACTTGTTCATGAGATCAGATTTCAGGAGAGTCCATGGCATTAAATGGGTACTGTCACTCACAAACTGTTGGTCATGGGATCAAATGTCAGGAGTGTCCCTGGCATCAAATGGGTGCTGTCACTCACAAACTGTTTGTCATGGGATCAGATGTCAGGAGAGTCCCTGGCATCAAGTGGGCATTGTCACTCACAAACTGTTGGTCATTGGATCAAATTTCAGGAGAGTCCCAGTCATCAAGTGGGCACTGTCACTCACTGCCTGTTGGTCATGGCATCAGATGTCAGGAAAGTCCCTGGCATCAAATATGCACTGTGACTCACATACTGTTGGTAATGGAACCAGATGTCAGGAGAGTCAGTGGCATCAAATGGGCACTGTCACTTACTTTCTGTTGGTCAAGACATCTGAGAGTTCCTGGCATCAAGGGGGCACTGTCACTCACTGCCTGTTTGTCACAGCAGGAGGGTGAGTCCCTGTCATCAAATGGACATTGTCACTCACTTCCTGTTGGCCATGGGATCAGATGTAAGGAGGGCCCCAGGCATCCAGTGAGCACTCTCACTCACTGCCTGTTGGTCATGGTATCAGATGTCAGGAGAGTCCCTGTCATCAAGCAGGTACTGTCACTCACTTCCTGTTCACTGTTACTCAATGACTGTTGGTCATGAGGTCCAATGTCAGGAGACTCTGTGACATCAAGTAGTCACTCACAAACTGCTTGTCAAGGGATTGGATGTCAGGAGTCCCTTGAATCAAATGGGCACTGTCACTCACGTTCTGTTGGTCATGGAATCAGATGTCAGGAGTGTCCCTGGCATTAAATGGGCAATGTCACTCACTGACTGTTGGCCATGGGGTCAGATGTCAGGAATGTCCTTTGGCACTGTCCCTCACAAACTGTTGGTCATCAGATCAGATGTCAGGACCCTCACATTAAGGGGGCACTGTCACTCACATACTGTTTGTCATGGGATCAGATGTGAGGAGATTCCCTGGTGTCAAATGTGCACTGCCACTCACTGACTATTATGGCATCAGATGTCAGGAGAGTCCCTGGTATCAGGTAGGCACTGTCACTCACTTTCTTTTGGTCATGCCAGAAGAGTAAGTCCCTGGCATCCAGTGGGCACTGTCACTTACATACTGTTGGTCATTGGATCAGATGTCAGAAGAGTCCCTGGTATCAAGCAGGCACTGTCACTCACTTTCTGTTCATCATGGAATCAGGTCAGGAGTCCCTGGCATCAAATGGGCACTGTCACTCACTTTCTGTTGGTCATGGGATCAAATATCAGGAGTGTCCCTGGCATCAAATGGGCACTGTCACTCACTCCTGCCTGTTTGTCATGGGATCAGATGTTAGAGGAGGCCCTGGCATCAAGTGGGCACTGTCACTCACTCCCTGTTGTTCATCAGGAGAGTCCCTGGTATCAAGTGGGCACTGTTACTCACAAACTGTTTGTCATGAGATCAGGTGTCAGGAGAGCCCCTGGCTTCAAATGGGCACTGTCACTCACTTCCTGTTGGTCATGGCATTAGATGTCCCTGACATTAAATGGGCACTCTCACTCACAACCTGTTGGTCATGGGATCAGATGTCAGGAGAATCAAATGGGCAATGCCACTCACTGACTGTTGGTCATTGGATCAGATGTCAGGAGAGTGGCATCAGGTGGGCACTGTGACTTGCATACTGTTGGTCATGGGATCTGATGTTAGGAGATTACCTGGTATCAAGTAGACTGTCACTCACATACTGTTGGTAGCAGGATCATGTCAGGAGTGTTCCTGGCATCAAGTGGGCACTGTCACTCACTTTCTGTTGGTCATCATCAGATGTCAGGAGAGTTCCTGGCATTAAATGGGCACTGTCACCCACTTTCTGTTTTTTGTGGGATCAGAAGGAGTGTCCCTGGCATCAAGTGGGCACTGTCACTCACATACTGTTGGTCACAAGATCAGATGCCAGAAGATTTCCTGACATACTCTCACTCACTGCCTGTTGGGATCAGATGTCATGAGAGCCCCTGGCATCAAGTGGGCACTGTCACTCACTTTCTGTTGATCATGGATGTCAGGAGAGTCCTTGGCATAAAATGGGCACTACCACTCACTGACTGTTGGTCATGGCATCAGATGTCAGGAGTGTCCCTGGCATCAAATGGGCGCTGTCACTCACTGCCTGTTGGTCATGACATCAGATGTCAGGAGTGTCCCTGGAATCAAGTGGACACTGTCACTCACTTCCTGTTAGTCATGGGATCAGGTGTCAGGAGGATCCCTGGCATGAAATGGTCAATGTTACTCACTGCCTGTTGGTCATGGGATCAGATGTCAGGAGAGTCCCTTGCATCAAGTGGGCACTGTCACTCACATTCTGTTGAGATCAGATGTCAGGAGAGCCCCTGGCATCTAGTGGGCACTGTCACTCACTTCCTGTTGGCCATGGGATCAAATGTCAGGAGAGTGGTATCAAGTGGGCACTGTTACTTACTTTCTGTCAGTCATGGCATCAGATGTCAGGAGAGTCACTGGCATCAAATGGGTACTGTCACTCACTGCCTTGTTGGTCATGACATCAGATGTCAGGAGCCTGGCATGAAATGGGTGCTGTCACTCACTGCCTATTGGGCAAATGTCCAGAGAGTCTGGCATCAAGTGGGCAATCTCACATGCTGTTGACCATGGGATCAGATGTCAAGACCCTGGCAGAGAACAAACCACTATCACTCACTCTCTGTTGGTAACTATATGATAAGACTGATCAGGCATTGCAAATGACACTGACCAACTGTTTATTAAGCCAGTTGATCAATTCTTTTACAAAATGTTAACATCACTTACTCCCTACACATTCTCAGATCAGCCCATGGAAAGGGTAATTGTACTACTGCCACTCACTTGCTGTAACATCCATTAGACTGCTTATTAGCTTGACTTTTTGCATCATTCACCCACTATATTAAATTAATAAGCTTGAATGATAAACATATTTATCACCCACATTTTCCAAATTCTATTAAAAATCACAAGATAGTATTCATATACACTTCATTACCTTCCATGTGAAGACACTCACATCCTATAAACAATGCATAAGATATATGACATAATACTATGGAGATATAGTCACATTATATTTCCCCTTCCCCATATTTTGTCATTGTTTTTCATTATGAGATTGACATACCTTTGTGGACTGTCTATGCTATAATTATCCTGTCACAAAGTAGAACACCTTTTACTTACCCAAAAATATGGAAAATGTGACAACACAACCTGAAGAATCAATCCCAATTCAAGTTTCATGCTCAAAACATTTCTACAATGCTGGTGATCACATCATGTGCTGGTCATGATAGTAGAGGGTCTCACTCAAGAGCATTTTTGACACAGAGATTCAAGTTGTTTGCCTGAGTTGAGACAAAGAGATCATGCAAACTGGTATTGTCAATTGCTTGAGCTGTTTTCTCTGTCAGCTCAGGACAATTTTTTTCAGCCAAGTGCATCTCTAGTAATACAGGCTCAACAATTTATAACAAATTTAAATAGATCTTATTGCTCACCTTCCAACTTCACAAATGCCTTTGGGGGGTGAGCTGTATTCATTACTCTATACAGGTAAACTTCCTGAAAATTTTTTTCAGCATTTTCTGTGGCCCTTTCCCACTTAACCTGTCCATCTTCCATGTCAGTAAGTTTACCCCATTCTTGTATGACTTGTCCGTCAAACTTGGTGAACACCAGTACCAAAGGAACTGTGATTCTATCAATAAACTGTGAGTGGAATAACTGCCAATATACCTCCAGTCCCCTTGCTGAAGAACTGCAGCTCATTATGTGCTAGAGGGCGAGGACTATCCATGGGGATACAGTACCTATGGCAGCATGCATAAGATGAAACATGAACAGATTATAAAAGTACCAAATTGCATGTAATTGATCTTTGAGATGTATTGTCATTGATTTCTTCTGAATAAACCTCCAAACATTGACCATCTCATCCTCAGAACCAGCCTCAAAGCCCTGTGAGTCATGGAAGATGAAGTTGCTTCCAGGATATGTAATCTGGTGCTCAATATCATGTATACCCCTCTGAAAGATAGTTCTAAGAAGTAATGGCAGTCAAAGTGCACAAGCCAGCCCACCTCTATTGATGACTGCAAATGAGTGTCAGACTTTTCCCCCTGAAACCATTGCTTTAAATGTGCCAATCCCTTGGGCTTAAGTAGACTTCCATCCTTATCATATATGATGGGCTTTGTACCCTGTGCCACACCACAAACTTTCTCAAGGATGGTTGTCTTGCCTGCATTAGCTCTCCCAATGACAAGGATTCGGAAGTGAGGGCATGCATATCGATCCTTAAGCATCTTCATCATTTCTGGGCCTTCAACTATTGTAATTATGTCAGAATTCCATAGCTTCCAGTACAAACATTCAAACTGACCCTTTGCACTGGCTTGTGCATCCTGAAGATGTGCAGTCTCAGACATGACTGAGTTTACAGTGAAATTGTATGTGAAATCTGGCCTAGGAGCAAGTTGAGGAGGGTAAACATATATAGACATGCAGATGTTACCCGTAATTCTCAGAAAATCAAACAGTCAAATAGTACCCGTATCGAAAGGATGTGCGAAGAAAGAAGTGTCTGGTACTAGAGTGGTTGACAAGAACACCAAAAACTGTGCCGCAGGAAGACTCTGATACTTGTGCGTCGAGTTACGCAAGTGTAAGCAGTTGGTCGGAGGCAAGGCTGTGCGAGTCACGGTGTCACGCACTTGTGACTCATGTCAGGGAACAGATCAAGCGCCATTTATTTGACGCTCTGAAGCGTCAAGACGAACCATGCACGAATCGAGCATGTACGTCTGCAGGCTCATTTGCCGCTTACTGCAAACAAGGAACCTTATCGCAAGTTTATAAGCAAGGAGGGTTTGTTACCGTTGAAACGTTGACGATTCAGGCGACCCGCGAGCGAGATAAACGACTAAAGTCTTCCCCAGCTCAAACGGACCCTCAGTGACATCGGGACACATCCTGGCATGCATACACCGATGATCCACTATGTGGTTCGTACCATCTTAACCTTTGGATGACGAACGAGCAGGGAAACCTGTCGTAAGCCCATCCAACCCTCGATTTCGTCATTTACTAAACTTACCATCCCTTTGACGGTGGATCTGTGCTACAAAAGTTAAATTGTTTTTTGACCAGAATCCGAACAAAGGTGCTCAGAAAGCCAACGGGTCGCCAATGTAAGGGAGCCTAGTAGCAGGCGGGTGCACTCTGGTCATACTATTCGAGTTATTCTTACATACGTCCCGCCACACACCCTGATGAAATTCGGGAAGTTGAACACCTGGAATTATGTGAGGCTCAGGTTTCCCACACGCGGGGTTCTCTCCACCTAACAGTTGCGAGAATTTGCCTTCTCGCCACCCAAATAGTCATGAACATGAACGCCGCCTCTGGCACACTCACACACGAGGCGCTAAACGACATCATTCCTTTTCTCTCGGTGATGCCCCTTTCGCGCTTGGGGATGTGACTCTTGATTTATTTGCGAACATGACCCTCTGGAACAATTCTATATGCCAATCCATGTCTAATTACCCCTTCCGAGTTTGTCCAACCGAACCAACCATTTTAGGTTTAACGTTACCCCTGGGGTAGATCCGGATGTTGAAGGATCGCGGCAACCGTCGTCGTCGAAAGCAAAAAAAAAAACTGCTTGAACTGTGTGGCAGGAAAGGTGGTGGTTCAGTCACATATTTCGTAGTTGAAGAATTTACGCAAGGGACTTGTATGGCGCCAGTTGATAACAACGACAGTGCCCTGTGAGGGCGCCCCGCACTGGTGCTCTACTCTCGCAACAGGTTTAGATTTACTATGATTGTTATACTTATTTAATATATATGATTTTCGCACAATATATAAGCGTCCATCAACCATACCACTTCTCATTTCCCTTCATGAAATCCTCAAGCAGGGCACATTGTACCCGACGTTCTTTGCACAGCGCAGCAATATCCTTCATCGTTTCCCGAAACGCAACAAACATAAACCCTCCACACACATCCAATCTCTGCAGTTTCGTACAACCCACGTAGTCAGCTGCCGGGCCAGTCCGCGATGAGATAAGATCGCGCAACAGATTCATGTCGTTGCTGGCAAGATGAGAAACGGTGATATCCAGCGATACCATGCGACGTGCTAGCTGTTCACATCCGGGCTCTCTTGAAGCAATAAGCTGCTGGAAGGCAAGTCCAATATCGCAGATGGTATAAAGCTCTAAATGAACGAGGTTCGGAGTATGTTTGATGATTTCTCCAACTGTGGCTGCTTGGGCTATTTCGATATGGAGGCGCAAGATGTCGCAGGAGGATCTGCGCAGAAAGGGTAGGACGAGGTCCAAGGAGTTTGTATAGCAATCGTAAATGGTGAGTTCCTCGAGTGCGGGAGTGTTAAAAAAGGGCAACCAGTTGGGATGGCAATGCAGCCTGGTCATCCTGGGCAGGACGACACCAGGGGGAGCAGGACCATAGTATGCACAGATCAAGGTGAGCTGCTCCAATTGCACCATCTGTGGCAGAGCGGCGATGAAATTATAGGCACCTTTTTCGAACCGGAACAGACGAACGTCCGTCAAGTTTGACCAATCGAACGTCCAGTTGGCGATGTCATGCATGTGGACGGTTTTTAAACATGGCGCGGTTCGGAACACGTCATGTAATGGTTCGGATGCGCACACCAAGTGGTTCAGGTGAACCGCTCGTAGTAGAGGAAGATGATCCTTGGCACGAGTCAACAGCAACAGATCCGAGGGTGTATGGACGTCAAACAATACGCTGTGCCAGCGCATCGACTCGTCAATTAGCATTTCCAGGATATGACGTATATCGTCCCCTGCTAGAGGGGGATAGTTGGATATGGGGTATAACAATCTTATTTCGAAACAGAACGGAGCTGTCGCGTTGCGCTGGAGGAAGAGTTGGACGAGGCCCCTAAAACGGTTCAGAGTGCCGTGGGGTCTCCTGGGATATGTGATTGATATTGTGCTCCAGAAATTGGGAATCATAGATAGGAATATGGCTCTCCAGGCTGAACAGATGTGGCCAAGGAACCAAGGGAATGACGCCGGGTCACATGCTGAGAAGGTCGAAGAGAATGATGCAAAGATTTGTTGAATGATTTCTGTTGGGAGATCCGTCGCTGCACCCGCGCGACGTTGGGCGCCATCCTGTGCGCGTGCTCGGCAGAGACGGGGGAGAAGTTTTTGGACCGTGTGGTATAGACGCGGCATGCGTGCGCGTGGGACTTGAACCAAATATCATATCACCTCTCCCAAGTCCGAATCCATTGACCGTACACAATCCCTTTCCAAGCACTGCAAATTCTTGTAACGTAAAGTCGAATTCCGTTTATCATAATATCTAATGGCACCTCGCCGATCAAGCAGTTGCCGTCCATGTCAAACCCTGCACACAAGCAAGTTTCCAAAAGTAGATTTTCTGTGACACTTCATATAGTCATCGATGAAGAGCTCCACGATGCGATATTGGTACGACAGTAGAACCTTATGGAGCAAGCGGGGTGACAGTATAAAGGTCTCCTTTGTCGACACAAAACCCTGTCTCGTTCTAGTCGTGGTTGAGGATCATGCAACCATTGCGCATTTCGATTTGCGCGCTAATACCTTTGGTCCTGCCTCAGTGAAGCCCTCCCCTCCTCTTTTTTGGCACACCAGACGCACCATGTCTATACTCTGGGTCGATTTCGCTGTGTAGCTTTTCCCAAGCAGGCAATTTGTACGTAAAAGGAGTCTCCACATCAAAAGGTCCGTATGTTGTGATTTCGTAAATATACACTGAATCTGCTCCACAGGTTAGGAACTATCAACTACACGAGTGGGAGTTTTGAAGCCCCAGTTTTCGCCCCTTGCTACAAGGCCGTACCCCTTTGATGACTTGGCTCACTGTGTTCACGTACCAGACCTCAACTGGGTGGATAACGGAAATGACAAAATGGTTAGCGGATCCATTATACTTATGTAATGTGCACAACCTAACAACGATTTGGAACAGGTCAGTGGGAAATGAGTTGTAGTGCTTTACAAAAGTGCAGGATCATGTGGATGTCCTGTGACCGAAAATAGTAAACGAAGCTTTGATGCGCTACATTCACCCAGGTGAACGCGCCTCGGACCGTATATGCGGGCAGCGTGGAACCGTCCAATGTAGTACGTTGAGGTCGTTGCTCAGCGCTCTGGTATTACCCTGGACAACCGGGCAAATCTCGATAAAAACAATAGAGTTTAGGTTGCGTCATGTTTTCAGGGGGGTGCCTTGCAAGGAACTGATTTTAATACAGCACGCACCATGTCCATTCGCGACCTCCCACGACAGATCGCTAACACCAGCCTGGAAATTTTGAATGTCGTAAGCCAAGAAGCAACCGCAGACTATAAAGTTTTCTTGCTTGTTCGACACGGACTCCAGAGTTCTGCTCACGTTCAAGCATCATGCGCGCTTTCGTCTGCTACCTGTCATTGCTTCTTTGTGCACTCCCTGTTCTGTCTGCGAGATACCATATCCGCAGTCCGCTAGGAAATTGTATTGTCAGCACTGACAGGGACAAGCCGGGTTCTCGAGTCATAACAACTCGCGGTTGTCCTTCTGACACGGTCCGTAGACCAAGCTAACCCATTGAAGCAACTCACATTATAACAGGTTGTGAATGTTGATGCACCTATCGATCCGCACGCTACCACCTTTGGTCCTGTGACAGGGAAGTTTGGGCTGTATATTGGCAGAAGCAAGGTCTGTTGTTGTTGCGCTTGATCTCGTAAATCCAATTCTGACCTCGAGACCATTCCATATATAGAATGGGAAGTATCTTGAATGGGTTGGGACGCCATACGAGTGGCAGTTCTCCCCCGTTGGCATAAATCCATACCATACGTAAGGTCCTGTTGACAAATCAAGTTGGCCTTCGCTTATCATAATGCACTAGTATCCACGTACCAGAACGTAACGAATTCTGGGAAGATGCCCATACCGTCAGTTTCATCCCGTCTCCATTATAATGTCTACAGACTGACAATGATTCTGTACAGGTCGAAATTGGCAAATCAAAGGAGATATGGTACTTTGCAAAAGCATAAAAATCGCTTCTCGATTTTTCGTGTCGTCACTATGGACATATATACCTCCTTAAATGAGAACGAATCTTACCTGCAGGACCCTAGCGTTTTATTCCACTGGCTGAATGAACACCTAAATCGGAACAACCAGATGGCCGACTAGTCGTTCACGCAGCTGAAAAAATTGCCGTGTTTGATGTTCATGGTTTATTTAGCATATTGACAGTTGGGACGGTATCTCGAATCATTATTAGGCCTGTTTGACTCTTCTCGCAATATCGACCGCGGTGAGAGGCTGGAAAGTTCATATTTGGACCTGCTCCCATATTACACGTTCAAGTGAAATGCGCGGAGCGTGAAGATAGTTATTTTAAATGTTACTTTTAAAGCACCCTCCAAGAGGAGGTAGTCTTCTATCAAGATCGACAGGTGCAGTTGGCTCGTGAACGCGTGAACGGTCGTGGTAGTTACATATGTATGTAAACGTCACTTTTCGGCATCCCATCGCTTGCTCCATCACTCTCGCGTCTGACCAACGCGTCGTCCCAAATCGGGGAAATGATCAGTCAGTAATGAAAGAACAAGATAAAGGTAGACACATGGAATGCCTGACCAACTCGCCCACTCGACGCTGTTTTTTCATCCTGCTTTGCATCATCCATGCTCGTGTGGAAGCATTGAGAGATGCGAGTTCGATCCTCGCGGGAGTACCACCATTTTTTGGCTTGATGTGTGAGAACGAGCGCAGTTCTGGTCTTAGCGCCAACCAGACAGGATGTGGTTACCGAAAAAATAGCATCCGTTTCTAACCTCACCTCTCCCCATAGTTCGAGCAACGGTTATGGTGGACCACAGGTTCGAATCTAAAGAGCCCCTACATCACTCGGAGTGGACAGACAAATCGAGATAGCGGCCTCGTATTAGCGCCCCTTCACATCGCGTTCCAAACTTTTACAGAACGGTCCAGCGTAATGGGTCCTATTCTGCGCGCACGATTCACTGGATGATCGTCCTCCTCATCCTCGTCACTGTCCCCTGCCTCTCGGTCATAAAAATGTCTCGATCCAGACGCCGAGAGTAGGAATGGAAAGCAGGGATTAAATGCCACGGAACCGATTGCATCCGAGTGTGCATTGAATTGAAATGACGGGAATGAAACGGAGTTTAGATCTACACTCGCGTTTTGGTCATCATTGGCTTCCATTCCTCCAAGGCTGAGGTCAAACACAGATATCCTACCAGTCTTGATGGATCATTAATCATTTACGAGCCGAGTCACGGATGATAATTTCAAAAACCCACCTGATCCCCAACGGATAGCCATCTTCCTGTGATATCCACATCAAACAACATCTTTTGGTTATAGCTTATATCACGCGCTCGGATAGCTTCTTCGTTCATATCTTGGTACGTTTGGAATATGCGATAAGGAGGATTCGAAGTACCAGAATCGACGGCGCGTAAATCCCATGCGTAAATCCGCCCATGAGAAGCTCTGCCTCGAAAAGAGGCATATAGGATATGAGGCTTTGTCGGGTCGAATCGGATCTACTAAGGTGAATCCAGGTCGGAAGGTCATGCCAGGTAGAAAATTTTTTACCTGAGTGACACCACCATAGGATCGGTTTCCACCATTTCCAATATACATGATAGGATCACCTCCTTGTGCCTCGCTAAACAAGACGATGTTGTGCGATGCAGGTGTTAGACTTCCTGCGGCGAAGTATGCATCCGTATAGCTCCCAGAGGGTGAGAAGGCCAAGGTGGATATTATACCTGCGCATATATGTAAGGCGCACGCCGAGCCAATGTATGGGCCACGCACCTTTGAGCCCATCCTTGCTTTTCTTCGATGGCGTCGTATGCACTCTAACACCCTCCCCTGGGTTAAGGACATCAAAAACCTCTATCGCGTTCTCGAATCCACAATACAACCTGTAGACACATTCCGTAAGATACCACTACCCGTAATGCAGAAGTGGATGTGTGTACACACTTTGTCGCGGTTAGATTGAACGCTATACTATGGGGAGCAACTTGTCTTTCGCAATGGTCAACGATAGGATACGACGCGCGAAGCTTCAACAGGCTGGCTGTTAGATCACGAGTTGAGTGAGGTGAAAGATCAAGGGACATACGCGACCAGTAGATGCATCCAGCAGCTTAACGGGACACTCTCGTACTGAACCGACGAAACAATAAGAAGCAGGGTCGTGGCGGGTTGCCGTTGGATACCACAGAAAGTCGAGAATGGGTGAAGGCTGTCTCAGCGAAACAGCCGGTCGTATCGACGTATCTGCCAACTCGAGGGAAGGCGCCTTCTGTAGGGCTTGTTCTTGTCTAGGGGAGCGCATTCAATGCGCGTAAAGGCATCAGAAAACGTTTATATACACACAATTCAAACAGCTGAAAAGTGGCATTTTCACAATGGCCTAGCACGCTTAGTCCATCTGGAGACCTGCCATATCACGTTGTAATGAGTGGCAGGCGTATGAGCTGGGCAGGAACTTGGAATACCATTTAGCTCCACGCATAAAGTTTTCTGTGTTTTGCGGGTCATTTTCCAGGACCAACGTGGATTGAGTTACGGGGGACGTCGATGAGAAGGTAAACTCGGGAGGACTCCAGGAGTATTCTGTCTGTGCAACATAGTCCCGTGTGGCTGGGATCATACTTGTAGTGGTGGGCCACCGGTTTGCGCGGCGAGGTACTGATACTGCGAAGGATTATATGACCGCGTGCATGATCTCACCCGTGACATGTGACACCGTCACTTCCAGACAAGGCAGAATGGCCGTGCGGGACACAATAGACGCAAACGCTGACTTTACACCATAGGATTATCACCAATATTTCCACGCACGCCTTGCCAAATGACCAGAAAACATTCCTAATCTCATCTCGTGCATTCCCAATCTCTTTCCCCATCCCACCACACCACTCAAGTACTCATCATCTCGTGCGCCCTCTCAGCCTGACAACTTTCCACGATTCCACCCATTCCCTCCTGACAACGTTCACGTTCCGTCAAAGTTTTCGACTGGAAATTTTGTGAGTAAACAGAAATCGAGTAAACGGAAATCACTATTGATAAATGCGCCGCGTCCTAGGTCTTCAGCAACCGGTCTTGATGTCCAAGTCGCATGGCCAGAGGAGAGAAGAGAGCATGCCGACATGTGACACAGGAAGGAAGAAAAAAAAAGGTTTAAGGAAGAGAGAAAGCCGCTCATTGGCGACAACCGGTAGGACACAACGCAACGAAAGGCAAGAGGGGTGTATTTGAAAGATGTCACGCGCGAATGTGCGTGCTCCCAAGGGACACTATTCCTCTCGTAGCCAGCCCAGCATTAAGGAAGGAGAGGATGGTAGGAAATCGGAGACCACATGTCCTCCCGCCGAACATATTCGCTCGAGGCGGTTACGTCACATGCACCGGAGGGGTGTATTTGAAAGATGTCAACTCTTGCGAGCTGCTCCCAAGGGACACTATTCCTACCGGATCGCCAAGACAACACACATTGGTGTTTGGCGGGTCGCTGGGGGGCGTCGTACGTGTACCTTGATTGGGTGGATAATGGACCCGGTTATCCGAAAGAAAAAAAAATGACAGGGATGGGTGTCAATGTCGGCGAGTCAATGTCGAGGTCGAAAGGCATGGTCGAATGTCGGAACGTTGGTGTCGGCCGAAGAAGGAAGAGGACTGAAGGTGGAAGAAAGTGGCGGACACTGACGCTCTCTTATAAATTTTTTGCGCGATGCGTCAGGATGTACTTGTTTTGACAGAACGCGATCGAGCAGGACGCGATTGTCTCAGACATTTCTATGCTAGCGATATATAGGTACGCCCCTATGAAATAAACGTTCTATTCGTCTCCCCACGTTTTGATACGCTACATTCATCCAGGACTTATTGGAGGGGCGTCTCACCGTCTATACGGGCAGCGTGGGTCGTAGCTCAAGCGCTCAGGTACTACCCTGGACGGCCAGGCAAATCTAAATAAAGACAATAGATACAAGGCACGCACCATGTCTATCCGCGACCTCTCACGACAGATCGCTAACTAGAAAAGTTGGCTAATAAGTGACCGCAGACTATAAAGGTTTCTTACTTGTCGACATGAACTCCAGAGTTCTATTCACGTTTGAACATCATGCGCACTTTTGTCTGCTATCTGTCATTGCTTCTCTGCGTACTCCCTGTTCTGTCTGCGGCATACCACATTCGCAGCCCGCTACTAGGCAATTGTATTGTCAGCACTGACAGGGACAAGCCGGGTTCTCGAGTTAAAACAACTCGCGGTTATCCTTCTGACACGGTTCGTAGGTCAAATGGTACTTTGAGAAAGCTTGAGGTCATTTCTCGATTTTTCGTGTTGTATGGAGATATGTACGCCTAATGTTTTTACAGGGCACGCTTCCAACCTAAAAAAATTGGACTCCTTGGAGTCCGCTCGCCTCCGCCGTGTTAAGGACAATCGAACTGAGCGCTCCCGCCTGCGTGTGAACACACGCCCTTCCCGCCCCCAGTGAGCGCATGAACTCTCAAAGGCACGGCCTAGAAACCGTCCTCCCCTCCCCCGCCTCGTCCTGCTGTGGATTAGCACCATTAAGAACCACCGCAAGCATCTCCTGGTAAAGTTGAGCAGGTGTTCTGTTGTCTATGTCTTGTCGTAGCTGTCGTGTTCCCTCCCATATGGTACGCTTTCTCTTGACTGCCTCCCCATTTCCAGTTGGTAAAAAAAAAAGAAAAAGAAAAAGAAAAAAACACCTAATGTTTGATGTCACGCATCATGCATCCACAGAAACTCGGTCGAGACTTGAGTTCATCAAGTCAGCCGAAAAAGTCGAACACAAGCCAAGGTCTAGGGTTAACCTTGGCATGTAACTCGCGGGTGATTTTTGGCTAATTATCAATTGTCGACCTACGCGCTCCGACAGTTGAATGACAGCAATACTGATACTGTGTTTAGGCATATAAAAACTCCCTCGTAAGTCTTAATGATGTGTCGCGATTTTTTTGCTGACTTTTGTGTAGGAATACGTCATTGCGATATTCCACGAGACACTGCGGTTATTCACGTCTGCACCACGACTGGGAAAAAACGTTTTGTCGGATACCATTCTCAAGACACGTCGATTTGCTACAAAAGGAGATGGCACTATAGAAAACGTGAGGGTGGTCAATACGCCTATCAAGGCTGGGACCATGATTATCCTGGACATTCCTGCGCTGCATTACAATCGTGCGTGATAGACGGTCTGCAATCACTTTGACGCCATTTAGCTCTTCACTGGGGGGACGATGTTGGCCAATTCAAACCGGAGCGGTTCATCGACACAGAGACCTACATACAAGTGGCCAGGGGACGCATGTATACAGCTCAAACTTTCCTGAGAATTCTCATTCTAATGCCTTACATAGTCGCTGGCTTTTCTCAAGGACAACAAAGCTGTATTGGCCAACGATTCGCTATCATGGCAGAAGCGACTTGCATTCTAGCCAATTTGATCCGTCGACACGAGGTTTTGCCCCCTGCCTACCTTCAGTCAAAAACACGAGCTGAGCAGGAAAGGGAGTTATTTAAGTGGATACGGATGATAACGATTACTCCGAAGAATGCGCGACTGTAATTGAGGAAGAGGGCGTCTAAGTTTGAGTAATTCTCACCCAAGAGGTCACGTTGTGTTGGATGTCACCAAGTTGGGCATTTTTTTCCCTGTCCTGAATAATCTATATAAATTCCCGCGTAAGGCGCAAATTGCATATCAATGCTATGACTACATACCCGGGTTTTTCATTTGCGTTGCTCACTCGCCGACCGACCAACGGTAACACCAAGCGACCGGACGAGTAAAGATAGAGGTGATATTTGGTTCGAGTCACGCATGTGGGGCTAACTTGGACTTGCGCTGGGCACGGTCCGAAAACTTCTCCCCGTCTACGCGCAAAGGATGGCGCCCAATGTCGCGCGGGTGCAGCGACGGATGAGTCTCCCAACAGAATTCGTCCAACAAATCTTTGCATCATTCTCTTCGACCTTCTCAGCATGTGACCCGACGTCATTCATCAGCAAAACTGCACATTTGCTTATTCACTTACTGTCACTTACACTCACTTTCACAACTTAGCATTTACTTAGGTGGTTACTTACATGCTTGTGTAAGTGAACATCTCTTATGAACTTATTTCTGGCACTAACCAATTTATAAGACAACTCTAAGTATGTGTGATCTGATAAGCACATGATAAGAACTGTAAGTATGCATCTTGGATCCATACTACAAGGAAATAGTCTCATACATGTGGTGATCTGCATATTGGTTGACATAAAATGTGTTGTACATGTCCAGGGAGTTGTGAAATGTCAGATCAGTTGAAACAAAGCCCTCACCAAAGACAGGGATGAGATGCGCACCCCGTATAACTGAGTCAAGATGTATTAATTCAGTTGTTGGTGAACCATCTGGCTCATAGTCTTGATCAACAATCCACATACCTGTCTGAGGACGTCAGGAAAAACCTAAGTTCCCATTTCAGCCCTATTTCACTGAATTTAGTTTGATATGCTGAAATTCACTAGAATATCTATTTTGCAGGTCCCCTTAATCTTTAACAGGCTTAAGACAGCATGCAGGTTTTTCACATATTGTAACATACCTTTCATCTCATTTAATTGTACTTGCTTTTTTGTTAAGATATCTGAGACACTCGGTTTTACAATGAAATCACTATATATATTCAATTAAAGTGGGTATATGTAAATATTAACTAGCATTTGGGTTTTTCGGTTCATAGTCATAGGTCACATGCAGAGTAGTAGGTGTATACACATACTTTACACATCAACTTGCAATTATGCTTCATCACAATCTTCAACTTCTATGTTGTCAATATCGAGTACAGGGACACTCCCTTCAGTAGTCGACACACTGAAGCCAAGGGGAAACAAGGTTAAATATTATCTCAAAGACTTTAGAACTTACCGTGCTTGACGAAAAAGTTTACGGAGAAGGACTTCATATGCTTGTGCATTCTTTGACTTAATCTTTGCCAATGCCTTGACATGCTGCCTATACACACTAGTATACATATTAACATGAAACTTTATTTGTGGGTGTACACCATCTCGCCACTCATCAAGAGCATGGTGTATCTACCATCTTTTGTGAGCAGCTCCATGTATTCAATTTAGAACTGTAACGCACAGCTGTGGCTGCAAAAGCCACCATTGATGGTGAGAGCACAAGGGTTTCCCATTCATCAAGTTTGAAGCGGTCAGGATATTCCGTGGTAATGGGATTTGTCAGCGAAAAGAAAATTGCACGTATTACATCAATAATCACTGGATGCTGATACGGCTTTGATTTGTCATAGTCACGGCCCTATCCATGTTGAGCAGTCATCACTACAATAATAAATGCAAATACCTTCTGGACATATATATAATTACATTTGAAGAGAAGTTCGTTCACTAATTGACAATTAACAGTATTGTTGGCCAATATCCCATACGACTTGACATTGGATGTACCCGCAGTCTTGGCATTGCCTCGATGGATGCTAATGCGTGGGTCAAGCTGGGTATTATTGTTCTTAGCATTCAAATAGTTGCTAAGAACATACAACAAACCAATGACATGATTTCCTTCAAGTATTCAGGATCTGCTAATGAGCGCTCACAAATTGTTTGATATTTAAGCTTCACAGAAGATGGGGAAAAACCTTCCATCTTATCACAGGCAGCTCGAATGGCATGTCGGTTCCATCCATTGCGCACGATGAGACCTGGAAATGCATCTTCAAAAATAAAGCGCTCCTCAACTATTGCCATCGCCTGGCAAATTACGAACTGCATCTCTATTACTTGGTCTGTCAACTTCAAACCCTTAGGTCCAAAGACTAGATCTGTCCATGCTGGCCATACTGGTTCAGTCGCACACGTGATATCACTTTCAGTTCCAGTTGAAGCAAAAAGATCCTATGAGTATGGCTTGGATGTGCTGTGAATTTGTAGTATATGATACATACCTGAGATAGGGAACTGATATCATGTCGTGGTAACACTTGCTTTCCTAGCAGTCACCTTGCTCAGTGGATGCTGAGCACGATGGCCAAACACTTACTCTTCCGTTGACGAATGCCTTTAGCCAATTGATTGGTGGGAGTTTCATATCCATCAGTGTTGCTCTTGATTACGACACTGGGCAGCAATTTACGCCCTTTGTCTGACCATACAGCTCGCTACATAGTGTTAGTAGCCGTGTCACCATAGACATAGATTTCTTACCTCCTTGACAAGAGCCCGATTGAGAGCTTGGGTCTCACTGATGTCTAAGCCGCTTGCATCTGATAGTCGCTCGTTGGATCCGGAATCACTGCCTGTGACATCTGGGCTAACAGTACTGACACCTCCATCAGAATGGGGTTCATCTATAGGCAGTGTTGTTAAGCGGTAGAAACAGCATCAAAATAAAAAAACCGTTACCAGCAGGCTCGGCCACTGTGACTCGTTTCTTCTGAACTTGTCGCTTGCTGGATGCCGAAGGTGCTGGAATACTTACATTTGGATCGAGATTCTCTTTCTCATCATCGTTGTTGCTGGCTGAGAGTGAGTCAGAATGGGCAGGGAGGAAAACAATAGCATGAGAAGCAAACCGCAGTTGGGCAGATTTGGTTTCTCTACATAGTCAAATTATTTGTTTGTTCTTGTTGAGATCATAAACAAACCTACTCAGCCTGCGCTTCTTGCGACTTTGCACTGCCTCCAGCAGAGGCGACCCAGCTGCCAACCGCTTGCGCGCTGCTGCACTCCCATCCACCCTTATCCAAACTACAGAAAAGGTCAGATTTCGATAATTTCTTTTGCAATAATTTCTTATGCTGATTCTGCAGAGCGATGGCCTTCGCTTGACGTGGACCTTACCAAAACATCTTTAGATGAGTGTTTGTAATGTTATTCAAGACAAGTGCTAACCTAATGGTACATCCTGTTCTTCTAGAGAGTCGTTTTCTGCCTGTTCAGGGGCACGGCGAGACGCTGCACCGAAGATAGTTGCATAAATGTAAGAGTTTAGCACATGCAACAGAAATCACAAAAACCAACACTTTACAACTCCAGATGTGTCTTGCTGGTCAGCGTCAGGATGGGCTGATGGCCCAGGCGCATCCGCCACAACTTTGTGAGGCTTGATCTTTCCACGAGGCATAGCACAACGTTCGTGAAATACTGTTGAGTTGATGAAAAAAAATATAAGGGCAAGGTTTTTCATCAACAGGTCAACGTTTTTAAAAGGTATTCCAAGCACCTGAAGTTTGGTAGCTCTCGGTGGGGAACCCTGTGACCTGTAAGCTCCGTACCCATGTGAAACAAACCCTACTTATCAATTAACCTCTTTGGGCAGCCTCAAAGGAATTTGGAGTCACGTGCCAGGTCAGTGCACCCTGAATATTTGAGAAATTTTACCTTTTTTTAAAGTTTTTGCATTCTTATAGGTTGCACTTGCGACGGAATCACCCCGATGACACCAAACCCTGATGACATGGAGTGCGGCATTTACTCCCATTTCCTAAACGGGTTGTCATTCAGCAGGGCTCTATTCAACGGCCAGCTTAATCTGATTTGCCAACGCGCAGCCAATTTGTCAGTTTCCCTGACGCCTTATTCACCCCTGCATACTAATGTCATACTCTGGCAGACTTACGCATCTGATGATAATGCCGTGCTTATTCTCAATGCCAATGCACAGCCCATTGGTGAGTAAACCCTTACGCTTACTCACCACTGCATACTCATGCTTGTGGACAAACACATTCAATAATGTGCTGCCAATCAGTCAGTCATCCTACACTCTTTCACTCACGTGCGCTCATCATGATTGCGTGCTCTGTGTGCAGGTGAAGCTTCAGTGTTGTAGGATACACACAACATATCTATCAAACTTCTCAACCAGCTTGCATTCAAGCTTATGAATCCAATTTAGAACGTGATGGAATTGCTCAGGCCACCAATCACGAGTCTAGCATATTTGCAGGTGACGGATTTGAAGAATTGAATGAGGATGAATTCCAGGATGACGATGACAACGATGACAACGATGACAACGATGACGCAGAAGGTACATCAAATTTTCCTCACACTTACAATTAGTTTCATGGATGCCATTATACTCAGACTCTGAAGAATGCCAGGATGGCGACAATAGGCAGGATGATGACAATGACAATGACAACGATGACAACAACAACAACAACAACAACAACAACAACAACGCAGAAGGTACGTCCAACTTCCCTCACACTTACAAATAGTTTCATTGACGCTATCATGCTCAGACTCTGAAGAAGAACGCACTGACCATGGGACCATTGACATTGACCCGCAGGTGCAATTTGTTGACGCCAGTGATGATTAACAACCTCCTGACATTGACCCACAGGTACAATTTGTTGATGTCAGCGATGAGCAACCTCCTGCAAACCCAGCGGTGTATGCCACTGAAATCGAGATAGAACATTTTCCTTCAACTTCAGCAGGAGCTCCCATTTTGAACACCAGCGATCAGTGAGCCTACTATGAATCATACCATATCAAGTTGGGTGTCACAGAAGGAGCTTACGCACCATTCCGTTCCAAAGTGGACTGGGAGATTGCACAGTGGGTCAAAACTCAAGGACCTTCAGCCTCTGCCATTAATGACTTATTGGCGATTGAAGGAGTGAGTTTATTTGTCCTTGATCTAAGGTCCTATGACTCATGAAATGCCAGCTGAGCGATAAGCTTGGATTGTCGTACAAAAATGTGCGGGAGCTCAATTCTATAATGGATTCCAAGCTACCACCCCGACCTCCTTTTCAGGCTCATGACGTTGAAATTGCAGGGGAGACTGTTATGGTTCACAGCCGCAACATAATCTCATGCATAAAGGCTCTATACGGCGATGCGGCCTTTGTAGCCAATCTTATCTTCAGACCTGAACGCCATTATGAGATATCGGGTGAACGACGCCGGCAACTATATCATGATATGTACACCAGTGACTGGTGGTGGGAGATACAAGTATGATATTTGTTACTATTCGAAAAATTTTCCTGACAAAGTTAATAATACATAGAGAACATTGGATGTTTCCAAGCCAGGAGCAACGGTGATCCCATTGCTCATCAGCTCCGACCATACTCAAATAACCCATTTTGGAAGCAAGATGGCATACCCACTCTACCTCACTATTGGAAACATCCCCAAAGATATACGACGAAAGCCATCCCGTTATGCACAGATCCTCCTCGCTTACTTGCCTACGACTTATTTGAGGCATGTCACAAACAATGCCAGCCGGCGTCGAATGATTCACAACCTATTCCATTCATGTCTGAGCCAGATTCTGGCTCCACTCCAAAGAGCATCTGTAGAAGGGATATTGATGATGGATGGAGGTGGAGTTCTCTGATGTGGTCATCCAATACTTGCGTGTTATATTGGAGATTATCCAGAACAGGTTTTGGTCACAGGGACTCGGATGAAAGATTGCCCCAAATGTAATATCTCGACTGATATGCTGGGTAGTCTAACGGAGCCCTGCTAGTTGTGGGATCATCAAAGAATTATCAACGTGCTTGGTTTGGTAGACTCTGATCCTCGATTGTTTCGGGAGGCTTGCCATGATCTTCGCATCAAGCCAATATTTCGACCTTTTTTTTGCCAACCTACCATACACGAATATATTCCAAGCCATTACACCCGACATACTCCATCAGCTCCATCAAGGTGTCCTGAAGCATCTTCTTTCATGGCTTGTCCAGGCCTATGGAGCAAGCGAGATTAATGCTCGCTGTCAGCGTCTTATAGCGAACCACCACATACAAATATTTTCCAGCGGCATTACCAACTTATCCCAAGTGTCCGGAAAGGTCCGTGACCTCATGAGCCGCATCATTCTTGGTGTGATCATTGGGGCACGGATTGCGAATGACTTAGATCCATCAAGGATGGTGTGGACTGTTCATGCTTTCCTGGACTTTCTTTACCTAGCTCGTCTACCGTTACAAACAACTAAAACACTCAGTTTGCTTCGGCAGGCTCTGCACGCATTCCACGAGAACATGACCATCTTTGTCGACTTGGGAATCCGATGGAATTTTAATATACCCAAGATCCATGCATGTCGACACTATGAATCATCAATTAGACTGTTCAGCTCTGCTGACAATTATGACACTCAGTATACGGAAGGCCTACACAAGGACTTCTCAAAGAAACCAAGTCGCGCAACCAACATGAGGGATGAGCTCCCACAAATGACAGCTTGGCTAGAGCGACAGGAGCAAGTGCATCAGCACGCTGGATATATCCATTGGATGGAACAGGGTGGCATACGGGGTGCTGTTACCACACAAAGTCCCATTCCAAACCTCAAGCCACATCATTGTATCAGGATGTCAAAAGCACCCACAGTTCTCTCTGTCTCGATTGAGACCTTGGAAACCGAATATGGTGCATCAAGTTTCCAAGAAACCTTTGCACAGTTTGTAGTACGATGGCGACAACCTGGAATTCGTCCAGCCCATCTCAATTATGAAGTCCAAGGTATCCATCTCCCTTTTATCTCTGTATCCACATACCATCACATCAAGTTCCTGCAAGCAAGTACCAACGGAGAACAGGATGCAGTAGCTGACATTATTCATGTTCAGCCTACAAGCATCGTTCCTCGCCGACGCCATGCATCACCTAAAGCAGTTAATGGCCGTTTCGACACCGTACTTGTCCACAGTGGAAAGGAGGGCGATACTGGGATTCGAGGTGAGTTCCTGAGCATCATTGCAGCCTGTCAACTAAAGACAACCCTTAGCTCATCGCGTATCACAGATCCGAGTGGTTTTTAGCATCAGCACAGCAGCCCGGTGGCTTTTATTTCCTGCCAACAATCAACCTCCAGAACATCTTGCATACGTTGAGTGGTTCACACCTTTTGGGCATACACCGGAAACCAATAGTCGGCTATATAAAGTATCACGAGCACGTTGTGGGGAAGCGCGCAGTGCAAGTGTAATACCTGTAGGTAATATTACTCAAAGTATCCACCTCATCCCCTTAGTTGGCTGCACTATGCCACGCGATTGGACCAGCACAACAGTTGTTGAACGTTGCGAGTCGTTTTTGGTGAACAGTTTCATGAATGTTCAGACCTATCTCATGTTCAATCAGTAAGAAAGATGTTTTACTTATTTGTATATAATCTAGATTCTTCATTGCAATCGTTTAGTGATTTTCGTAATATTGGTATAATTAAGTTATGTTTAACGACCATGAATCTGTTTAGAAATGTTAACTAATTTTAGTTCAATCTACGAATAAGGTTTTTCCTGATGGACAAGGTAAGGGACATGTAGTAAACCATTCAATGAGGGCACATGGGAATCTCTGCCCACTGAAGGTAAATGACATGAAGAGAATAGCTCGAGCAACCTCCATGCCTGCCATACCATGAGCTGTCATATCTTTGGAGACAAAGAGACAGTCTTGGCGTGAGTTTCTGTTCTGCCATGCTGGAGAAGCTCATATGCATTCACGACACCGTCCTCCATCCCCAGAATAGTCACTTGGGGCATAATATTCAGCAACTGCTGAATGAAACACATGGAAGGAGCGTGGGTCTGCAGCTGGGAGCTCATGGAGAGGCATATCATCAGGGGATGCAAGGGAATGTGGGAACTGCTGTTTGTAGAGGAACCTGGAAACAAGGTGTGGGAGATTTGGAATCTTGATGTATTCAGCAAGTCTGTTTACACAATTGGGATAACCATGGGCTAAAGGATATCTGAATTACTAGCCTATGCTTGGTATTATGTATGCAACACACCTCGTCTCTTGGCTAGACAAACTTCATGATCAATGGGTCGGCTTGGCCCATGCACTAATTGGTGATCATTGTCTTGTCCCATGATTGTGTTCCCACCCACAATAACATCCACAACAGCAGGCAAGACAACAAACCATGATTCTCAAGAAATGACTGCAAAGCAGCAACCTTTGCAAGACGTTGGTTGATGACCAACATTTGCCCAAGTGGACGAAATTTGTTGGTGCGTCGCCATGGGTCCTTGACAGCCCTGATGTGCATGGACTCTGTGATCGATGAACAGAGTCCATTTGGTGATCCAAACAGTTGGATTGTCTCCTTGTAGTGAATGAGGGAATGCTGGCGTGGAAGACTGAGACCACAGTCCTTGCGAATGCCAAGAGTTTGGAAAACAACCCAATTTTGATGAAAACGGGTGAGCGCATTCTCCATTTGGTCTAATGTTGTTTCTGTATGTGTGAACCGCCGAACTAAGTAACAGAAGTCCAGGAACGCAGCCAGACATCTGACCATCTGCTCAGGTACATGTTCTGAGATTGCAGGCAGATATACCTATTAAAATATATGATAAATTTTGTTCTGCCAATGGGTGAGCTTTGTCCTACCTTCATTAAAGCCTTGGAGTCATCCCCAGTCCATTGCTTGAACCCTCGCCCTTCAGGAAAGCGCTGGAGACCAGGGAAAGAGGGTACAGAAGCAATCCTGTGTATGAGACATTAGGAGAATGGCATGCAAATTTGATGATCCCTATGCTTACCTGCGGTCAATATCTGCCATTATTGCATCAGCTCGTGACTTCCCATGTTCATGCTCAAGCCATTCTCCCACCCAAGTGACCAGATGATCCTTGAATGTACCCTTAATGATTTGATGCAGGAGATCTGATGTGATTAGTTCATATATATCTGCACATGGGAAGTAAGTGGTAAATGGCTAATTATGCAGGTTGTCAGGAGCATGTTCATGATACCAATTATATATCACCTTGACTTCAGCAGCAATTCCATAGTCATTCCATAAAGTTTTCAAGTCCATACTTTCAGTGAGCAAAGCAGTATATGCCTTTGTGCGTGGGAGAGATGGGCCGTCAAGATGGTCTGGCGTTCCTGTACATCTGCCATGAGTGACAATTAGCTTTATTGCTTGCTTGTGGGGTGGGAGGGTTACCGAGGGCACCAGTCTGACACAATACTTGCCAATATACATTGTTCTGGGTAGTCTGCTATGTATGGGCCTAGTCCATATACAACTCGTCAAAAATGTTCATCTGGACACTTTGTGATTCGAGGTACCGTCATCCAAGTTTGTAGTGAATCCAATATGGCTTGGATTGATGAATGAAACAGTTGGCGGCGAAACTGTTGCCAGCGATTGTCATTGGTGTATTTACGGTCAGCTGTGACATCCATCAATGCATCATTGTCAAATTGGAGTTTTTCAGGTGCGTACTCTTAGGAATAGCTAGAAATGCCAAAAGTGTCACTGCATTTTTGTGGGCACAACGGGAGCTATTGTAAATGTTCCCATTGGAGATGTAAAGGGGGTAGTATTCATTTTGCCCAGTCACCACTGAAACAGTGGTCTTGTCACTCCCTAAGATAACCGGGACAAACATACAGCCATGCGTTGACGGATCTTCAGATATTATGTCCTGTGTGGGTATAAAAACATAATCTCCATTTAAACAATCCAACATACAGCCTGTGTCCATGCCCAATTACCTGACATAACATCTGACCATACTCGCTTTCCATCCTCATCAAACTCACAATATGGAGCAGCATGGAATTTCCCATTAAACCTGTGATCCATCAGTTGATTTTCAAGTATGGTCACTGGGTCTCGAAACCATACCTCAAACTCTGATTTCATCCATGGGGGATGTTCTATGCCTTCCGTTTCTGCAGGAAATTCACCACAATAGGAAACTGCAAATGATTTCCAAGGTACATCGCCTAGCTTGATATTATCAATGGTGTGGTATAAATCATTGTGATCGATGAATGGTGGGTCCTGATCAGCTGATGTTGACGCCAAGATGTCCATCAGCGCATCAATCTGCACTGCTGGAGTCTGATTCCGTGTATAGAGGAATTCGGCAAGTTCAAAACTTGCACGGTCATGAAATGGATCGTATGACAGGTTTTGATCAGGAAGAGGAGGTGGTGCACCTCGAGGAAGATCTTGACCCTCAGAATCACATGGAGTACCTAGTACTATCAATTAATGCACATTGAACAGAATACATCTGTATACTGTTAAGATCGATGCTCTCAACGCAATTCGTTCTAAGTCAACAGTGGCAAGCAGAGTCTCGGTCTGTTCCCAGCCTACTGGACAGGTTCTGGACACAAAGTCAAATGATGACAAAGGTCAAAACAAACGACGAGCTCGAAGATGAGAGCGAGGAGTTTCGTTCAGAGGTTGAGAGAAGAATTCGATTAAGTTGGAACTGGAGTCTAGCTACTTTACAAGAAGGTTTATATACATAAAAGAACAAGAGAAATATAAAAGGAAACGTACAGCTAAATACCTAAGAAAGGAAATGTGAAGGTAAAGTAGCTAAAGGAGATGAGCGTCCATGAAACGCATAACGATGATTATATAATAAAGTAAGTCCGTCGACGAAAGGGAAAGAAATTGTAACATTACCCCCTTCGTATGCAAGAAGTCACCGACTTCTTATCCTGTTCCCCAACCATGGTTTCCACCATTTGTCCACCCATGATCCCTTCGCGATTTCAACCACTCGGCGATGGTGTTGACATCATGGTTAGCGGTTTCGAACCGCCATTGCAACGTCCTTGTAATATAGTCGAGCTGGACCGTTTGTTCAAGGATCGCATCGCGTTCTTCATCCGTGATGGTGTGAGGGTCAGTGGTGAGGGCGGTGTTGAGCATCGCATCGAGGGGTCCGGCGAAAAGCTGATAGTCAACGATGAAGGTGGCGAGGGCTTCCTGAGCCCGAAGAAGGGTGGCGTTAGGGATCCTGGCGAGAGGTGGTGTGGGTAGAACGGGTAAAGGTGCTTCTTCTTCAATAACGAAGTCCGCGAGCTCATCTGGATGTTGGTGGAGGTCGGCGACGGTGGATGAAGGGGAGGCAGGCCAATTCGGGAAAAGATAATCGTCGATGGTGGTGGTGACGGTGACGAAGACCTCAATAGGGAGGTCATGGGCGGTGGCGACGAACGGGGAAGCAGCGGCAAGAGAAGGATCATAACAATGGCCACAGGCTGTGACCAAGAGCGCGAAGGCGAAAGCGATGAGGTAGGCGATGACGACGATTGCGGACATGTTGTATCGATAGGATGGGGGTGTTAGACCATTGAATGTGGTTTAAATATCCCAAATCTCATCGTCGGAGTCCAAAGCTAAGATCTCTTCGATCTCAGGTTCCCTGGTTCTGAGAAAGTTCTCACGAGAGTTCCTAGCTGCTTCTTCTTGTTCTGATCGGGTTCTTGCATCGTCAGGGTGTGGAATACGGATTTGTTCAGGGTGTGTATGTCGTGTGACGCGTATTTCTGGATTGTTCATACTAGCCTGTATTGCCTGGTTCAGAAGATCGTAATATCGTTCAGTTGCAAGTGTTATTTCCATTTGCGCTCGTGTGCGGTTAAAATTTTCACTTCCCCTTATGTTCATTCGTCGTTCATATTGCCATTGTTCCGCGGAAATGTCTCTGCCAAGCTGGATAATCCATTGTAAAGCTTCTGATAATTCAGGGAAGGTTCGTCGTAACCAAACTCTGTGATAAACGTTGTCATATTGAAAACAAGGGTGAACTGATGCTGGAAGGTAATGTGATTCGGCTTCCTGAAACGTGGGTAATTCCCCTAGATCAAAAGAGAGACGATGATACTGGGGAAGGTACTTTGACAAAGCATTATATGGGATCTCTGTATGGCCTTGTGGATGCGTTCGTTTGTGAGGAGGTAATCGTGATACTTTAGGCGGTTTTGACATCATTGGGACGTATTTCAGTTTCTGATATACAGAGAGTGTTCGTTTGGAAGGGTGTTTAAAGGCAGGAACGAACATCTGCGTGACAGAGTATCTGATTTTGACAGTAGGAGTGTATCGTCCAACAGTTCTGCAAAATCTCTTGACATAGCGGATATTATGTTTTAATTGGAGGTTGGTGCGATAATAAGTCATAGTGTTGATTGTTTCAAAGATTTCTTCTGTTTTTATATTCTACCAAAATATCCGCAGCATTGCCCAGATGTCGTTCTGGTTCCCAGGTATTGTCATTTGCTCCATAGCCTTTCCATTTGACTAAATATTGATAACCGGCTCCGCGTTTTCGATGTCCAAGGATAGCCTCGATCTCAAACTCTTCTTGTCCATTAACCATATCGGGAGGTGGCATAGTGAAATTCGGGCCGTGCATTGAGGTTTCCTTATATGGAGTGAGGAGCGATGCATGAAACACAGGGTGAATGCGCCATTGTTTCGGTAATTTCAATTTGTAAGTAACTGGTCCCATGACTTGTTCAACCTGGAAGGGTCCTTCCCGTTTTGGTGCTAACTTTCTTGATTGATATGGAATGTGGAGATTCTTGTTTTCAAGCCAGACTTTGTCACCCTTTTCGAATCTGATTGACTTGTCTCTGTATCTATGAGTGACCATTTGTCTAGCTAGTTCGTGAGCGGCTAGGGCTTCTTCTCTAGCTTTTCGGAGCATCAGAAGTCGTTCTTCTGCTGCTGGTGCGGTCATCTTGATTGCTGCTGTAGGGATAGCGATTGGATCTGATCCGTACATAAGTTGAAATGGTGATGTCTTTATTGTGTTGTGATATCGATTATTATGTGCAAATTCAGCGATGGGTAGTAGTGGTTTCCATTTATGAGGTTCATTTGCGCAGAACATTCGAAGATAAATTTCGAGTTCTTGATTTACACGTTCAGTTTCTCCATCTGTCTGAGGATGATAGGCTGTGCTCATTCTATGGTCGATTCCTAAAGCTTTTCGTATTTCTTGAAATACTTTGGCGGAGAATTGCGGTCCTCTATCCGAGATTAAGATGTCAGGGAGTCCAAAGCGTTTGAATATTTCAGAAATATAGAGGTCTGCAGTTCCTAAGGCGTCGATCGTCTTATTGCAAGGAGTAAAAATTACCCCCTTCGTAAGGCCATGGTCCACCGTGACCAGAATGGAGTCATAACCGTCAGATATGGGAAGATCGGTGATAAAATCCAGTGTGACTTGTTGAAATGGCCGAGTAGCTTTTGATGGAATAGGGATTAATGCCGGTGAATTTGGGTGGGTATTGACTTTCATCTGTTGGCAAAGTGCACAACCTTCAACCCATTCTTTGACATGTCTATACATTCCAGGCCACCAATAATCACGCTTCAAAAGTGCTAGTGTTTTCAATCGTCCGGGGTGTCCTGAAGATAATGCTTCATGTATCTCCTTAATTAATCGAGTGCGCAACTCAATTCGATCAGGCACATAGATCTTGCCCAAGTAATAAACAATACCATGAGTGTATGTCCAGTCTTGTAGTTTGGATTTAATTGGTGGCGCCCTTTGCTTAGTGATAACTTCAATAAGGATGCGTCCAAAATCGTCGTTTGCCATGTATTTCTTTAATTCGCTGGCAAGATCATCATTGATTAGTCGAATAAATCGGTCATTCGGCAAAACCGTGACCGTAGTTTGTTCCTCATCATTTCCCATATGATCTGGCCGTCTGGATAATGCATCTGCTTCGAACATTTTTGTGCCAGGTATATGTTCAATACGAAGATCATATTCAGATAGTAATGATGACCACCGCGCTTGTCGAGGTGTTAAGCGTTGAGCAGTTCGATAGTAGGACAAGTTCTTGTGATCACAATGGACGATGATCGTGTGAGGAGAACCATGTAATAGATGGCGCCATACTGCAAGTCCCTTGATGATTGCAAGCAGTTCTCTGTCATAAATTTGATAATTCTGTTCCGTTGGTGTTAACGCATGGGATATAAATCCACACGGATGGAGTGCTCCAGTTTCATCAGCCTGTTTCAGTACCGCTCCAATTGCTTTATTGGAGGCATCAGTTTGAAGGATGAATGGTTTTGCAGGATTTGGCATTAACAATACTGGCATAGAGGCAAACCGTTGCTTTAGGGTGTCAAAGGCAAGTTGGCGCTCATTATTCCAGTCAAATGGTTCCGTTTTCTTGGTTAGATCTGTGAGTGGTTTTGCGATTGCTGCAAAGTTTCCAATAAAACGTCTGTAAAAGTTTCCAAAACCTAGGAATGATCGGACTTGTTTAACCGTTGATGGTACTGGCCAATCAGCTATTCCTGCGAGTTTGATAGGATCCATTCGTATTTTTCCGGGTGAGATGATCATGCCCAAAAATTCAACTTCTTGAACAGCAAATTTACATTTTTCTAACTTCAGGAACAGATCGTTCTCTTCTAATCGATCGAGAACCCTTTTTGTTCGTTCTTCTAGTTCGTTCAAATTCTGAGAACATATCAAGATGTCGTCCATATAGATAATGAGCCATCCTTCATTAATCATGTCTCTGAAGTATTCGTTCATCATAGTTTGGAATGTAGATGGCGAATTGCATAAACCGAAGAACATAACAGTTGGTTTGTATAATCCTCTGTTGGTAATGAAAGCAGCTTTCCATTCGTCTCCTTTCTTGATCCTGACGTTATTATATCCCCATCGGAGGTCTAATTTGGTGAAATATTGTGCACCAGCGAGTTTTGTAAGGAGGTCGGATACTAGGGGTAATGGGTATGCATTCTTGATTGTCCAATCGTTTAAATATCTATAATCTTGGCATGGCCGAAGCGCACCACTTTCCTTCTTTGAGACAAAGAAGAATGGCGATGCTTGAGGAGATTTCGACGGTTTGATGTAGCCTTTAGCTAGCTGTTCTTCAATCCATTCGTCCAGCGACGACTGTTCTTTGATTGATAACGGATAGATTTTGCTAACTTTAGGACTAAAACCGGTTTTCAAATCGATAGCGTGATCCCAAGTTCTGGAAGTTGGGAATCGTTCTGATGCCTTTTTCTCAAAGACTGAGCGCCATTTCCCATATTCTGATGGTAATTCCGTTTTTGGTTCATCCTTTTTCAACTGATGTTCTAATGCTTGAGATGCTGACGTCTTAACTCTGATCCAGTAATCTTCTTCTCCCCATTGTTGATTGTCCAATGCCATTTGCCAGATAGTTCCTTCATTCCGTTGTTCATCGATGAGGTGTATCGTTTTATCTCTCCAATCAATAGTGGGATTGTTTTCTTCTAACCAAGGGATCCCCAAAATTAATCGTTGATCTCCTAATTTAGTAATTAGAAACCAGTTGCTGTATCGTTTTCCTCCAATCGAATATTGAATATGGACTCGATGTGTGATTATTCCATTAGTATTAACCGTTCCATCTGCGTTTCTGACTTTGATTGGTTTTCGCAACTTTTCTTTTGATAACTTGGTGGTTACTTCTTCGTCAATAAAATTCCCTTCTGCTCCACAATCGATTAGAGCCGAAGTTTCAGCGGGTAAATCGGACGTCTCCACAGAAATTGAAAGGCGCTTGTCATTATTCGATCTTACTATTACAGAATCAAGCGCTAACTGTGAATGTCCATTTGTTATGGAAGTGCCAACCGCTGTATGACGCTTCCGGGTTAAAAACCCTCGTTCTCGAGTTCATTGAGAAGACCTTCTCGTTCATCGGCCTTCATCCCAGCAAGGATCGCTCTGATGCTTGCAACTGGGTCATCTTTCTTTTCCTTGGGCGCATCTTCAGGGATAGATCTGATCCCTTTATTCTGAAACGATGAGGAGGCCCTGGAGGAGGCGTTTGACGTAGTATTTCGTTTGGGACAATTCCTTGAAACATGCCCCTGGTTTCCACATCTGAAACATTTTCCAGATTTCATATATTCCTCCTTTTGTTCATCTGTCAAACGTCCAGTGGGCATCGCATTTACTGATCGGATTGATCCACCCCTGTTATTGGTGTTTCGATTAAAATTAGAGCGGTTCCCTTGTCCTGGTTTTCGCCCAAGCGCTCGCATCATTTCCCAAGCGCCATGAAGCTGTTCTCCCTTCTCATATGCTTCTTTCATGGATAAAACATTTGCTTCAAGGATCTTTGTAGCGATACTTTCAGGGAGTCCTTTAACAAAGGCCTGGAGCTGCGCAGTTGTTCCTTTCAATCCTGAAGTACCGATCTCCATGCGGAATTTTCTGATATATTCAGGGACTGAAACGTCGCCCCCTACTCTGAGATTGGCTAGATTGTTCAGCGCTCTGAGAGCGCTATTCACTTCACCCCAATCGGCTAAGAAACGTTTCTTGAATTCTGCCCAATTCGTCCAAGTAAGGGTTGTTTCTTCTTCATCATCCAATTCATCCTTGATCAAGACTTTCCAATCATCGAGTTCCTGCCCAAGACAGGCAAGAGTAAATCGAATCTGCTTCTGTGCTTTGTTTTTATAGTTATCATCATTCAAAACAAAGTAATCTTCAAGACTTCCAATGAAAGCCTTTGCTTCGGTTCGTTTTCCTGTAAAAACGCGCATAGGCTGCGGTTTGATATCTCCTTTAGAGGCAGGTGTTGCTACGTCGGATGCCATCTTTTCTGTTTGATCTGTAGGTTCTCCTGTTTCGTCTTTCTTCTTCCCTGATTCTGGATCTCCAAATAGACTTTGTTCGATCTGTTTCTGTTCTAGAAAATCTCTCCAAGGCTGTTTCCCTTTGTCTTGGTGTGCGTATCTGTCCTGTGGTGGTGCTCCAGAGAGACTGAGGAATTCGTTCCACCAGGAGGATTCTGGTTCTTCAGTGGGTGGATAAAATAGAGAGTAAAAGTCCTCTTCTAGATCTTCGTTGATCCACTCAATCCAAACGTTATCTGGGAGGACTTCCTTTCCGTCTCCCTCAATATAATCACCTTCAAAGAGGGATGCTGGTACTGGTTCGTTTTTCTTCTTAGTTCCTGAGCGGAAAAACCACCCTGTTCCTGTAGTCGACGGAAAAACCTCTCGTCGATCTAGATAATATTTTCGTCTGAAACGGACAGAGCCGTTCGGTGGTCTGAGGTTCGAGGTTCTGGTATCAATGGTGTCTGGCTAGTGTAGAAACACTGAGCGGTTCTGTGAGTTCCAACTTGTGTTAAGATCGATGCTCTCAACGCAATTCGTTCTAAGTCAACAGTGGCAAGCAGAGTCTCGGTCTGTTCCCAGCCTACTGGACAGGTTCTGGACACAAAGTCAAATGATGACAAAGGTCAAAACAAACGACGAGCTCGAAGATGAGAGCGAGGAGTTTCGTTCAGAGGTTGAGAGAAGAATTCGATTAAGTTGGAACTGGAGTCTAGCTACTTTACAAGAAGGTTTATATACATAAAAGAACAAGAGAAATATAAAAGGAAACGTACAGCTAAATACCTAAGAAAGGAAATGTGAAGGTAAAGTAGCTAAAGGAGATGAGCGTCCATGAAACGCATAACGATGATTATATAATAAAGTAAGTCCGTCGACGAAAGGGAAAGAAATTGTAACATATACTTTACCATCTAATAGTGGATGCTTCTCGATGGTCCGTAGTTGGCGCTGAACATTCACTCCTTCAGGGACATCAGGCCCTGACGCCATGAGCCCTGTCACCATGAGATCATCATCCCCATGGTCATTGATAATGTGTTGGTCAGGGTGGGTGTTGATTACGGCAAAAACCCAGTGTTTCGAGTTGATATGTTGGGTTAGTCTGGACCGATTGCGAAAACCTCGGCTACAACTCTGGCCATCCTGGAGCTTGGATTGACAAATGTATGACCGAGGTTTATATTGACGTTTGGACATCATAGAGAGGTAGTAGTAGTGGTGATTGATGACTGTAGAGTGTGGGATAAACTAGCAAGCCACCCAAAAAAAACAAGACAGAAAAAAACCTTTCTCGAAAATTGCCCATTTTGTTAAGATCGATGCTCCCAACGCAGTTTGTTCTAAGTCAACAGTGGCAAGCAGAGTCTCGGTCCGCTCCCAGCCTACTGGACAGATTCTGGACGCTAAGTCAAACGATGACGAAGGTCTTTAGGTCGACGACGAGCTCAAGGAAAAGAGAGTGAGGAGTTCGAGTCAAATTGGGAGTATGATTCGATTAAGTTGGAACTAAGGAGTAGAAGCATACATGAGAGCCTTTATATACTAAAAGAACAAGGAAAACGTAAAAGGAAATGTATAGCTAACTACCTTAGAAAGGAAAAGTGAAAGGTAAAGCTAAAAGGAAATAAGCGTCCAGGAAACGCATAGCTATGATTAAGTAATAATTGGTCCGCTCACAAAGAGGAGAAAAGAAATTGTAACATTACCCCCTTTGTATGCAAGAAGTCACCGACTTCTTAACCCGTTCCCCAACCGTGATTCCCACCATTCGTCCAGCCATGATCACGCCTCGATTTCAACCATTCGGCAATGGTGTTGATGTCGTGGTTAGCGGTTTCGAACCGCCATTGTAACGTCCTTGTGATGTAATCCAGTTGGATCGTCTGCTCTAGGATAGCGTCATGTTCTTCGTCCGTGATAGTATGGGGATCGGTGGTGATGACGACGTTGAGCATGGCATCGATAGGGCTGGCGAATTGTTGATAGTCAACAATCATCGTTGCGAGGGCTTCTTGGGCTCTAAGAAGAGTGGCGTTGGGGATTCGAGCGAGGGGTGGTGCCGGAGGGATGGGAAGAGGGATTTCTTCCTCAAAGATTGGTTCGAGGACTTCGTCGAGTTCGGCCGGATGTTGGTGTAAGTCGGCGATGGTGGAAGTGGGAGAGACTGGCCAGTCTGGGAAGAGGTATTCGTCGATGGTGGTGGTGGTGGTAACAAAGATCTCGATAGGGAGATCGTGGGCGGTGGCAAGAAACGGGGAGGCGCAGGCAAAGGATGGGTCGTAGCAGTGGCCACAGGCTGTGACCAAAAGCGCGAATGCGAAAGCGACAAGGTAGGCGACGATGACAATGGCGGACATGTTGTATCAATAGAATGAGGAGGATGAATCCAACAGGCGTGGTTTAAATATCCCAAATCTCATCGTCGGAGTCCAAAGCTAAGATCTCTTCGATCTCAGGTTCTCTAGTTCTGAGAAAGTTCTCATGGGAGTTCCTAGTCGCTTCTTCTTGTTCTGATCGGGTTCTTGCATTGTCAGGATGTGGAATACGAATTTGATCAGGGCGTTCATGCCGTGTGACATGTATCTCTGGATTGTTCATGCTATCCTGTATCGCTTGGTTCAGAAGAACGTAATATTGCTCGGTTGCCAGTGCTATTTCCATTTGCGCTTGTGTGTGGTTAAAATTTTCACTTCCTCTTATATTCATTCGCCGTTCATATTGCCATTGTTCCGCGGAGATGTCTCGACCTAACTGAATAATTCGTTGTAAAGCTTCTGATAGTTCAGGGAAGGTTCGTCGTAACCAAACCCTGTGATAAACGTTATCATATAGAAAACAAGGGTGAACCGACGTTGGGAGATAATGCGATTCAGCCTCCTGAAATGTGGGTAGTTCTCCTAGATCAAAAGAGAGGCGATGATACTGGGGAAGATATTTTGGTAAAGCATTATATGGGATTTCTGTGTGTCCTTGCGGATGTGTTCATTTGTGAGGAGGTAATCGTGATACTTTAGGTGGTTTTGACATCATTGGGACGTATTTCAGTTTTTGATATGTAGAGAGCGTTTGTTTGGAAGGATGTTTAAAGGCTGGAACGAACATCGGTGTGACGGAGTATCTGGTTTTGACAGTAGGAGTGTATCGTCCAACAGTTCTGCAGAATTTTTTGACATAGCGAATGTTATGTTTCAGTTGTAGGTTGGTGCGATAGTAAGTCATTACTTTAATCGTTTCAGAGGTTTTGTCTGCTCTTATACTCAACCAGGATATCCGCAGCATTGCCTAGATGTCGTTCCGGTTCCCAAGTGTTATCATTTGCTCCATAGCCTTTCCATTTGACTAGGTATTGATAACCGGCTCTGTGTTTCCGGTGTCCAAGGATAGCTTCAATCTCAAACTCTTCTTGTCCGTTAACCATATCGGGAGGTGGCATAGTGAAATTCGGGCCGTGCATTGAGGTTTCTTTATATGGAGTGAGGAGCGAAGCATGAAACACAGGATGAATGCGCCATTGTTTTGGTAATTTCAATTTGTAAGTAACTGGTCCCATGACTTGTTCAACCTGGAAGGGTCCTTCCCGTTTTGGTGCTAGCTTTCTTGATTGATATGGAATGTGGAGATTCTTGTTTTCGAGCCAGACTTTGTCACCTTTTTCGAATCTGATTGACTTGTCTCTGTATCTATGAGTGACCATTTGTCTAGCTAGTTCGTGAGCGGCTAGGGCTTCTTCTCTAGCTTTTCGGAGCATCAGAAGGCGTTCTTCTGCTGCTGGTGCGGTCATCTTGATTGCTGCTGTAGGGATAGCAATTGGATCTGATCCGTACATAAGTTGAAATGGTGATGTCTTTATTGTGTCGTGATATCGATTATTATGTGCAAATTCAGCGATGGGTAGTAGTGGTTTCCATTTATGAGGTTCATTTGCGCAGAACATTCGAAGATAAATTTCGAGTTCTTGATTTACACGTTCAGTTTCTCCATCTGTCTGAGGATGGTAGGCTGTGCTCATTCTATGGTCGATTCCTAGAGCTTTTCGTATCTCTTGAAATACTTTGGCGGAGAATTGCGGTCCTCTATCCGAGATTAAGATGTCAGGGAGTCCAAAGCGTTTGAATATTTCAGAAATATAGAGGTCTGCAGTTCCTAAGGCGTCGATCGTCTTATTGCAAGGAGTAAAAATTACCCCCTTCGTAAGGCCATGGTCCACCGTGACCAGAATGGAGTCATAACCGTCAGATATAGGAAGATCGGTAATAAAATCCAGTGTGACTTGTTGAAATGGCCGAGTAGCTTTTGATGGAATAGGGATTAATGCCGGTGAATTTGGGTGGGTATTGACTTTCATCTGTTGGCAAAGTGCACAACCTTCAACCCATTCTTTGACATGTCTATACATTCCAGGCCACCAATAATCACGCTTCAAAAGTGCTAGTGTTTTCAATTGTCCAGGGTGTCCTGAAGATAATGCTTCATGTATCTCCTTAATTAATCGAGTGCGCAACTCAATTCGATCAGGCACATAGATCCTGCCCAAGTAATAAACGATACCATGAGTGTATGTCCAGTCTTGTAGTTTGGATTTAATTGGTGGTGCCCTTTGCTTAGTGATAACTTCAATAAGGATGCGTCCAAAATCGTCGTTTGCCATGTATTTCTTTAATTCGCTGGCAAGATCATCATTGATTAGTCAAATAAATCGGTCATTCGGCAAAACCGTGACAGTAGTTTGTTCCTCATCATTTCCCATATGATCTGGCCGTCTGGATAATGCATCTGCTTTGAACATTTTTGTGCCAGGTATATGTTCAATACGAAGATCATATTCAGATAGCAATGATGACCACCGAGCTTGTCGAGGTGTTAAGCGTTGAGCAGTTCGGTAGTAGGACAAGTTCTTGTGATCACAATGGACAATGATCGTGTGAGGAGAACCATGTAATAGATGGCGCCATACTGCAAGTCCCTTGATGATTGCAAGCAGTTCTCTGTCATAAATTTGATAATTCTGTTCCGTTGGTGTTAACGCATGGGATATAAATCCACATGGATGGAGTGCTCCAGATTCATCAGCCTGTTTCAGTACCGCTCCAATTGCTTTATTGGAGGCGTTGGTTTGAAGGATGAACGGTTTTGCAGGATTTGGCATTAACAATACTGGCATAGAGGCGAACCGTTGCTTTAGGGTGTCAAAGGCAAGTTGGCACTCATTATTCCAGTCAAATGGTTCCGTTTTCTTGGTTAGATCTGTGAGTGGTTTTGCGATTGCTGCAAAGTTTCCAATAAAACGTCTATAAAAGTTTCCAAAACCTAGGAATGATCGGACTTGTTTAACCGTTGATGGTACTGGCCAATCAGCTATTCCTGCGAGTTTGATAGGATCCATTCGTATTTTTCCGGGTGAGATGATCATGCCCAGAAATTCAACTTCTTGAACAGCGAATTTACATTTTTCTAATTTCAGGAACAGATCGTTCTCTTCTAATCGATCGAGAACCCTTTTTGTTCGTTCTTCTAGTTCGTTCAAATTCTGAGAACATATCAAGATGTCGTCCATGTAGATAATGAGCCATCCTTCATTAATCATGTCTCTGAAGTATTCGTTCATCATAGTTTGGAATGTAGATGGCAAATTGCATAAGCCGAAGAACATAACAGTTGGTTCGTATAATCCTCTGTTGGTAATGAAAGCAGCTTTCCATTCGTCCCCTTTCTTGATCCTGACGTTATTATATCCCCATTGGAGGTCTAATTTGGTGAAATATTGTGCACCAGCGAGTTTTGTAAGGAGGTCGGATACTAGGGGTAATGGGTATGCATTCTTGATTGTCCAATCGTTTAAATATCTATAATCTTGGCACGGCCGAAGCGCACCACTCTCCTTCTTTGAGACAAAGAAGAATGGCGATGCTTGAGGAGATTTCGACGGTTTGATGTAGCCTTTAGCTAGCTGTTCTTCAATCCATTCGTCCAGCGACGACTGTTCTTTGATTGATAACGGATAGATCTTGCTAACTTTAGGACTAAAACCGGTTTTCAAATCGATAGCGTGATCCCAAGTTCTGGAAGTTGGGAATCGTTCTGATGCCTTTTTCTCAAAGACTGAGCGCCATTTCCCATATTCTGATGGTAGTTCCGTTTTTGGTTCATCCTTTTTCAACTGATGTTCTAACGCTTGAGATGCTGATGTCTTAACTCTGATCCAGTAATCGTCTTCTCCCCATTGTTGATTGTCCAATGCCATTTGCCAGATAGTTCCTCCATTCCGTTGTTCATCGATGAGGTGTATCGTTTTATCTCTCCAATCAATAGTAGGATTGTTTTCTTCTAACCAAGGGATCCCCAAAATTAATCGTTGATCTCCTAATTTAGTGATTAGAAACCAGTTGCTGTATCGTTTTCCTCCAATCAAATATTGAATATGGACTCGATGTGTGATTATTCCATTAGTGTTAACCGTTCCATCTGCGTTTCTGACTTTGATTGGTTTTCGCAATTTTTCTTTTGATAACTTGGTGGTTACTTCTTCGTCAATAAAATTCCCTTCTGCTCCACAATCGATTAGAGCCGAAGTTTCAGCGGGTAAATCGGACGTCTCCACAGAAATTGAAAGGCGCTTGTCATTATTCGATCTTACTATTACAGAATCAAGCGCTAACTGTGAATGTCCATTTGTTATGGAAGTGCCAACCGCTGTATGACGCTTCCGGGTTAAAAACCCTTGTTCTCGAGTTCACTGAGAAAACCTTCTCGTTCATTGGCCTTCATCCCAGCAAGGATCGCTCTGATGCTTGCAACTGGGTCATCTTTCTTTTCCTTGGGCACATCTTCAGGGATAGATCTGATCCCCTTATTCTGAAACGATGAGGAGGCCCTGAAGGAGGTGTTTGAAGTGGTATTTCGTTTGGGACAATTCCTTGAAACATGCTCCTGGTTTCCACATCTGAAACATTTTCCAGATTTCATATATTCCTCTTTTTGTTCATCTGTCAAACGTCCAGTGGGCATCGCATTTACTGATCGGATTGATCCACCCCTGTTATTGGTGCTTCGATTAAAATTAGAGCGGTTCCCTTGTCCTGGTTTTCGCCCAAGCGCTCGCATCATTTCCCAAGTGCCATGAAGCTGTTCTGCCTTTTCATATGCTTCCTTCATTGATAGAACGTTCGCTTCAAGAATTTTGGTGGCGATACTTTCGGGGAGTCCTTTAACAAATGCCTGAAGTTGTGCGGTTGTCCCTTTCAATCCTGAAGTTCCAATCTCCATGCGGAATTTTCTGATATATTCAGGGACTGAAACGTTGCCTCCTACTCTGAGATTGGCCAAATTATTTAGGGCCCTGAGTGCGCTGTTGACTTCGCCCCAATCAGCTAAAAAGCGCTTGAATTCGGCCCAATTCGTCCAGATAAGGGTCGTTTCTTCATCGTTGTCTAGTTCCTCTTTGATTAGAACCTTCCAATCGTCGAGTTCCTGTCCTAGGCAGGCAAGAGCAAATCGAATCTGTTTCTGGCCTTTGTTCTTATAGTTGTCATCGTTCAACACGAAGTAGTCTTCCAAGTTTCCAATAAAAGCCTTTGCTTCGGTTCGTTTTCCTGTAAAAATGCGCATGGGCTGCGGCTTAATATCTCCTTTAGAGGCAGGTGTTGCTGCGTCAGATGCCATCTTTTCTGTTTCTTCTTTTGGGTCTGTAGGTTCTCCTGTTTCGTCTTTCTTCTTTCCTGATTCTGGATCTCCGAATAGATTTACTTCGATCTGTTTCTGTTCTTGGAAATCTATCCAAGGCTGTACTTCTCTGTCCCTAAGTGCGTATCGTTCTCGTCCTGCTGTTCCAGTGAGACTAAGATATTCGTTCCACCAAGAGAGTTCTGGTTCGTCTGTAGGCGGTTTGAATAACGAACGAAATCCTTCTTCGTGTTCTTCGTTTACCCAATCAATCCAAACGTTGTCTGGGAAAGCGTCCCCTTGTCCTTCAGTGTAATCACCTTCAAAGAGGGATTCTGGTACTGGTTCGTTCTTTTTCTTGGTTCCTGAGCGGAAAAACCACCCTGTTCCTGTAGTCGATGGAAAGACTTCCCTTCGATCTAGATAATACTTTCGTCTGAAACGGACAGAGCCGTTTGGGGGTCTAAGGGTCGAGGTTCTGGTATCAATGGTGTCTGGCTAGTGTAGAAACACTGAGCGGTCTGAGAGTTCCAACTTGTGTTAAGATCGATGCTCCCAACGTAGTTCATTCTAAGTCAACAGTGGCAAGCAGAGTCTCGGTCCGCTCCCAGCCTACTGGACAGATTCTGGACGCTAAGTCAAACGATGACGAAGGTCTTTAGGTCGACGACGAGCTCAAGGAAAAGAGAGCGAGGAGTTCGAGTCAAATTGGGAGTATGATTCGATTAAGTTGGAACTAAGGAGTAGAAGCATACATGAGAGCCTTTATATACTTAAAAGAACAAGGAAAACGTAAAAGGAAATGTATAGCTAACTACCTTAGAAAGGAAAAGTGAAAGGTAAAGCTAAAAGGAAATAAGCGTCCAGGAAACGCATAGCTATGATTAAGTAATAATTGGTCCGCTCACAAAGAGGAGAAAAGAAATTGTAACAATCAGAATCATTTGAATCATGAAATGATTGCCTTTTATCATTTTTCATAGTGTCATGATTATAATGATTATTTGTTGTGGGAATTTTATCTAGATCTAAATTTGGGTATTTATCTTTATGGATAATCTTATCTTTAGATAACTTAGGAAATTGTTTTCATCAAATATAGCATGTGAGGCAATGACTATAGTATTTTTATCATTCATGAACTTATATGATTTGCTTTCATATCCAATGAATGTCATTGGTTCAGCTCTTGGTGATAACTTATCTTTACGTCTTTCTTTGACTATATAGACATATGCCAAACATCCAAATATTTTAAAGTATGACATATCAGGTTTTTTACCCATCATAGTTTCATAAGTTGTTTTCCATTTAGTTCTTCTTAATGGTGTATGATTATATATATGAACTGCAGTCTCAAATGCAAAAGACCACCAGGATTTTGGACATCCTGATCCTAATAAAAGTCTATGAGCTTTCTTTAGAATAGTTTCATTTAATCGTTCTGCATGACCATTTTGTTGATGAACATGTGGAGCACTTAGTTCATGTTTAATACCTTTGTCTTGAAAATAGTTATTTAACTTCTGATTTACAAATTCTCCCCCTTGATCTGAACACATACTTTTTACTTTTAAGTTCAACTGATTTTCAATAAAGACAATATATGCTTTAATTGAATTAAAAGTATCAGTTTTAGATCAAAGTAATGCTACATAAGCAAAAGAAGAATAGTCATCAAGAATTAATAAAGCCCATTTCTGTTTATGATATGATTGTATTGGCATTTCAATTAAGTCAACATGTAAGATTAGATATTGTTTATGCAACAATTCTAATGTCACAATTTGTAAGTAATTTTTCACAGGATCACATTAAAAAGGCATTACATATAATCCAATATGTTGGAAGTACATTGGATTACTGCATTAAATATAATGGAAAAGATAAATATGGTTTAATTTGTTATGCTGATGCTGATTGGGCATCAAATCCCATTGATCGAAAATGAACGACTGGGATGGTTGTAAAATTAGCTGAAGCACCAGTATATTGGAAATCAGCAAAACAAAAAACTATTGTGTTGTCTTCAACAGAAGCAGAATATATGGCTGCATCTGATGCATGCAGACAGATATCTTGGTTGAAGAATTTGTTTGAAGAGTTAGGATATAACATAAGATCCATTCCATTAATAATGGATAATCAAGCAGCAATTTATATGGCTTCAAATCCAGCTCAAGAACAAAGAACAAAACATATGGATGTCAGATATCATTATATAAGATCATGTGTCAAAGATGATTTAGTTGATCTTTATTATATTAAAACTGAAGATCAAGCTGCTGACATACTAACTAAAAACTTATTGTTGAATAAGCATAGTAGAATGCTTAAATTATGTGGAATACACATTTAGTAAAATATTCAACAAGGGGGAGTGTTAAAAGCTAGATTAGATAATTAAGAATTAATTAGATAATTAGAATTAGAATTAATTAGTGTTTTATATTTAACTAAATATCTATTCAGATTATGTGATATCACATGATAAGTCATGTGATTAGTCACGTGTTTATAGACTCATCTAGACTCTGATTAGTAATAATAAACTCTTATTTGTACTTGTGTACAAAATTATAGAGTTCAGAGATATTTATATCTTTGACAGATATTATAGAGTTTGACAAATATTATAGAGTTTGATGGGACGATTATCAACTATATTGAATAATTGATAAGAATCATTTATATTTAGAACATGATTCAGAAATGACTCATATGACTGTGCATTGCTGTGCAATGACTGTGCAATGACTCATACTGCTGCGTATGAGTCATATAGCTGTGCACATGAGTCATTTAGAAGGAAATGATGTCATATAGAACATCATAGGAAATGTATATAAGGAGGGCGTTTTGGACGCTAAGCTCCCCAGTTTTTCCACCTAACACACAGGCAGAATAAGCTACTAACTAAAGATGTAAGTTATTGAAACCTTACTTAGTCAGTGCACTGCGCTGCTGTCCGTTGTTTCAATACCCATCTCCTACCATCTGACCCTACCCTGTTAACTTTGATTTCATCTGACCATATGACCCTCTTCCAATCATCCAAAGTCCAGTACTGGTGAGCTAGAGCAAAGTCCAACCTGGCCTGCTGGTGCTTTTTGGATAAGAATGGCCTCTTCTGTTTCACTAATGCCTTCATGCCCATCTTCTTCAGGTGATTCCTGACTGTCTGTGCTGAGAGAGGTTAGCTGATGATTGTAGAAAGGGATTTGGCAATGGCTGTGGCTGTCTCTGCCTTCCTGGAGCTGATGAGATGGTTGGCATGGCAGAGTTGGCAGGAGAAAGCTTTGCAGGATGACCTCCAGTTGATTTTGTGAGGTGAGAACTGTTGAAAGTTAGATATTGTAATAAGATAACAAAGTTATTGTAACAATAATAATAACTAATGATCAATGTATTGAATCTAATGATTATTACATTAATAACCTAATACATTACAATAAGTAGATTAGATAATTAAGAATTGGATTAATTTGTGTTTTATATTTAACTAAATATCTATTAGTAATATCATGTGACAGTCATGTGACATATCACATGATTGATTACATGTTCATAGATTGGCCCAGCCCAGGTCTAGAACAGTTATTTATATCTTATGACTCAGATAGCTGCACATTGCTATGCAAGACTGCACATGATATCATATAGAGCAGTCTAGAGTGGTCAAGAGCATATATTAATAGAATAAGTCTTGGCAATGACTCACAGCTGCTGCACATTGCCACAAGGTCAGTAGACCAGGTTGCACAACCTGAGGAAGAAGGGAGAAAAGAAAAGGAAAGAAACTCTGTTGTATAGTCTATGACTATGACAAGCAAGAGCCTGGGGCTCTTGATGCTACAACCAAGACTATATACACAAAGCCTCACCCCTCTTACTAATCCATCACCTGACCACCTCACTTCTGCCTCATGCTGACCCATGGTCCGCTTATGTAACCTGGAAGATAAGATCTCTGATAACCTGATAAGAGATCCAAGCTCCCCAAGATAAGAGATAAGATAAGATCTCAGGATAAGATCAAATTGTAACATTACCCCCCTCTTAAAGGTTCATGTCCATGAGAACCTTAGCCATGTCCATGATGATTTCTTCAGCCTGTCCATTGTCATCATTGGCTCCACCTTCCCTGTTGTACACTTCCTTGTGTGCACCCTTCCACTTCCTCCAGTTTTGTTCCAACTCCTCCAGGTATTTGCCATCAAAACAACTGTCTTCCCAGCCGAAAAGGACTTTGGACTTATTTGGGTTGGTATGGTTCTGATACCTCCTAAAAGCATCCTGTGGAATTTACCTTGGAGCCAGTGCATTGGGTTTTTTCCTGTGGAAATCTCTCATGCATTGCTGGGTGTTCTTGAGATTTGCTGCTACTTCCCATGTCAACTCCTCAACTGGATATCCTTTCCACTTGACCAAATACTGAAGACAGTGTCCCTTGAAGCAGCTATCCAAAACCTCCTCTACATTGTAGTCTTCCCCTTCCAACTTGTCCTCTTCCTCCTTCCTTTGTTTCTCCAGCTCTGCATCTTTCCTCTTTTGTTCTGGAAAAGTCAGCTCGACATATGGTTTCAACAGTGTCTCATTGGAAACATTGTGGACCTTCCACATGGTGGGTAACTTCACGCAATACGCTGCTGATCCGAATTTTTTCATCACCTCATATGGGCTGTAAAACTTGTTGTCCAACTTCTTTGATGCCCATACATGAAGTAAATGTTCAGAATTAACATATACCTTGTTGCCAATGTTGTACTCTTGCAATGGTCTTTTTCCTTTATCATACTGCTTTGCCATTTGTTCCACTGTCTTTTCCAGATTTTCCACTGCATTTCCACGCTTCCTTTGTCTCTCCTACAAATGCTTCCACTGCTTGTACTGGTGTTCCTTTGATGGGTTCAAACCACTTCTGAGGGTGTTGCCCATAGTTCAAATAGAATGGCAAGTAGCCAGTAGCCAAGTTCTTCCTATCATTATGACAGAACTGCACTATCGCTAAGTGCTTGCTCCAATCGTCTTGTTTCCTGTTTGTGTACATTGCCAGGAATTCTCAAACCTCTTGGTTCACCCATTCCGTCTGGCCATCTGTCTGTGGGTGGTATGCCATTGATAGGTTTCCCTGAACATTCAACATCTTGTACAACTCCTTCATGAACTGGGAAACGAATTGACTCCCTCAGTCACTGATGACTTTGTTTGGGATTCTGTGTTCTTGGAATATGTTGTCTCAGAATAACCACACTACTCCCAAGGACATAATGGTTGAGTTTGTTGGCAAGAAGAACACTTTCTTTGAAAAGCAATCTACCACTACTATGATCATGTTGTAGCCCCTTGATTCTGGAAATGGTCCCATCAAGTCTACTGAGACCTCCTGCCATGGTTGAGCTGGTACATTCAATGGTTTGAGTGGTGCCACCCTTTTTGTTCTATCCAGTTTGACTGTCTGACATGTTCTGCATCCCATAACATACATCTTGACATCTTTTGCCATGTTTGGCCACCAGTAGTTCTGCATTATCACCTCCACCATCTTGTCAATACCATAGTGTCCCCACTTATGGTGAACTTCTATGATATTCTCCCTTATCCTTGCACTGACAGAGATGTAGATCCTCCCCTTCCATGTCCACAATCCCTTTTCTTCCTTCCAATCTTCACTTCCACTCCCAATTCCTTCTATCGCTTGCTTATCCCATTGCCTGCAATTCACCTTTTTGATATCCATCTGCATTCACTGTTATATACCCTTACAAACAGTTTGTCTTTCAACAAAATCACCCCCTCATTATCAATCTCTTCCCCTTTATGATCTGTCCTCCATGTTAGGAACCGATCCTAGCATCTAATTTTCGGTTTTATTCATAGGGTGATCAGGCATCACTCTGCATCATTGGCACAAGGTCTGGGACCTTAGGAAGACTCTAGGAACACTTTGCGTGGGTCAGCGCATGGCAGCGCTCACTAGAAGACAGGACGGTGGTTGGTTGAGCCAACCAAGGATGTAAATAGCACAGGGGATCAGACCCTGAGTGATGGCGCCTCGGGATCACATCAACGCATCAGTGCATCAGCACATCATCAGGTCAAGTCATCAGGAGGATACCAATGCTCGATATGGCAGGAGACACACCTATGGGGATCGCGGGAAGCCTGGGAGGTAGCACGTCCTATAATGGAAGCCTAGGACAGTCTGTGGGAAGTCCGGACATCATGGGAATGGGCCAGGCCTGGTCTATTAAACAGTTGACAGGCGGCAGCGCCCAAGAAGCATGGATACAATAGGATGCACAGCAAGGCAGGGAGTTAAGGTGGTCGCAGCTGTGAGAGTGCCGATGGGACATGGTGGCTAGGGGTCTACTAGAAGGAGTATATAAGGACCTTGGTAGATAGTTGGAGTCTCTTTAGACTCTAGATGGTTTTCCTTACGCTCTGTATCTGAGCCTTAGGTTATCATTGTAGTAGTTCTAATACATTCCTTCCCCCCTCTTCTCTACCCTCTCCTCTCTGTGAGGCTTGTGGTTAGGTTGTGAGTGTGAGCTTGTAACACTCCATGACAGAAGGTCTGCTTTGGAATTGGTTTTGCCCAGTTGATGTTTGATAAAGAAATGAAAGTCCTGGAGATCCAAAATCCAATTTGCCTGCCTGCGATTGATATTTTGCAGCTTCCAAAAGTAGGTAAGATTTTGATGATCTGTTAAAACCTCCACTGGTTCTTTGGTACCTTTGAGGTAATGTGACCATGCATAAAAGGCTTGCATGACCACCAACATTTCTTTATTGTAAATTTTGTAATTTCATTTGGCCAGATTTAACAATTTTGAAATGAAAGCCACTGGTCACCACAATCCATCTGTCTGCTGTTGAGACAGGATCCCACCAATTGCATATTTGGACACATCCACTTTGACTTGGTATTGACCCTCATCCACTGGTATAGCCAATACCACTTCTTCTGCAACCCACACTTTCAGTCTGTCAAAAGCCTTCTGTTGATATTCTGTCCACTGCCATCCATCCTGGCTCGTCAACTTGGTAAGCAGTTTTAAATAAGTGCAAAACCCTGGACAAAGAAGCATTGGTAAAAGTTGACAAATCCCAAAAATTGCTGAACATGTTTTTTGCATGTGGGGATCAGCCATTCCACAATTGCTTGTACTTTTGCCTTGTCCATACTAACTGAGTCATGGGAGATTATAAGGCCCAAGAACTCAATGGTGCCCTTATCAAACCAACATTTCTCCAGTTTCAATGACAATTTGTGTTCCTCCAACTTTGCCAATATCCTGTTGACGTGAGCCATGTGACTCTGTTGATCTTTTGAAAATACAAGGATGTCATCCATGTAAATGACAACCCATCCTTCTGCAATTTCTTCCCTAAAAAGATCATTCATCATTGTTTGAAAAGTTGCCAGTGAATTCATCAATCCAAAGAACATGACCAATGGTTCAAACAAGCCACAATTGGTGTGGAATGCTGCCTTCCACTCATCTCCCTCTTTAATGCAGATATTGTTATATCCCCAACAAATATCCATTTTTGAAAATACCTTGGCATACAACAGTTTATCAATCAATTCCAATATTAATGGCAATGGATATCGGTTTTTGATTGTCATCTCATTCAGCTTCCTGTATTCCTGTACTGGCCTGAGGGAGCCATCTTTTTCTTAACAAAGAAAAAAGGTGATGCCATAGGTGATTTGCTGGATTGTATTTGTCCCATCTCCAAGTTTTCTTTGAGACACTCCTCAAGTTTCCCCCGTTCCTCTTTTCTCAATGGATAGATTTTGCAATCCAGTGGTTTTGAACCTGGTATTAACTCAATTGCATGATCCCATGGTGGTAATTCATCAAAGGTCTGCTTTTCCAACACCTTCCGGTAATCTAAATAGTGTTCAGGTACAATTCCCTCCAGGGTCCATTTGATCATATGTTCAGATGCAATTTTAGTGGCTGTTGATTCCAGTACTTTTCACTCCCCCCCCCTTCCATGTGGATTCCACATGATTGTGCACTATATTGTGGACTTAGTAATGTCATCATGTCACAATACTAGAACTAGTCCATCTACTTTGCTATGCACTTTACTCCTCTCTAGGTATCATGTACATTCCCCAGGTCCAACTTAATTGAATCCAACTCTCAATTTTGACTCGAACTCCTCACTCTCCTCTCATTGAGCTCATCGTCGACTTAAAGACCTTTGTCATTGTTTGACATAGTGTCCAGAACTTGTCCAGTAGGCTGGAAGCAGACCAAGACTCTGCTTGCCACTGTTGACTTAGAACAAACCACATTGGGAGCATCAATCTTAACACAAGTTGGAACTCTCAGAACTGCTCAGTGTTTCTACACTAGCCAGACACCATTGATACCAGAACCTCAACCCTCAGACCCCTGAACAGCTCTGTCTGTTTCAGAGGAAAGTACTATCTAGATCAAAGGGAAGTCTTTCCATCAACTACAGGAACAGGGTGTTTTTTTCACTCAGGAACCAAGAAAAAGAACAAACCAGTACCAGAATCTCTCTTTGAAGGTGACTATATTGAAGGATTAGGAGAGGACGCTTTCCCAGACGTGGTTTGGATTGACTGGATAAACAAAGAACTTAAAGAAGAATTTTACTCTATATTCAGACCGCCTACAGATGAACCAGAACTCTCTTGGTGGAATGAATATCTCAGCCTTACAGGAGCAGCCAGACGAGACCAATATGCACTTAAAGACAAAGAACTACAACCTTGGATAGATTTCCAAGAACAGCACTAGCATTTGCAGAAAAGTCAGTGGAACCAATGAAAAGAATCAATTGGAGTGTCATGTATCAAGGCACACAGTCTCAGAATACCAATTATGTATCAGGTCTAGTCACCTGAGCACAAGGACATCTGAGTGAAGAGCAGGGCACCACTCTTTTTGGTCATTTGATGGAATAAAATCAAATACACAAGTAGGGGTGCATTATTGACCCTATTGTGGTCTGACTATGCCAGGAAGGGTAGTCCATGACAAACAGACAACAGTCTCTGTAATCTGACAGGGATCTTAGGTGACAAAGGCTGCACAAACAGATCAAGGTGCAAACCAGGAGTGTTTGGCTCAACTGAAATCTTATTTTTGGAACAATGGTTTTATTGTTCAACCACATTTTACACTACGCCCAGGCAACACTAGAGAAGATTGGTCAGACCTTTGAAGTGGACTGGGCAGCAGTTTTCAAACTGGTTCAGTTGAGACTGGCAGAATTTATTGGTGACTCAGTCATCAGATGCCATGACAATCATATATGACTATGGCACAAACATTTAAAGAAAATGGCAGCTTGGCAGGGACAAAGGATCATAAATGAGCTGAGGATCAAAGAGGCAGAACAGATCCATGAACAAGAAGATGCTTGGCAGGCCCTTCTCAAGCAAAGACATCTGGATAAGGCATTGATCTGGGTGCACAGAGATAAGAAGACCCTGGTGGGTCTAATTGAGAGAGCATACAGAGGATGGCCTGATGATAGGGTCATGAAGGCGATACTGGCTGTACCATACAATTGGTATCTCCTTGTGGTGGAAGATGCAGCTAAAGCACTCGAAAAATACCATATCAATGTGGCTGCAATAGATTATGAGGGTGTGAACCTTGTATTCCAATGAAGGAATGCAAATGTCGCATTAAGACTGGAACTGTTACAGTTTTCTCCTTCCTTTGTTAACAGACTCTTTATCATTACATAACCATTGCTATGCACTTCATGGACACTCATCTCCTTTCAGTTATTTACTTTCACATTTCCTTTTCTAGGTAATTAGCTATGCATTTCCTTTTATATTTCTCTTGTTCTTTCAGTATATAAACCCTCATGTAATGTACATATTCTTTAGTTCCAACTTAATCAAATCTTTCTCTCAACTCTTGAATGAAACTCCTTGTGCTCATCTCTTGATTTGACCTTTGTCATCATTTGACTTAGTGTCCAGAACTTGTCCAGTAGGGTGGGAGCAGACCAAGACTCTGCTTGCCACTGTTGACTAGGAACGAACTGTGTTGAGAGCATCAATCTTAACAAGAATGTGCTTATGCATATGCTGAATGGGAATATCAAATTCACATCTTATCAGCATGGGCAAAGACAATTGGAAGACAAGCAGTGTTGCCAAGGGATCCACTATGATCCATACATATGCATGTGCAGATCAAGAAAGGCAGGAGCAGGGACACCAACTCCATCTTTGGCAAATGGAATGACCTATATTGACAACATGTTCCATGAGCTGGATGAGCTGAAGCTGGACCCATTGCTGAAAGAATGTGGCGGTGACAAGACCCTGAAAGAGCACATGGAATGGCTAAATGCATGGAGAAAGGATGTTCCTAGTGGAAGGGCGGTGATGCCAGGGCTGGCTGCAAAAAGAAAAGGGAAGGAGTATCCCTGGAGAGAAAATGGTCTCTGCTATATGGTCCTGTTTAAGCAAGAATTCCATGATTGGTGATGAGCTGTCTCCAGTTGTGTGTGTAGTGACACCAAAATGCATATGCATCATGCTGTGTGCCAAAGGTCCTACTGTCCTACAGATTTAACAATACACACTGACTCCACTAATAATCCAAAACCCAAAGGTTATCTGCATCTGCATGCACACCATCCACTATAGCAATAAGAGCACACATGCACAAGCACACACAATGAGAAGAACCCAAGAAAGCCAATTGGACCAAGATATCTGACACTGACACCAGACACATCCACATTAAGTAACTCCATTGCCCAAAATGCCCAGACCATTGCAGTCCCCCACCTTTTCCACTGGAGGCCACTGGAATCCACTGGTATCCACTGGCATCCACTGGCTGCTGCTCTACCAAAGGTGGCAATGGTGAGCAGCCAAGTCTCAGCTCTTTTCTCACATGTTCCCATTAGTGCACATACTTTTCTCATGTGTCACAATCAATGTCACAACCATACAATATTTTCCCACGGTCCAAAAAGCAAAAATCATTATTTTCACTAACTGCCTTCTCAATGACAGTTTTCCATGACTCATTCTTATGTTCCCACACACATGTTAGCCTTCCCACCATGATTCCCATGTTCCCACCCACATGTTAGCCTTCCCACCATGATTCCCACCCACATGTTAGCCTTCCCACCATGATTCCCACTTTCCCACACACATCAGCCTTCCCACCATGATTCCTATGTTCCCACACACATGTCAGCCTTCCCACCATGATTCCTATGTTCCCACACACACACATGTCAGTCTTCCCACCATGATTCCCATGTTCCCACACATGTCAGCCTTTGCATCATGTTCCCACCACCTACCAACTTTAACACACACATCTCAGTCTTCCCACAATGTTCCCACTGCCTTGCCATCATGTTCTCATCACCTACCAACTTTACCACACCCCTCTCAGTCTTCTCACAATGAGCCCACCATTTGCTGCACCTATCAACTTTCCCACACACCTGTCAGCTTTCTCACCATGTTTTCACATGTCATCAACATGTCATTTCTCACACTGTCAAAATTTCCCAAAAGTCACAATCATGATATGTCACATTAATAGAACTTTTCCACAAACTGATTTTCTGTCATGTCACTGATGTTGTCAGATCCTCCCATGGTCTCAATGAACAAGATCCACCTTCCCACATGAACAAATATGTATACCTTTTCAGACTTTATGGAATTTTGTGAACACACAATAAACCAAGCCATTTCTAAAGTTCAAGTTTACATTCAATTTATTTCTCACATTTTCCAAGTATGTATACATATTCCCATAGTGTTAAGTATGAGATTGGAATGACTGAGATGGTATCTTTTAAATGTCATATTATCTAATTTCTCACAATTAGGGTCTTGAACATGGGGGATATGGAGGTGCTACACATAGGTGGACATGGGTATGTGCCTCAGGTCAAGTGAATGCTTTAACCCATGAGTCATCCTAATAAAGACTTCACAGTCCCATATGTATTTCAAAAAACACTTATCAGCCTTCCCAGAATGTTTCTGTCATTGCCCATTGTTCCCATACACCCTTCAGCTTTCCCATCACATTTTCCCATCCTTATATACATTTCCACACTTTTTACTTTTTCACTGTTCCCCCACACACCTGTTGGCCTTCCCATCACATTTGATCCTTTCTCACATGTTAATAAACTACCTCAGGTTTCTTCATTACTCCCATCCATCTTCCCATACACCTGTTTTCTGCTCTCTAAATATCATATTATCTAATGTCCCAAAATTGGGGTCTTGAACATGGAGAGGGGATGTAGAGGTGTTGCACATGGGAGGAGTGTGCCTCAGGTCAAGTGAATGCTATGAGTCATCCTAATAAAGACTTCACATGTCACATATATATTTCCAAAGACATTTATCAGCCTTCCCAGAATGCTCCAATACACCTTTTTGCTTTCCCACCACATTTTCCCATCCTTATCTACATTTCCACACTTATTTACTTTTTCACTGTTCCCACACACACCTTTTGGCCTTCCCTTCACATTTGATCCTTTTCTCACATGTTAACAATTTACCTCAGGTTTCCTCATTGGCATCCACCTTCCTTCACACCTATTTTCTGCTCTCATAATATTTCACACATATATTCTTATTACCTGGCCACTCTCCCGCAGTATTACCAACTGCCAAGCTTTCACTGATGTGTTTATCATTCACACACACACATTCTTTCTCTATTCATACTCAGGAATATTTATATATATTATATGATTTACAAGTTAGTAGGCAGTGTGAAAGGGTGAGAGAGCATGGGTATGAGGGTGAGCATGGTATGAGGGTGAGGGAAAACACTAGGATGCTGAGAGGGCAAGGCCACCACAAGTCCGATATACCGCGCACAATGTCCGAGCATAGCGACCGCACTCCGAGTGACTAAGAACAACAAGACACTGTGCAACACAAACTCCGGTTCACCGACATACCCGAGAAAACACTGCCACATCCGCGTTAGGAAAGTCCGCGCCCAGAGATCAGATACCCGATAAGGCCTAGCACGAATCGGCACTTGAACACAAGAAGCAGCACCGAAACAATGGAGTCACTTGTCGGCCATGCATCAGACAGCATTACCAATGGACGCATGGGGAAACAGTCAGGGAACAGTTACAGGCACATGGCCACCAAGGGAAAATCAGGGTACAAGTTAAATCAGTGGTGGAACTTCAAGAGACTGGAAGTGCGAAACGTTATCAAAATGTTACGGACACGTTCTACAACCTGAATAAGGCAAAGATGTGGCCTCTCACGACAAGCAACAGAATGCTGGGCAACGACACGGAATGGGCCAAAAGTGGAGATTGCTTTCAAACAGGGACTGTTAAGATCGATGCTCTCAACGCAATTCGTTCTAAGTCAACAGTGGCAAGCAGAATCTCGGTCTGCTCCCAGCCTACTGGACAGGTTCTGGACACTAAGTCAAATGATGACAAAGGTCAAATAAACGACGAGCTCAAAGAGATGAGAGCGAGGAGTTTTCGTTCAGAAGTTGAGAGAAGAATTCGATTAAGTTGGAACTGAAGTCTAGCTACTTTACAAGACGGTTTATATATGTAAAAGAACAAGAGAAATATAAAAGGAAACGTACAGCTAAATACCTAAGAAAGGAAATGTGAAGGTAAAGTAGCTAAAGGAGATGAGCGTCCATGAAACGCATAACGATGATTATGTAATAAAATAAGTCCATTAACGAAAGGGAAAGAAATCGTAACATTACCCCCTTCATATGCAAGAAGTCACCGACTTCTTAACCTGTTCCCCAACCATGGTTTCCACCATTTGTCCACCCATGATCCCTTCGCGATTTCAACCATTCAGCGATGGTATTGATGTCGTGGTTAGCGGTCTCAAACCGCCATTGCAACGTCCTTGTGATATAGTCGAGCTGGACCGTTTGTTCAAGGATTGCATCGCGTTCTTCATCCGTGATGGTGTGAGGGTCGGTGGTGAGGGCGGTGTTGAGCATGGCGTCGAGGGGTCCGGCGAAAAGTTGATAGTCAACGATGAAGGTGGCGAGGGCTTCCTGAGCCCGAAGAAGGGTGGCGTTAGGGACCCTAGCGAGAGGTGGTGCGGGTGGAGCGGGTAGGGGTGCCTCTTCTTCAATGACGAAATCTGCGAGCTCATCTGGATGTTGATGAAGGTCGGCGACGGTGGATGAGGGAGAGGCGGGCCAATTCGGGAAGAGGTAATCGTCGATGGTGGTGGTGGTGGTAACGAAGACCTCGATAGGGAGGTCATGGGCAGTGGCGAGGAACGGGGAGGCGACGGTGAAAGAAGGGTCGTAACAATGGCCACAGGCTGTGACCAAGAGCGCAAAGGCGAAAGCGACGAGGTAGGCGATGACAACGATGGTGGACATGCTGTGTTAATATGATGGGGACTAGACCGTTGAGTGTGGTTTAAATATCCCAAATCTCATTGTCGGAGTCCAAAGCTAAGATCTCTTCGATCTCAGGTTCCCTGGTTCTGAGAAAGTTCTCACGAGAGTTCCTAGCTGCTTCTTCTTGTTCTGATCGGGTTCTTGCATCATCAGGGTGTGGAATACGGATTTGTTCAGGGTGTGCATGTTGTGTAACGTGTATTTCTGGATTGTTCATGCTAGCCTGTATTGCTTGGTTCAGAAGATCGTAATATCGTTCGGTTGCAAGTGTTATTTCCATTTGCGCTCGTGTGCGGTTAAAATTTTCACTTCCCCTTATGTTCATTCGTCGTTCATATTGCCATTGTTCCACGGAAATGTCTCTGCCGAGCTGGATAATCCATTGTAAAGCTTCTGATAATTCAGGGAAGGTTCGTCGTAACCAAGCCCTGTGATAAACGTTGTCATATTGAAAACAAGGGTGAACTGATGCTGGAAGATAATGTGATTCGGCTTCCTGAAATGTGGGTAGTTCTCCTAGATCAAAAGAGAGGCGATGATACTGGGGAAGATACTTTGATAAAGCATTATATGGGATCTCTGTATGGCCTTGTGGATGTGTTTGTTTGTGAGGAGGTAATCGTGATACTTTAGGCGGTTTTGACATCATTGGAACGTATTTCAGTTTCTGATATATAGAAAGTGTTCGTTTGGAGGGGTGTTTGAAAGCGGGAACAAACATCTGCGTGACAGAGTATCTGGTTTTGACAGTAGGAGTGTATCGTCCAACAGTTCTGCAGAATCTTTTGACATAGCGGATATTATGTTTTAATTGGAGGTTGGTGCGATAATAAGTCATTGTGTTGACTGTTTCAGAGGTTTCTTCTGTTTTTATATTCTACCAGAATATCCGCAGCATTGTCTAGATGTCGTTCTGGTTCCCAGGTATTATCATTTGCTCCATAGCCTTTCCATTTGACTAGGTATTGATAGCCGGCTCCGCGTTTCCGATGTCCAAGGATAGCCTCAATCTCAAACTCTTCTTGTCCATTAACCATATCGGGAGGTGGCATAGTGAAATTCGGACCGTGCATTGAGGTTTCCTTATATGGGGTGAGGAGTGATGCATGAAACACAGGATGAATGCGCCATTGTTTTGGTAATTTCAATTTATAAGTAACTGGTCCCATGACTTGTTCAACCTGGAAGGGTCCTTCTCGTTTTGGTGCTAGCTTTCTTGATTGATACGGAATGTGGAGATTCTTGTTTTCGAGCCAGACTTTGTCACCTTTTTCGAATCTGATTGACTTGTCTCTGTATCTATGAGTGACCATTTGTCTAGCAAGTTCATGAGCAGCTAGAGCTTCTTCTCTGGCTTTTCGAAGCATTTGAAGGCGTTCTTCTGCTGCTGGTGCAGTCATTTTGATTGCTGCTGTAGGGATAGCGATTGGATCTGATCCATACATGAGTTGAAATGGGGATGTTTTTATTGTGTCGTGATATCGGTTATTGTGTGCAAATTCGGCAATGGGTAATAGTGGCTTCCATTTATGGGATTCATTTGTGCAGAACATTCGAAGATAGATCTCGAGTTCTTGATTTACACGTTCAGTTTCTCCATCTGTCTGAGGATGATAGGCTGTGCTCATCCTGTGGTCGATTCCTAAAGCTTTTCGTATTTCTTGAAATACTTTAGCAGAGAATTGTGGTCCTCTATCAGAGATTAGGATGTCGGGGAGTCCAAAGCGTTTAAATATTTCAGAGATGTAAAGATCTGCAGTTCCTAAAGCATCGATCGTCTTGTTGCAAGGGGTGAAAATTACCCCCTTCGTAAGGCCATGGTCCACCGTGACCAATATGGAGTCAAAGCCTTCAGAAATAGGAAGATCAGTGATGAAATCGAGTGTGACCTGCTGAAATGGGCGTGTAGCTTTTGATGGAATAGGGATTAATGCCGGTGAATTTGGGTGAGTATTGACTTTCATTTGTTGGCAGAGTGCGCAACCCTCGACCCATTCTTTGACATGTCTATACATTCCAGGCCACCAGTACTCACGCTTCAAAAGCGCTAGCGTCTTTAATCGTCCAGGATGTCCAGAAGATAATGCTTCATGTATTTCCTTGATTAACCGAGTGCGCAACTCAATTCGATCAGGAACATAGATCTTGCCTAGGTAGTAGACGATGCCATGAGTATATGTCCAGTCTTGCAGTTTCAATTTAATCGGCGGCGCCTTTTGTTTAGTGATCACTTCAATAAGGATGCGTCCAAAATCATCGTTTGCCATACATTTCTTTAATTCACTGGCAAGATCATCATTGATTAGTCGAATAAATCGGTCCTTTGGCAGAACAGTGACAGCAGTTTGTTCTTCATCATTTCCCATGTGATCCGGTCGTCTGGATAATGCGTCTGCTTCGAACATTTTTGTTCCAGGTATATGTTCAATACAAAGATCAAATTCAGATAACAATGATGACCACCGAGCTTGTCGGGGTGTTAAGCGTTGAGCAGTTCGGTAATAGGACAAGTTCTTGTGATCACAATGGATGATGATCGTGTGAGGAGAACCATGTAATAGATGGCGCCATACTGCAAGTCCCTTGATGATTGCAAGCAGTTCTCTGTCATAAATTTGGTAATTCTGTTCCGTTGGTGTTAACGCATGGGATATAAATCCACATGGATGAAGTGCTCCAGATTCATCAGCCTGCTTTAGTACTGCCCCAATTGCTTTGTTAGAGGCGTCAGTTTGAAGGATAAACGGTTTAGCAGGATTTGGCATTAACAAAACTGGCATAGAGGCGAACCGTTGCTTTAGGGTGTCAAAGGCCAATTGACGTTCATTATTCCAGTCGAATAGTTCTGTTTTCTTGGTTAGATCTGTGAGCGGTTTTGCAATTGCTGCAAAATTTCCAATAAAACGTCGATAAAAATTCCCAAATCCTAGGAATGATCGGACTTGTTTAACCGTTGATGGTACTGGCCAATCAGCTATTCCTGCAAGTTTGATAGGATCCATTCGTATTTTTCCAGGCGAGATGATCATGCCCAGAAATTCAACCTCTTGAACAGCGAATTTACATTTTTCTAATTTCAGGAATAGATCATTCTCTTCCAACCGATCAAGGACTCTCTTTGTTCATTCTTCTAGCTCGTTTAAGTTCTGAGAACATATCAGGATGTCGTCCATGTAGATAATGAGCCATCCTTCATTAATCATATCTCGGAAGTATTCGTTCATCATAGTTTGGAATGTGGATGGTGAATTGCATAGGCCAAAGAACATAACAGTTGGTTCATATAGTCCTCTGTTGGTAATGAAAGCAGCTTTCCATTCATCACCTTTCTTGATCCTGACGTTATTATATCCCCAACGGAGATCTAATTTGGTGAAATACTGTGAACCGGCAAGTTTTGTAAGGAGATCGGATACTAGGGGCAATGGGTATGCGTTCTTGATTGTCCAATTGTTCAAATATCTATAATCTTGGCATGGCCAAAGCACACCACTTTCCTTCTTTGAGACAAAGAAAAACGGCGATGCTTGAGGAGATTTCGACGATCTGATGTATCCTTTAGCTAGCTGTTCCTCAATCCATTCATCCAATGTCGATTGTTCTTTGATTGATAATGGATAAATCTTGCTAACTTTAGGATTAAAACCGGTTTTTAAATCGATGGCATGATCCCAAGTTCTGGATGTTGGGAATCATTCCGATGCCTTTTTCTCAAAGACCGAGTGCCATTTCCTATATTCCGATGGTAATTCTGTCTTTGGTTCGTCCTTTTTCAACTGATGTTCTAATGCCTGAGACGCTGATGTTTTAACTCTGATCCAGTAATCATCTTCTCCCCATTGTTGATTGTCCAATGCCATTTGCCAGATAGTTCCTTCATTTTGTTGTTCATCAATGAGGTGTATCGTTTTATCTCTCCAATCAATAGTAGGATTGTTTTCTTCTAACCAAGGGATTCCCAAAATTAATCGTTGATCTCCCAGTCTAGTGATCAGAAACCAGTTGCTGTATCGTTTTCCTCCAATTGAATATTGAATGTGGACTCGATGCGTGATCATTCCATTAGTGTTAACCGTTCCATCTGCGTTTCTGACTCTAATTGGTTTTCGCAATTTTTCTTTTGGTAACTTGGCGGTTACTTCTTCGTCAATAAAATTCCCTTCTGCTCCACAATCGATTAGAGCTGAAGTTTCAGCGGGTAAATTGGACGTCTCCACAGAAATTGAAAGGCGCTTGTCATTATTTGATCTTACTATTACAGAATCAAGCGCTAGTTGTGAATGTCCATTTGTTATGGAAGTGCCAACCGCTGTGTGACGCTTCCGGATTAAAAACCCTCGTTCTCAAGTTCATTGAGAAGACCTTCTCGTTCATCGGCCTTCATTCCAGCAAGGATCGCTCTGATGCTTGCAACTGGGTCGTCTCTTTTTTCCTTGGGCGTATCTTCAGGGATAGATCTGATCCCCTTATTCTGAAACGATGAGGAGGCCCTGAAGGAGGCGTTTGACGTGGTGTTTCGTTTGGGACAATTCCTTGAAACATGCCCCTGGTTTCCACATCTGAAACATTTTCCAGATTTCATGTATTCCTCTTTTTGTTCATCTGTCAAACGTCCAGTGGGCATCGCATTTACTGATCGGGTTGATCCGCCCTTATTATTGGTGTTTCGGTTAAAATTGGAGCGATTCCCTTGTCCTGGTTTTCTTCCAAGCGCTCGCATCATTTCCCAAGCGCCATGAAGCTGTTCTGCCTTTTCATACGCTTCTTTCATGGATAGAACATTTGCTTCAAGTATCTTTGTAGCAATACTTTCGGGGAGTCCTTTGACAAAGGCCTGGAGCTGCGCAGTAGTTCCTTTCAATCCTGAAGTACCGATTTCCATGCGAAATTTTCTGATATATTCAGGGACTGAAACGTCGCCCCCTACTCTGAGATTGGCTAGATTGTTCAGCGCTCTGAGAGCGCTATTAACTTCACCCCAATCGGCTAAAAAATGTTTCTTGAATTCTGCCCAATTCGTCCAAGTAAGGGTTGTTTCTTCTTCATCGTCCAATTCATCCTTGATCAGGACTTTCCAATCATCAAGTTCCTGCCCAAGACAGGCAAGAGTAAATCGAATCTGCTTCTGTGCTTTGTTTTTATAGTTATCATCATTCAAAACAAAGTAATCTTCAAGACTTCCAATGAAAGCCTTCGCTTCGGTTCGTTTTCCTGTAAAAACGCGCATAGGCTGCGGTTTGATATCTCCTTTAGAGGCAGGTGCTGCTACGTCGGATGCCATCTTTTCTGTTTCTTCTTTCGAATCTGTAGGTTCTCCTGTTTCGTCTTTCTTCTTCCCTGATTCTGGATCTCCAAATAGACTTTGTTCGATCTGTTTCTGTTCTAGGAAGTCTCTCCAAGGCTGTATCCCTTTGTTTTGAAGTGCGTATCTATCCTGTGGTGGTGCTCCAGAGAGACTGATGAATTCGTTCCACCAGGAGGATTCTGGTTCTTCAGTGGGTGGATAAAATAGAGAATAAAAGTCCTCTTTTAGATCTTCGTTGATCCACTCGATCCAAATGTTATCTGGGAAGACTTCCTTTCCGTCTCCTTCAATATAATCACCTTCAAAGAGGGATGCTGGTACTGGTTCGTTCTTCTTCTTAGTTCCTGAGCGGAAATACCACCCTGTTCCGGTAGTCGATGGAAAAACTTCTCGTCGATCTAGATAATACTTTCGTCTAAAACGGGCAGAGCCGTTCGGGGGTCTGAGGTTCGAGGTTCTGGTATCAATGGTGTCTGGCTAGTGTAGAAACACTGAGCGGTTCTGTGAGTTCCAACTTGTGTTAAGATCGATGCTCTCAACGCAATTCGTTCTAAGTCAACAGTGGCAAGCAGAATCTCGGTCTGCTCCCAGCCTACTGGACAGGTTCTGGACACTAAGTCAAATGATGACAAAGGTCAAATAAACGACGAGCTCAAAGAGATGAGAGCGAGGAGTTTTCGTTCAGAAGTTGAGAGAAGAATTCGATTAAGTTGGAACTGAAGTCTAGCTACTTTACAAGACGGTTTATATATGTAAAAGAACAAGAGAAATATAAAAGGAAACGTACAGCTAAATACCTAAGAAAGGAAATGTGAAGGTAAAGTAGCTAAAGGAGATGAGCGTCCATGAAACGCATAACGATGATTATGTAATAAAATAAGTCCATTAACGAAAGGGAAAGAAATCGTAACAGGGACTAAGGAACGTGCCGATGGCAAAAAGGGATGCGAGGGGAAATTTTCACGAAGTTTTACTTTACAAAGAGGTAGTAGAAATGTATATAAGGACTCAAGTTGTAGGTAAAAGACAGAACAGAGTTCCCCCAGTTAAATTTTCTTGTCCAAGTCCTCTTGCTCCATTTACTGTTGTGTTTGCACTCTTCCACATGTCTTACATTTGTCGTTGGGACCATCCTGTGGACTTGTCAGAGCGTCGTAAACATCATCCCATTGGCTACGCATCTGCTCACTTGCTGTTGGACTACACCGCAGATTTGATGGAGCTCCAGCCCTCAACCCCTTTTCCGACAACATCCCTATTTTTGCTTTACGCCATCACTTACGCCACTGGTGTGCGGAATCACTCGGACTTCATCGGACTCTGACAGGACCCCTTCAACCAAACTCACCATTCCGATTAACTCTGGTCTTACCCATCGGAGTAGTATATTAGTGGGAGAGAGGACGAGGGTGTGAGGCATGGGCATGGGCGTGGGCGTGAGGGCAAGGGCAATAAGAGGGCGTGGGCATGAGCATGGCCATGAGGGTGAGGGCGATAAGAGGGCGTGGGCATGGGTGTGGGCATGAGGGTGAGGGCAATAAGAGGGCATGTGCAAATGCGAGGGCGTGGGCAAATGCGAGGGCAAGAGGGCGACGGTGAGAGGGTGTGGGCAGCGATGGCGGGGTGACGGAGGTGGTAGGGTTGGTTGGTGAGAGGACGAGGGTATGGCAGAGGTGATGAAGGTGGTGGTGAGAGGGCGAGATGAGGGAGGTGGTAGTGGGCGAGGGCAAATGCAAAGGTGCTGGCGAGGGTGAATATGATGGTGAGAGGGCAAGGGTGGTGAGAGGGCAAGAGCGGGGTGATGGAGGTGATAGGGATGGTGGTTGGTGAGGGTGCGAGGGTGGTGAGAGGGCAAATGCGAGTGGTGAGAAGGCGAGAGCAAGGGTGGTGAGAGGGCGAGAGCAAGGGTGAGAGCGAGTGGGCAAGGGTGAATGCGAGGGTGGTGAGAGAGGGCAAGAGCGAGGTTGCGATGGAGGTGATGGAGGTAGTGGTGACGGAGGTGGCAGTGAGGGCAAACAGACGAATGCGAGGGTGGTGTCGGCAAGGGTGGTGAGAGGGTGACGGCAAGGGTGAGAGGGCGATGATGGTGGTGGTGAATGGCAAGGGAGGGTGAGGTGGCTTGGGCGAGGGCGAATGCGAGGGTGAGGGTGCGACGGAGGTGAGATGGCAAGGGTGAGGGTGTAACAGAGGTGAGAGGACGAGGGCGAGGGTGCGATGGAGGTGGTGGTGATGGAGGTGACAGTTCAGGAGTACCTATTAAAAAAACAGTTAGCATGGCAACGAGAAAAGAAAAAGAAACATATGCAGGGCCCAGACACGAACACATCTGGGCCCCGGTTGGGTGGTGGTGTCAACGTTAACGGGCGGTCTTGAAAGTCACGTGAAATCCCGTGACGATCAACGGCATGTTGCTCACGCGTCTGAGTGACATGTCACATGGTCACAGCTGCCATATATAAGCAGTGGGCCATTGCCCACCAACCTACGTCGTCAGCTGCTGTCCACAGTGGATTCCGGCCATTCGGTTGGATCCACTGTGGACAGTGGTGACGAGAAATTGGTATTCAGTGGGAGCCACAGTGGGGTGGCTCCCACTGGATGCCAACGGATTCCAGCGTATCCAGCCGGATCCGGAATGAACAGACCAGAAAAAGGGGGGGACTGTAACAGTCTCACCTTCACCAACCCCATCATCATGGATCCCGTCACCCACATCCCCTACATTCATTGCCCTTGCCACTCCATCCTCTCCCCCATCTCAGAAGCCCTCAGCACCCTTGTCATCAATTTCAACCATCCACACCCCTCGACTCTGTCACCAACCTGATGCTCTCCACCAACCCCCAGTGTCTCACTTATGAAGAACGTGACAACCTGTGGGAGCACGCCAAGCAGTTGGAACGCGTCACAAAAAGTCTCCAATGGTGCATCAAGGCTGCCAACAAGGACCTCGACAGCATCATTAAATGGATCGAGTCCAGACAAGACCATGGCTGGACCACAGATGCACAATGGTAGAAGTTGGTGACTTCTTGCATACAAAGGGGGTAATGTTACAGTTTTTTTTCCTCTTCTATGACAGATGCATTAGTATTACATCATCATTACTATACAGTTTAATGGATGTTTATCTCCTTTTGCTAATGCCTTCATATTTCCTTTCATAGGTAGTTAGCTGTGCTTACTGCGCATTCCTTTTATAGTTTTCTTTGTTCTTTAAACATATATAAACCTCTAGGTATCATGTACATTCCCCAGTTCCAACTTAATTGAATCCAACTCTCAATTTTGACTTGAACTCCTCGCTCTCCTCTCATTGAGCTTGTTGTTGACTTAAAGACCTTCATCATTGTTTGACTTAGCATCCAGAACTTGTCCAGTAGGCTGGGAGCAGACCAAGACTCTGCTTGCCACTGTTGACTTAGAACAAACCACATTGGGAGCATCAATCTTAACAGTCATGGGTCAAAATGAATTGCATCATATTCTAGTTCTGGCCAACTTTCATGATGATGGCACTTCTCCCCTCATTGTCTCATGCCCTCCTCTTGAGACACATTTCAAAAATGTACATTAAGTCATTGACACCTGTTGTATTACACTGTGTGAATATGTGCACATAGTTCTCAAGTGAGATGTGGAATGTAAGATAAAACTTTAAACATCACTTGGTCAACTGTAATATTTCCAAAGTTTAATTGAGTCTTGGAAAGCAATTTATTCATGTGAGATACTGGTTCTTGCTCATTTTCAGTTTCACTCAGACCATGGGAAGATGTTACAACAGATGTCACAACATCAGTAACATGAGAGAAAATCAGTTTGTGCCAATTCCATTGAGCCTCAAATGAAAGCATGCACATCATAACCGTAATGTGTGGGAAACTTTGACAGTGTGGTATGGGAAATGTGACATTGCTGGCATGTGAGAAAAGTGGTTAGATAAATGATGGTTCAAATATTGGTGACAAGTGGGTAGCACAAGAAAATTGCCCTCAAGGAAATGGTATGTTTTAAGTGTAGCTTGTGGGAAGGTGTGACATGTTGATGAATGTGAGAAAAGTGGTCTGAGCCAAAAGCATCCCACCTGTGAGAAAATGCAACAAGTGTGTGAAAATAATATTTTAGCTTTCCAGAAAGCTGTGGCACTGCAGAAATGTGTCAAAAGGTATGCTTAGGTGGATAATGTCATGACTGTAGCTTGTGAGGAAAATGTGACAAGTGGGTGGTGTAAAAAAAGTGGTATTTGAATGTGTGGGAACATGGTGAGAAAGCAGTTTGTTGTTATTTGCCTGTATTAACAGTGTTGGGATGTATGTAAGTGCACAGGAATGAGTATGTATGGAGTGGTGGGAACATGATGGGAAAGTGGCTGGATGCATGGGGACACTGGGAGAAAGTGACTGGAAACATGGCTGGACAGGTGGGTATACATATTATTAGACTATTTGAATTGTGTGAGAACATGGTGGGAATGTAGTTTGTTGTTATTTGCATGCACTTACAGTGTAGAAGTTGCAGTTGGGTAGTTGGTGGGAACATGGCAGGAAAGTGGCTGAATATGTGAGAACATGGTGGGAATGTGGTTTGTTGTTATTTGCACACACTTATAGTGTGAAGTTGGAGTTGAGTAGTTGGTGGGAAAGTGGCTGAATATGTGGGAACATGGTGGGAATGTAGTTTGTTGTTATTTGCATGTGTTTACAATGTAGTAGTTGTCATAGGTGGGAACATGGTGGGAAAGTGGCTGGATGTGTGGGAACATTGTGAGAAAGTGACTGGGGCAATGGCAGGACATGTGGATAGATTATGAGACTATTTGAATGTGTGGGAACATGGTGTGAATGTAGTTTGTTGTTATTTACATGTATTTATAGTGTAGGAGTCATGGTATTGACAAATATGTTCCTTGGTTACCAGGACCAGGACCATGCCAGGACTCAACCAGGACTCCTGGCATAGTCCAGGCCTAGTCCAGAGTGCTGAGTCTCCAAAATGGAGCACTTTACACTCCTCCCCCCCTTATTCCGAGATTCCGAGCTCAGTCCGAGCTCAGAGCTCGGATTCTGAGTGCTTTTTTAAATGGCTGACAGCTCACCCAAAATGAACTTTTACTCCGAGTCCAGTCCGAGCAGAATCCGAGCCAAATCCGAGCTGAGGCTCGGACTGGGCCATCAGTCCTAGGGCTGACAGTGCTCGGATTGAGCTAGGACTCCAACTGGAGTACGAGCTGAGTGAGCTGGGGCAAGGTACCATACCTGCCACCTATATATGGGAGTTGTGACGTGTGACGTGTGACGTGTGACTGCGTGATACTGGATGCGCGTCGGTTTTGTTTATTATGTCACATGTAATGTACATTTGCGCGTCGTCGAATGTCACATGCCCGCACGTGATGCAAAAGTGTGACTGTTATCGTTGACAATGATCGATTCATCGATTTCACACACTAACCCTCATGCCCAGCACTCATTCCACGGCGCGCACCACCCCGCCCACCGACAAGGGTGCCGCATCAAGCAAACGAAGCCGAGCGGCGTCATCCATATCCGACAAAGGGAAAAAGCGAACCAAGACCAACAGGTTAGCCTGCCCGCCGAGTCTCGATGCTCGACGTCATACTCTCACTAATCCTCCCTACGAACAGGAAAACCTCAGCAGCCCATGCGCACGAAGACGAAACAATGGTTGCTATAGCGATACAATCACTGTAAGTCTTTTCTCATTTTTCAAGCTTTTTTCTGATTGTACTACCATCTTCCCCCCCAACTGCCATGTCATGTAACGGACGACCAACCATGACGATCAACCCCACCCACCAACAATCGCACCACTGCCACCCAATGGCATTTATGATCACCACCCACCTACTCACGCCCACCATCAACTCGACGACTGCCACCCATCGACTGCCACCCGTCGACTAATGCCAATCGACTGCCGCCCGTCAACTACCGCCAATCAACCACCAACGGCATCACAACCACCGCCCACCACCAACTTGACAACTGTGCCCATCAACCGCCAACCGCCCATCGACCACCAACGGCATCACAACCACCGCCCACCACCAACTTGACAACTGTGCCCATCAACCGCCAACCGCCCATCGACCACCAACGGCATCACAACCATCGCCCACCACCAACTCAACAACTGTGCCCATCGACCACCAACGGCAATCACCACCACCGCCCACCACCTGCTCGCGCCCACCACCTGCTCATGCCCAACTCATGATCATGCCCATCCATATTACCTATGCATACGTCCCACCCACTATTAATTACTATTTGACCACCATTGACTCACCCATACCCTACACATTATTTCCAACCCCTGACCATGCATCTTGATGACCACCATCTTGCATCAATAACAACCATATTTACAATATATTGTTGCATAAATTAAGAGTGGAGAAACTATTGCAAGAGAGTGGGATATCTGTTCAACCCCCAAAACGGGCAAGCCCTGCTATTGTCAATGCTAGTGTACCTATCACTAGTCAGTCTCGTCTTCGTCGTTCAGATGTTGAAGGAGAAGGTGAAAGTGGAGAAAGTGTGGAGAAGGTATGCTCATAGATGTCACTTATGTGGTCACTAATTGCTGAACATAAGGATAAGAGTGATGATAGTGGTAGTGATAGTGAACATAAAGAGGAAAATACTGAAGATGAGCATGGTGATAGTGAAATACATGACCAGGTATGTAACTATGTCTTCTCTGCAGATGGAAAGTTCTAATGGTATGATAGAATGTAGGAGATGAGTCTGTAGGAGGTGGGTCCGAAGAAGATGGGTCTGAAGGAAATAAAAATGAGAGTGACAGCATGGTCAGTCAATTATTACTTGTTTTCCATATCTCATATTAGACACAGGAAAAGGGAAATGAAGAGAAGTCAAATGATACCAATGTCATTGATGATACTGGTATGTCTTAAGAAATTCTTTCAAATATGCTATACAGATTCTACATCTGAAGGAGGAAAATCTGGTAGTGAGAGCAAGGTCAGTCAGTCATCATGTATTTTCTATATATCTGAAGTCAGACATAGGAAAAGGAACAGGAAGAGAAACCAAAAGAAACCAATGTGTTTGATCATACTGGTATGTCTTATTATGATATGTTGTAAATATATTGTCACACAGTTGCTATCAGAGAAAGAAACCCTCCCATATGAAGGATCATCCAGGACCACTGGAGGGTTGATCAGAGGCAAGGCAACAGGCAACACCTTTAGCTTTGTTGATGCCCAAGACATTGCATCAGACAGGACCCAAGTTCCAGGCTTGGTGAAAGTCTATAAGTTTTGCATTGATCCCATTGACCAGGCTAAGCCAAGCTTTGTTGTCAAGACTGATGTCACCTCTTCCCTGGCCTCTATCCTCAATAAGGTAGCTAAAAAATATTCTCCTATCAGTGGTAAGTATTTTCATTCCCTCCTTATCCATGCATATAATGACATATTGCAGATTTCAACCAAAGAGTCTATGTTTCTGAGAATGGTGAATGGATCATTAAAGGCAAATTCAAGGATGCCCTGGATGATACTGATGAGATAGTGTGGTCATCCATTGAGGGAAAGGCTGTTCTCTATCTGTGTGCTGTGAGTTTGATTGCATGAATGTCAAATTTTGACTAAGGAATCCATATAGGAAGAAGAAAGAATCAATACTTTTGCTTTCCATACTTCTGGTTCTGGTGCCTCCACTACTTCTGTTGCTCCCAGTGTTTCTCTTTCAGGTCCAGCTGATTTTTCTCATGAACTGGCCACAATCCTTAATATTCCTTCCCATCTGACTGACAAGGAGGACAAATCCTTGAGATCTTACTATCAGAAATATAAAGCCTGTGTTCAGGCTCAGCACCTTGTGGATGACATGATTGCAAAGGGTGAATGGCCTTCTCAGAAAAAACCCAATATGACAGATATTATTAAAATTTTTGTGTCTCCCTCAATGTGGCACTCACATGTCAAGAAACTGTCAAAGGTTCCTAATTATCCTATGATGCAAGAATGGCTAGATGGTAATCAGGTGGAGGATGAGGAAGTTTGGGGTTTCAGCAAGATGTCCTATACTTTTGCAGACTTGGGTGCATATTTTGATGAACAAGATGAGGGTAGGTCTAGGAAGGGCAAAAATAAGCAGAAAGTGGCACCTGTTGATGGAGTGAATAAGAAAAAGAAGAGAGGTGAGAAGCAAGTAGCAGACAAGGGTGAATCCTCCAAAGGAAAGAGGAAGTCTAACAAGTAAGATCTGATACATGCTGATTTCATAATTTCCTGCTGTAACATTGCCTGTAGTATGTTGTATGTCATTCTGTCCTTGTTAAATGTGATGAGTTATTATGTGGCATTCCTCTGTGCATTTTAAGTGATTCCTGTGGTTGCAGCAAACCCCCAGCAACCATTCCCAGAAATAACATTTCAACAATTCAGCAAATTTGTTGGAAACAATTTTCACTCCACAATATCCTTATCTACTGTTTTAATGATTCTGTTTTCCATGACTCAAAATACAATGCTTCTTGGATTACATGCTCGTCAACAAAATCCAAAATATAAGGGGGAGAGGTCACATTTAACTACTGGCTGGATGAACTGTTTATTACGGGCAATATTGAAGAGGACAAATGCCAAGAATGCAAAAATCCTTCCTGTAGATAAAGCAAATAATCATCCTGATGATAATAATAGTGATCATGTGATCATGAAGGTTACCTTGAGGTTGGATGCATTAGCCAAGCTGCTGAATCTTCAGCCTTATAATAAAAAAGGAAAATTCACAGGGAAATTGAAGCCAATCTCACACAATGAAATTTCCCCAGTGCATGTCATTTGCCCAGACTCAATTGTGTGTGAATCTATGAGTTGCAATCCAAGATCATTGATCCAGAATACCAAACAGAGAGATATCCCCTTAGTGACCCTTATCAAGGATGTTGTTACCTATGACCAGGTCCCTGTACTCAGTGGTCAATGTCCAGATTGCAAGACAGTCTACTATGCTGACCATGAATCAGTCCCAAAACAAATGGCCAACAGGCATGATAGAGTGTACCTGAACTCTGCTACCTATCTTAAAATTGGACAGAGCTTATGGGTGGACAGGTTATTTACTTTAGCTGTCATCAGTGGGATGTATAATTTTCATGCATCAGCTGCCACTTATGCAGAGTTTTGGAACATGTCATTTAGGCCTGCAAAAGAAGTGACAAGAAGGCAGATATGGCATGCATTTGTACAAGAATCACTGCGTATACAGGCTGCAGCATCCAACTTGAATTTCACAATAGAAGATGGACTGCCAATAGATGAAGTAACAAGAGAAGCTTTCCAGCTCCTTGGGAATAATGGTATAATTCAAGGATCAATGCAGCACCACTGTGATGAGTGTACACAAAAGTATAGGGAGCAGGCTGCTGTTAACACTGGTAGAATTGATCCCTCAGCCATTGTTGGCATGGATGATACAGTAAGTTTACCACATTATCAGAGTAACATCATTGAGGATTGTGCACCTGTAAAAATGATTGTAATGGATGGAATTGCGACAGGTCATACAGTAAGTTTTCTAATCAAGGCCTACTAGACCAGTCCTCATATGTCTTGCAGTATTGTGGATACCAGGGTTGCACTTCTGATTTGTTAAATGCACGTGGTGGGGTGTATTGTGCATTTCATGAAAACATGGTTGGGTATTTATGCCATGTTGGTGATTGTACCAATATAAAGATACAAGGCACTCAAGCATGCAGGCAGCATCAGGGCAGGTGGCAAAGGCATGTTGTCAATCATAAGACCAATGCCCTAGGGGGTTATAGGAGAGCTGTGAGGAGAGCTGATGAGACAATGCCTTGGATGCAAGCTGTTATTCCTTCACAACAACCACATGATAGTGAGGAGACTGATCAGAGAACATCCAGGGACATCTTTACACCTCCAAGAACTTACTGTGTTGAAACTATATGTGCACCATGTGGTGTTGTCATAGCATGGGCAAAGTTCACAAATTCTGAGTCACCAACCAACATATTGAACTTCCTTGATCATGTATATCAGGATGAGGAAAGTAGACCTGCATACATATGTATTGACAAAGCTTGTTTGGTGCTTCAAACATGTGTTAACAATGGTTCATGGCAAAGATGGAAAAACACAAGCAGGTTCATTGTTGACTCTTATCATTATGTCAATCATTGTGCTTCAGATCAGCTATGTCGTACATGGTGTAATCCTGCACCATTAGATGGGTCAGCTCCAAACTTGGTAATTGTGGAGACAGATGACAAAGGCCAGCCTTACCACAAGCGTGCATTCAATACACAAGTTTGTGAGCAATTAAATGCTTGGTTGGGTGGCTTTGATCATATCATAAGGAGAATGACATCATGGAACTTTAATTGGTTCTTACATACCATGCTATATCAGCACACAAAGCAGGTAATCAGAAAGCAGGATAGAAGGGCTGATATGAATGAGGAAAGCTCAGATGAAGAAATGTAGCAGTACATTTGGTTACACCTTGCTTTGTATCTCACTTAATCTATAACATTGCTTGAATGTGTTTGCAGTAGAAGTGTGGTGGTATTGAAAAATAAATTCTTTGGTTAAAAGGCCTACACTTGGGCAGGACTTAGCCAGCCCTAACATGGTCCCAGGATGTGTAGGAAGCAAGTAGGGATGTGGAAACATGGTAGCAATGTAGTTTGTTGCTATTTGCATATATTTCAACTAATAACTTGATTGATATAATGAACCTTTGACATTACTCAGAATAGGATCGGATTCTGCTCGGAGTCCGAGCTCAGTCCGAGTTCAACTCGGATTGAGTGGTGAAAGTTCCCAACTCAGACTGAACTCGGACTGAACTCGGAGTCTACTCGGATTCCTAGTACTTTTTTAGCTTACTCGGACTGGACTCGGACTGGACTCGGATTCTACTTGGAATCTCGGACTGAGCTCAGATTCTGCTCGTAAGGGGGGGGAGTGTAAAGTGCTGCCAAAATGCCAGGACTGAGCCAGGAGTCTTGGTAATTCCCAGGAATTCCCAGGACTCCACCAGAACAGGTGGGGCAGTGTAAAGTACTGGTCCTTGGTCATACTCAATATGAACACCCTTCATATTCTTGAACTTGTTAATCATTTTATCATAGCATCCATAAACTCCTTCATACAGCATGACCAATGACCTCTTCTTTTTATCCCATGATGCTTTGGGAATGAAATGTCCATTCAATTCCTCTATGCTGAACCTCCACTCTGCCAACACGTTTCTTATCCAATCCTGAGTGACTGGTTTGGGAATGGCCACTACCGTGTGCTCCATTACTTTCTCCTGCACCTTCTGTGCCCTTTCCTTAACAACACAAGCCTCCTCATGTTCCTTCAGTAACACCTCCCAAGCGACCACCTGCTCAGCCCAAGCCACTCTGTCAGCCTTCTCCAAGAGACAATGTGTCTCCTGTTGGCACTGCTGGTGCTCTGCAGCTTGGTGCATAATCCACCTTAATACATGTGAATTCTGCTGTACTGGTGGTGCCAGCACCTTCTTCCATTGTCGTGCAAGCCACTGCTGTTGCTCAATTTTGAACTGCTCACACTTGCACAGTTCCCTGTTGGTCTCTATTTGTCCCTGTATTAAAAACTACAAAAGGCTCTAGGAATTGACCACAGGATGAGCACAGCTTATCATCCTCAGACAGACGGAGAAACTGAACAAGTCAACCAGGAACTTGAAATCTATCTTTGAATGTTCTGCACAAATGAACCCCATAAATGGAAATCATTGTTATCCATCACTGAATTTGCACACAATAACTGATATCACAACATGATAAAGACATCCCCATTTCAACTTATGTATGGATCAGATCTGATTGCTATCCCTACAGCAGCAATCAAGATGACTGCTGCAGCAGAAGAAGAACGCCTTCAGATGCTTCAAAAAGCTAGAGAAGAAGCTTTAGCTGCACATGAACTCACTAGACAAATGGTCGCTCATAGATACAGGGACAAGTCAATCAGGTTCGAAAAAGGTGACAAAGTCTGGCTTGAGAACAAAAACCTCCACATTCCGTATCAGTCAAGAAAGCTAGCACCAAAATGAGAAGGACCCTTCCAGGTTGAACAAGTCATGGGACCTGTTACATACAAATTGAAATTACCAAAACAATGGTGTATTCATCCAGTATTTCATGCATCACTTCTCACTCCATATAAGGAAACCTCAATACATGGACCAAATTTCACTATGCCACCTCCTGATATGGTTAATGGACAGGAAGAGTTTGAGATCAAAGCTATTCTTGGACATTGGAAACATGGAGCTGGTTATCAATACTTAGTCAAATGGAAAGGTTATGGGGCAAATGACACCACATGGGAACCAGAACGCCATCTAAGCAATGCTGCAGATATCCTGATCAAGTATAAAAACAGAAAGAACCTCTGACACAAGTCAAAGAAAATGACCTACTATTGCACCAACCTTCAACTGAATCCAAAAGATTCTGCAGAACTGTTGGAAGATACACTCCTACAGCACTGCATGAGCGCCCTGATCAAATTTGTATGCCACATCCTGATGATGCAGGAACCCAATCAGAACAAGAGGAAGCAGCTAGAAATTCTTGTGAGAACTTTCTCAGGACTAGAGCACCTGAGATCAAAGAGATCTTAGCTTTGGACTCTGACAACGAGATTTGGGATATTTAAACCACACTTGATGGTCCCATCTTTTCCATCCTACCAATACAACATGTTCGCCACCTTCACCATCATCACCTACCTCCTTGCTTTTGCCTTTGCCCTTGTGGTCACTGCTTGTGGCCACTGGTACATTGAACCTGTCGCCACCACCTCCCCCTTCCCCACCACTGCCCACAATCTCCCTACCTTCATCACTGCACCCACCATCAATGAATACTTATTCCTGGGACTCCTGGACGACCCCATCCCTCCAACCACTCCCCAATGCTTCCCTGAGCTTAATGAAGAACAGGTCCTCCATCCCATTTACCACACCCCACTCCGCCCTCATTGTCGTAATGCCGCTCTCCTCTGCACCCAGGAAGCCCTCTCCACCAACCCATATACTATTGAGGACAACAAGCATGAGGCCATCTTCAATCAGACAGCCTGTTTTGCAGGTCACTGTATCTGACAAACTCATATACTCTGCTTCTATTGACAACAAAGCAACACTTTTCTGTTTTCTTGAAACTCAGCTAACTGGTCCTCCAGCTAACTTTACAATGTAATCTGGTCACCTGCCCAATCTGCACCACAATATGCAACAAATCCTTCTCTTTGTTTACTGTTATATATTATTTAGCATGTGGGACAGCAAAGAATTGTCAAAAAGTAAAATAAAATACAATGGATGTCCTTCATTTATAGATGTCTAATTATTGCCACCAGGGTAAAAATGTCAAGTTCCATTCACAGGATGTGTCATAATATTACTTTGATGTCAGCATTGTTATAAAACTTGAATAAATGACTGATATCTTAAGAAGGGCTTTGTTTACATGTGTTTGCCTACCATTAATAGCATTATATTTACTCTCTCTACAACTTTTATTAATGGAACATGTCATAAATCCTACTTGGGTACTAGATAGCATTGTCACACTATAACTCAAAAAAGGCTATATTTACAGATGTTTTCTCACCATCAATAGGGTCAGACTTACCCCCTCCACAACTTTGATTAATACAACATGTCATGGATCTGACTTTGGTGTGTCAAAATGCAGTGGCTGTGCTATAAAAATGCGAAATCCTGAAAGTATTTTGCAATTATCTCAATGAATACTATGTTTACACTTATTTGGTTTTTACATTCTGGGTCAAATTCATCCCCTCTACATTTTTTGTTAATAGGTCATGTGATAATTCTGACTTTCTGAAACTGTGGGAAATGCGACACTCATGTGACATGTGAGAACTAGTAATCCCATTAACTGCTAGTACTGTGGGAAAATGCATGTCTTATCTAATAAGCCTCTATATGCAATCTTATCCTAAACTAATCTACTTATGTTATCAACCTACATACAATCTTATCTATGACCTAGCTTACTACAGTAGCTGACTAATCAATTTTCGAGGAGGGGGGAATGGCAAAACTGGGTGCTGCTGGCTGTCCTTATATACCTGTCAGGAGTGCACAAACCATCTGGTACTAATCATGTGACATGTGACATTTGTCACACACTTTTTTTTCGGAATACCTCTGCTATACAGTTATTACATTTCTAGTTTCTAATATATGTGACTCAACTAGAATGCCTGTGACACTTACATGTTATGGAATCCATGTGGAGTCCAGACATTGTGATTCCAGTGAAAGTCCAGGTAATTTGTGTGGACTCCACATGGAGTCTATGTGGAGTCCATGCTCATTTTGGCAGTGTTTTGGCAGTAATCATGTTAGCCTGGACTGAGCCTGGTGTTAAGATCAATGCTCTCAACACAGTTTGTTCTAAGTCAACAGTGGCAAGCAGAGTCTCAGTCTGCTCCCAGCCTACTGGACAAGTTCTGGACACTAAGTCAAACGATGATGAAGGTCAAATCAACGATGAGCTCAAAAGGATGAGAGAAAGATTTGATTAAGTTGGAACTGAAGAATAACTACATTACAAGAGGGTTTATATACTGAAAAGAACAAGGAGAACATAAAAGGAAATTGTACAGCTAAATACCTAAGAAAGGAAATGTGAAGGTATAATAGCTAAAGGAGATGAGTGCCTGTGAAATGCATAGCCATGATTATATAATAAATGAGTCCGTCAACAAAGGGAAAGGAAAACCAAACACCTGGAGTCCACTGAATTCCAGCATAAACAGGTGGCTTAGTGTAAAGAGCTCGTTCCCTGGTCTGTGTGGTGTGTGACATGCTACACCTATGGTTGGGATGTGTGATTGGCCTGTGTGATGTGTGAATTCCAACCACCTGTGAATGGGCTGTCTGTGTATGGTAGTATGGTACATATCTGGGTGTGTGACAGTAACTGGAGTGTGGTGACATGATGGAGTGGTGTGTGACATGTGACTCCTATGGTGGGGGTGACCCTGTGACTCCTATGGTGGGGGTGACCCTGTGACACCCTGTGGTGTGTGAATTCCAACCACCTGTAAATGGGGAGAGTCCCTGTATGTGTATGGTGTGTGGGTGTGTGACATGTGACTGGGTAGATGGTCCTGTGACTGAGGTAGTGTGTGACATATGACTGGAGTGTGGTGGGTGATATGTGACTGGGTGTGATATGTTGGAGTGGTATGTGACATGTTGAAGTGTTGGTTTGTGGCATGTTGGGGTGGTGTGTGACATGTTGAGGTTTGTGACATGTGTGGTGTGTGACTTGAGACTGGAGGGTGGTGGTGTGTGACATGTGACTGGTGTGTGTGTGTGTGTGTGTGTGTGTGTGTGGGTCACATGTGACTGGAGGGTGTGTGACATGTTGAGGTGTGTGACAGTTGGCAGGAGTGTGGTGTGTGACTTGAGACTGGAGGGTGTGTGACATGTGACTGGGAGATGGTCCTGTGACAGAAGTGACAGTCCCTGAGCAACCCTGGGAATGTTCATAATTTTTGCTATATTTATTTGAACTTTATTTGAATTTTAATGTGCAAAAGGTTGCTTACAAATTGCTTAGTCAAATTATTAGTCAGGCTTTGTCAGCTTAGCAAGCATTTGGTCACCATTATGGCACAGTTACAGCAGAGTTACCACATGATTTGTCAGCAGTGACTAAGCTGTACCTTTCCCAGGGCTATGTCCCCTTCTATATAGACAAGCTTCAGGTGTTAGGAACCAATCCTAGCATCTAATTTTCGGTTTTATTCATAGGGTGATCAGGCATCACTCTGCATCATTGGCACAAGGTCTGGGACCTTAGGAGAACTATAGGAACACTTCGCGTGGGTCAGCGCATGGCAGCGCTCACTGGAGGACAGGACGGCAGTTGGCTGGGCCAGCCAAGGATATAATAGGAAGGGAGGATCAACCCTGCATGATGGCGCCTCGGGATCACATCAACGCATCAGTGCATCAGCGCATCATCAGGACAAGTCATCAGGAGGATACCAATGCTCGATATGGCAGGAGACACACCTATGGGGATTGCGGGAAGCCTGGGAGGTAGCGCATCCTATAATGGAAGCCTAGGACAGTCTGTGGGAAGTCCGGACATCATGGGAATGGGCCAGGCCTGGTCTATTAAACAGTTGACAGGCGGCAGCGCCCAAGAAGCATGGATACAATAGGACGCACAGCAAGGCAGGGAGTTAAGGTGGTCGCGGCTGTGGGAGTACCGATGGGACATGGTGGCTAGGGGTCTACTAGGAGGAGTATATAAGGACCTTGGTAGATAGTTGGAGTCTCTTTAGACTCTAGATGGTTTTCCTTACGCTCTGTATCTGAGCCTTAGGTTATCATTGTAGTAGTTCTAATACATTCCTTCCCCCCTCTTCTCTACCCTCTCCTCTCTGCGAGGCTTGTGGTTAGGTTGTGAGCGTGAGCTTGTAACATCAGGGACCCTGCCTTTGGTGTGTCCCTTGTGTCCCCTTCTATATAGATGAGTCTTTTCAAGACCTGCCCCTGCCCTGTGGGCAAAGGGGGGGGAGGGGCCTGCGGCCAAGGGAGGGACAACAGTGAGGAGCTCCACATGTCCATGGCCTGGTGGCCATGGTGTGGGGGTGCACCCCTGGATTCCCACAAAGCCCATTACTTATTCAATGCTCAATCCCATTGCTTAACTTCATTGCAAATCCCACTGCTTAAATTTTCTCAATTCCCCTTACCAATTTCATTCTTAAATCCCACCACTTGACTTTATCTCAAATCCCACTGCTTAATTTTATCTCAACTTCCATCACTTAATATTATCTTGAATCCCACTTGAGAGTTGCTTCTTGATGCCAGCCAGCCTTGTATGCATTACAGTTTATCTATGTTTACTGAGCTATTTGTTGCAGTAAATGGCTTGACATGTGTGTGTAATTGGGGTGTGTGAGGGAGTGACAGTCCATGACTGCCCTATGAGTGAGGCAAGAGTCCCTGTGACTGGGAGTAGTGTCCCTGAGTACTGTGTGAATGGGGTGTGTCACATGTGACTGGTGTGACTACCCTTGACTGCCCTGTGACTGGGATGTGTCGTGTCATGTGACTGGAGTTATCTGTGAATTGGATGTGCAATCATGTCACTCTTGTAGTTGGGGTGATGTCCCTGTATATGTATGATGGTATGGTGTGTGGGTTTGTGACATGTGAGTGGTGTGTTGGTGTGTAGGGTGTGACATGTGAGTGGTGTGTGGTGAGTGGTGTGGTGTGTGACATGTGACTGGAGTGTTGGTTGTGTGGGTGCATGATGTGTGACTGGTGTGGTGTGTGACATGTGACTGGAGTGTGATGTGTGACATGTGATTGACAGGGTAGACAGTCCTGAGACATATCCCAGGAGTGTTGGAGTGTGTGGGCATGTAACATGTCACAGGAGTGTTGATGTGTGGGTGTGATATGGTGATGTGTGGGTGTGATATGTGACTGGAATGTTGGTGTGTATTGTGTGACATATGACTGGAGTGTGTTGCGTGACATGTTGGTGTGTTGTGTGACATGTGAGTGGGTTTGTGACTGGGGAGATGGTCCTGTGACAGAGGTGACAGTCACTGGGAATGTCCAATATTTTATTCAAATTTTGATGTGGACATGGATGAATGAAGGTGGTGTGACAATGATGTATTTGGAGTGACATGTGTGACATGTGACTGGGCCTATGGCTGGGTAGAACCTGGGAATGTCTGCAATTTTTCCGATATTTTCTGAATTTTATTGCTTACAAATGCTTACTAATGATATGGAGTGTGGTGTGTGACATGTGTGTGTCATATGTGACTGGGGGTAGACCCTGGGAATGTCTGCGATTTTTCTGATATTTTTTAAATTTTATTTTATTTTTCAAAATGAAGGGAACAAAGGTTATGTACAAATTGCTTAGTCATATTATTAGTCAGGCTTTGTCAGCTTACCAAGCATTTGGTCACTGTTACCAAATGATTTGTCAGAAACCGGTCAGCAGTACCTTTCCTGTGGTTTGTCCCATTCTTTATAGACAAGCTTCAGGGACCCTGTCCCACTGCTTCATATCATGACAAATCCCACTACTTAATTCTATCTCACATCCTACAGCTTAATTCTATCTCAAATCCCACTGCTTAATTCTATCTCAAATCCCACTGCTTAACATCATCTTAAATCCCAACTTTGAATTCCCTGATGAGAGTGTGTGGGTGTGACATGTGACTGGATATCTTGTGATGTGTGAAGTGCAATGTGAGGTGATAGCCCCTGAATCTGTGAATGGGATGATGTCCCTGACCCTGTCATTGGCCCTGTATGGTGTCTGCATGCCATGTGGCTGGAGTGCTCTGTGACTGTGTGACACTCCCTGTATGGTGTCACACATCACTGGAGTACTCTGTCACTTGATTGCCCTGTGTGTGAATGCTGTCACATGTCACTGGAGGTGGTGTCATATATGACTGGGGTGCCCTGTGACTGGACCTGTGGTGTGACAAGTGACTGGAGTAATATGTAGTTGGGGTGATGGCCTCTGAATCTGTGACTGGGATGTGTCACTTGTGACTTGTGACTTCTGTGCTTGGGGTGATGTCCCTGACCCTGTGACTGGGATGAGAGTCCCTGTGTAGTGTCATGTGACTGTGGTTGATTGCCTTGTGTGGTATCATGTGATGGGAGTAATATGTAGTTGGGATGATGTCCCTGACCCTGTGGCTGGGGTGAAAGTCCCTGTGTGCTGTCATGTGACTGATTTATTGCCCTGTGAATGGGCTGTATGTGTATGGTAGTATGGTATCTGGGTGTGTGACAGTAACTGGAGTGTGGTGACATGTTGGAGTGGTGTGTGACATGTGACTGGACTGTGTAATATGTGACTGGAGTGTTGGTGTGTGTGGTGTGACAGAGAGTCCCTGTGATGTGCATGGTGCTGTGACTGTGAGTGGAGTGTCCCATGGTGTCACAATCCCTGTCTGGTATGTGACATGTGACTCCTATGGTTGGGGTGACCCTGTGAATGGGGAGAGTCCCTGTATGTGTATGGTGTGTGGGTGTGTGACATGTGACTGGGTAGATGGTCCTGTGACTGAGGTGGTGTGTGACATATGACTGGAGTGTGGTGTGTAATATGTGACTGGGTGTTTGTGGCATGTTGGAGTGGTGTGACATGTTGAGGTGTGTGACAGGTGGCAGGAGTGTGGTGTGTGACATGTGACTGGAGTGGTGTGTGACATGTGACTGGAGGGTGGTGTTGGTGTGTGACATGTGACATATGTGTGGTTGTGACATGTGACTGGGAGATGGTCCTGTGACAGAAGTGACAGTCCCTGAGCAACCCTGGGAATGTCGCAATTTTTGCAATATTTATTTGAATTTTATTTGAATTTTAATGTGCAAAAGATTGCTTACAAATTGCTTAGTCAAATTATTAGTCAGGCTTTGTCAGCTTAGCAAGCATTTGGTCACCATTATGGGATTATTGGTCAGCACTGACACATGTGTACCTTTCACATAGATGAAGTGGCAAAAGAAGCATTTGGTATTCTGGGTCAAGATGGTGTCCTTGGACCTGCAGATCAGCATAGTTGTGATGAATGTACAAAGAAGTATAAGGCAACTGCTGACATGAGAACACTCCACAGTGCATCAGCAACATTAGGAATGGATGAGGTTGTGCATGAGCAAATTGTGGCAGAGCACCTGCCAGTTGAGAATGATAATTATGCACCAGTGAAAATGATTATTATGGATGGAATTGTCATGGGCCATACACATTGTGCCTATGATAGTTGCCTTGAGGACCCTCAAAATGCATGATGTATTGTGCCCTTCATGAAAATTTCTATGGAGGTCTTTGTCATATTGCAGGTTGTTCTGAAGCCAAGATTCAAGGCACTGAGGCCTGTGGTGATCACCAGGCAGTATGGAGAAGATTTGCCATGACCCATAGGAAGAATGCTCTAGGAGGTTACAGAAGAGCACTAAGAGGGCCAGATGATAGAGATCCTTGGGTGCCCCAGAAAACTAATAATGTACAGCCACATGATGAGAATGCTGATGAAGGTGCACAAGTGCCTAGGAATAGCTTCACTCCACCAAGAGTCTACTATGTTGAAACAATATGTGCACCTTGTGGAGTAGTCATTATTGAAACAACAAACAGCAGCGCAGTGCACTGACTAAGTAAGGTTTCAATATACTTACATTGTTAGTTAGTGTTGCTTATCTGCCTATGTGTTAGGTGGAAAAACTGGGGAGCTTAGCGTCCAAAACGCCCTCCTTATATACATTTCAGTAACCCTAATCTAGGTACAAAATATAATAATAAAAATACTATTAAACGAGTTTCTTTTATTATTATCTATTTTTAATCATTCTATGATGTTCTATATGACATCATTTCCTTCTAAATGACTCATGTGCACAGCTATATGACTCATGCGCAGTAGTATGAGTCATTGCACAGTCATTGTGTTAAGATCGATGCTCCCAACACAGTTCGTTCTAAGTCAACAGTGGCAAGCAGAGTCTCGGTCCGCTCCCAGCCTACTGGACAAGTTCTGGACGCTAAGTCAAACGATGACAAAGGTCTCTAAGTCGACGACGAGCTCAAGAGAAAGAGAGTGAGGAGTTTGAGTCAAAATTGGGAGTATGATTCGATTAAGTTGGAACTGGAGAGTGTACAGGGTATTCTAGGGTTTATATACATTTTGAGAACAAGAAAGACTGTAAAGGGAATGCGCAGTAAGCGCAGCTAACTACCTATGAAAGGAAATATGAAAGCGTTAGCAAAAGGAGATAAACGTCCGCTAAACCGTATAGTAATGATGATGTAATAATAAAGCGTCCATCATAGAAGAGGAAAAAGAAACTGTAACACATTGCACAGCAATGCACAGTCATATGAGTCATTTCTGAGTCATGTTCTAAATATAAATGATTCTTATCAACTATTCAATTCAGTTGATAATCGTCCCATCAAACTCTATAATATCTGTCAAACTCTATAATATCTGTCAAAGATATAAATATCTCTGAACTCTATAATTTTGTACACAAGTACAAATAAGAGTTTATTATTACTAATCAGAGTCTAGATGAGCCTATAAACATGTGACTAATCACATGACTAATCATGTGATATCACATAATCTGAATAGATATTTAGTTAAATATAAAACACTAATTAATTCTAATTCTAATTATCTAATTAATTCGTAATTATCTAATCTAACTTTTAACACTCCCCCTTGTTGAATATTTTACTAAATGTGTATTCCACATAATTTAAGCATTCTACTATGCTTATTCAACAATAAGTTTTTAGTTAATATGTCAGCAGCTTGATCTTCAGTTTTAATATAATAAAGATCAACTAAATCATCTTTGACACATGATCTTATATAATGATATCTGACATCCATATGTTTCATTCTTTGTTCTTGAGCTGGATTTGAAGCCATATAGATTGCTGCTTGATTATCCATTATTAATGGAATGGATCTTATATTATATCCTAACTCTTCAAACAAATTCTTCAACCAAGATATTTGTCTGCATGCATCTGATGCAGCCATGTACTCTGCTTCTGTTGAAGACAATGCAATAGTTTTTTGTTTTGCTGATTTCCAATATACTGGTGCTCCAGCTAACTTGACAACCATCCCAGTCGTTGATTTTCGATCAATAGGATTTGATGCCCAATCAGCATCAGCATAACAAATTAAACCATATTTATCTTTTCCATTATATTTAATGCAGTAATCCAATGTACTTCCAACATATTGGATTATATGTAATGCCTTTTTAATGTGATCCTGTGAAGGATTACTTACAAATTGTGACATTAGAATTGTTGCATAAACAATATCTAATCTTGTACACGTTGCAAGAAATAATAATGATCCTATCAATTGTTGATAGTATGTAATCATTTCTTGTGTTGCTTGACCCTCTATTTGTTTGTTTGGTACATAACCAGCTGGTAAATGCGTGTTTACTGGTTTTGCATTAATAAGACCAAACCTTTCAACAATCTTCTTTGCATATTTAGCTAGATCAATTGTGACTATATGATTTTGTTTATCAATCACAATGTTCATTCCTAAATATTCACTTAAATCTCCTAAATCTCTACTTTCCCATTTATCCATGAATTTCTTTTTATGATCATTAACAGTCTTTTCATTATTGCCCATGAATATTATGTCATCAACATATAATATAATGACTATGATGTCATTCTCTGTTCGTTTAACATATATTCCTGTGTCGGCATATAATCTTCTAAATCCTAATTTAGTTATACTGTTATGAGCTTGAATATTCCAAGCCAATGATGCTTGTTTCAAACCATATAAAGCTCTATTTAATTTATAGACTTTATTTCTATCATTGGTTTTGAAACCATCCAGTTGTTCCATATATATCTCCTCTTCTAATTGGCCATATAGAAAAGCAGTTTTAACATCTAGTGCTTTGAGTACCCATCCCTCTAAAGCTGCTAATGCTAATAAGATTCTAACAGTTTCAAATCTTGAAACCGGGCTAAATGTGGCTCCAAAGTCTATTCCTGGTACTTGTGAAAAGCCTTGAGCAACTAATCATGCTTTATATCTATTATCTTGTTGCTTTATAGTGTAAACCCATCTACAACCTATAGGTTTACAATCTTTAGGTCTATCAACTAATTCCCATACATTTCTTTTCTGTATAGATTTAATTTCTTCTTTCATAGCTTCTACCCATTTTGAATATGATTCAGGATCTTTATCTTTTATTTTTAAAAGATCTCTGTATACAACAGGTATACCCTTTTTCCTATTCTCTTGATCTACAAGTTTTGCTGCTGCTTTGGATAGTAAGAATTTATCCATTCTTTTTTGTCTTTGTTTACGTCTTTCCTTCCAGTCTTCATTACTAATTTCTGAACTTGGAGAACTAGGAATTGGTGTAATCACATTATCAGAAGGTGCTGGTGTTACTGTTCTTTCCAGATCTTCTTCTGTTTTTCCTGATTTATCATCAACCTTTTTATCATCAGATTTTATATCTAATTTTGGTTCCAGGATAATTTCCTTTCTAGGTTTTCTACCAAAGAGTTTATTAAGACGATCTCTTTCATGCTTAGATTTATCTATTGGCATGAGATCTTCTAAAGTTAATTCAGGTTGAACAACATGTTGTTGTTTAGCTGATTTAGTATCTAACTCTTGTAGCTTTGATATGTTAATTGGTTTCTTAAGCATATCACGCCATTCTTTTTCTTTTTGATTTTGTTGTTTAACAACCTTTTCAAAATCTTTATCTGTTTGAATTTCTGCTTGTATTTTAGCAGGATGTTTATCTCCATAAACATTATTATCAATAATTCTAACTTTTGGTTTCCTAGACAATTTTCTAGTAGCAAGTTTTTGTTGTATAACTTTTCTTTCTTGCTCTCTAAAACCAAATGGATGAGATATTGGGTCTTGTATGATTTTTGGTCTATCATTATCAAGTTTTCCTCTTTTAGCTGCCTGCAGGTCTAACTTTTTTCCAATACGTTTAGAACCTGTAGTAACATTATCTCTGATGCTAACAGTAGGATCCCAAAAGTCTCCAGTATTTAATTCAAACTTAGATTTAAGAAGAGGTTTATCAAAGATTTCTTTGACTCTTTTTTTAATATCTTCTCTAATAGATTTCTCATCTATTTTAAGATTTTTATTACGTCCAGAAAGATTATCAAGTTCTGCAAGTCTTTCTTTTTCATGTTTATCAAGTATTTTATATATCTTTGATAAATCAATATGTTTAGTTTTTGATGTTGAAGGAGTATGATTAGAAAGTTCTGCAACTTGTTTATTAACAATATTCCATTTTCCAAGTCTGGAATATCTTCTATTAATTTCTTCAGAATCCTTTTTAAATTGTTCAACTTGTCGTTGAATCTCTGAAGAAGTTAATCTCTTAATATCATCTTTCTGTTTTCCTTTATCAACCTTTGTAGGAATATTATCTTTGTATGATTTATTACTTTGTGATTTGAAATATTTATCATTTGCATCATGATAAGTATTGTTAGAAGAATCACTGTCATCTGATTGATTGTCTGATGATTTTCTTTTTGTGTCAGACTTATGATCATCTGTATCCGACGAATCACTATCATCAGAATCATTTGAATCATGAAATGATTGCCTTTTATCATTTTTTGTAGTGTCATGATTATAATGATTATCTATTGTGGGAATTTTATCTAGATCTAAAGTTGGGTATTTATCTTTATGGATAATCTTATCTTTAGATAATTTAGGAAATATATTTTCATCAAATATGGCATGTGAGGCAATGACTATAGTATTTTTATCATTCATGAACTTATATGATTTACTTTCATATCCAATGAACGTCATTGGTTCAGCTCTTGCTGATAACTTATCTTTGCGTCTTTCTTTGACTATATAGACATATGCCAAACATCCAAATATTTTAAAATATGACATATCAGGTTTTTTACCCATCATAGTTTCATAAGTTGTTTTCCATTTAGTTCTTCTTAATGGTGTATGATTATATATATGAACTGCAGTCTCAAATGCAAAAGACCACCAGGATTTTGGACATCCTGATTCTAATAAAAGTGTATAAGCTTTCTTTAGAATAGTTTCATTTAATCGTTCTGCATGACCATTTTGCTGATGAACATGTGGAGCACTTAGTTCATGTTTAATACCTTTATCTTGAAAATAGTTATTTAACTTTTGATTTACAAATTCTCCCCCTCGATCTGAACGCATACTTTTTACTTTTAAGTTCAACTGATTTTCAATAAAGACAATATATGCTTTAATTGAATTAAAAGTATCAGTTTTAGATCAAAGTAATGCTACATAAGCAAAAGAAGAATAGTCATCAAGAATTAATAAAGCCCATTTCTGTTTATGATACGATTGTATTGGCATTTCAATTAAATCAACATGTATTAATTCTAGCAACTGAGTTGCTCTACTAGATGAAACATGATATGGTTTATTATCAAGTTTACCCATTATACATGTTTTACAAATGCTCTTCATGTGGGGTTTAGTAATTTTTGAACTATTTTCAGTATTTCTGAATATATGGTTTAACACATTATCACTATGATGTGCCATCCTTCTATGCCAAATAAAATAATCAATAGTTTTAGAACTATTATTGATTAATAAATGATGAGAAGGTCTTTTAATTATAGTAGATAGCCAATGTGCAGAATTGGCTTCTGTTGGGTGTCCAATAAGAGTTATGTTTCCCTTATGTATTATAGTCTTGGTTTTACCATGATAGACATGATAATCCATACTTGTTAATTGTGGTACAGATATAATTCTGTATGGTAGCATCGGCATATAGCATACATTCCAATTCATAACATGTTTATTATGTCTGAAGCAGATTTGTCCTTCTCCTTCAATAAATGTCTGATTGTGTTTATTAGCAGTGGTAACCTTCATGGGATTAATATATTTCTTATATGATGTAAAATCACTTAAGAATGGTGTACAATGTTTTGTTGCTCCTGAGTCAATGACCCATCGATCATTCTTATTTAAGAGCATAATTTGTTCACCAGGAACTTTATTCTCATAATTACTACATACAAATTTGTAACTACTGTTATTTACGTCTTGATTTGACATATTCAATATGCCATTATTAGTAATATCATCAAGCACTAGAACAGTATTAGATAAGTAATTATTTGAAGAATTAAATCCATACCCAATGTTAAGGTTAGCCATGTTGTTATCATTTCCAGTTCCATCAATATATTCTAATCCATGATTAGAATAATCACTTGCAAATGGATCTGATTCCTCTCCACTATGATATTGTTCTTCCTCTTCAGGAATCCTTTTCTTCCCACCAAAATGCCAATCCTGGAAGAAAAGGATCAATCAGAGGATGGCAAAATTTCCTCTGATGAGGAAAATTATGAGGTTAGAAAAATTTCCTCTAAAAAGGAAATTAATAATAATAATATTATCAAAGATTCCTCTGAGGAGGAATTTGATGATATCGACATCGATGAAGATTCTGCTGATGATGAGTTTTGTCACAACTCTCTTCTTGTACTGCTGCCGTCAACTATTACTCAATCTGAATCTGATTTGCCTCGTCTTGTGGACCAACCTCAATACGATGGTCCTTCCATTCACACGCTTGGTCTTGGCACGCATCCAGGACCTCGATATGAGTCCTTGCGTCATCTTCGTGGGAAGGAGATTAGCGAAGCACTTGAGAAACGTCATTCTCAAGAAAATCTCCCTGTTTGGATATTAAATGGGGAGATATATCATAATATCATGGATTATGAAGAGGCAGTCAGAAAACAAGAACTGCAAGAAGCAGATGACAGATTGCATCGCAAAAATGAGAAAAAGCGGCAAGAATTGCATAAACTTATGCAATATAATGAACCAAAGGTGAATTATGAAAATCAGCTATTACATCCAAAAGCTGATAAATTAGTCACGGCGTTCATTCTTTGGGGTCATGAGGACTCCAATTGCAAAGAAGGAATTGAGGCACAACCCCCTCAATCATACGCGTCTGGGGAAAAGTTTATCCCCAGTCAAGGGAGAAAGGTCTCTGAGACGACTCCGGTCATCCCTGGAGTTAGTGCCCCTGTCAGGCATATTGAAGGAAGATTTGGATCAAGGGTCCGAGATGAGTTATTACAAGGTATGAAACCTTGTAATAAATATATATGTACCGTTGTGGACCATTTTGGTCCAAATATAAATTCTTTTCAGTTGTGCAATGAGTGTGTTAATCAAACTAAAAAACTCAAGTTGATAAAGTTTGATGAGGACATTTGACAAAATGAAGTCACACACACCTCAGATGGTAGCACATTTATTTATGTTCCTGAAGATAAATTTAAGGAATTGTATTATCACCCAGGAAATCCTTTTATGGGAGAAGAACAATCGGCATTCATGATACATAATGAAAATGTTGTTCAAGATTTTCCAAAGATGACTAAACCTCTTAATAATACTCCTGAGCCTCAAGCACCTGATTGGGCTACAGATATGATTAAGATGGTTATTCAACATCTAGAAAGGATTGCTATGAAGCAAAAAGCTACTGATACTGAAGAAGATAATCATGATAAAAAGAAAGATCATGATAATGATAATGGTTGGAATGGTCCTTGGCAAAGTCATCCATTGGAGGAAGATAAACCTTCAAAGGATGAATTGGAACATCAACAACTTAAAGAAGCGATTGAAAATTGGCCTGATAATGAGCACAAGTCATCACCTAGGTCATATAATCCATATTGGCCCTTTAAGGAAGATGATGGTTTATGGCCAGGAGAAAAGGATGTTGTTCCACCCAAATGATCATACAAAGCATTTCGACAAATTCGTTGAGTTAAGAAAGTCAAAGACTTTCGTCCTTTCTTTAAGAAGACTTTTCTTAAAAAGAAGAGCTTCAACAAATCAGATGACGAGAAATCTGAAAGAAAGATTTATCCATTAATAAAGAAACACAGATATGATCATGATTACAATGATTTTTCTGGAGCTACTCAAGTCAAATATAGAGAATTTGGAGAACTTAAAACAGTCATTCATACCAATGAGCATCCTATTTGGAATAAACCTGGATTATGCTACATGGCATTATTCAAACAAGCTCATTTCTTCAAACAGATATGGGAAATGTATCCTGCTCTATGGGAAATAGTAGCATTACCAGAAATATGGAGACAAGATACAAATTTTGTCTATAAATCTGAAGGACAACAATATTTGCACTTTGAAGTTACTCAAAGAGGAACATGCAAATGGTGGAATTTAGATGATATGGTGAAATCTAATTCTAGATTTAATTCATACCTTTGTGGTGGCAAAGATGATAAAGATTCACTTGAGAAGATGGTTTCTGTCTTCAATGGTGTTTCTGATTTTCAAAAATGGCATACTAATATTATGTCATATATGGCCATGAAGGGATACACCAAATATGTCAAAGGAGAAAAACCAGTACTTCCATCAATGTATGTTGACACTGCTCAAGATCGAGCATCTGCAGCTACTAAACTTGAATATGAATTGTCATATAAGAAAATCTGGCAAGAATTACAAGATTGAACTGAATATTCAGCAAGAGCAAATGCGATTTTTCAAATGTCGCTTGCTACGAATCTTCATGTTTATATTAAAGCAACTCCTAAAGAAACTCTAGCTGAACTAGATAAAATATTTGGATTAAAAGGAATAGCTAAATATTTTATTCTTTATAAGAATATATTTAACTGGTCTATGAAACCAGGACAAGATCCTATCATAGCTATATCCAAATTAATGAAATTAGTTGCTGATTTAGGTACTGAAGATAACTATAAAATTCCTGATTTTGTAGTACATAACATTGTCTGATGGGACAACATACATGGAGGCAACTGTATCAATTTTTTCAGTTAATTGATTTGGATGAGTATAAATTTTCATACAACGACAATTCTCGTCAACATATCTAACTCCCAACGTTTTGGGAGTATTTTCATCCCACAATCTTGTTTCCTCTTTGAGGAAGCAATTGTAGATAAAAATATTGACTGTGGATTCGGTGGCAGACCAGATCAGAGAAGCAGGATGATCGGTGATGTAGATGGGTGGCAAATAGTCCTTGACCTCAGCTTTGTGCTTTATCGTATTCCAGCTGACAACCGTATTAATCATGTAGACTAATTTGGAAAGTCGGTCAACTGGAGATAATGAGGCCATATCATCTGCATCATATTTGTCCATAATCCTTTCAACATCATCAAGAGGCAAATTATAATCTTCGACCATCGTGCGACGAATAATCCCAGTGTTAATATGATCCATTTTGGTACGAGCCAAATCAAGATACACCATGATGTGCATCTGTTGAGACATGAAACCGATTTGGTAAATTTGAGACATCTATTAAAATTTGCATTAGCCTAATTCATTTTCTCGAATGAAACATGAGAAAAGATGTGCTTATCAGGCTGTGCTGTTTATGTAACAACATGTTATAGGCTGCCAACAACGCAAACAACGTCTTGAAGTTTGGAATGTTGCATGCCAATAAGTGTACCTGGGGCTCCTTCAAATTCCCAGTGTACAAAATCCACCAATTACAAGTATGCTACTATGTGACTATAGTAAAAGTGACAATCTCGATTGTCCTAATCTAAGAGGGTCCATAGGGGGTGCCCTCCACTAGTCTGCGTGTACGTGGAACAATGTCCACTCAGCACGACCTTTATACAGAATATCAAGCCAAATAAAGAAGTAACCAGGGGACGAAAACCCCTATAATGGTATAAAGGCATTAAATATTGGGCAAATGGGGGTGCATCAACCCTTTCAGATGTGGCTTCCACCACACCTTTATCTGTCGACTGGGACGGCCCATAATCCGTGCCTTTTTGCTTTCTGGTATGGCAAAACCAGTGTTGTTAGGGTGACAAGCCCTTGTGAGAATTTTGATTTCACTGTTCCACAACAGCGGGCGACTCCGAAACGCCACTCCAGATATTTAATCAGTGCTCCCACACTGTAGATCTCAAGGGAGATCTAGATGGTATCCCTGGTACCATCAACCGGATCATTATCCCATGATCATGGGTTAGCCATTCTGTACGGATGAGGGAAGATCGAGAAAGGTTAGTCACAGTCACAGTCACAGTAGATTGATCAGCTATCAGATCCCATCAGACCAGATAAAGGGCCATCAGCCATATCTGCTTGCCTGATCTTGAGTGGGATCTAGCCGATCTAACGTCTATCTAAAAATACATTGTATCTATTAATAACCAGCATCTTTCCTGCGGCATGTAACAACTCCACACAGGTTGCTTTGGAGGCTGTTGCTAGCAGGGCCCATAACCTATTGAAACAACAAACAGCAGCGCAGTGCACTGACTAAGTAAGGTTTCAATATACTTACATTGTTAGTTAGTGTTGCTTATCTGCCTATGTGTTAGGTGGAAAAACTGGGGAGCTTAGCATCCAAAACGCCCTCCTTATATACATTTCAGTAACCCTAATCTAGGTACAAAATATAATAATAAAAATACTATTAAATGAGTTTCTTTTATTATTATCTATTTTTAATCATTCTATGATGTTCTATATGACATCATTTCCTTCTAAATGACTCATGTGCACAGCTATATGACTCATGCGCAGTAGTATGAGTCATTGCACAGTCATTGCACAGCAATGCACAGTCATATGAGTCATTTCTGAGTCATGTTCTAAATATAAATGATTCTTATCAACTATTCAATTCAGTTGATAATTATCCCATCAAACTCTATAATATCTGTCAAACTCTATAATATCTGTCAAAGATATAAATATCTCTGAACTCTATAATTTTGTACACAAGTACAAATAAGAGTTTATTATTACTAATCAGAGTCTAGATGAGCCTATAAACATGTGACTAATCACATGACTAATCATGTGATATCACATAATCTGAATAGATATTTAGTTAAATATAAAACACTAATTAATTCTAATTCTAATTATCTAATTAATTCTTAATTATCTAATCTAACTTTTAACAGTCATAGCTTGGGCCAAGTTTGCAAAGGCAGAGTCACCTAGAAATATCATGACATTCTTGGAGAGAGTTTACCCTACACCTGAATCAAGGCCTTCTTATGTCTGCATTGATAAGGCATGCTTGGTCCTTCATAGTTGCTTAGTAAATAGAAGTTGGGAGCAGTGGAGGCACACTGTTACAATTTCTTTCCCTTTCGTTTAACGGACTCCTTTATTACATAATCACTGCTATACGTTTCATGGACATTTATTTCCTTTAGCTAATTTACCTTCATATTTCCTTCTTGGGTATTTAGCTGTGCAGTCTCCTTTTATATTCTCCTTGTTCTTTTCAGTATATAAAACCTCTTGTAACGTAGTTATCCTTCAGTTCCAACTTAATCAAATTCTTCTCTCAACCTCTGAACGAAACTCCTCACTCTCATCTCTTTGAGCCTGTCGTTTGCTAGACCTTTGTCATCGTTTGACTTAGTGTCCAGAACTTGTCCAGTAGGCTGGGAGCAGATCGAGACTCTGCTCACCACTGTTGACTTAGAACGAATTGCATTGAGAGCATCGATCTTAACACAAGTTGGAACTCCCAGAACCGCTCAGTGTTTCTACACTAGCCAGACACCATTGATACCAGAACCTCGAACCTCAGACCCCCGAACAGCTCTGCCCGTTTCAGACAAAAGTATTATCTAGACCGAAAGGAAGTCTTTCCATCGACTACAGGAACAGGGTGGTTTTTCCGCTCAGGAACTAAGAAAAAGAACGAACCAGTACCAGAATCCCTCTTTGAAGGTGATTACACTGAAGGACCAGAGGACGCCTTCCCAGACAACGTTTGGATTGATTGGGTAAATGAAGAACACGAAGAAGGATTTCTCTCGTTATTCAAACCGCCCACAGACGAACCAGAACTCTCCTGGTGGAACGAATATCTCAACCTTGCTGATATTGCAGGACAAGAGCGATACACACTCAAGGAAGGAGAGCTACAGCCTTGGATAGAATTCCAAGAACAGAAACAGATCGAAATGAACCTATTTGGAGATCCAGAATCAGGGAAGAAGAAAGACGAAACAGGAGAACCTACAGACCCAAAAGAAGAAAAGATGGCATCCAATGCAGCAGCACCTGCCCCTAAAGGAGATATTAAACTGCAGCCTATGCGTGTTTTTACAGGAAAACAAACCGAAGCAAAAGCTTTCATTGGAAATCTTGAAGACTATTTCGTTCTAAACAATGATAATTACAAGGGCAAAGCACAAAAACAGATTCGATTTACTCTTGCCTGTCTTGGACAGGAACTTGACAATTGGAAAGTTCTGATCAAGGATGAATTAGACGATGAAGAAGAAACAACCCTTACTTGGACAAACTGGGCAGAATTCAAGAAGCGTTTCTTAGCCAATTGGGGTGAAGTTAATAGCGCTCTTAGAGCGCTGAACAATCTAGCCAATCTCAGAGTAGGGGGCAATGTTTCAGTCCCTGAGTATATAAGAAAATTCCGCATGGAGATCGGTACCTCAGGATTGAAAGGAACAACCGCACAGCTTCAGGCATTTGTCAAAGGACTCCCTGAAAGTATTGCGACAAAGATCCTTGAAGCGAATGTTCTATCTATGAAAGAAGCATATGAGAAAGCAGAACAGCTTCATGGCACTTGGGAAATGATGCGAGCACTTGGGCAAAAACCAGGACAAGGGAACCGCTCTAATTTTAATCAAAACGCCAGTAACAGGAGCGGACCAGCCCGATCAGTAAATGCAATGCCCATCAGACGTTTGACAGATGAACAAAAGGAGGAATACATGAAATCTGGAAAGTGTTTCAAATGTGGAAACCAGGGGCATGTTTCAAGGAATTGTCCCAAACGAAACACCATGTCAAATGCCTCCTTCAGGGCCCCCTCATCGTTTCAGAATAAAGGAATCAGATCTTTCCCTGAGGATGCGCCCAAGGAAAAGAAGGACGACCCAGTTGCAAGCATCAGAACGATCCTTGCTGGAATGAAGGCCAATGAACGAGAAAATCTTCTCAATGAACTTGAGAACGAGGGTTTTTAACTTGGAAGTGTCACACAGCAGTTGGCACTTCCATAACAAATGGACATTCACAGTTAGTGCTTGATTCTGTAATAGTAAGATCAAATAATGACAAGCGCCTTTCAATTTCTGTGGAGACATCCAATTTACCCGCTGAAACTTTGGCTCTAATTGACTGTGGAGCAGAAGGAAATTTTATTGATGAAGAAGTAACTACCAAGTTACCAAAAAGAAAAATTGCGAAACCAATTAGAGTCAGAAATGCAGATGGAACAGTTAACACTAATGGAATGATCACACATCGAGTCCATATTCAATATTCAATCGGAGGAAAACAATACAGCAACTGGTTTCTAATCACTAGATTGGGAGACCAACGATTAATTTTGGGAATTCCTTGGTTAGAAGAAAACAATCCTATTATCGACTGGAGAGATAAAACGATACACCTTATTGATAAACAACGGAATGAAGGAACTATCTGGCAAATGGCATTGGACAATCAACAATGGGGAGAAGACGATTATTGGATTAGGGTCAAAACATCAGCATCTCAGGCACTGGAACATCAACTGAAAAGAGACGAACCAAAGACAGAATTACCTGTCGAATACGAGAAATGGCGATCAGTCTTTGAGAAAAAGGCTTCAGAACGATTTCCTACCTCTAGAACTTGGGATCATGCGATTGAACTGAAAAACGGTTTCACCCCCAAAGTTAGCAAAATCTACCCATTATCAATTAAGGAGCAGTCGTCCTTGGATGAATGGATTGAAGAACAACTTGCTAAAGGGTACATTAGACCATCGAAATCACCCCAGGCCTCACCATTCTTCTTTGTTTCAAAAAAGGAGAGTGGAGCATTAAGACCATGTCAAGACTACCGGTACCTGAATGATTGGACAATCAAGAATGCATACCCACTGCCCCTATTATCCAATCTCCTTATTAAACTTGCTGGAGCGCAATACTTCACCAAATTAGATCTTCGCTGGGGATACAATAACGTCCGAATCAAGAAAGGCGATGAATGGAAAGCAGCCTTCATCACAAATCGAGGATTATATGAACCAACTGTTATGTTCTTTGGATTATGCAATTCGCCATCTACGTTCCAAACCATGATGAACGAATATTTCAGAGATATGATTAATGAAGGATGGCTCATCATTTACATGGACGACATTTTGATCTGTTCTCAAAGCAAGACAGAATTGGAAAAACGAACAAAACGGGTTCTAGACCGATTAGAGGAGAACCATTTGTTCCTGAAGTTGGAAAAATGTAAATTCACTGTGCAAGAAGTCGAGTTTTTAGGAATGATCATATCACCTGGAAAAATACAGATGGATCCTATTAAACTAGCAGGGATAGCCGATTGGCCAGTACCAACAACAGTCAAACAAGTTCGATCATTCCTAGGCTTTGGGAACTTCTACCGACAATTCATTGGAAATTTCGCGGCTATAGCAAAACCGCTCACTGATTTAACAAAGAAGACGGAGATATTTGATTGGAACACAGAGCGTCAAGCCACTTTCAATACCTTGAAACAACGATTTGCCTCTATGCCAGTTCTCTTGATGCCAAACCCAGCAAAACCGTTCATCCTCCAAACCAACGCCTCTAACAAGGCAATAGGAGCGGTATTAAAACAAGCGGATGACTCTGGTGCACTGCACCCCTGTGGTTTTATTTCCCACGCCCTAACTCTGACGGAACAGGACTATCAGATCTATGATAGAGAATTACTTGCCATCATTAAAGGGTTGGCAGTTTGGCGTCACCTTCTGCATGGATCACCTCATACTATCATTGTGCACTGCGATCACAAGAACTTGTCCTATTACAGAATGGCTCAACAATTAACACCTAGACAAGCCAGATGGTCATCCCTATTATCTGAATTTGATCTCCGGATTGAACATGTACCAGGAATGAAGATGTTTGAAGCAGATGCTCTATCTAGACGACCAGATCATATGGGAAATGACAAAGAATAGACCACAGTCACTATGTTACCAAACGATCGCTTCATTCACCTTATCAATAACGATTTAGCTGATGAATTGAAGAAGTATATGGCGAATGATGATTTTGGACGAATTCTGATTGACGTTATTAAAAGACAAAGAGCGCCACCAATCAAATCAAAGCTACAAGACTGGACATATACCCATGGCATTGTCTACTATCTTGGAAAGATCTATATCCCTGATTGGATCGAATTGAGGACTAGATTAATCAAAGATACGCATGAAGCGTTATCTTCTGGACACCCAGGACAATTGAAAACATTGGCACTTCTAAAACGCGACTACTGGTGGCCAGTAATGTACAGACACATCAAAGAATGGGTAGAGGGATGTGCATTATGCCAACAAATGAAAGTTAACACTCACCCAAATGCGCCAGCATTAATCCCTATTCCATCCAAAGCGACATGTCCGTTTCAACAAGTAACCCTTGATTTCATTACTGATCTTCCCATCTCGGATGGATTTGACTCAATATTGGTCACGGTGGACCATGGCCTTACGAAGGGGGTAATTTTCACCCCTTGCAACAAGACAATTGACGCTTTAGGAACAGCCGATCTCTATATCTCTGAAATCTTCAAACGCTTTGGACTCCCAGATGTCTTAATCTCTGATAGAGGACCACAGTTCTCTGCCAAAGTATTCCAAGAAATACGAAAAGCACTGGGAATCGATCACAGGATGAGTACTGCTTATCACCCTCAAACAGATGGCGAAACTGAATGTGTCAATCAAGAACTTGAGATCTATCTTCGGATGTTTTGTACCAATGAACCCCACAAATGGAAACCACTCTTGCCTATCGCCGAATTCGCACACAATAATTGTTATCATGATACAATAAAAACATCTCCATTCCAACTTATGTATGGAACAGATCCGATCGCCATCCCTACAGCAGCGCTCAAAATGACTGCCCCAGCAGCAGAAGAACACCTCCAGATGCTTTGAAGAGCGAGAGAAGAGGCATTAGCAGCACATGAACTCGCCAGGCAAACAGTCACTCAAAGATTCAAAGACAAGTCAATTAAATTCGAGAAAGGCGACAAGGTCTGGCTCAAAAACAAGAACCTACACATCCCATATCAATCAAGGAAGCTTGCACCAAAACGAGAAGGACCCTTTCAGATCAAACAAGTAATGGGACCAGTTACATACAAGCTGAAATTACCGAAACAATGGCGCATTCACCCTGTATTTCATGCATCGCTTCTCACTCCATATAAGGAAACATCAATGCATGGACCAAACTTTACCACACCACCTCCCAATATAGTAAATGGGCAAGAAGAGTTTGAGATCGAAGCTATCCTTGGACATCGGAAATGCGGAACAGGCTATCAATATTTGGTCAAATGGAAAGGCTATGGAACAAATGACAACACCTGGGAACCAGAAAGACATCTAGGCAATGCTGCGGATATCTTGGTTGAATATAAAAACAGAAGGAACCTTTGAAACGACTCAGAAGAAAATGACTTACTACCAAACCAACCTCCAACTAAAGCATAATATCCGTTATGTCAAAAGATTTTGCAGAACTGTTGGAAGATATATGTCGAATTAATAATGATCTGGAGCTAAGGGGATTGAACCCACAGCTTCATGTATTACAATATCATTATTAATGAGACGCTAAATAATCCCTTATTATAATCATTGACAGAAATTATAGAGTTCATACTCAGAGTAGAGACGCCAGCAAAGCGCCACCTGGCGCTACCCATAGTGCCACCTGGCGCTACACCCAGTTGCCACCTGGCACTACCTTCAGTAGCGCTCTGCTGGCATTACCTTAGGTAGTCTTAATGTACTCTGGCCCACATGTATATAAGGAGGGCCTTATGCCCTCGTTTCAATAACATTGTATCGCCTCTGTTATCTGTTAGTTGAGCCTCTAGCTCCTAAACAGCCTTCAATAACTACAAACAGTATTAAGTAAGTCTCCCGCTTACTAAGCCTTGGTCTGCGCTGCCGTCATTAGATTTCAACAGGTTATGGGCCCCGCTGGGACGAATGGCCTTGTCGCTGGCATAGACATTAGTCAGCAACCTCTTGTCATAACAAAGGTAAACAAGGAAGGTCGTACATAGCATATATGCCTGTAGTACTGTTATTTGTACCTGTTTACTGACGTTTGTTCCTGCTAATGCGCTACTCTTGGGCTATGATAGGAATAGTCTTCACTCCCTTTTTGGGTTGAGTGACCACCTTGGATGGTGTGACAATAATCACCAGTGTGACACACTCTACTAGTCCCCAGTTTTGCAATATCTGGGTTAATAATAGAAACGCTTCTTGATTGGTGGATCAATAAACCACTCGGTCTGGTGAACCGATTAAATCACTCGGGTTTAGGGCTGCCCCATGGCAGATAACGAGTTATGACATCATAGTCTAGACTTGGAAAGGTTTCGCACCCCCCTATTGGCCGTGAATAATTAAGTGCTTATATCATTATACGAGTTTTTGTCTCGTTCTTCACATCTATTTATAAAACTATTCTGTATAAGGGTTGTGCTGCTTGGACCTTGTTCCATGGTACACGCAGACCATCAATGGGCACTGATTAGCATCCCATTTAGAGTAGGAACGCTTCTTAGCGTCATAAATAGCTTAGTATCTAAATATAGCTGGTGGATATTTTTAACTGGCTGTGGGGAACTTGATGGAGCCCCCAAGTCAATAGAAGTGTGGAAACGCTTCTGACGATGAATTATAAAGCGCATTTATGACAAAGAGCAAACTGAAATGTCTATGAAGCACTTGGAATTCTACCCAGATGGAGGAAAAATCGTTCTATACTTAGAGCGATCCCAACCTAGTTTGGATATTTATAGTGTTGATCGATTTGCAAGGATCGTCGCTTACCCAATCTATTTTAGACTCGCTCCAACCCAATCAATCTATTTTTACAAATGTCTTCGATAACCAACTCCGCATCTTCGACTGCCACTTCTGGCAACATCACCCCTGGAACCCTCAGTTCCAAAAATACTTCTAGCTCTGATCTTCAGGGCAAGATCGCCAGGGCTGGATTTTCCAGCACTATCTTCACCAACTCGCTCAAAAGCGCGACCGCTCGTCGCGCTACCATTCCCACTGCTCCCATTGGGGAGATTATCAAAACCAATTCTGCGGAAGCGCAGAAGGTTCGCCGCTGCCTGGAGGAACGTCGCGCTCGCATTGCAGGAGCGCAACAGCGCATGGAGGAGCGCCGCCTTGCACTGGAAAAAGAGAAGGCGCTATTAGACCAAGAAGGTCAGGAGATTCTCGATATCCTCGAGGATGTTTGTCGATGGGAGGCTGACCGCCTTTCAAAAGTTCAAGGGGCTTACTCCGTCAAAATTGGGACTGGGAGGAAGATTCCCAATCCACCCATATCAGTGTCATACACTGATAAAGCAAAAGCGGGCCTGTCCGCTGCCCAGGCAGGCAAAACTATTTCATCCTTTAATCCTCAACTCACCTACTGCCCCACCTCTGCAGACATCCAACGATGGGGTGGGAAACTTGGAGGAGAGGCAAAGGACTGGGAGGAGAAGGCAGTTCCGGTACCGCCCGTATCGACATCCAATTTCGCGTCGAGAACTGGTGGATCTAGAACTGAACCCTGGTATTTGGTTAAGGAATGGGAAAAAGTTGGACGAACTAAAATAGTACCAGCTAGAAAGTGGGGGAATCGTACCCCTGCTAATTTATCTAATAAACCTCCGTCCGTCTCTGCATATCCACAGTCTGATAAGACGCCGATAGAGAAGATGAGAGAGGATATTCAGGTTATGATGAAGAAACTGAATATTGAAGCGGCTAAGGAGAAAGCTGCTAAAAAGGCTAACAAGAAGTTGTGCCAAAAACAGAAACGCCAAGAAGCCTGGAAGGCATTTGAGGATTTGAATCGTCCTCCTACACACAGAAAAGACATCATTCATCACGATATCTTTGAAACGGACAACTCACACACAGAGTTGGATGATGATACCTATAGCACACTTTTGCGTGCTAACGATGATTCAGAACTTGAACCAGGCGAAATCATGTATGTCAGGCTTGACACCATGATAGATCCCTTCATACATTCCAGAAACACCCCAGTATGGGAAGTACGCGGATACTGTTATTTGGCAGCAATCAAAACAAGGACACTTCCTTGTTATCAATGGCAGCCTTTTATTAAAATCAAGGCGTTGGCATCCTACTCCAAGTTGATTAGGAAGAATGTGGCCTTTGATCTTATGAAAACTGAGATTCGCGACAACTATCATCTCCAATTAAATCCACGATCTACTTCTGGATGGAAGGAAATTGATAGCATTGCTAGCGGTAGCAATGCTCGCCTATCACTTGGTGGAGATGAGGATGTCGGCAAAATTCCAACTTTAACAGGATTAAATTGGAATGAGTGGTCTGTAGCCATGATCGCCTATCTTCGTTATAAAGGTCTTTGGCTATATGTCAAAGGATCTAAAGCAGCGATTACAAATCTGACCGATTCGGAGAAAGTACTTTACAATGCGGCAGATACTAAAAAGGAAGAAAGGGATAAGCTACAAACCAAGCTAGAACTTTGGGAAGAATTTCTCGAATATGACGACAAAGCACTCGGGTTAATTACACTCAAATTGGCACCATCATTGCGTCACTATGTTGACTCTACTGCATTAAGAACATGGGACGCATTAGAAAAAGCTTTTGGGCAACCAGGAGCTGCAGGAATCTTCGTTGATTTTTCAAAAGCAATTCATTGGAAAGTCAATGTCAACAAAGTCACTGAGTCAGTTAACGAATTATTAACTACTACTCAACGACTCCATACCAATGGATTCACATTTCCTGATAATATGGTTGCCATGTTAGTACTGGCATCACTTCCACAAGGATGGGATGGTGTCTCGTCCAGCATTCTTCTCACCACGAAAGCAAGTGATTTAAAACTTGCTGATGTCCTTCCTAAGATAGAGGAAGAACAGCAAAGACGTAGAACGTCTTCATCATCAGGGGGGGCTATTAATACAGCTCGCATCACTAGAGGCCCTATGAGACCTCAATGGCAAAACTCTGGTTCGGCTGGTCCTAGCAATAGGACCAATTTTCAATGACAGTCTGGAAATTTCCAAAGTAACAAAGGAAAATCCAGAGATCAGAATCAACCGCCTGCAGGACCATCTAGGCAGTTTAGTTCTAATCAGGAACGCAACCGCTTCAATCGCGCAAATAAGAAGAAGCGTGCTTTCTTGTTGCAACAAGAACAATCTGCTGGGTCCAGTAGATCTAAAGGAAAAGCAAAGGCACCTACCTTTGCTAGTGCAGCGTTGATTGATAGGCTCGGATCTCAACCCCTGATCGACAGGGTTGAACCAGCCTTATTACCTGATAATCTCAAAATGTTACAAGAGCAAGGCTTTTGTGTGGCAGATGAGATTGAATGGCCGGTTAAAACTGGAGGGAATGCAGAAAATCGCTTTATTCCAAAGAGCGATGACATGGATGTGGATAAAGATGATGCATCGGATACAGTCTCTCTAGGAGAATTTGAAGATGCAGAATCTTGGTATCAGTGCGTATATTTCACTAATTTAAAGTCTGATACTGATAATAAATCAGTGAGGACTATGCTACAGAAGACTTCAGAGAATTCGAAGCTTCTTAATTTTAAAGGTAATAATAGTAGTAATCAATGTACTGCTGTAGATAGCGATAATGTAATCGCTGAAATTACCTGCTATAATAGTGAAATTAAGGCGTGCTATTGTAATAATTGCCTTCAAATGGCACTCAAAGGAAAGTCATGGATGATAGACTCTGGAGCGTCTGTTCATGTAACTCATGACTTAGAAGACTTTGCTAATTATCAACCATTTGATAATCCAAAACCTATTTATACTGCTGATAAAAAATCAAAAGTTTCTTTATTAGGTGAAGGAACTGTGTTCCTTCAAATAGAAAATTCCAAAGCGCTTAGACATTTCATTAAACTTGAGAAAGTTTGCTACATGCCTGAAGCTAGTCATAGACTTATTTCGTCTGGACAATTAAAGCTTCAAGGCTGGCAGGAACAATCAGATAAACATGGGACAATTTTTTCGCTAAAATCTGGTCAACATGTTCTACGAGCATATCCTAGACATGATAATGAACCTATTCATTGGGTTTTGACTCAGATAGTCAAGCCAGATAAACAAATAATGGACCATACTGTATATGTTGTCAATTATGACACTTGGCATAGACGATTGGGACATCCTTCAAAGAATGTTCTTAAACATACTTTTGAACATACTAAAGGATTTGATGAGAAAATCACATTCCCATCAACAAATCCTATATGTCCTGGTTGTGCTCAAGGAAAAATGCACAATAAATCTTTCCCTATTTCTAATAAGCATGCTTCTAAACCGCTTGAATTAATTCATGCTGATTTACTTGAACTACCAATGGAATCATATCATCGAAAAAAGTGGTGTTTAATGCTACTGGATGATTATTCTTCATTTGCTCATATGGCACTTCTTCGATCAAAATCAGAAACCTTTACTGCTGTCCAAAGTTACATAGAACTTATGGAAAATCAGCACAATATTAAAGTAAAACGTTTCAGATCGGATCGAGGGGGGGAATTTAAGTCACATGAATTCGACAAATATCTTGCATCTAAAGGGATATTTAGGGAACAGAGTGCACCTCACATACATCAGCAAAATGGTCGTGCAGAACGTCTTAATGACACTATACTTGAGAAAGCAGAAAGCATGAGACTTGAGTCTTCCTGTCCAAAATCATGGTGGGAATTTGCTTTTGAAACTGCTATTCATGTATATAATCGCACTCCATTAAGAAGAACAAACTGGAAAACACCTTATGAAAATCTGACTGATAAAAAGCCAGATGTAAGCTATTTTAAAATATTTGGTTGTCTTGCATGGGTTCTTATACCCAAAGAAATGAGAAAAGATAAGCTAGCGCCAAGATCTGAACCAATGACCTTCATAGGTTATGAACAAGGATCTAAAGCTTATAAATTTATGAGAAAAGACAACACAATATTTATAGGTGTCCAATCACTGTTTGATGAATCAGTGTTTCCACGAAAAAGCGAAAATTACAACAAAGATAGAATATTTGAACGTCCACCAGGTATTGATCAATGGGATCAATATGGACAAGAATCTGACTCCGATTCCCAAAGTGATTATCTCGATGATAGTGATAATGATGATCCCACATCAAAAAAGAAATCATATAGAAATCATGATTCTACACATGACGATCAGCAGACATCGTCTCATGATAAAGATGATATGGATAAAGAGCTTGATAAAGAGGTTGAAGAACAGGAACCACCAGTGGAACCTCCTGTTGATCCTGATGTTCGAGGACCAAGGTCTGTTGAGAACCCTAGTGAACGGCCTAGGACACAACATCAGATTGAACCTCCTAGCATTAAGAAAACACGAAAAGAGAAAAAGGATTCCAAACGTGCTGAACAAAGAATACCACGTAAAGAGCCTATTCAATTTCCTCTTCGCAGGGGAATAAGAGATAGAAAACCAGTCTATAGAGAGGGAAATATATATGGTCAAAAGACTCCTCTTGAAATTGAAAAAGACTTGGGTAATGACTCTGACCCTTTTGGCTCAGATCAGGATGATAATAATAATCCTGATAAAACTATTTATGAAGATGCACCAGAAGGGCCAAATCCTGGTTCTAGTCAGGATATTCAGAATACTCTTGATAGTTTAAGACTGCTCAAGAAATTACAAAAAGAAGGAGGCACAAAATTTGTGAACTTCTTATTATCAAAAGCAGTTGAAGTAAAATCAGAGGTACCTGTGCACTTTAGAGACGTGTTGAAAATTAGAAATCTCAATCCAAAAGCTTTCCAAGAATGGGTTACAGCTATGGAAGAAGAGATACAAGCTCTATGTGATCGAGATGTCTGGGAGTTAGTGGAATGTCCCAAAAATCGTAAACCTGTTAAGTGTAGATGGGTTTACAATATTAAAAGTGATGGTCGAAAACGTGCTCGATTAGTTGCTAAAGGTTTTTCACAAATACCTGGTATTGATTATGATGACACATTTTCTCCTGTCGCACGCTTTGAGACAGTGAGATTACTTTTGGCTTCTGCAGCACTCGAAGATTGGGATATCAAGGCGCTGGATGTTAAAACAGCATTCTTATATGGAAATCTTGATGAAGAGATTTACATGGAACAGCCAGAAGGTTTTGTCACAAAAGGACAAGAAGGGAAAGTCTATCGCCTTAAAAAGGCCTTGTATGGTCTTAAACAAGCATCTTATGCTTGGAATAAACAAGCTGATAAAAGCTTGAAATCCTTAGGATTCCATAGATGTCTTTCAGACACAGGAGTTTATATCTTAAGAGAAAATTCATCAATTTTAGTAGTTATCTTATATGTAGATGACGTTTTATGGATGGGCAATAACTCTGAACTGCTACAAACTCTCAAAAGCAAGTTCATGAAAATATGGGAATGCAGAGATTTAGGAAAAGTCTCTGAATATCTTGGAATGAAAATTGTCCGAGATAGACAAAATCGATTATTAACTATCGATCAAATAGACTATGCTATGAAAGTTGTTAAACGTTTTGGTCAAGAAAATGCCAAACCTGCTAGAACACCTTTACCAGCAGGCTATGTTCCTAAACCAAATGATGGAACAGCAACTTCTCAGCAGAGAAGTCATTATCAATCCATAATTGGATCTTTATTATATCTGACACTTGGAACTCGTCCAGATATTGCTTATGCAGTAATCATGATGTCACAATTCATGGTTAATCCTTCTGAAGAACACATTCAGAAAGCATTATATATTGTCAAATATGTTGCCACTAATTCTAATGGCAAAATAATATATAATGGTAAACAAAAAGAAGGATTTGTTGCATATTGTGATGCAGACTGGGCAGGTGACCAGATCAATCAAAAATCAGTCACTGGTTACATTGTAAAGTTAGCTGGAGGACCCGTTAGCTGGGTTTCAAGAAAACAGAAAACTGTTGCTTTGTCTTCAACAGAAGCAGAGTATATGAGTTTGTCAGATACATCCAGACAGTTAGTCTGGATAGAATCCTTATTTTATGAAATAGGGATCTTTTTAAGAAACATCCAATTAGGTGTTGATAATCAAGGAGCTATATTTTTAGCATCCAATCCTGCTCAAGAGCATAGATCTAAACATATTGATATCCGCTACCACTATGTGAGAAATTGCGTAGAGGAAGGAAAAGTGGAATTAATATATATTCCCACAGATGAGCAACTTGCTGATATCTTAACTAAAAACTTGTCTTTTGATAAGTTTGCACAGTTAAGATCTAAAATTGGATTAGTGATTTATTAGCGAGGGGGAGTGTCGAATTAATAATGATCTGGAGCTAAGGGGATTGAACCCACAGCTTCATGTATTACAATATCATTATTAATGAGACGCTAAATAATCCCTTATTATAATCATTGACAGAAATTATAGAGTTTGACAGAAATTATAGAGTTTGACAGAAATTATAGAGTTTGACAGAAATTATAGAGTTCATACTCAGAGTAGAGACGCCAGCAAAGCGCCACCTGGCGCTACACCCAGTTGCCACCTGGCGCTACCTTCAGTAGCGCTCTGCTGGCATTACCTTAGGTAGTCTTAATGTACTCTGGCCCACATGTATATAAGGAGGGCCTTATGCCCTCGTTTCAATAACATTGTATCGCCTCTGTTATCTGTTAGTTGAGCCTCTAGCTCCTAAACAGCCTTCAATAACTACAAACAGTATTAAGTAAGTCTCCCGCTTACTAAGCCTCGGTCTGCGCCGCCGTCATTAGATTTCAACAATATACTCCTACTGTCAAAACTAGATACTCTGTCATGCAGATGTTTGTTCCTGCCTTCAAACATCCCTCCAAATGAACGCTCTCTATATATCAAAAACTGAAATACGTTCCAATGATGTCAAAACCACCCAAAGTATCACAATTACCTCCTCACAAACAAACACATCCACAAGGACACACAGAGATTCCATATAACGTCTTATCAAAATATCTTCCTCAGTACCATCGCCTCTCTTTTGATCTAGGGGAGTTACCCACATTTCAGGAAGCCAAATCACATTACCTTCCAGCATCAGTTCACCCTTGTTTTCAATATGACGACATTTATCACAGGGTTTGGTTATGACGAACCTTCCCTGAACTATCAGAAGCTTTACAATGGATTATTCAGCTAGGCAGGGACATCTCCGCGGAGCAATGGCAATATGAACGGCGAATGAACATAAGGGGAAGCGAAAATTTCAACTGCACACAAGCTCAAATGGAAATGACACTCGCAACTGAACGATACTATGCCCTTCTGAACTGAGCAATACTGGATAGCATGAACAACCCAGAGATACATGTCACATGGCATGAGCACCCTGATCAAATTCATATTCAACATCCTGAGGATGCAGGAACCCGATCAGAACAAGAAGAAATGGCCAGAAATTCTCGTGAGAACTTTCTCAGGACCAGAGCACCAGAGATCGAAGAGATCTTAGCTTTGGACTCCGACGACAAAATTTGGGATATTTAAACCGCACTCGATGGACTCGTTTTCTCCATCTCATTGATACAATATGTCTGCCGTCCTCGTCGTCATCGCCTACCTCGCTGCTTTTGCCTTCGCGCTTCTGGTCACAGCCTGTGGCCATTGCTATGACCCCTCCTTTGCCGCCACCTCCCCGTTCCTCACTACCACCCACAACCTCCCTATAGAGGTCTTCATTACCACCACCACCACTATCGATGAGTATCTCTTCCCCGATTGGCCCGCCTCTCCTGCCTCCACTATCGCCGATCTTCACCAGCACCCGGACGAGCTCACCGACCTCCCTATTGAGGAAGAAGCACCTCTACCCGCTCCGCTGGCACCACCCCTCACCCGGACCCCTAACACCACGCTTCTTCAGGCTCAGGAAGCCCTCGCTACCTTCATTGTCGACTATCAGCTCTTCGCCGGACCCCTTGATGCCATGCTCAACACCACCCTCACCACCGACCCCCACACTGTCACAGATGCAGAGCACGACGCAATCCTTGAACAGACAGTCCAACTCAATTATATCACGAGGACTTTACAATGGCGGTTTGAGACCGCTAACCACGACATCAACACCATTGCCGAATGGTTAAAGTCACGAAGAGATCATGGGTGGACGAATGGTGGAAACCATGGCTGGGGAACAGGATAAGAAGTCAGTGACTTCTTGCATACGAAGGGGGTAATGTTACAATTTCTTTCCCTTTCGTTTAACGGACTCCTTTATTACATAATCATTGCTATACGTTTCATGGATGTTTATTTCCTTTAGCTAATTTACCTTCATATTTCCTTCTTGGGTATTTAGCTGTGCAGTCTCCTTTTATATTCTCCTTGTTCTTTTCAGTATATAAAACCTCTTGTAACGTAGTTATCCTTCAGTTCCAACTTAATCGAATTCTTCTCTCAACCTCTGAACGAAACTCCTCACTCTCATCTCTTTGAGCTCGTCGTTTGCTAGACCTTTGTCATCGTTTGACTTAGTGTCCAGAACTTGTCCAGTAGGCTGGGAGCAGATCGAGACTCTGCTCGCCACTGTTGACTTAGAATGAATTGCGTTGAGAGCATCGATCTTAACACACACAACTAGGTTCATAGTTGATTCATATCACTATGTTAATCATCATGCCACTGATGAATTGTGTTGAAATTGGTGTAATCCTGCCCCCTTGAATGGCTCTGCACCTAATTTGGTTGTTGCAAAAAGAGATGAAAGGGGACAGTTGTACTATGGGCATGCATTTAATACACAAGCATGTGAGGAGTTGAATGCATGGTTAGGTGGTTTTGAACAAATCCTCAAAAGGATGACATCTGGAAATTTCAATTGGTTCTTACATGCTATGCTTTTCTACCATACCAAACATGTTCTCAAGAGACAAACAGATGGAGTAGATCATGATGATGTAGATTTTTAGTTTAGATGTATGATTGTAGATACAGTAGAATATGAGAACTTGTATTGTTGCATTTCTGATGTTTGCTGACTTCTGTGAGATGTCATGTCCATGGTATGAGTAAATGCTTAGTTAATATTACCACTTTGTTCACATTATTAACCAGGACTAAAAGGGAGTCCTGGTTCAGTCCCTATCAGTTCCAGTCAGTTTTGCTCTATGCAGTATAGTTAATATTACCACTTTGTTCACATTACTAACCAGGACTAAAAGGGAGTCCTGGTTCAGTCCCTATCAGTCCCTGTCAGTTTTGCTCTATGCAGTATAGTTAATATTACCACTTTGTTCACATTACTAACCAGGACTAAAAGGGAGTCCTGGTTCAGTCCCTATCAGTCCCTGTCAGTTTTGCTCTATGCAGTATAGTTAATATTACCACTTTGTTCACATTACTAACCAGGACTAAAAGGGAGTCCTGGTTCAGTCCCTATCAGTCCCTGTCAGTTTTGCTCTATGCAGTATAGTTAATATTACCACTTTGTTCACATTACTAACCAGGACTAAAAGGGAGTCCTGGTTCAGTCCCTATCAGTCCCTGTCAGTTTTGCTCTATGCAGTATAGTTAATATTACCACTTTGTTCACATTACTAGCCAGGACTACAAGGGAGTCCTGGTTCAGTCCCTATCAGTCCCAGTCAGTTTTGCTCTATGAAGTATATGAACTCAGCTGGGACTGACAGGGACTGGCCTTGAGTCCCTGTGGAGTCCCAGTACAGTCCTGGTACAGTCAGCAGTCCAGTGGAACTGGGGGGGGGGGAGTGTAAAGTACTGGTCCTTACTCAGAACCATGCATGGTAACAGTATTCCTCCCCCCAAAAACTAGGTCCTTGTCCTCGTTCTCGTCTTCCCCTTGGAGTGCTGGCAACTGGGCATTGGTGAAATGCACACAGGGAAATTCTGCAAAATGGTCAACAGCATAAATGTGCAGGGTTTGGATGAGGATGGGAGTGGTGAGTTGACGACAGGCGTCAGTGTAAACAGTAGAAAAAGGCATGGTGTATGTAAGGAAGAAAGGCTGCCACCGCGCGCCAGTGTACAATAAATAGGGCTAGTTCGTCGTCAGCCGCGTGATCGAAGCCCCTATCTAAAGGCCACCGCCACGCATCCAAGGGTTAACATTTATCATGCAAGGAGTGCGCACTGACATGAATCAATATGGTGCCGGTGAAAGTGATGCATTGATATCGTGACACACCGATGACTTTTTCAGTGATAATCAAAACTTGGTAGCACTTGTCACATCCTGCTGCATTTGTCGTCAAAGGGGTCCACCGCCAATACGCAGTTAATGATTAACGTTTGTCGACACGCAGGGAATGCGCACTTGGTACCGTCCTACGCGTTGCGCGCGATATCAAGTACGGGCACAAACAGCATGAATCAAGTGCCGGTGAAACGTGATACACTGATGACGATGATCAATATTTCAATGATAATCAAACTAGTGTTCGCAGTTCGCAGAACCGGCCTCGCGTCGCTGAGGTCAATTAGTCACATTTTTACCCCGGTCCCAAAAATGAGCATGAATGGCGCAATTGGCATGAATAAGCGGGTGAGGATTTGTCACCTCAGTCACCCGACAAGCGATTTTGGCGAACGAGTTTCAGCGCATTGGGGAGCAGCTCAGACATCTATAAAAGCTCGACCATGAAGCTCCATCCCAAATATCCCTATCATGTCTGAAAACAAGCGTTTCCTGCTCTACGCCGCGGCCACCCCCAATGGCTACCCCATCTCCGTCTTTTTGGAGGAGCTCAAGGCTGTCTATCCAGGCATCGATTACGAGTACGTTGACCACGCCTGCTCAATGTTCCCTGTTCATAACCTTAATCCTTCATAGTATCGATTTTATTGAAATTTGGGGAACGCGGCACAAGGTCAGTTTTTCGTCTCTGGTATCCATCAAGTCCCGCTTGCTCATCCTCCCATTTTGGACAGGAACCTTGGTACTTGAAGCTGAATCCCAACGGACGCATCCCCGTCCTTGTCGACCGCTCCAGGAACGATTTTACCGTCTTTGAAACGTCGGCCATCCTTCTGTACCTCGTTCAGCACTACGACAAGGATTTCAAATTCGGTTTCCACTCTATCGAGCACGCAGATGAGTATAGCGTCTTGTTGCAATGGCTCTTTTTCGCGGTGAGTCGTCCCTCGTCGTGTTGTGCCAAGCGCATATATTGACCAAGTCATCATGTTCAGCACGGAGGTGTGGGTCCCATGCAGGGACAAGGTGAGCGCTTGGTGGAAAACTATATCCAAAAGATCGTTATCAAATGACTACTCAGCCCACCATTTTATAAACTACGCAAAGGAAGACCTTCCATACGCCAAAAAGAGTACGTTTGATTCTCTCATACGTATATGCGTATATGCTTGCTGAGACGATGCCATCAGGGTACGGCGACGAAGTGAGGCGTCTTTATGGCGTTCTCGAACTTCGCCTCAAAGATCGTGATTACCTCGCCGGGGATGGCAAAGGCCATTACACCATCGCTGACATCAAGACTTGGCCCTGGTGTGTATCAATGCATTATGCCATAGGAAGACTACTAAACAGGCCTCGCTGGTTGTAGGGTGAACAGACACGCTTACGCTGGAGTGGAAACATTGGACCAATGGCCAAATGTGAAAGTGAGTCACGTTTTGTATCTGGGGCTTATATCTACATGCTTATGGTATTGTCTAGGCCTGGTTGCAACGCTCTTTGGAGAGAGAAGGGACCAAGCGTGGGCAGGCAGCCCTCAACCCACCCAAGTAGAATTGAAGAGAAGTAATGTGTAAACTAACGATGTCGTTAATAGAACACAACGACATTTACCGTTCGCTAATTTACTATTCTTGCAAACACAAGTCCTTTTCTTATTCTCGTAACCGGTTCTTGAGTTCCAGCCCAGTATACCATCTCCGAGATTTAGTCGATGCGGGATGAAAGGTTGTCCGAACCTTCCGATTGCTCACGGCGTCTGCCTCAGGGTCGTAAGAATCGCGAAACGCCCAGCTTGAAGTTGAGCAATCGCCATCAAGCCTTTCTGGCAGGTGCCCACTCAGCTGATGTCACTAGTCTGCTTTCGAATTGCTCAGTGCGGTGCGGCACGTTCTTTGTCTTTCACCAACACCAACATCCTCAGCCATCTGCCTCGTGCCACTCTCGTAGTACGTAACGTTACCCACAGGCCCCGTCCCGCTGCAGCTGGTACTACTAGTACTAGACGGACCATCATCATGTCTGGATCCCCTACTGCACCCCTCGAAGCGTCAAAGAAAGGCTTGTACCTCTACACATCCTCTACACCCAACGGACGTGCCGCGTCTGTTCTGCTAGAAGAATTGAAGGACGTCTATCCCAACATTGACTACGAGTAAGCGACTCCCGGGTTGTGGTGACGAGTTAGTAAAGCGCGGACTCACTGGACATTGTTGCTTCCCCCCTCCCCTCCCTCAAATTCAGTTGGGAACGCATCGATTTCCAGAAGAATACACAAAAGGTCTGGGTCATATGTATACGAACTTTTACACATGCAATACTTACACTTACACAACTCTTGTGTGCACCACACAGGAACCATGGTTCTTGGCCATGAATCCTAACGGACGGATCCCCGTTCTCGTCGACAAGGCCCAAGACAACTTCAACGTGTTCGAAACTTCCGCTATCCTGCTCTATCTCACAGACCATTACGACAAGGACCGAGTTTTCACATTTGATCCTGCGACGGAGCCGAAGCATTACAGTGAGATGGTTCAATGGATGCTTTTCGCCGTAAGAGCACTTTCGTTCTCTGTTAATTTTTGGCTCATAAGGACCTGGTATATATAGCATGGAGGAATTGGTCCGATGCAAGGACAATGTAAGATAGTTCTCTCGTTCTTTTTTTTTTTTTTTTTCTTTTTCTTTCCCCAACACCCAGCTGACAGAGTATATAGCTCACCATTTCCATCGATATGCACCAGAAGACCTGCATTACGCAAAAAACAGTGAGAATCTCTGTTTCTCGTTGGTTCGACGAAATTAACGATGGGATTTGGGCTATAGGATATTTCAACGAGACTAGACGTTTGTATGGCGTGTTGGAACTACGACTCAATGATAGAGACTACCTTGCCGGATCCGACAAGGGAAAGTATACCATTGCAGATATCAAAACGTTTCCCTGGTATGCACATATTCATGATTGAAGAACGCATTACTGACTTTGTGAAGGATAAGTCTCCACAAGGTGGCCAACATTGAGAGCTTGGATGAGTGGCCCGGTGTCAAGGTATGATCTTCTCTGGCCGTTATCTCGCCTTGTGGATTGATCTTGTGGTTTTTCTGAAAGGCTTGGTTCGAGCGCGTTACGAAGAGAGAGGCGGCGAAACGTGGTGTTGAGATTGGACGATCACCTGATAATTGACAAACACCCCGTAAACGCGGTTGCGAATAACAATAAATGCTATAGTTGTGCCACTATCCTATTGATCGATGATCCGTAATGTCCATGGAGGACCCTCAAAAGTTTGGGATGCATTTCGCGTGTTCTTCTCCAAGCGAATGCAAGAATAGTTTGACAATGACATCATATCAATATTCCTACAAAAATCTTAATCGTCGCCAAAATTATATATGGGCGTTGGAACTCGAACTCGAACCGAGCTACAGTTGTCATTTCGAAAAAGCATATCCTTGAGAGTTCCCTGCTCCGATGTCACGGACTCGGATGCCAGTCCCGGTGGCTGGCAGTCCGAAACCCATGGAGATTGTACCGGCGTTGCTTGCTCTTACGTTTCCTTGCTCTCTTAGCACAAACTTTCGTGCAACGACCAGTCTTATTTACATAATAACATGTCGAGGTTGGTCGCTTGGTTTGATTTGACATTTCCTGCACAACTTACATCAGATTGAACTGTCATCAAATTGGTCGACGAACCATGCACCATGTCTGGGTCGGCCGATCTTAATTGGGAAGCCTAGGAAGCCATCCAACCCTGGAAGGATAATGAGATGTTTTCCCTGGCATGCGCATACAAGAACGGGCCAACGCGCATAGTGACGGATACTCACGCACACGACTTGTAACAGGAATCGAAATTCCGTGACATTTACTTCATGTCTTCTCCTTCTTCTTCTTCTTCCAAGCCGTTCTATGTATACACTGCGGCAACGCCCAATGGGCACTGTGTGACAATCTTGCTGGAAGAGCTCAAGGCGCTCTACTGTGATGTGGAATACGAGTGAGTAATTCTCCGGATATTTCCGATATGGCTAGGTTTCTAGACCTTCTTCTGCGAGTTACGAAGCCATTGAAATTTGGAAAACAAGACACAAGGCACGTATTACCTATAGCCTGAAACCATGCATGCAAGTCGAAATCAATCCTGTAGGAACCATGGTTTTTAGCCATGAATCCCAACGGTCGTGTGCCAGTTCTGCTGGACAAGACTCGTGACAACTTTCCAGTCTTTGAAACGTCCGCGATCATGTTGTACCTCACTGGTCATTACGACAAGCAGAAAGTGTTTGCTTTTGATGCAGACAAAGAGCCGAAATCGTACAGCGAAATGCTCCAGTGGTTGTTCTTCGCTGTGCGTGAACACCGAGTTTCTCTCTCTCTCTCTGCCATGTCCCTTTTCTGATTGGACGTGTTTCCAGCACGGAGGTATCGGTCCTATGCAGGGTCAATGTAAGGCAAACCCGCATTGTCAATGCCATCAGTCATAACCTCCATTACCCAAAAGGCCATTATTTCCACCGTTACGCACCAGAAAGTATAGAGCTTGCGAAAAAAAGTGAGCATCGCAAATCGTTTTCTCAGCCTAATTAGTCTGTTGAGCCAAGGCGCTAACCAGGATACCTCGACGAAACGAGGCGGCTTTACGGCGTTCTCGAGTTGCGACTGGAACAGAATCGTGATTGGTTGGCAGGGCCCGGTAGAGGAAAATACACCATCGCAGATATGAAAGCCTATCCTTGGTAATGCATTTCTTCCTCCTCCTCCTCCTTCTTAGACTTTCAGGGCTGATTGACGAGCATGAAAAAGGGTAAGAATCCACAAATGGGCCAATATCAAATCTTTGGATGAGTGGCCCAATCTGAAGGTATTTTTGCATATTAAAACATCGCCGCATACGTCGCCTTACACGATATCTCGCAGGCATGGGCAGACCGCATTACGGATAGAGAAACAACGAAGCGTGGCCTCAATGTGCCTATTGGCTCATGAGGTGGGCAATGATAACTCCATTGCATCGGAACGCTAGATTAAGTTCGGGATTCCAGAAAGGGGATAGCACTTATTAGCAATCAACCAGGCCGTACCGCGTATGTTGCTCTCCATACTGTCGGTTCGACCCATCAGAATGTTCAATGTGTGCGCCCGTGGAAGTCGCCGGATAATCCAGATATGCGGAGAAATCTTATCAGTGTGCTTCTCCATTCAGACCAAGATTGAACACATGTTGAATCTCGTGTCAAATGATAAAATTTACTTTACATTAATCAGATGTGCAATGAGGCAATCTAAGATGCAAGTTCTGAGAAAAACATGTGTGGATATGTACGAGTGGATTGGATGCTTGCTTGTCTTGCCAAGTTGTCCATGATTTATGATTTACATGTTCTTGCCGGATGGTCGTAGCTATGGCGCATATGGACAGATGACCGGACCACACGTTTGATCAAACTTTCTGCGTTCTTCGTTTTTGGGCAACATATGACCGGGTGGCGAGGTAAAAAATAGATGCAAATATGGTTATCGCCTAACAACACACGTGTGTTAGTCGACAAGCGACAGGATAATTGAGCGGCGGAAACATACACCAGAAAAGGCAATGGCCCTTATCCATTTGTATTCCTTGGTGAGCAGTGCCCCTTGCAAGGGTGCAGAGCCGAGGAGAGCTGGGCTGACAATCGCAAATGCAAGACCCGTGCGAGCACTAAGGATCATTAACAGGTGAGAATGGAATTGTTATAATCAGAACTGTCTTACCCAATCTCTGTTGGGCTCGCAGCCAGGGACGCTAGGCCTGCTATGGTAAGGGAAAACCCTTCGTTGTGTTCGTTAATGACATTTCACGATCCTTGAAACGGTGGACTCACATGCTCCTGAAGCTATGCCGTATAATACACTGACGACAATTAATGATGCGGCATCATTCCTGTAACTCGGTTCAATGCTTAGTGAAGCGCGATGACTGCTGTCTCACTTACACCCCAATAACAGCCCAAATCAGTGAACCAGTGGCTATTAAGGACGGTATCTGGATATTCCATATACCATAATAGTCAGCCAGCATATTGCCCACAATTCGACCGAACGTTGAGGTCCCGTTGAGAATCGCAACCTGATGATGTGTCAACCATGTTTCAGATACGAAAGATTCGCCGCCACGTACGGAGTAAAATGCTAAATTCTTATCCACATTGTGCTGGACGGAGTAAAGCTGTAAATAAATGACTGCCACATCTTGTGAAACTCCAAGTTACTTAGGGAATATATTTAACTTACCTGGAAAGTACGTCCCAAGCAGCGCTATGACCGATCTAATGCGATATTTTTACTAACGATGCAGGTTACAAGGCAAAAGGTACGAACCCTGAAACGAAATAGACGTAAGCCGGATCTTTGAAAAACTGCTTGATGTCCGGGGGTGGCGTTTTCGAGTTTCGTCGACGAACGGGAATACGAATGAGCAGATTTCCAACTGTAAGGCAACACAAGACCATGTACGCTGTCACTCTGACGCCTGGACCGAACCCGATTCGTGGAATTAAATGGCTGTTTATAACAGTCAGAGGAAGAATGATGCAATGTGACTATTATTCACTTGAGGACTGGAAAAACAATCAGCTCGTTATGTCGTTGAAAATGATGGTTTGTTTTTTACTAATTGGAAATGACATAGAGCCTAGCGAAACGCCAGTGAGTACGATGCCGTAGGCCAGGCCACGCCTTTTCTTGAAATGCAAACTTATAATGGCATTCACAGGCGTAAAGACACAACCAGTTCCTAACCCCATACCGAGGCCTTGGCAGAGGAAGACCTAAGGAATGCCTGTCAATTGGTAATCTCGTACGTTCCAACGGTAGTAGTACCTGATAGTAATGGTGTTCGTGAGCAAGAGAAAGCATAAAAAGGCTAGAAGGTCAGCCATTTCGCGAGTCAGACTGATCAGGATGAACCTACCATAACGTGAATAAAGTCGAGCCAAAGACCATAACCGAGCGTATGTGGCCAGCATCAAAGAGTTTTCCAACAATGATTCCAATTGCAAAGGGAATAGCTAACTGAGCGCTACCCATCCATCTGACGGTCAAGACGATCAATAACGACCCATAAAGTGGCAAGAAACACGTGTACTAACGAGATCCTGCTCGGGGATGAGCCCTTGAAAAATACTCTGGTATAATAATCTTTCTATACATCAGCGTATTGGCGGGGGTATCAATATTGTAATTTACCTTGGTATACGCCAAAAGAGTACACATAGCTAGTGACCTCGCGTCATAAAAACGAAAAAGTTTGGCAATAAGGTATCATTACACATACCCTTGTGTGCTGAACATGATCAGCCAACTAAGCGCAAGTTAGAACGAGTTGCTAGTGATTATTGAGACTCAGTACTCACGAGCCCATGACTGTCATCCAGCCGTGAATCCCCCCGTCGGTAGGTGCATCAATATGCGATGGAATATTGCCATTTTGAGTAGTACCATTACCATCTGCGCGCCTGTCAGCGAGCATCTCTACACTCTTTACCGACGCATATTTGTCCGAGGTTGTGGACTCGGGTCGCTTCTCTTCTGTAAGGGATGCCATTGGACAGTCGGACAGGACCACGGAAAATGCCTAGTAAGTGGCACCACACGAACGAGCGCGTTTGAATGAACGACTGGGCGAAGCTCCAGGGAACAGCGTGCAGAAAGCGGCGTGAATTGGAAATGAAACTCGTGAATCTCGATGATTATATCCTCGTCCTGCATGGCCCTTGGGAGACTGTCAAGTTCGAAAGAGAAGCAAAACGGCTACTACGGCAGCATGTGCTTCGTAGACCCAATAGGATGGTGTCATAATCTGATGCCGAAACCAATATGGGGAGCATCATTTCGCCGCCTAATCTCACGACATCCAGTATACAGTGTCAGTGGTGCAGAGGAGGGATGGAGCTGCTGGAAAAATAGTCCACTTGTTGGGTTTGCATCCCAATTCCAGGACTAGTTTCTTGCATGTGGAACCACTGCGAGTGGTAAGGGCGTTCTGATCAAGTGTGTGGCCTGCAAATATTGCGGATTAAGAGCGGCCGGGACCTGAAAGCCTGAAAAATGAAATCTTCATCCCACGACGACAAAACTTGTGACACAACAACTTCCATGTGCAGTGGACGTCACATAGTAGACACTCAGTTGGCAAAACACGAGCGTTAAACGGCACCCAGAAGCTCAGACACGCTATGAGTGCTTGCAGTGGGTTCTCGATTGCGTAATAAAGATTAAAAAGTGCTGACATCGCCAAGTCCTTGGAGGAATTTCAGGACAAATATAGACGACCGAAAATCGGTCATAGCCCAGACACACATGTGGCCGTCCTATATCCATCCGTCTCCGCCGGCTCTCACACTACACCGGTCAGTTGGGAGCCTGAGTCAGCTATGTTTCACCGAATTTGCCGGCAACAGTCGATATGGCGATAACCCGGCAATTCATGCAGTGTCGCCCACGAGACTTGGTTATCTGATAAGACTATCAGCGCTCCGGGGATCGTAAATGTGGAAGAATGAAGAATGCACGAGACAGCGCGATCCATGCATATCAGTACGTCACTAACAACACGAGTTCTGTTCATCCTGCCCTTACTATTTGATCGAAGCGAAGCGACAAGCTTTCGTTTCGCATGCTTAGGCTGCCGCTAGTGCGTATATGTATTTATTTTACCATTAGAAGGTCTGGGGCACGTCATGCACCTCCCTACCTCTTCCCATGACTGAAAACAAATGTCTCAGAGGATAGGTGACCCTTGAAACACGTCATCGTCCAGATTGCGCGACTGCGCAGGCCCCTTATTGTGCATCGCTCTGAGGCCACAAGAGGCTGTATTTGGCCGCGCGATCAGAAGCCTATAACACGTATCTTTGACAGTCAGCGTATTTTGAAGTTCCAGCGCGTGCTGCTGGAGCTGGCGCGGGTGCAGTCTCCGACACCGGACCTTCGGCAAACTTCCCCCATCCAGCCTAGTTTCCAGTTTCATCGCAGCGCGATCCTCCACTGGAGACTCCAGGAGCTCCTTTTGGACAACCGAACAGGAAGGTTAGTCATGGAGAAAGAACGCAGAGAAACAGGGTAAATTAATCATGGAAGCATTCATTATGAAACGTCGCATGTCTCTGTAACGAGGATAATCAGAGTTCGAGAAACAAGTTTTCGATGCATCCTTCTCACGAGCTGCCGTGGCGATGGGTTTGGATTCGCCCTTTCTGGAATCGATATATTGAACGGAACGGGCGTGGTCACTGACGACGCAAGTCAAAAGTAGAAGGAAGAAGCGGATAGTAACTAGTAACTAGTAACTGGTGAAGCGGGAGTTGAAATAAGCTCTACTCATGTCATGTCAAAGTCGAAGCAGGTGTTCATCTAATCATCAAAAGTGCCACAGACAGGGTAAACGTGTACCGAAACGGGAATTGCCGAAGGAATGGGCAATACCTCATCAGTCGTCACTTACGGGGCACTTTTCGCAATACCAGCCTATATCACGTACAGACTGTTTACTGGCAGGGACGCATCTACGACACGAGCACCCGCTGAGGACACAAACAGGCCTTTGACGAGCATCATGCAACCGCCCAGGACGGACCTTACTGAACCCAAAGACGATCCATTTACACCGGAGCAGCTTCAAGAATACGATGGGTCTGTCCCTGGGAAGCCGATTTATGTCGCCATAAAGGGTTTGTTTATGTATATTCTGCACTTGTTTCCACCATTTCCTTTATCTTGGTTGACAGGTACCGTTTTTGACGTTACCCGCAAGGCGGACGTGTATGGGCCAGGAAAGTCATATAACATATTTGCGGGAAAGGACGGTTCGAGGGGGCTTGGCATGTCTAGTTTGAAGCCCGAGGACGCCGTTGCGGATTACAGCGAGTTGGACGATAAGGATAGGAAAACGTTGGATGATTGGTATGATTTCTTCAAGTGAGTTATTACTTGGTCCGCTGCGGATGTGAATCCTTCTCAAAAAATTTTTTCCCTTCAAATAGGAAACGCTACGACGTTGTGGGCCGTGTTATTTAGTCGAATACTACTGCTACTACTACCACTACACTATTGTTGAGTTCTGGAATGGCTGTGATTATCAGTGTCATTATTCTTTCTTAATGTCATCTCAACAAGTCCGTATCGATTAGGGGTTAAATCACCTCGTTGTGGAACGACATCTACCGAGGAGCCACTGGTTCGATTCCAGTTACGGACATTGATATTTTTTTTTCCATGAGTCAGGTCCCCAAATCACGCATCATCGCACCAGGCAACCGTGCTGGGAAACGTTACTTAATTGAGATAATTTGATAGGCGAGGTTGCGGTGCTGCGGACGATCCTGGCATCATGATTCATTCCGGAAGATCTCCACATTGTTTTTTTTAAAAAAAACTAATGTCGGCGGTAGATACTGTCATGCTTCATATTGTTCAGGGCTGCAGCGTGATGAAGCTTGCAGAGCGGCCAATATAAAGGGAGTTACATAATGGCAAGGGTTCAAATGGCATGTTTGTAAAGAAGGACAAACAAAGGGTAAATAAGGTTGCCGTTGTTATGCCTTTTGTTCGCTTTTTCAATCCTCTACCACTTTGGGCGCCCGTTTGATCCTCACCTCCACCGCTCTTTCCTCCTTATCCCCTCTTCCTTTCTCTATCATAAAATGGGTTGCGTTCAATCAACGGGCGTCGACGAGGAGGCCAAAGCCCGTGAGTTTCCGTTCTACCTTTATCTCCGTACCTGTGTGAATGGTGCACTACCTTTTCATCGTAGGCAACGAAGAGATTGAGAACCAACTCAAGAAAGACCGGATGATGGCAAAGAATGAAATAAAGATGTTGTTGCTTGGCGCTGGAGAGTCCGGCAAGGTGCAACTTACTCTTCGGACGTTTTTCATTATATACTTAAGCACAGCTTTTTATGGAACAGTCGACTGTCCTTAAACAAATGAAGTTGATTCACCACGGCGGTTATAACGATCAAGAAAGGGAATCGTATAAAGAAATCATCTTTTCAAACACCATTCAGTCGATGCGGTCAGTGAATTTTTGCGCTGACCATCATTTTCAGTTCCTTAAATGCTTTTTTGTTTATAGGGCCATCCTCGAAGCCCTCCCTCAGCTTGACCTGCAGCTCAACCCCCAGAACGATGCAAGGCGTGCCACAATCCTCGCTTTACCAAATCAAATCGAATCAGATGTCCTACCTCCTGACGTGACTGACGCTGTTCGTTCTATTTGGCGTGATCCCGCCGTCAAAGAGGCAGTCCGGCGGTCTCGAGAATTCCAGCTCAATGACTCCGCGGTGTACTACTTCAACGCCATCGATCGCATGGCAGCACCTGGTTACATGCCAACCGATCAGGACATATTGAGAAGCAGAGTGAAGACAACTGGCATAACCGAGACGACATTTAAAGTTGGCGAGTTGACGTACAAGCTATTTGACGTCGGAGGTCAACGTAGTGAACGTAAAAAGTGGATTCACTGCTTCGAAAACGTCACGGCCTTGGTGTTTTTGGTCAGTCTGAGCGAGTATGACCAAATGCTGTACGAAGATGAGAATGTGGTACGTATTTTTCCAGCGTTGTGTATTTGCTTGCTCTCATAGGTCCGTCTAGAACCGTATGCAAGAAGCTCTCACTCTTTTCGACTCGATCTGTAACTCAAGGTGGTTCGTGAAGACGTCCATTGTACGTTTGACTTTTTGTTGTCTTATGCACATGGTTGCCTCACATAATATTCAGATACTCTTCTTGAACAAGATTGATCTATTCGCCGAAAAATTGCCCGTGTCGCCTCTAAGTGATTATTTCCCCGACTACACAGGCGGAAACAATTACGACAATGCTTGTGACTATCTATTGCATCGTTTCGTTTCCTTGAACCAGAGCGCGGCCACGAAGCAAATATATGCGCACTATACCTGTGCAACGGACACTAACCAAATCAAGTGTAAGTTTTTCTGACGTTTTGTTGATGGATGTACTTAAAACTTGTCACAGTTGTTTTGAGCGCAATTCAAGATATCTTGCTCCAATTGCACCTGCGAGAATGTGGCCTTCTATAGCCGCTTTCAGTATACGCTCTTCTATTTCAACGCATCACTTATCCCTTTCCGTCACGCTTTCTCGGTCTTGTTATTGGAACATAATTATTTCTTTGAATACTCTGATATCAATCCTTATTCCTGGCGACCATTTGCTTCATATTCATACTCCCGTCCTTCCATTTTTCCTCGCAGGACTATATCCAGTGTTCCGAGCCTCAGCACCATGTACTGTAACTCGTTTCGTGGATACCCGGTACCGCACTGCCATCACACCGCGCCGATGGAAATGGTCAAAATTCCATCATCAAGAATCCGTTCATGGGCTCGAATGTACGATTTATTCCACTCGGGAGCAATGTCGCATGGCGCCGTTATTCAAACCGCAATATGTTATTTGCCAGCCCAACTGCTGGTGCCTGTTTCACTTATTTCACCTTTATCGCAAAGATCGGCTCTCCTCAATGCTCCGTCTGTCTACTGAACCGTCATCACAGCATGTTTTGGATGTACACCACCGACGAGATCGCGTTGCTTGCCTGCGTAGATGGATTGGATGAGGCGAGTCTTTGAAGGAAGCCGGAATTCCAGGGTTTTGTTCTTGTTATCCTTTATTTCCATATCAACATTATACACGGATAATTAAAACCTTTGGCCAAACCACGTGTGTCTACTTACCACTGAATCAGTCCGTCCATTTAACCGAGCTAGTTCTGACGTTATTTAATTGTCTAATGGATAGGCTAATGACATGTCACTGCCGTTGTCGGCATACCAACGCAACTCAACAAGTCAACATGTCACTACCGCGGCAATGGCTATGTACTTTGGATCCGTATACACTGGACTTTGTGTACTCCTGACAGCAAGGCAATGTGACTTTCCATCAAGGGGTGCATGTAACTCACCGCGCCGTAGACGGTGGCTGTCGCAAGCTTCAAGCTTCACCGATGTATTTCCCCAGCTATTTGTCGCGCGAACTCTAGGGTTACGTTTTACAAAAGCTACAGAACACATTGAAGTCTTGGCTTGAGCTTCTGCGTCCGGTGGTCCACCCTTTGGTCCATTAAAAACGAAAAGATAAAAATAAAAAAAGAAAGGAAGAATGATCATGTTTTGTTTTTTTTTTTTAAAAAAACGTGCATTTGGTCGACCACTGAAGGTCTTAAGCCCGGGGCCCACGGCAAGGGAGCACGAGGAAAAGAAAGCTGGACAACTCGCTTTCTCACCCTTCCCCGGGGGCCACGTACCTTGTAAACCCATCCACCGTCATCCAGCGGGAGCCAAACTTTTTTTTGGCATCGAGAGTATTTCGGCCGAGATAAGTTGACTACCGAATGGAATCGACTCAACAGTCATTAGGCGAACAAATCGATTGTTGAACGACGATGCGGATGGCGGAGGAATATATTATAATGTGGGAAGCGAATACCGACCGTCGACGAAGAAACGAAGAAAGGGGGGGAGGAGGAGTGCCAATCGAAAGAATCGAAGATGGCCGTCTTAACAAACTTTGGCTCACAACCCCTCGTGCTGGAAGACGTGTTAGCACAGAAGAGGGACTCACCTAGGGAGCTCGTGGCGTCATCTCCTGCCATTATATATATGACGGAACGGTGGTCTTTCTTCCTCAGTTGGTGGCTTTCTGTCGCGTTGTCAACAAGCTCCGCCATTTGCAAGCTTTGTCTGTTTGTTTTTCACGGCTGGCATCAGTGAGGACTCTGGCTCACGCTCGCCGAACAAAGCTGTTATGGGAACACGGGGTACTCCATCGTTGAAACCTTCAATGGACACGTGCATGTCAACCGTCACATCGCACTTGTTCCTTAGTTCCTCCTTTTTTGAAGCACCCATCTGCTCATAGCCAAACTGCTAGTTAATCTCGACAGAGTTCACCGCCATCAACAACAGTGTTCGGGCCCGACTTGTGGCAACTGCCGCGTCAGCTTCCGATTCACCGCCCTTCCCCTTGCCAAGTATCTTTGCGCATACAGAGCGTCCGTTGGAAGGGCGTTGAGAAGGACACAGGTCCCTCCCTATTCTTATCAAGGCGGTAGTACAACAGCAGGGGACAAGCGATTATGGTATCGAGCGTGAATGCAATTTGCGGCGGGCCAGAAAGTTACCAATGCACGGTTATGCTAGAAATTGAAAAGATGGTGGTGTGCGTTTGAGCGAGGAACGATACACTGCATATAGCTGGTGCCGATTTTGGATCCGTTTTTTTTTCCCTTTCACAAAGCGTCTGGGTGAGTATGATCTCATTTGTGCAACCATGGAGTTAATACGACCTCTCTCCAGCCATGGCTACATTCAAAGTTCTCATTGTACTTGCCTCCCTGAGATACCCTCAATGTCATGTCGACTAATATAAAAGCTTAACGATACAAAGTCGTGCGCTCAACTTTGCGGCCACTTTTCCTTTAGCAAAAAGCAGCAGTACAGCTAACATAGCCTAGGTATCTGATCATCATCTCGCGTTGCCGTCTCGCATGAAAGAGTCCGGATCATGGATATCAGCAATTATAATCTGCACCCGCAACCCGCCTCGTGGATTACGACGGGCGTCAACTGATGGATATCATTTTATCATGAAAAACATCAGATCCTGTTACCAAGAAACAGAGTTTGTGGCATTCTGGTTGATTGCCGGGCACACGTAGGGCAGAGGGTGAAAACTTAGATCAACTTTGCCAAGCTATCATGTCCGTCCTGAGAAAGTCGTCACAAATTTCAATCAGGGTTTGCCGGTGTAATAGAGTACGAAAACTGCAGATCAGATAACGCTGCACAACACAAAGTCCAAAGGTATGAGTAACATCGTTCAGTATCGTCCGTGAGTCATCCATCACCACACTCGCAATCTACAGCTCAACACTTTGCGGGAATGAAAAGGTGTTCTTGGGATCATAGATCCCTTTGAGCGTTTTCAGCAGCGGGTATTGGGTACCATAGTATAGACGTTGCCCTGCTCAACGATTAAGAGATTTCGCCGGAAACGAGAGCCAAAACGTACAGTTGGTTAGCCTATCATCAGCATAGTTGGGATATGCGCTGGTTTGCTTCGTCAGCTGATCCATGAAGGATAATACGCAGTATACTTACCCAATATCCCAGTCAGGAGGACTGTTCTTGAGGACACTAGCTACCATGTCTGGACAGCATAAGATCGAGATACGAGAACGAACGATCGGTTAATTCTCACTGTCAAGGAAAGGGTACCCGTAGTGTGGGTAAGGAGGTTGATGGTTGCTCGATGCTGAGCCCATCTGAACGAGCCACAGTACATCTCTTCGTCCAAACGATGTCACGCCCAAAGGTTCACCAGCAGAAACCGAGTTCTTTCCACCGAACAAGTCCAGCTGGACGAACCAGAACTGTCCGGGTCTCATGAGATACGCAAAAATACAATGGTGCCTTGAAGCTTACTAGATCAACGGCGTATCCTTCGTTTGCCAAGTAATCCATAAATGTCGTGAGTGCTGCATCTGAGATTGGCGATGATTGAGGGGTCACCAAAGACTTGGTATAGAAAGTGTCCCTAGAGTCCGGAATACCAGTCGTGCTGAGACGGTTAATGTTACTGATGGCCGTCAAGGCTTCAATGTAAGTCCCATTTTTCAAAGAAATAGAATCAGGTTTGCGGACGGTAGCCATATATGGTGCAAGAACCCCACTGAGTTTGTCAGGTGGGCCAAACCATGCACCTATCAGGGTAAAACGCATCTTTCCAGCTTCATTGCCTTTGAGTATGTCAAATCTTGCCATATACTCGGGGGGAATGTCTGTTTGAGCAAATTTTTGGAAAGAGGATATGGCCTTTGCTGCGTCTGGCCCGCTCATGGACCAGGTATATGAGTAGATAGTTGCTTCCGGCGGTAACGGGAAGGTTTGAAAAGTAATCGCCGTCGTAATACCAAAGGAAGGCCCAGCCCCTCTCATAGCCTAGCATATTTCGTAAAAAATAAAAAAAATCAGGCCACATCAATAAAGGGAGTGCTTACCCAGAACAAGTCTTGGTGACTAGTATTTGTGAGAATAAATATTGAACTGTTCGCCAATACGACGTCCATGGACTTGATGTTGTCAAGCGTAAGACCCCACATACGTGAAGAAAAACCCCATCCTCCAAAAGCTTAGACACGACGTCAGGATAGTTTTTGCCTTGTATAAAGTAGACAACTTGCATGCATGACCTCCTATCCCGACATAGGGACACAGACCGTGGGGCATCGCCCTCCCTTGTGCGGCAAGTGCCAATGCAATGTCGCCTAACCTACTTCCAGTTTCTATAATTGCGAGTCCGGATGATGAGTCGACCTCGATATTGGTCCTCTTCCCCATGTCAATGACCAAGGCGCCATTTTTTCCACCAACTCCATTGGCGATGTAGCTGTGCTACGTCATTTATGAGCCACGAGGCGTGCATAGCCCTAAAGCCACGTATACGTACCCCTCCACTGCGTGAAACGACAGAATGGCTGTATTTTTCTCCAACCTGAACTATGCGCGAAACTTGTTCAGGTGAGGTAGGGTACACTATAGCGGCAGGCTGGAACGTGTATCTCTTGTTGACTGGATGACACGTTGAGCTTCATCACTAGCGCCCTTATAAAAGTTATATAATAAACTTACAAGATCTGCTGTCTACTGCATAATCAGGATCTCCGGGGAAAACAGCAGTTGCTCCAATAGCTTCCAGGTCGCCCTTGAAGCTAGCACACGCGCAATAGGCAAGCGAGGCCAACACCAGAAAAGGCCGGGAGAGCTTCATATGGTATTGACGGGAAGTAAGGAAAGGGTCAATGAAGGTACTTACTTAAATATCCTGTTTTGGGAATGATTGGTTCGGTTTCATACGAAACAAGGGGCACAAGGCCGAAGGGCTGATTAGCACGCTAGTCGCTGTCGTTGAAAGGCGATGCCTCCCAGTGCATGAGCACTCTGTTGGACATTCGTGAAACGGGAATTGAAAAGGAAACTGCGCGTCCGTTACAATGTACATTCAATGATCAGGTCTTCACTGGGCCTTCAGGTCTATCAGGCTGCGAAAGATGGTTACCGTTATGTCATCGTGCGTCTCACCGTTGTCATTCCAAATGAACGACTAGTACTCGTGACTTTAGCCTATTATGGGCCAGTACGAGTGGGTTATCGTGAAATAACTTGGAGATGACAGCTTTGAAGGCACCAACACGGAACAAAACTAAGTGAACTAGTGACCCTCCAACGTTCTATACGAATTCCCACACAAACATTACCTAGAACTTGAAGATCATTCGTGGCGATCACAAATGATCCAAACTTCGAGCCAACTGACAGCTCGTTTCTGGCGCATTATTGAAACAGATACTACTATGGGAACGTGTGGGTAGTGAATGTGCCAAGAGCCGAACCAAACTCGGCGAGGAGCTCAAGAGCCTGTTACCCAAGACTCGAATACATTGGTCCCCGAGGTCTGCTTTCTGTCAATCTAGCTACTACAGCAACTCGCGCACCTTCTATCAGTCAGAACGACCAACTTGCATCACACGCATGCCACCAGTGAATTGATCGTCTCAGCCAAGTACTCACGGTGAGTGATACCTGAGCTCCCGGAATAAGCCTGTCACTAGCAGGAACATATCAATCACCAATGGCATATGTTTTCCGATGAAATGTCTTGACAAAAAAAGTGTGTGTGTGTCATCAACTCATTTTGGAATCAAGGGTTCATTATCCATCATACCCCAGATTCTCTAGTAGAGTACCCATTATGTGTACTAGATCGTTACGGAAAGGATCTAGTATCTGATACCCAAGTTCGGTGTGACCATTCTGAATACCCGCGACATGCTATTCAAGCATGCGCATCTGCCCCGAATATGGACTCAGACCCAGACCCAGACCCAGAGACCCAGTCATGAATGGAGTCATCACCTTCACCTTGCTTATCGGACATGACCTCACAGACAAACAAACTCGAAAAAAAACGTGTATCACACGCACGATCTTGACCTGATTTGCCAGCGCAAGCTTGATGTCGCCGTTAATCTCCCATTCAATCGACTCGTTTTTTGGGTTTTTTTTCAAAGGGTTAATTCACAATTTGATATTTAGAACAAGTAATCGCGGCATGCTGAACATACTCTTTTGAGTTTTTTCTAATAGATACTGATACCCATCAAGATGAAAAAAGATACAACTACCCGTCTCCGCTTCAGTACAGGGGTGGTCAGATAGACAGGGATGGATGAATGGCAGTTCAAAGAAGCTCGAGTGGGTGCTGAACCCTTTAGCATACCCTTTACAGTTCAACACTTTGTGGGAACGAGAACGTATTCTTGGGGTCATATTGCCGTTTGAGTTCCTGCAGCCGCCGATAATGGGCGCCATAATAAAGTTCTTGCCCTGTTTTGATGGTTCATTAGAACGTTTTTCCAGAAGGGCCAACAATAGACTCGTACAGTTTTCCAGTCGACCATCAACATAGTTTGGGTATGCACTGTTCACACCGTCAGCTCTTCCTTACTTGAACATCAACGTCCACGTACCCAATATTCCAACCCTTTGGACTGTTGTCCGTAATACGATTTACCATATCTGGATGTGACCGTCAAGACGTGGCAGGTAGACATGGGAGAGTGATAATAATAAAAAACTGACCGTCGAGGAAAGTGAACCCATATTCAGGGAAAGGTGGTAGGAAATTGGGCGAGGAGGTGTAGAACTGAATGGTCCACATCGAACTTCGATGTGCAAACGCTGTCGCGTGCATGGGCATGGAATTGATGACAGAATTCTTTCCGCCGTATAGCTCAAATTGGACGAACCAATTCTGTTCCAACGATGAAAAAAATATAATTAATAAATAAATATTTTTTAAAAAAAGAAAAAAAAACCCCCAGGGATTTAACTTACCAAATTGGTTTTGACCCCGTCATTGGCTAAATAGTTTGCAAAGGCAACAAGCGCCTTATCGGAGATCGGGGATGCTTCCGGGGTCATCAATGATTTTGCGTAGAACGTGTTTCTGCTGTCCGGTATGGCCTTGGTGTTGAGACGGCCAATTCCGCCTAGGTACTGTATGTTGTCGATGTAAGACGCTACCTGGAAATGAACTTTGTCTGGTTTGGGCACCGTGGCGAGGTATGGCGCAAGAACTTCCTCGAGCCCCTTCGTGGTGGGCCCGAACCAGCCGCCTGTCAGTGTCATAGACACCTGTCCGACCACTTTGGCGGGGGCAAACGCGATCTCGGCCGTGTATTCCTTTGGAATATCGTGCGTGGTTACGAATTTTTGGAAAGACGATAGGGCGTGTGCAGTATCACCGGGGTTCAAGGTCCAAAGGTAATTGTATATGGTCGTGATTTTGGGCACGGGATAGGTCTTTACGGTGATTGACGTGGTGATAGCAAAGGACGCTCCGGCTCCTCTCATAGCCTGAAACGTGTCGTCAAAAAAAAAAGAAAAACGGTTGCAAGTAAGAATGTGGCTTACCCAGAACAAATCAGAGTGTTGCTTGTACGACAATGTGGCGATTGTTCCATTTACGAGTACGACGTCCAAAGATTGAATATTGTCGAGTGTGAGGCCCCACATACGTGAAGTGAATCCCCATCCGCCGAATGCTGAAACACGGAGGGAGGGGGAAGTTAGAGTTTTGAGAGACCAAAAAAAAAAAGGGCAAGAGACTTGCATGCATGTCCACCTATCCCGACATAGGGACATAACCCATGAGGTAACCCCCGTCCGTGCGCGTTAAGTCCCAACGCGATATCGCCAAGCCTGTTTCCAGTTTGTATAGTTGCCGTTCCGTACTTGTCGACATAGATATCGGTCATGTTCCTCATATCAATGACCAGAACGCCATTTTTTCCACCTAGGCCATTCGCTATGTAGCTATGCTAGAGAGAGAGAGAGACAGAGAGTGAGTGAGTAAGTAAGCCAGGGGGGGTCGCGTAAATTGAAAGCTACGCACTCCTCCGCTTCGAGCCACGACCTGATGGTGGTACGCCGCACCGATCTTGACGAGGCGCGAGACCTGCTGCGGATTCGCAGGGAAAGCTACGGCGGCAGGTTCGAATGTGTATCTCTCATTGACTATATCCGACCTATTTTAGCGTGTTGCGTAAAACAAGCATAAAACTTACACGCGTTGCTAGCTGTACCGTAGGCAGCATCTCCGGGGAAAAGAGTGGAAGCTCCGATGGCTCTTAGGTCACCCTTGAAATTGCTGGCGCTGGTGAAGCGCGTAAGAGAGGCGAGGACCAACAATAACTTGAATGGCGTCATTCGCGAGACACAAGACAGGAGGAGGGATTGAAACCTTGGCACGCAAGGACGAAAGGGAACCGAGAGTTTATTAAATATGGCTGATTGGGCCCTTTCCTCCGCACTAAAAGCCGGTATTATTGCAAAGGGGCATCAATCCGCGGGAAGACAAATATATTTAAGCGTCGGGAGAGGTCCAACTCGGAGCCTTGTCGTACAAGGCATGGGCCTGGCCGCTGGTGACGTTAAGAAGAGAGTTTGCGCAGCTTTTTCGTTCGCGGTTTTCCATTTCGCGTTCCAGTTGAGCCAGTTGAGTGTAAAGATGACGTTACATTTCTTTTTCTTTCTTTCTTTTTTTTTTTTTTTGCGTTCCGCTTACGTGGCAAAACTCCTTCCAGGGGTGTTGGCACGCGGTTGCTGTAAGGGAAAGGAGAATGTATTGTTATGACGTTAAGTCACAATGTATACATAAATAGTAATAGAATACAACACCGACATTCATATTGATGTTCCCAAAAAAAAAAAAAAAAAAAAAAAAAAGAATTGGAAGGTACCGGTAAACATCAAAAATGTCGTCCTGGACGTGAAACCCTTAAAAAAGTACCGGGAAACTATTCAAGAAGATGGGAAAAAAAAGAAGTAATACGCTACAGTATCATAAGGGGGAGAGGGATAAATTGAACGAAAAGGGTGGTAAAGTAGGGAGGACGGGCCTGGGATTGGCAAGATGTTCTTTTTTTCTTTTCTACAGGTTGTGTGCAAGGATGTGGCGCATAATCATCAGTGTTGCAACAAAGTCTGCAAAAAAAAAAAAAAAAAAAAAAAAAAAACCAGATCAACCCTTTGTGAAAAGATAAAGAAAGTGAGCTATTGATGGCTACTCACCGCACGCGACTTTTTTGCACCTCTCTTCGACGACGAGGATGTTATTTGATTTTACGCCTACTCGACTTGTACCTCCGCGACGGTAGTATGAGACGATATCGGCGTTGACGTCCATGCACTGAATGTTTCCTTTGCTTTTAATGCTATACAAGGCCAGATTGTGGGGGGGAACAAGACGTACCACCCACTCGTACTCGCCTATTTCACGATGACTCCATACATACTCTTTACCATCCGTAGCGATGAATTTTCTGACTCGACTACTGTGAACGTGTCAATCTAATGTGGGGAGAGGATGGATGATAATGATTCACTTTCCAAGCAAGGACGTCTTTCCGAGGTATTTTTTCATGGACATGCATTCTTTGGGTCCGGTGTGGATCACACCTAGAGCATTGTTCCGGCCAAAGTCGAGCATGAAAACAGGGACAAAGGCACCGCCGCCGAGACCGGTCTGGTCAAAGACGGACCAGGTGCAGCCTTTTTCACTATTGACGGTGCAGCGGTAAGAGACGGAGATGCGGCCTTGCATGTCGTTGAAGGAGATGGCGCCATTGGGCTCGGACCTTTCCTGGAGAACGAAAGCGGTGATGTTGGACATGAACGGGGAAGAAGGTTGATGGAGATGGCGGCGGAACGGGAGGAGCTATTTGAATGATGGGGGGAAGTTGGTCAATTTGCTGATTGCCATATGGAGAACCTTGGCGCAAGCGCAAACTCAGGGAATTGAACTGCTTACTACTTAGACCAGGGCAAGGATGATATTCGGTAACGTATAGTGTGCCCGCTCAGCGGCGGCGGATGGCGGATGGCGCCACAATTCGCCGATGGACGATGGACCAAGACGTCATGCATTCCGAGTCATGGGGGGGCCGGTGGCTGGGGGGTCGTCAGGCCGCAGCGGCGCTTTCGTGGTTACGCGCCTTTTGCCGCCGTTTAGGATGAAACGTGTCCCCTCCCCTTCCCCTATCTTCAGTATATACTGGGTCCGAACGAGATCTGATGAACGCTTTGCTTGTCTGCTCTGGTTAATTTAGCGCTGGACGCACACGCGCCAGTCGTTTGTCCCATCAATCGGCGAATCAGTGGTCTCACGGATATAATACAACAGAACGAGAAAAGGAGAACAGGAGACCTTCTCCTTCAATTAATCGATAAATGGGCCTGTCTACTGTGATTTAGGATTTGCCCTGGGAAATACATTACGAGAAAAGGTGACTGCGTTCAAGTTCGATAAGGTGAATAATGTAACGACGTGCTTGTACCACACGTTCAGGGAGAGAGAGAGAGAGAGAGAGAGAGAGAGAGAGAGAGAGAGAGAGACCAAATGCCTCCGGATCGCTGTGATGTCGACATCAGCTGTGGCTGAGCTGACCTCCCATGCCTGTGCTACCCGGCGCGTCAACGTTTCAAAAACGTTCAACGGGGACAGCCTGGAGTACGCCCAGCTGCTTGGGGGTGGCCTTGGGGCTTGGGGCAGCGGGCAACCATTTGTGGGGCGATTCAACAAAAGGCGAGCACGGGCCCGCGTGGGAGAAACGTGAGTCGTGGGAACTGTGTGAGTGACGCTGGAGATTGTCTCGTGCTTCAACCATCTCAGCCCCGCTGTTTTGTCCGTATTTTTTTTCCTTTCCGGCACAGCCAACTATGAGTAAAAAGAGTGCAAAGGCGCCAAAGGAGGTGTCCTCTTACGAAACCCGCGACGTCGTGTTGGGAAAAGTACGCGGTTATCCCCCGTGGCCTGGCATGGTAAGTCCGTCGCGTATTTCGCTACGTTTATCAAAAGGTTTCTCGCAGTCCTAACTGCGTTCTATGCCGCGTCAAGGTTGTCGATCCGGAGTCTGTTCCTCCGACTGTTGCCAAAGAACGTCCTGCAAGTAAAAAAGCGACCTTTTATTGCGTCAGGTTTTTCCCCACTGGGGACTAGTACGTTCAACCTCTTTTCTTGCACCCGGTGCGGTCATGACTGCTGACGTGTCGTTTTTGCATGTAGTGCGTGGTTAGTGGCAAAGGACATTTCCAAGCTACAACCACACGAAATCGAATCTTACATCAATGAGCCGTACAAGAAGTCGGGGGATCTTTTGCAAGGCTATCGCATTGCTCTAGATCCTACCAAGTGGGAGCAGGAGATTGCTGCAGCCAGCAAAGTGGCCGTTGAAGAAGAAGCTAATGCGGAAATTGACGAGCTTGATAGTGACCGCGATGATGGAGAGATGGGCAAGTCAAAGACAAAAAAGAGAAAGAGGGTGTCTGATGTGGCTTCTAAAGCCAAGAAAGGTAGGTGATTTGAAAGAAGAACGAACGCAGTTTGTTTTTTTTATCTTTTTTTATTTTTTTTCAGGAATGACCAAGTCTAGGCGCAATGGCGCCAAATCAAAGGCTTTGGTCGAATCTGAGGATGAAGGTGAGGCCGGTGGCACCGAGGGTGAAGATGCCCGGGCCAAAAAGGCGTCGCCCCCACCTGCGAAGAAGACTAAACGTGACAAGGAAGAAGAAATGGATGAATGTGAGTGCGTGTCGAGATGGTGTTAATTTGGATGTTCATGATGGTACACAAGCTAATCTAAGTGGCGATCCCGAGGCGTTAAGGGTTCGCGACTGGCGGCACAAGCTCCAAAAGAGCTTTTTGAGTACCAAGGGGACTCCGAAAGACGAAGTGGAGTGATTGTCTTATCATACCTTGGCGTGAATCTGACAGTGAATGAAGGAGATGCCCACCTTGGATAACCTATTTACTACTGTTGAGAACTACGAGCGGATCAACATCCAGTATCTATCAGTAAGTGAATCGATTTTATTTTGTGAGAGAGAGAGAAAGAGAGAGAATGGATGATTGATTGATTTTGATCAGTTTTCCAAGATTGGGAAGGTTATGCGTCACATTGCGGTATTGCCAGAGGACAAGGTACCTCGTGACGGAGAATTCAAGTTTAGAGAAAGGGCCAAGGCACTGGTGGACAAGTGGCACCAGATATTGAATGCCAACAAGTCGAATGGAGGAGAGAGTGGGAGTAATGGGAAGACAGGTGAAGGGGAGAAGGGGGAAGAAGGGATGGAGGTGGAGATGTAAAGTTTCAGTACAGCAGTGACCCTGGCTCGGACTCGAGCACGTTTTCCAGATCCTGGATCATCGTCGCGGGTGTATTTGGGTGTGTGAGCCAATGATCCGCCCTGGACGCTTGGACGCAGGCAGCCGCGATGCATCCTGCAGCTCTCTAATTCGGGCCTCCTCCTCTTCTTTTATATGGTCGCCGCGTCTGCCTCTCCTCATGCCTTCAGATGACGGCCCCCAGTCCAGCGAGGACGGTTCCGGTCTCCATTCTTCTGTCTGTACGTTGCTCTTACTTCCCTTCCACTTCACTTTTCTTACTTTTCTTACTTGTAAAATCAAGTTCGGTATCAGTATGACCAATATCCTTACGCTTTGTCTGCCATGGCCACCCACTCACAGCTTCCACGACAAGTCCCTGACAATCATCCAACTCATGCGCCTTACTCTCGCTCCCACCCGGCCATCCGCCATCCTCCTCCCGCCGCTCCCCATTCTTACAGGCAGATGGATTATAGGTACCTTCCTCCTTCCACAGATCTCATTCATGACCCTTCATTTTCGCGGCCCTCTGCCGTGCCGGCCATTTCCAATTTTCAAAACACCCCTCTGTCCCAGCCCTCTGCCCCAAAATCAGACCCTTCCCCACCCATTCCGTCTAGTCCCTCTGCTGCTAAACCACGAAAGGAGATATCCAATGTAGTCATTGCCTGCAACCAATGGTGCGTGGCCGCTTCCATCGTCCCCTCGGCCTTCGGCTAACCTATCAGCGCTTTATCATTTTCATCACTTTCCTCCTGTTTTCCAGTCGCAGTCGCAAAATTCGTTGTGACTCCAAAAGGCCCACTTGTAACAATTGCGCCCGACGATCGAACGCGTGCGTGTATGACGCCGTGCCGAAGCGGAGAGGCCCAGACAAGCGTCCAGGCACCCGGCAGAGGCGACCTAAAAAGCGGATTCTTGAGGAGCCCACCCCTGTTGCGACGACTGCCAAACGGAGGCGCACAAGCGGGGACCAACGTGCAGAGTCCCAGTCCCAGTCCCAACCAGCAACCATGGCGACGAGCATCAAGGCTGATCAGGATCATGTGGTCCATTCACGTACACAACTTCTCTCTGGAACTTCGCCACTTTCCTTGTCGAGCCAAATGGCGGAGGGCTCTCTAAATGTCAAGGTACGCAGCATGACCGTTCTTATTGTCTTTGCGTTCTCGCCGACACGCAACCCTTGACAGTCCGAATCGCCGCCCTTGGCCCGTGGCGTGCCATATGAGCCCAGGACGACGACGAATCCCTATCCTCGCTTGCATATCGCGAATCCGTACCCACCCAGCTCTATTTCCAATATTTGCATGGCTGAAGACAAGCGAGCCCGGTGGAATGCCATCCTCGCGAGCTATAGGCAAGTCACTGCGTGTCTGTCTGTCTGTCTGATCTGGAAGGCTGACGGGTGTCATTTTAACATTGATATGAACATTGGGGACACACAGCCCGAGTTTCATCGCTGATGCTTTCTCATACCTGTTGAGTCGAGTTTTGCTGCGCTTTTCTGATGCATCTCGTGTTCATAATAATAATGTGACCCGTTTTTGCAGTGTGGCTGATGCCCCTCAGTGGTTCTGTTTCGTGAACGTGGACCATTTGATGGACTGTCTGTCTGATGAGGAGAGGCGGATCCACATCCAACCTGCGTTTGTCTATGCTGGGATGGCCCTGGCGACGCTCATGAAGTCGAGCGAAAAGGCCCGCGGGGCGACCGGCCGCAATGCCGCGATGCAATTGGCCACTTTGGCCCAAGCGGCGTACAAGGCCTCCTATAGGGCTGGCTGGATCGACGTCAAACTCGCCGGTGCCGCTTTCGTGAGTTTTCTCCATGTCTTTTGCTCTTTGTGGTTTTTTTTTTCTTTCTTCGCGAGAAAAGTCCCTTTTGATGCGGGGTTATACGCAGATCATGTCACTCTTCGAGTCCTCCGTCCATCCGTCGTATGACCCCGATCGGCTAACGCGTGCCCTCCACGAGTTGGACGACGTCATCACCGTGAGGAAGCTGACTCTGCGCGACGCAAACGATCCGATGGTGACCAAGTTCCGGGCTGGCACCGTGCCCACGATACCGGAGGCGGCTTCGTACGGGCGCCCTGTCTCCAAGCGGTGCGCGTGTGTGGCTTCAGGGACCGCCGCTGACCCGCAGACGGTCCAGTCGTTGGCGCTGCCGTGGGGTATGAACTGGACCGACGAGGAGATTGAGGCGGAGGAGAATCGCAGGTTATGCTGGAATGCACTGGCGATCATCTCCATCTACAATACGCTCTCTGTCTGCCACGGGAACGAACCGGATTCCTTTTGGTTAGCTGATCCTGGTAATGTGCGTGTCCCCCCCCAGATCCCTTGACACAATATAGTGAGATTAGAAGTAAGCTAACTGGTTTTTATATTTTTCTATCTAGTATGCGATACTGTTTCCGGGGGAAGCCGTCGACCGGGTTTCCCCTTCCTTTTCCTCCTCGCCCGACTCTCATTCGCAACCTGTTTCGCCAAAAGAGTCTGTGTGGGCTGTGTATTGCCGGAGCATGCTACTCTTTAATTTCTGCACGCGCCTTGTGTGGGGCGGGCTTGGGACGGAAGACAAATCTGAACTGGCGGCAGAGGCGATGAACGAGAGCATGTCGCTGCAAGACTCGCTTGATGCGCATGTGTGTAACTTTGACTCGATCGTTATGCATCGCTGTCGGGAGCTTATTCAAAAGTGGGTCTCGTTTTTTCTTTTTTTTTTTCCATCTTCTCGAGTTCTCTGACTTCTTTTGCTGATATCAAATCAGTTCACGCTTCTTGATTAAACGAGTACATCGGAGGTAATTGTGTTTTCTTTTATTCAATTCTGTTTTGGAAGAGCGGTTGTGCTAACTGTTTTTTTTTTTCTTTCTTTGTGTCTCTGCCTCTACCTCTGTCTGTCTGTCTGTCTGTCTGTCTGTCTGTCTGTCTGTCTGCACCCCCTCTCCTGGGCCTATGGCGTGACATGCAGTATTATTGGCTATGATGACGGACCGAGCAAACCGTTTTCGAGCCGGAGCGAAGCGGAACAGTGGCGTAAGTGCGGAGTGGTTCGGTTTTTTTTGAATTGGTTCTTACTGTGATAGTGAGCTGGACAAAGCGGCTGATGGATCAGGCTGATCGGGGGCTTGGACTGCGGCAGCATCTCGAGGATAAGGCGGGGAGTATGTGGACGAGGAGGCCGTTTGACGTGACGTGGTACTCGAACCAGCTGGCGTTGTGAGTCTCCATCTCCTATCCTCCTGGTTGTTGTGTGGATGGTTGTCAATGTGTGTTTGACGTGTGTGATGCTGATCGTTTCGGCCGCCCGCTCTTTTTCCGCATATCTAGGTGTCTTCGGATGTGGAGTCATGATCGTACCTTGCTCAGTTTTTTGGACCTTGGGAAGACGGTGTTGAGGGTGGTGGATGTGTTGAATGGGTTGTGGCCCAGTTCGCGTGAGTGTCTTGTCGTTTTTTTTTCGCTTTTTTCGTCTTTGGTGTCGAGTGAAAAGATGTTGTCAATTGGGATAGATCATCAACGGTATTGTGAAGAGCTGCGAAGCAAGTTGGTGGATGCGTGCGGTACGGTGGGTGTTGCTGTCCCTTTGCCATCCCATTACCATGCGTCGGCGTTGTGAGGTTGGGAGTGGGGTTTGAGGGGTAGGGAGTGATGTAAGTGGCGTGCTGTTTCCGATAAGGCATTTTCCCCCCTTTTCTCCCTTTTTTTTTTACCATTTTTTCCTCCTTTGACTGGTGTTTCAGTGTTAATACTATGATGTGATTCATTATGATAGCGATACCCTCATCTCATATCTCATCTGATATATCTGCACTGCATTTCCGTAGATTGTTTCGTACTCGTAGCGTTACTCCATACATACTGTAATTATTGTAACTGTTGTTGTTGTTGTTGTTGTGATGGTTAAATGATTTTGCCTGTCACTGCCCGTACACGGCGGGGTTCCACGTGTCATGTATGGGATTGGGTATCAGGGGAAGGGATCTCTCCCCTGTGCTATCAAAGTACTCGCTTGGCGCGCAACCGAGGGAGACGAACGTGCTCAGGGTTCCGAGTCGCACAAGACAAACCTTGGCATGGGGCGCAGTCACGAGCTGCTGCGCCGCGGCGGTTGTTGGTATCAGCGTCGGCAGGAAGGCGGAGACTGAAAATCACGACTGCGGAGTGTGGGGAGGAGTAACGGAGTGGCTGATCTATTCAAACTCCGCAGCATGCGAGGCTGCCAACCGCCGTTGTCTCCTCCGCTCCTCTCCTCCTGCTGGACGCGCCACAGCTTTAGGCGTTCCTCTGCTTCCGCTCGTTTATTTTCGACCCTCAACACATGCTCTATCTCACTTCAGATGAGTTTCCCATCTGTAAGTGGTTCATTCTCACTGCTACAATGCCATAATCAACACACATGGCTGACCACTCGGCTCACCCACAGTCGTCCCCTTCGGTGTCATAGGGTTCGTTTTCTCAAACCTCTCCCCGACTTTGTGGCTGGACGGCTTGGCTGACGTTGTTGGCGACGCACCCTTTGCAGGTTTTTTCGCTACCTATGGTACATAATACGTCTCTCCGCTGCGTGGACGTACCGCCCCGTTCCCCTACCTGAAAACCCGACGTACATCGCCTCGGAGGACGTGACAATCATTGTGCCCACGATCGACGCAGGCGAGGAGTTCAAGGAGGCCGCGCACAGCTGGCTGGTCGGCAACCCAAAAGAGATCATCATCGTCACCGAGGAAAAGATGCTCGGCCCGCTGCAGGACCTAGCGAACCAGGTCGACCCGGACAAGATCCGCGTGCTGACGGTGCCGTTTGCGAACAAGCGGTTGCAGATGTCGCATGGGATTAGGAATACGACCTCGGACATCATCGTGTTTGCGGATGACGATGCGATTTGGCCACCGACGCTGCTGCCGTACGTGCTCGCGTGCTTTGAGGACCAAAAGGTGGGCGGCGTCGGGACGAGCCAGCGTGTGCAGCCGGTTGGGGATAAGATGACGGTGTGGGAGGTGCTCGCCGCGTTTCGGCTGACGATGCGCAATGTGGAGATTGCGGCTTCAACTCATATTGACGGTGGCGTGCCTTGCTTGTCGGGGCGGACAGCGGCGTACCGGACGGTGATATTGAAGGATCCAGAGTTTCTGCACGGCTTCACGCACGATTATTGGCTCGGGAAATACCAGCTGAATTCGGGAGACGACAAGTTTTTGACGAGGTGGATGGTCAGCCACGGATGGACGACATACGTCCAGTGCTGTCCCGAAGCCGAGCTACTAAGTACGATGAAGCCCAATTGGAGATTTTTAAAGCAAGTGCTGCGATGGACACGAAACACATGGAGGTCAGATTTGAGGAGTCTGTTCATGGAAAGGTATATCTGGACTGCCCATCCTTATGTTGCTTATACCATGGTGCGTCTTGCAATTGGCAGTGAATCACGACTCATCATTCGCCATTCTCACAGGTTGACAAACTGTTCAACCCGATTACACTGCTGACGGGCCCATGTTTCGTGGGATACCTCATATACAAAAGTAGATTACCCGTTGACAAGGGCGGTTACCATCTTCCTTGGTGGTGAGTGTGATTGTGCTCCTCCGAGCTTGCCGGCTCACGAGTTTGGCTCTATTAGGAATATCATCCTATCATACATGGTCTGGCTGACTGCAACGCGGACAGCGAAGCTTTTACCACATCTCTGGACTCGACCGCAAGATATCGTTCACGTCCCCGCGTTTATTCTATTTGGGTACTATTTTGCAGTCATGAAGCTTTATGCTTTGTTCACCTTACACGAGGTGCGTTCGAAAAGCTTTTTAGCTTATGCTCGAAGGCGTGTGCTGATGGTACGGATTTTTAGACTGGATGGGGTACTCGTGCTGGTATCGGTGACATTTCAGCCGCGACGGCTGCGGCAGACAAGCTCACAGACGGAGAGAAGATGGGCCACAACCCGGATCCTCTCGCTTCTCACCGAGGCATGCTGCACGGCGATGGTGCGTTTCTTGTCTTGCTGCGCAATGTATCATGACGTTTGATCTGCGCTGCGCGCGCTGATGTCCAGGTAACGAGAGTATGTCACCCTTCAGGGACCATTCCCCATATAGGGACGTGCCGAGTGCCAGATATGGCACAGGGATGCCGCACCACGATATGTCTATGGGAGGGATGAGGAGACGGGGTCCGGACGAAGAAAATGGTGGAATGGACATGCAGATGAATCCTATGAACGTTGGATATGCGCACTAATGGCAGCACCTGAGAGGACCGCCAGCAGGGTAAAGAACAATTATTATTTTTTCTTGCTTGCTAGACAATGCTTTCATATTCCCTTCGCCGTTTGGGCCGAAAGCCTCTATCAAAGCCTTTCTTTCAAGTCGTCTGTTTGTCTCAGATGGAAAACCTTTTTTTTTTCTCTTTGCATTCTCGTCGCTTAGACGTTTTGGAAAATCACCTGCCGGCCCTTCTTCTCTTTCTGCCAAGCCGTTAATTCCCTCCTCCCAGTGCACGATGGACATCCTTCCCCTGTCTTCAAATCTCCTCTGCATCTCTTATATATCGTAGACCATTATATTCCGTATGCACTCACTCTCTGCACTGGCAAGATCTTTGGGGACTTTTTGTAGATATATAAATATACCTCACCCGACGCAGATAAGTAACAGCAGTAATTGATATACCTATCAAAATCTCTTTTTTCTTTCCGTTTGTGTACCATATGTAAAAGGTTTGACGTGTGAAAGCCACAGGTGGCACGAGTACACAGCCCATGATGCATATGACAGACAAAGTTTGGCAGTTGGGGATCGTCGAATTTAAACTACTAATGGCGTACTTGGAGATAAACTTTGCTTGCGTTCCTGGATGTCTGACGTATTTGGATCATTATTGAGCTACTGCTGCATCAACGTCCTTGCTGGCCTGTTTTGTGGTCAAGCGGTGGACACATAGTAGGCTATGCACTGCTTACTGTGATACCAACGACAGTTGAAGGGTCCTACAACCCCTAACTGGTAACATGCGGCCGGACGTCGCGCCTCTCTGTAGTTCCATCGCGCCGCGTCATTCCTATGCGACCAAAAAAAAAAAAGAAAAAGAAAAAGATGGCGTTGAATTGACAGCGGTGATAGTCAATTTTGGCCCTGAGCTGCGGATCCGGTTCGAGGGTGGGTATTAATAGTGTGTGGCCGTGCGGCAACTGCCAACTGTCAGTGTGCACGATGCGTGATTAGCCTTCTATCGGCTTGGCACGCTGACGTAAGGAAACCTGTCGACAATGACGACGCTAAAATGCACATTAGGAGTGAAGTATGAGTTAAAATCAACAGGGTACTTGCCAGTCGGTATACTATTTCCAACCTTTGATAGTCTCAGGCAGCCAACATTGCCAGTTCGCGATAGAAGCAACAGATTCACGAACCGATGATAGTAAATGACACCATTTGAGGCCCTCGCTGTCGACGTTCAGGGACTGTCGATGCGATAAGTTGTTGCAAGGTAAATGCATCCAAGTGGGCAACGTTGGGGTGTTTCTATAGTTGTCACTGCTTGCGCAAAACGTTTCTGGAAAACCTGGGAGAAATGGCACCAAGATATCCATGAAGCAACGACAAATGGAGCTCCGCAGGTGCAGGAGTGTTAGTGTGGCAATGTAGCCTAGTGCCAAGTCCAACTTTATCATCTGTAGTAAATTAGTAAAGCGCTGGCGAAACCGTGAGTGACTGGACGCCTGTCAAGTTTGATCAGTTGACATTCCAGTTGGACAGCACTCAAGGATGGGGCAGTTTGAGATATGACATGTGCCCGACAAGTTGTTGAACTTGAAGTCTATCACCCGCAACACCGTATTCCAGCCTCGCATTGATTTCAGGATATGCCGTATATTGTACACTGTGCGTGTCAGGACATGGCATCCGACAATATAAAGCCGAAAGAGAATGGTTACTTTGGAGAAGAATCGTATGGCGGCGCGGCAGGTGGAACTGGTTACATGCTGGAAATGTTGTAGAGAATAAAGCAAAAGACTTGTTGGACAAATTCAGGTGACGGCCAACGTGGTGACGGCCAACGTTAACCGGAGGTATGTCAAGCGCGGAAGAGAAAGCTGTTGCATACAAAACCAAACATGGCCATTCTGCATTGCCGACAATTATTACTACGACCTCTCCTCATCTTGTTCTCAGTGATCCAGATAATATATAGGCGTGAAATTTGAATTGCGGTAAGCAGTTGACATTGAAGTTTCACGATATGCGGTGTAATTGTAACTAGTAATAGTAGGATCCATCTACCCTTGGCAAGCATCTGAAATACGCTCTGGATCGCAGGCAGCACACTGTTTCATTCACCTTGTCTGCAAGGGCAGTCAGGACTCAGGAACACATATGCAAGCCAGTATCTTACCGCCGTACCACTTCTCCACCCTCACAAATTTTCTGGAAGGAATGGCAGCAGCACTTACAGGTGCTGGCTTGGGGGCGCATATCTAAGCGGAATGGGTGACCTCTAGACAAGGAACCATTGCAACACTTGAAAAGAACACGAGTTCGTCAGTTTGGGACCTGTCGGGCGCGAGGCCATGAGAGGGAGCGTGATCAAAAGGTCATGGCCTGCTACTTTGTCTGGGCCGAGTTGTGAAGGTGCACGTCTGGAAACGAAGCAACTGGATCTGCGGTATGTTTCTTTCTTTTTGAAAGGCGTGTTTGCATTGCCTGAGTATTTCGTTGCCTATTTTTTCAACCACTATGCCACGGCGCAACATTGGTAGGCTGTCATTGTTCATATATCAGAACTAGTATTTACTACATTGCCATCGCTAAAAGCATGCTGTACGTTGCCTATGCGATTTCAAGTTGACATACTCACTTTCCTCTAACTCTGCCTCGTACAATTCGACTTGTTCCTTAAACACTTCACAGCCCCAAACACATTCGAATTCCCTCCCACCGACAGACTCAAACACCTCCAGACTCTCCTCCCCAAATGTTGTATGCAAGTGTGCCACAACCAACAACATATTGTAAGGTCCACAGACAAATTTGTCGGACACGACCCTTCTGACCTTCAAACCCTGTTTTTGCAACTCCTTCGAGATCCAAACAATGTCGTCCAAATCGCTGCTCCTCTTCGCATCGCCCTGCTCCCCATCAGCACGCAGGTAATGACTGAGCACCTTCGAGCCCAACAGCACATCTAGATCAGGGACGTTGAAGCCCCCAATGTCAGTGGTGTGGGACTTGATGGAGTCAAAATCAAATCGATCGGCAATGGTATTTAAAAGATCAATCTTCTCGATGTGTTTGTGTTTAGCCTCTCTGAGGACCACGTCTTTAGCAGCGGAGAACTCGTTGAAGGCGCCACGGGGAATGAGGAGATCAATGTCATTCGTGATGCGCTCAGAGCCATGCAGGATGAGGGAAGATCCGCCAACAAGGAGAAAGGGCTGCTGGGTTTTGTCCATGAGAGTAGTCAACAGTTGCCTGATGTTGTTCTTCGTGGAAGTAACATCATTGTCCTGCATGATAAGTTGGCTTGCGGAGAGATGAACCAGCATCGCATCTGACCCGGCTTATCAACGCTTCAGCGCCAAGTTGGTGTTGTCATTTCTGACCAAGTCTTTTACCATTTGGGAAGGTCAGAAAACTAAATCACTACAACATCCAGCACCAATCTTCCCCTCAGCAGCATCGCACACCAACAGTGTGACTGACAATGCCTGCACTCCAGTGACGGTATTAATGCCACAGCGCAAACTTCAAGTTTCCAAAGTGGTTGACAATACCCTTAAGTCACCTGTGCTGGTAATCTTTTGAGTATTTTCTCGACAGGAGCCAATGCCACTGCCTCGTCAACCGTTAACACTCCCCTCCTCAGTCCGTCCCAAAGCTCCACGACTTTCCTGAGATTCTGTGGTCTCCTGAGAGAAAAATAATGATGCAAGAAGAGTTCATCTGCTGGCGAGAGCTCCTTCAACGCATTAGGGTATTTGCCACGCAAAACCCACGCATTAATGGCTTGTAATTGGAAGCGACCAGGGGGGACAGAAACCCTGCGTCGTTGGGCGAGGACTGACACAAGCGCTGCAAGAGGACCATTTAGCACGCTTTTAAAACAGTTCGCTGCATTTTTACTTACCCTCGAGATATGACGAATATTTGGGCAGTCGAATCCCATCCACGACGATAGTTGTATCCTCTGTGATGTTGAAATGCCAATGACTCGCAGGAGCAAGAATGATGTCGATGCCATGACGATGCCGGGAAGAAACCAGACGCCATTCCACAGGTTCTTGCTCGTAAACGCCCGAGGCCTGCATCATGTAGGCATTGTCGTTCATGGGGAGGTCTTCATACCCGTTCGCAAGCAGCACCTTGCGTGCATCCTCGAATGCAGAGTCAAGGATGATAATGACTACTTGTATCCATACGTCATCAGAGCCATAGAATGCCGACACAGGAGGACCAACGAGACAAGCAGGGATGTTGTTAGCGTAAAGGATGTGGGCTGCCTTCCAATCGTTCCTTTGGATTTGGGTCAATTGCGAAGGATAGCTGGTGTCGGTATTTGGGATGCCCATGAGTTTCACTGTGACTCACTGTGTGTCACTGTGACACGGAACCATATCACTCGGTGCAAAAGAATGGGGTTATGATATAATCAAGCTGGTACGATGGGGAACCATTTGTTGAATATACCCTCTGGATCGTATTTTTTCTTGATCCTTTGGAGTTTGGGGTAATTATCACCGAACGCCCCTTTTACTCTCTCTAAATCCTTCCCACCGTCCAGAATTTCCCCTTCTGCCAAAAGAAAAAAAAAGCCCGTCATGGATCATGCGGTGTTGTTAAATTAAGAAAACTCACCATAGTTATTATAGGCGAACGACGACGGGTCATTTAAACGAGACTTTTCCCCAATGATACTGCCGCAGATTTCGTGTGCAGCTAAACGCGCTTCACGTGTACGGTCGCAGACTGTATTATCCCACTGAAGTAGAGTCAATACATTTATTTTTCCATTGCGACGAAAAGCCATGGTGCCGTTAGGTACGGCCATGGTCTTATTTAACGGAAGATATTCAAGAAGGACCGTATACTTGATGTCCTTCAACCCCAGTTCCGTTGTTTTTGCCAAAACTCTCTTGCTGGCAGTCAAGTCGGGACCTTCCTGAGCCACCGCTTTCATATAGGCGCCCTGACCATGACGAAAGGAATCGTTCTAGTAAATTTATATGATAAGGGTTGGTGGACTATCAGCACACTAGAAGTCCTTACCTGAATAGCGTTCATTTGTTCGTACGGAACTTCTCCTGTTGTATCAAGAACTGGTTCTGTACACAGAAATTATAAATAATATTCTTTGATGATGATAATAATACTTACTTAGGTCAAGTAAACCTTTAAACGCTTTCCTGCCGTCTTCTACTGATCCATTGTAAAAAACAAGGCATGAGAAGATGGGCTGTGAAGCAGCGTTTAAAGTAAGGTGTGGAGAAGATATTGAACTCACTGCGCCGTCCAGGCCATTGGTGTGTGCTACAAACATGCCTTCCCTCTCGCCTGCAGTAGGCCACCAGTCCCTGAGAAAATCGAACACTGGTTCGAGAAGCGCGAGAGGATAAACGAGGAGACCTGCATAAACCGTGGGATTCTGTGGGTGCAAAGTGATAACAAAGCGGGTAACGACCCCAAAATTACTACCTCCGCCACGAACAGCGAAAAAAAGGTCAGCATTCTCAGTCTCGCTCGCAGTGAGTATCGAACCGTCTGCAGTGACGACAGTGGCCTGTAGTAATCATAAAAAGCTGATAACTGTAAAATCATAATCAATAAGACGACTTACGCTGGCAAGATTGTCGACGACCATGCCATGAGAGCCTGTCAGCCAACCAAAACCACCCCCTAGGGCAAGCCTGACAGCGGACGGTCAAGGTCAGATGCGACATCAGCAGGAACATGAAAACACGAATACCCGCCGACGCCAGTCTAGCTAACGTGTCAAAGGAAGAGGCAAAGGATATCGAACATTGGACTTACATGATTAACGGTGCCTGCGACAGATGCGAGTCCATGTTTAATGGCCTCTTGGTCAACAGTTTCCCAAATAGCACCTCCGCCAACATAAGCAAGCCTCTTCTGAGCGTCAATGGTGACACCATTGAGATAGCGAGATGTATCGATGACGAGGCCTCCTTCTGCTGAAGAGACTGCGCTAGGGCTGTGACCTCCTCCCCGAATTGCGATTGCCAAGCCATTGACCCTCGCATGGTTTATCGCTAAAACTACATCTTGCTCGTCCTTGACGAATGCGACAATGGAAGCCTTGCGGACTGCGTTGGCTGCCCATCGCTGAATCGCTTCATGATAACCCGCATCCTCGGGCCTTATGAGGTCTCCTTTGAATTTGGCGGCGAAAGTGGACATCGGAGATGATGGTAGGAAGGGCAGATCCTATAAACAAGTCTTGAGTTTCAAGTAAGACGGGCGAATTTGAATTTATACTTCATAGGTTTAAAGCTTGCTTCTGTTCGGTTCGACTCGAGTTTCGGATCTGTCTATTCGGAGTCTTCGGACCCGTCTATTCCCTTTGTATCATTAGAAGAACATCGCGACGCCACACTTTCTGATGGATCAGTAATTTTGGAACGGCCGTTCTCAGTCTCCGGCATGGGCGACGCTTCCGTGTATGTCTTTTGAAAGTGGTGATGAATGTGACAGTGTTAAGCAGAACGCATAGACGCGCTCAAAAACCCTGTGTCCAATGCCATGATTTGTCACGATGAGCACGGAGACGGACGCCAGCATCCAATCCGACTCTCTGGGATATTTGCGGTCGAGGACGTAAACGCTCCCACGTATGCTGGGAATGGAGCATTTTCGCTTGAGTGGGTAAAGAGTTGCCAACCTTCCCTCTTGCAGTATGCAACTCGAGAGCGTGCAATGCGTTCGCAGTCTCAACCAATAGTACCCAATTTATCTTGCCAAAGGTTTACCAGGGGCAGATGGGGTTATGATAGCCACATGAAAAGCGTGGGTCGTGGTGACATTTTACACACGAAAAACAACCGGCACGTTGAAAGCCATTCCATTGCGTTGCTCTCAGACGCGTCAAAAACCGAAAAGAACAGGAGGTCATGGTCACGCAGTCACGTTCCAACATTAGCAGGGACACAATGAGGGAACATATTATCATCACTGCCGCAGCTGCCCATAGAGAATCAATTTATGCTTCTCGGACCGCTGGCAGGCGACTTGGATATGCTCGGAGATTATCCAAAAATGATTGATGAAGCGGCACTGACCAGGTGAAGGCATTACATACTACAGTTCTGTTTATTGGCAGTTGCCGACTTTCTCTCCCCAACTTCACAAAAACTTACTAGGGGTTCGAGGTGCTGCATACTCGAACAAGTCATCAAAAATTCAAGTCAGAGCGTTCCACGCAAACGCATGGTTGCAGAAGATGATAATCTTTAGCGGGATCGGTCGTAAGATGAGCGACTGCTCACTCCGTTCGTCCTTGAAATAAGGCGATAGAGAGGGCGCCAGATTTTGGGCAGGACATGCGCAGGGAAGGAGGGGAGTCGGAGGTGGAATGATGTTGTGTACGCTCTCGCTCATGTTGCGATATGGAGCTTTGCATCTGTCACGCGAGAATCAAGTGGTGGCCACAGTTGGCAGTTACTACTTACGAGTTACTCATAGTGCAATAGTACAGAACTACAGCTATAAAATCTCTCCAGATAATGATTAAGCACGTCCATTTGAAATGTTACTGATCCAATGGCAATCCGTATAATAAATCATGACATGTCCACATTGTCCGTCTAAAATAGTGTAGATGTGCATTCATGCTGGTGCATTATGATCCGATGCTTTGGGGGAAAGTGAAAACGTTGTTGGGATCGTACGTTTGTTTGACTGATAGCAACCGTTGATAGTTCGATCCGTAATAGAGGTTTTGCCCTACAGACATGTCAAAAAGCTTGACCATAACATGCAAAACAAATACGCACAATTCGTTAGCCTATCATCCGCATAGTTTGGGTATGCACTGCAAAAGCATATAATGTCAAGTCCAACAATGGCACAGATGTCGCTTACCCAATATCCCAATCCGCCGGACTGTTGCTCGTGAGGCTTTGAACCATGTCTAAAAAAAAACTTATTTGAGCACCTTTCTCAGGCGATGGAAAGAACGTCTTACTATCTAAAAATGAAAAGCCGTCGCTTGGAAATGGTGGCTCGGAGTTGGAGGAGTATGCGTAGAATTGTATAGTCCACAGGGCGTTACGATGTCCGAATGCAGTCGAACTCGTAGGGACAGAATTAACGGCAGAGTTTGTCCCGCCATAAAAATCCATCTCGACAAACCAGCTCTTTTGGAGAATAAGATAACGCTCGAGGAACCCAACAGAACATCATATAACTTACGACATCGGTTTGGGATCCCTCGTTGGCCATATAGTTCATAAATGCGTCCAGTGCTGTGTCTGAGATGGGTGATGCCGAAGGAGTCATCAACGACTTGGCATAAAAGGTATCGTGCCTATCAGGTGACGAGGTGTCAAGTGTTCCTCCGCCAAGATATGTGACACTGTTGATGTATGACCCAGGTGTGAGCGTGGTGCTACCTGGTTGTGGAAGTTGAGCGAGCAATGGCGCAACAACAGCACTAAAATTCTGCGCAGGACCATACCAACCACCAGTGAGGCTGAAGTAGACCTGGCCCGCAGAATATCCTCTGCCAAGCACAAGCTCTGCACCAAATTCAGGCGGAATGTTTGTTGTGGCAAATTGCTGGAAGGTAGAGACAGCTTTTGCAGCATCTGAAGGATTCATGTTCCAAACGTATTGGAAGATGGTCGCTGAGGGAGGTGCCGGGTAAGTCTGAACAGTAATCGAAGTAGTAATTCCAAATGAAGGACCAGCGCCTCTCATGGCCTAAATTGAGCAAATAAGATACGGATTCGCTCCACTGCAAAAAAAAGGTGCGTACCCAGAAGAGATCATCGTTCCCCGATACCGTGGCAATGGTGCCGTTAGCTAATACCACTTCCATAGACTGAATAGTATCGAGCGTAAGACCCCACATGCGGGACGTGAATCCCCAACCTCCGAAAGCTGGATCATTTATAAGGCCAAACTCTTTTTTTAGAGAGTGAAAAGGGGACGCGCCTGAATGACCTCCAATGCCGACGTAGGGACATGTACCGTGCGGCAATGCTCGTCCGTAATTGTTAAGCCCTGATGCGACATTGCCGAGCCTATTCCCTGTCTGAATAGTTGCGACGCCATTGGAAGACACGGTGATCTGAGTTAATTTCTGTAGGTTGACTATCAAAGCACCGTTCTTTCCTCCGAGCCCATTGGCAATATAACTATGCTGGAAGAGTAAAGTTAGCGCTGACCATACGCATGTACCCAAAAGCAGACGTACACCTCCACTGAGAGCGATCACAGAATAATTGTATTTGGCTCCAACATTGATTACTTGCGCTACTTGATTAGAGCTGTCGGGAAACGTGACTGCGACGGGTTGAAAAGTGAATCTCAAGTTATCTATGAATCGAAATTATTAGCATGCAACCATGCTACATGTACTTGACGAAAAATTCCACCTACATGCTTGAGTGTCTCCAAGGAAGGAAGAGTTTCCAGGGAAGACAGCTTCAACACCGGTATTTTGCAGATCCCCAATAAAGTCGGCATAACAGAAGCCGATAGTGGCAGCAAAGACCCAGAAAGACTTGGAAATCTTCATGCGACGTTCAAGTTAGTTAGGGGAAGTGAGGACTGCTATGACCGAGTCGAAGACATTATAAGTCATATCCTTGCTGTGCTGCTTATGCTGGGTTGAATTGAAACAGTAGGCGAGTAGTTGCCGCGGCATGTGCTGGCAAGGGGTTTTAAGGGCAGTAATGCAAGGCATTGTAATGTAACGAACGGAGCTGTGCCAGAGCCGAGAGTTGAGAGTTTTTCTTCCGCATGCTTGCCAAAATATATTTGTGCTAATTCCGCGGTGCAGTGACTCTGCCCATGCAGTGGTAAGCCTACAAACCCTCGAAGGAGTTGGAACTCAAGCTTTAACCTCCGGAACCCGAGTACGATGCGGCCGGTGCAGCGAGCAAGTTTGGGCAGAAGGGGCCGATATGCTTCGGGAGACGCCGACGTGATGCCGGATACGGATCAAGAGTAATCCGTGTTGCATCTTGATCTGATGCTGATGAGGCTATACCACACTGTCAGTTACATAAGGAAAACACCGCCGTAAACTCATTCCCCCCTACTCCCACTCCCGCCGGCTGGTTTCTGGTGTTCCACTGAAATGTCTTCGCGCAAACCCGCCAAGCCTCTTCCCAAGTTCGAAACAGGTAAATAGTCTCTTAATAAACAGTACTTGGTTACAAACATGACAGGCGATGACTACCAATTGCTACATGCTATCGGAGAAGGCGCATACGGGACTGTCGTTGCAGCTGTTCACAAGCCAACAAGTCGCCAGGTCGCCATCAAGAAAATCCTTCCTTTTGACCACACCCTGTTCTGCCTACGGACGCTCCGAGAGCTCAAGCTGCTGAAATTCTTTTCCGACACGTGTGTCAATGAGAACGTAACGCAATTCAATCGTCCATCCTTTTGTTTTTGTTGCGATGGCTAACATATCTCAAGATCATCTCGATCCTTGACATTGTCAAGCCTGCATCTTTGGAATCGTTCACGGAGATTTATTGTACGTAATGAGCGCTGAGCTGCGATATCTAATCGCGCTGACCCTCTTGACCACAGTCATTCAAGAATTGATGCAAACGGATTTGCATCGTGTCATCCGCACTCAGCATCTAACCGATGACCACTGTCAAGTTAGTATAACTTTCGTGGTTAGTAACAAGTCACACATCTTACTGAATCTTTCCTAGTACTTCGTCTACCAGACTCTTCGCGCCCTAAAATCCATCCACACCGCCGATATCGTCCACAGGGACTTGAAGCCAGCCAATCTTCTCCTTAACGCCAACTGCGATCTCAAAGTTTGCGACTTTGGGCTTGCAAGAAGCGTAAAGACGAGCATACCACCAGGGAAGGAAGTCGGTCTGATGACCGAATACGTCGCTACGCGGTGGTACCGCGCACCTGAAATCATGCTCTCCTTCAAAATGTACACAAAGGCCATAGACATTTGGGCCGTTGGCTGTATCCTTGCGGAGCTGCTCACGGGCAGACCGCTTTTCCCTGGTCGCGATTATAGCCATCAGCTGGACCTGATTTTGGACGTTATCGGAACCCCCAGCTTGGACGAGTTTTATGCCATCACGTCTCGGAGATCCCGCGATTACATTCGTGCATTGCCGATCCGCAAGAAGAGACCGTTTACAACCCTGTTCCCCAAAGCTTCCAACGAAGCAATCGATTTCTTGTCCAAGACTTTGGTATTAAATATTTTCGTATTATCTGTCAATGAACCTGACGTTGAACATGGCAGACTTTTGATCCCAAGAAGCGTCTGACGGTGGACGAAGCTCTCGAGCATCCATATCTCTCTGCTTACGTAAATACGCTCAACTTTATTTTCATCTTCTTGCATTGACGGCATCTGCAGCACGATCCGGAAGATGAGCCAGCTGCAACCCCACTAGACCCATCCTACTTTGATTTTGATAGTAAGTGTTATGCTTTGGCTCTGGTGACAGTGACTGGAATACGGTGCTCATTCCGGCTCAGTGCATAAGGACGATCTGTCCAAGGATCAACTGAAAGAACTTCTTTACGAAGAAGTGATGTCTTTTGTCCCTTCGATCTAAAAACCTAATACATTTGTACAACAAACTGTTGGTTACTTATTGCATATTACCTGTACATTCAGCTCTAGCTTAGATAACGTGTATACCCATGATGCCAATGCAATCTGTGTTTTGCTCGTGAGTCGAGACCCGTTGAATGACTTGTTAAAGTCTATTCTTCGTATCTATATGCCATCCCGTCTAGGTTAGGAAACTCGAGCCATGGGATGTAGTCCCTCATATGTACCACAAGTTTGGGCGCCAGGATGCAGACGCGTGCTTCTCCGGGAACTGGACAAGTAGTTTACAGAGGGCGAGCGGGCGAGCGGGAATCGTCAGTAGTGGCCGGAAAGAGGGTTCATCCTCAAGCATGGGAAAGTATGCTGCGCGGACCTGAGATTCTGGTACACATGGGGGGGTTTTGTCATCGATCAACCTTCTCAACAGTCGTCATTGGCGTTCGATGCAATCAATGTTGAGCTGTGCCAGCCTCCATGACCGCATCGCATTGCCCATTGCGTTGTACGTGCTTGGCCACAAGCTTCTCAGTGTTGATCGACTGGAAGGTATATGTATTCGTACGAGTGTCATGGCTAGGTGGCTGGCTCCGGGGCCGCTGAACAGGGTACCTAGCAGGCTCTCGAGCACGACAATAGCGTGCAGTCCGTAGGTTTCCGGGGCGCGCAGTAGCCAGCTTCATGGCAGGGCCCATACCTGCCTATGAGAAGCCAATTAAAGCTGGGGCTTGGTGAATCCGCCCAAGTGTCTAGACTCTAAATGTGACGGCAATAGTCAGAGTATGACCAAAATACGCGAAACCGAAATGTGCAAACCAGTTGTGCACGTTTTGGGGAGCTAATATATCGTGGCTCTTGTACCACCTTGCTAGCCTCGTTTTATCACAAGCGTAGCTCTGTCACTTTGGTCCTCGCGTTGTATTTAACCCAGTCCATTTTGTTCTCTGCTAGTTGAGAGTACGGGGGCCCAGAGGTTTTTGGATGGGGATAGCATTGGGATACGTTGCAGAGCTTTTTACACACGAGGAGGAGACCATTTGCGATGCCATGGACTGACGGAAGGAATGACGCCGTCACATTATTGTCACACGTCGGCTGTAACGCTTTACGTTCGAGAAGGTAATCGCCGCTCCGCACACACCGCGTGCACACAGATCTTCCGCTGCGTGATAGGCGGCCGCAAACGATTCGGACCGGTTGGAGACCGTATACATCCTATATCCTGTGCATGACGTTGATGCAGTGCAGTATAGTGAAGAGAGGGGCATGCACGTAGGTTCGTCATCCAGGCCAAACCAGGGGTTTTTGAGAATCGGAAATTTTCGACCGCCGGGGTCAAGCGTGCAGTAAGAACCCCTTGAAACCTTCAGCAGCATTTTTACTAATTTGCGCCGTCGTGTTATTGCGTTCCTTACAGGGCCCTGTGCCGGTACAGGGCGGGAATGACTACTTATATAACTAAGGGATGCATCGTGGTTCTTTCCCTCCGATGAAGGTTTACGGGTCTCTCCTGGTGCTATTGTCCTCTGTTGGCTTTTGCTATGCCGTCGCTCACAGTTTTGTCAACGACTTGAAAGCAACCGGCGTCAAGGCTGTTTTTCCTGGAGACGCCAGCTATTCTGGATATGATAATGCCTGTGAGAGGAATTTATCACACAGCAAGCTATTCGTAACCCCAATTTTCCAGATAATAAGAGATTTAACTTTCAACCCGCCGCCATTGCATTTCCCAACAATGCTCAACAAGTGGCGCGAGTGGTCAAAGTCGGATCTGCATACAAGCACTCGGTGGTCGCTCGAAGCGGAGGGGTATGCTTGCGTTTTTTTTTTTAGCATTTGGTCCCCACTAATTTTATTGCATAGCACAGTTATATTGCTAATGGACTCGGTGGAAAGAACGGCGCTCTGGTCATTGATCTCCGCAACTTGAACCACATCACGGTATCTTCTTCTGGAAGTGCGACTATCCAAACGGGAAATCGACTCGGCAATGTGGCTGTGGGATTGAATAGTTATGGCCGCGCGCTACCACACGGTACATGTCCCTATGTTGGCATAGGAGGGCATTCATGTGAGTGTGCTTCGAATTCTCATGCGCAAGCCCCATTAATCGATCCCCTAGCCTTCGGTGGTTGGGGCTTCACATCCCGTATGTGGGGGCTCACCCTTGATACAATCCAAGTGATGGAAGTCGTGCTGGCAAACGGGACTATTACCACCATTTCGCCTGAGAATTACGATCTGTATTGGGTGCGTATGCGCCGCGAACTCCCGTAGATTCCCGTCTGATCGATTCTGTCAGGCTATGAGAGGCGCTGCTCCCTCGTTTGGCATTACCACATCTATCACTGTCCAGACCTTCCCTGCGCCATCCTCTGCAATCATTTACCAATATGTGTGGAACATGAGCCCTTCGGAGGCAGCAAAAGCTATTTCTCTTTTCCAACAGTTCGCCACGACAAACATTCCAAAGGAGTTTGGTGCCGAATTCGTGATTGGCAGGGGAAATGCAGCTGGTCAATTGTATTTCAGTCTCACGGGCGTTTACTATGGCTCTAGGCAAAGTCTCGACTCCACGCTTGCACCGTATCTTCACAAAGTTCGTCAGCCTGACAGCACGAAAATCACACCTGGTTCATACATCGAGAGTGTTCAAACCCTCGGTGGATTAGGCACTCTCGACACTTCTGCACCTGACAAGGGTGACACATTCTACGCGAAATCGCTAATGACACCTTCGGCATCTCCAATTTCGGACGCGGCGCTCAATGCATTCACGAGTTACATGGCTAATGAAGGATCTCAGACTGATTTGGTGAGTTTGCCCTTCTCGTGGCAAATACAAACTCACCATGTCTCACTGTTTTTTTTTGTCACTTAAAGACTTGGTTTGTCGAGATGGATCTGTACGGGGGGACAAACTCTGCCGTTAACTCTGTTCCTGTGGCCACGACAGCCTTTGGCCGGCGCAATGCCCTGTGGACTCTCCAACTCTATGCATCCTCGCCCAACGGACAAGCGCCATATCCTAGCAGTGGATTCACGTTTTTGAACAGTAAGCTCTGTCTCCTTTTATTCAGAACAATACTTGATCTTGGCATTAGATATGGTCAACAGCCTGACTAGTAACAGCCCGTCAAATTGGGACATAGGGTATGCGAACTTTTATCAAAATTTCTCAGTAGCTTTATGTAGCTGACTTGAATTCTTTTCAGCGCATACCCGAACTACCCCGACAAGGGACTGGCCAATTGTACGTATCCATTAGAATATGGCATCCTTCAATTCCCGATATTTTTTTTTTCCTAGGGCAAAAACTGTATTATGGGTCCCATTATTCACGATTGCAATCTATCAAGCGACAGTACGACCCTCATAATGTTTTTTCGTTCCCTCAAAGCATCGAATTATAATAGTAAGGCATGAAGCATGCTCGAAAAGACATTCATTTAAATGGACCACTGTTGTTACATATTTCACAAAATGGGTTACCCGAACTGACAATGCCAAAGTAATTAGAACGTAGAATGACTGTACTGCTAGCCATAACTATCGTGAGAGCTGTAGCAGCTATAATGATGCATCATGATGTGTAACTACAGGCAGACCCTGAGACAAAAGGCCCTGTAATTGCAGGGCTGCCAGTGCCACACTTGCCTGATGCATCAACGTACCTCCCTCTGCAACCCCTGATGCATCATGTGCAAGCTTCTTTGTGCCTCCTGCCACTTTTGTCCTTTGTCCTGCCACTGTATTCTACCGCCACCCGCCACCTGCCACCCACCACCCGCCACCCGCCAGCCACCACACACGTGTCACCTGCTGCCACCTCCCACGCGCCCACACACTGCCCACCGCCTGCCACCCACCACCTCACCTGTGCCATGGCCCACATCGTCTGCCTGCCGTCCTGATGCATCACCCACCACCTGCCGTCCGCCATCCACCATGTGCCACATGCTGCCCACCGCCCACTGCCTACCACCCACCACGCACTGCCGCCTCCCATACGCCATGCACTGCCCACCGCCTGCCATCCACCACCTCACACGTGCTACATGCCACACGCCACGCACTGCCCGCCTCCCACCATGTGCTCCCTGTTGCACCTATCACTCACTGCCACCTACTGCCTCACTAGTGCAGTCTTTCAGTGGGCACTCGCATTCCCATGCATGCCATTTATTGTTACTGAACTGGCCCTGCCTCCTGGAGTCTTTTACTAAGGGCACTACCATTCCCCAGATCAAAGATTGTCGCATGTGATCCCACACAACCCTGTTGATGGTTCTTTACTCAGGGCCATCTCCCAGATTGATGTCGTATGCCTTATTTGATCTGCAGTTGGCTTCTGCGCCAGTGATTGTTAATTGACTGTGTGATGTTCTTTGCCTGGCATCCATCCTTCCATAAACAAATGTATTGCTCTTTTGTTACAGTGGTTAGCATCTGCTTCCATCATCTTCAATTGACCCTGGGCGCTCCACCAGTGGCCAATCTCTTCATTCAGCTTCCGCAAATCCAATGACACCTCCTAAGGGACAGGAGGGATGTCGACTCTTCTTCAGTAACTACCCTTCCTGGCATAGTCACAGTACACCATGGTCAATAATGCACCCGCACATGTATGTTCAATTTAATTCCACCAATAGACCTAAAGAGATGGTGCCCAGCACTTCACTAGGGTGTCCTCGTGCTCAGATAACAAGATCTGATATGTGATTGGTATCCCCAGACTGTATGCCTTGATACACAACATCCCAATAGATTGTCTTCATCAGTTCCACCAACTTTTCCGCTGTAACTAGTGCTAGTGCCTGAAAGACCCTGCCTGGTCAACTACAGTACGCCCTAGCTCTCGTCTAGTACAGTTTTGTTGCCTAGCGTGGTCCCAGAGTCAGTCGTGACCCCATTGTTGCCAGTCAATGTGATAATTGGGGATGGGTGGAAACTCGCTTCGATGCTGTGTGTGACAATGAGCAAGGCGTGCCTGGCACTACAGCCAACAACGAAGGGCGTGGTTATAGAGACTCTAGATTATGTTACAAGCTCATGCTCACAACCTAAACCACAAGCCTCATGGAGGAGAGGGTAGAGAAGAGAGGGGGAAGGGAATGTATTAAGACTACTGCAAACAGTAACCTAGGCCCATAGACAGAGCATAAGGAAAACCATCTAGAGTCTAAAGAGACTCTAGCTAACTACCCAAGCCCTTATATACTCCTCCTAGAGACCCCTAGCCACCATAAGTCCCATTGGCACCTCCACAGCCATATGTGTTAAGATCGATGCTCCCAATACGGTTCGTTCTAAGTCAACAGTGGCAAGCAGAGTCTCAGTCCGCTCCCAGCCTACTGGACAGGTTCTGGACACTAAGTCAAACGATGACAAAGGTCTTTAAGTCAACGACGAGCTCAAGAAAAGAGAGCGAGGAGTTTGAGTCAAAATTAGGAGTATGATTTGATTAAGTTGGAACTAAAGAAAAGAAGCGTACATGAAAGCCTTTATATACTAAAAGAATAAGGAGAATATAAAAGGAACTGTACAGCTAATTGCCTAAGAAAGGAAATGTGAAGGTTATTAGCTAAAGGAGATAAGCGTCCATGAAACGCATAGCAATGGTTATGTAATTGTGAAAGTTTGTCAACGAAAGGGAAAGAAATTGTAACATTACCCCCTTCGTATGCAAGAAGTCACCGACTTCTTAACCTGTTCCCCAGCCATGGTTCCCACCATTTGTCCATCCATGATCTCTTCATGATTTTAACCACTCGGTGATAGTATTGATGTCGTGGTTAGTGGTCTCAAACTGCCACTGGAGAGTTCTAGTAACATAGTCCAACTGGACTAATTGTTCTAGAATTGCATCGCGTTCTTCATCCATCACTGTATGAGGATCAGTGGTAAGGGCGACGTTGAGCATTGCATCGAGGTGGCCAGCAAACAGTTGGTAGTCCACAATCATTGTGGCGAGGGCTTCTTGCGATCTGAGGAGGGAGGTGTTGGGAGTCAGAGCAAGAGGTGGTGTCGGTGGAGCGGGTAAAGGAGCCTCCTCTTGGAGGGTCTGAAGATCATCGAGTTCAGCTGGATGCTGGTGAAGGTCAGCAGTGGTAGAGGTAGGGGAAGTGGGCCAGTTCGGGAAGAGGTAGTCGTCGACGGTGGTGGTGGTGGTGATGAAGACCTCAATAGGGAGGTCATGGGCAGTGGTGAGGAAGGGGGAGGTGGCAATGAACAAATCATTGTAACAATGGCCACATGCTGTGACCAGAAGGGCGAAAGTAAACGCAAGGAGGTAGGCAATGGTGGCGATAGCAGTGGGCATGTCGTATCAATAAGATGGAGGAGACGAGTCCATCAAGTGTGGTTTAAATATCCCAAATTTCATCGTCGGAGTCTAAAGCTAAGATCTCTTCAATTTCGGGTTCTCTGGTCCTGAGAAAATTCTCATGAGAATTTCTAGCTGCTTCCTCTTGTTCTGATCGGGGTCCTACATTGTCAGGATGTGGAATACAAATTTGCTCAGGGTGTGCATGGTGTGTAACATGTATTTCTGGGTTATTCATGCTAGCCTGTATTGCCTGATTCAGTAGATTGTAATACCGTTCAGTTGCGATTGCTATTTCCATTTGCGCTTGTGGACAGTTAAAGTTTTCACTTCCTCTTATATTCATCCGCTGTTCATATTGCCATTGTTCTGCAGAGATTTCTCTACCTAGCTGAATAATCCATTGTAAAGCTTCTGATAGTTTGGGGAAGGTCCATTGTAACCAAACCCTGTGATAGATGTTGTCATATTGGAAACAAGGGTGAACTGATGCTGGGAGATAGTGTGACTTGGCTTCTTGAAACATGGGTAATTCCCCTAGATCAAAAGAGAGGTGGTGATACTGAGGAAGATACTTTGACAAGGCATTATATGGAATCTCTGTGTGTCCTTGCAGATGCGTTCGTTTGTGAGGAGGTAATCGTGACACTTTAGGTGGTTTTGACATCATTGGAACATATTTCAGTTTTTGATATATAGAGAGTGTTCATTTGGAGGGATGTTTAAAGGCAGGGACAAACATCTGCGTGACGGAGTATCTGGTTTTGACAGTAGGGGTATATCTTCCAGCAGTTCTGCAGAATCTTTTGGCATAACAGATATTATGCTTTAGTTGGAGATTGGTGCGATAGTAAGTCATTGTTAAGATTGTTTCAGAGGTTTCTTATGCTTTTATACTCAACCAGAATATCTGCAGCATTGCCCAGATGTCGTTCCAGTTCCCAAGTATTATCATTCACTCCATAGCCTTTCCATTTGACTAAGTATTGATAACCAGCTCCGCGTTTTCGATGTCCAAGGATAGCTTCAATCTCAAACTCCTCTTGTCCATTAACCATATTGGGAGGTGGCATAGTGAAGTTTGGGCCATGCATTGAGGTTTCCTTATATGGAGTGAGGAGCGATGCATGAAACACAGGATGAATGTGCCATTGCTTCGGTAATTTCAATTTATAAGTAACTGGTCCCATGACTAGTTCAACCTGGAAGGGTCCTTCTCATTTTGGTGCTAGCTTTCTTGATTGATACGGAATGTGGAGATTCTTGTTTTTGAGCCAGACTTTGTCACCTTTTTCAAATCTGATTGACTTGTCTCTGTATCTATGAGCGACCATTTGTCTAGCAAGTTCATGAGCAGCTAGAGCTTCTTCTCTGGCTTTTTGAAGCATCTGAAGGTGTTCTTCTGCTGCTGGTGCAGTCATCTTGATTGCTGCTTGTAGGGATAGTGATCGGATCTGATCCATACATTAGTTGAAATGGGGATGTCTTTATTGTGTCGTGATATTGGTTATTGTGTGCAAATTCAGCAATGGGTAATAGTGGCTTCCATTTATGGGGCTCATTTGTGCAGAACATTCGAAGATAAATCTCGAGTTCTTGATTAACACGTTCAGTTTCTCCATCTGTCTGAGGGTGATAGGCTGTGCTCATCCTGTGGTCGATTCCTAAAGCTTTTCATATCTCTTGAAATACTTTAGCAGAGAATTGTGGTCCTCTGTCAGAGATTAAGATGTCAGGGAGTCCAAAGCGTTTAAATATTTCAGAGATATAGAGGTCTGCAGTTCCTAGAGCATCGATTGTCTTGTTGCTGTTACAGTTTCTTTTCCTCTTCTATGACGGACGCTTTATTATTACATCATCATTACTATACAATTTAGTGGACGTTTATCTCCTTTTGCTAACACTTTCATATTTCCTTTCATAGGTAGTTAGCTGTGCATACTGCACATTCCCTTTATAGTTTTCCTTGTTCTCAAAACGTATATAAACCCTAGAATATCCTGTACATTCTCCAGTTCCAACTTAATCGAATCATACTCCCAATTTTGACTCAAACTCCTCGCTCTCTTTCTCTTGAGCTCATCGTCGACTTAAAGACCTTCGTCATCATTTGACTTAGCGTCCAGAATCTGTCCAGTAGGCTGGGAGCAGACTGAGACTCTGCTTGCCACTGTTGACTTAGAACGAACCACATTGGGAGCATCAATCTTAACACAAGTTGGAACTCTCAGACCGCTCAGTGTTTCTACACTAGCCAGACACCATTGATACCAGAACCTCGACCCTCAGACCCCCCAACAGCTCTGTCCGTTTCAAACGAAAGTACTATCTAGATCGAAGGGAAGTCTTTCCATCAACTACAGGAACAGGGTGGTTTTTCCGCTCAAGCACTAAGAAAAAGAACGAACCAGTACCAGAATCCCTCTTCGAAGGAGATTACATTGAAGGACCAGAGGACGCCTTCCCAGACAACGTTTGGATTGATTGGATAAACGAAGAACATGAAGAAGGATTTCTTTCATTATTCAAACCACCTACAGACGAACCAGAACTCTCCTGGTGGAACGAATATCTCAACCTTGCTGATATTGCAGGACGAGAGTGATACGCACTTAGGGAAGGAGAACTACAGCCTTGGATAGAATTCCAAGAACAGAAACAGATTGAAGCAAATCTATTCGGAGATCCAGAATCAGGAAAGAAGGAAGATGAAACAGGAGAACCCACAGACCCGAAAGAAGAAACAGAAAAGATGGCATCTGACGCAGCAGCACCTGCCTCTAAAGGAGATATTAAGCCGCAGCCCATGCGCATTTTTACAGGGAAACAAACCGAATCAAAGGCTTTCATTGGAAACCTCGAAGACTACTTTGTTTTGAATGATGACAATTATAAGAACAAAGGCCAGAAACAGATCCGATTTGCTCTTGCTTGCCTAGGACAGGAACTCGATGATTGGAAGGTTCTAATCAAGGAGGAATTAGACAATGATGAGGAAACGACCCTTACTTGGACGAGTTGGGCCGAATTCAAGAAGCGCTTTTTAGCGGATTGGGGCGAAGTTAACAGCGCACTCAGGGCCCTAAACAATTTGGCCAATCTTAGAGTAGGGGGTGACGTTTCAGTCCCTGAATATATCAGAAAATTCCGCATGGAGATTGGAACTTCAGGATTGAAAGGGACAACCGCACAACTTCAGGCATTTGTCAAAGGACTCCCTGAAAGTATTGCCACCAAAATCCTCGAGGTGAACGTTCTATCAATGAAGGAAGCATATGAAAAAGCAGAACAGCTTCATGGCGCTTGGGAAATGATGCGAGCGCTTGGACGCAAACCAGGACAAGGGAATCGCTCTAATTTTAACCGAAACGCCAATATTAGGAGCGGATCAACTCAATCAGTTAATGCTATGCCCACTGGACATCTGACAGATGAACAAAAAGAGGAGTACATGAAAACTGGGAAGTGTTTCAGATGTGGAAATCAGGGACATGTTTCAAAAAATTGTCTGAAACGAAACACTACTCCAAACGCCTCCTTCAGGTCCTCCTCATTGTTTCAGAACAAAGGGATCAGATCCATCCCTGAAGATGTGCCCAAAGACAAGCAAGACGACCCAGTAGCAAGTATCAGAGCAATCCTTGCTGGAATGAAGGCTGATGAACGAGAAGGTCTACTTAATGAACTTGAGAATGAGGGTTTTTGATCAGGAAGCGTCACACAGCATTGGCACTTCCACAGCAAATAGACTTTCACAGTTAGCGCTTGATTCTGTAATAGTACGATCAAATAATGACAAGCGCCTTTCAATCACTGTTGAAACGATCGATTTACCTGCTGAAACCTCTGCCCTCATCGATTGTGGAGCAGAAGGGAACTTTATTGACAAAGAAATAACAACAAAACTACCAAAAGAAAAGCTAAGAAAACTGATTCGAGTCAGGAACGCAGATGGAACAATCAACACAAATGGAATGATCACCCATCGAGTATTAATTCAATATTCAATTGGAGGAAAGCGTCACAGTAACTGGTTCTTAAACACCAAGTTAGGGGATCAACAATTAATCTTGGGAATTCCTTGGTTAGAAGAAAATAACCCAACTATTGATTGGAGAGACAAAACGATTCACCTCATTGATGATCAACGACAAGATGGGACGATCTGGCAACTGGCACTGGACAATCAATGGGGAGAAGATGATTATTGGATTAGGGTCAAAACATCAGCATCTCAGGCACTGGAACATCAACTGAAAAAAAACGAACCAAAGACAGAACTACCTGTGGAATATGAGAAATGGTGATCAGTCTTTGAGAAAAAGGCTTCAGAACGATTTCCTACCTCTAGAACTTGGGATCATGCGATCGAACTGAAAAATGGTTTCACCCCCAAAGTTAGCAAAATCTACCTGTTGTTACAATTTCTTTCCCTTTTGTCGACGGACTTACTTTATTATATAATCATCGTTATGCGTTTCATGGACGCTCATCTCCTTTAGCTACTTTACCTTCACATTTCCTTTCTTAGGTATTTAGCTGTATGTTTCCTTTTATATTTCTCTTGTTCTTTTATGTATATAAACCTTCTTGTAAAGTAGCTAAACTCCAGTTCCAACTTAATCGAATTCTTCTCTCAACCTCTGAACGAAACTCCTCACTCTCATCTTCGAGCTCGTCGTTAATTTGACCTTTGTCATCGTTTGACTTAGCGTCCAGAACTTGTCCAGTAGGTTGGGAGCAGACCGAGACTCTGCTTGCCACTGTTGACTTAGAACGAACTGCGTTGAGAGCATCGATCTTAACACAAGTTGGAACTCCCAGAACCGCTCAGTGTTTCTACACTAGCCAGACACCATTGATACCAGAACCTCGAACCTCAGACCACCGAACGGCTCTGTCCGTTTCAGACGAAAGTATTATCTAGATTGACGAGAGGTTTTTCCGTCGACTACTGGAACAGGGTGGTTTTTCCGCTCAGGAACTAAGAAGAAGAACGAACCAGTACCAACATCCCTCTTTGAAGGTGATTATATTGAAGGAAACGGAAAGGAAGTCTTCCCAGATAACGTTTGGATTGAGTGGATCAACGAAGATCTAGAAGAAGACTTTTACTCTCTATTTTATCCACCCACTGAAGAACCAGAATCCTCCTGGTGGAACGAATTCCTCAGTCTTTCTGGAGCACCACCACAGGACAGATACGCACTCCAAGACAAAGGGATACAGCCTTGGAGAGACTTCCTAGAACAAAAACAGATCGAACAAAGTTTATTCGGAGATCCAGAATCAGGAAAGAAGAAAGACGAAACAAGAGAACCAGAAGAACCAAAAGGAGAAACAGAAAAAATGGCAACCAACACAGCAGCACCTGCCTCTAAAGGAGATATCAAACTGCAGCCTATGCGTGTTTTTACAGGAAAACGAACCGAAGCAAAGGCTTTCATCGGAAGTCTTGAAGATTACTTTGTCTTAAATGACGATAACTATAAAGGCAAAGCACAGAAACAGATTCAATTTGCTCTTGCCTGTCTTGGGCAGGAACTCGACGATTGGAAAGTCCTGATTAAGGATGAATTAGATGAAGAAGAAGAAAGAACCCTTACTTGGACGAACTGGGCTGAATTCAAAAAGCGTTTCCTAGCCGATTGGGGAGAAGTCAATAGTGCTCTCAGAGCACTGAACAATCTAGCCAATCTCAGAGTAGGGGGTGACGTTTCAGTCCCTGAATATATCAGAAAATTCTGCATGGAGATTGGTACCTCAGGTTTGAAAGGAACAACTGCGCAGCTCCAAGCTTTTGTCAAAGGACTCCCTGAAAGCATCGCTACAAAGATCTTAGAAGCGAACGTTTTATCCATGAAAGAAGCATATGAGAAGGCAGAACAGCTTCATGGCGCTTGGGAAATGATGTGAGCGCTTGGGCGAAAACCAGGACAAGGGAATCGCTCCAATTTTAATCGAAACACCAATAATAGGGGCGGATCAACTCGATCAGTAAATGCTATGCCCACTGGACGTTTGACAGATGAACAAAAGGAGGAATACATGAAATCTGGAAAATGTTTCAGATGTGGAAACCAGGGGCATGTGTCAAGGAATTGTCCCAAATGAAACACCACGTCAAATGCTTCCTTCAGGGCCTCCTCATCGTTTCAGAATAAGGGGATTAGATCTATCCCTGAAGATTCGCCCAAGGAAAAACAAGACGACCCAGTTGCGAGTATCAGAGCGATCCTAGCTGGAATGAAGGCCGATGAATGAGAAGGTCTTCTTAACGAACTCGAGAATGAGGGTTTTTGATCAGGAAGCGTCACACAGCGGTTGGCACTTCCACGGCAAATGGACTTTCACAGTTAGCGCTTGATTCTGTAATAGTATGATCAAATAATGACAAGCGCCTTTCAATCACTGTTGAAACGATCGATTTACCCGCTGAAACCTCTGCCCTCATCGATTGCGGAGCAGAAGGGAACTTTATTGACGAAGAAATAACAATGAAACTACCAAAAGAAAAGCTAAGAAAACCGATTCGAGTTAGGAACGCAGATGGAACAATCAACACAAATGGAATGATCACCCATCGAGTATTAATTCAATATTCAATCGGAGGAAAGCGTCACAGTAATTGGTTCTTAATCACCAAGTTAGGAGACCAACGATTAATCTTGGGAATTCCTTGGTCAGAAGAAAATAACCCGACTATTGATTGGAGAGACAAAACGATTCGCCTTGTTGATAATCAATGACAAGATGGGACGATCTGGCAACTTGCACTGGACAATCAATGGGGAGAAGACGACTATTGGATTAGGGTCAAAACGTCAGCATCTCAGGCGCTGGAACATCAACTGAAAAAGGACGAACCAAAGACAGAACTACCCATGGAATACGAGAAATGGCGGTCAGTCTTTGAGAAAAAGGCTTCAGAACGATTTCCTACCTCTAGAACTTGGGATCATGCGATCGAACTGAAAAGCGGTTTCACTCCTAAAGTTAGCAAAATCTACCCGTTATCAATTAAAGAGCAGTCGTCCTTGGACGAATGGATTGAAGAACAACTTGCTAAAGGATATATCAGACCGTCGAAATCACCTCAGGCCTCACCATTCTTCTTTGTTTCAAAAAAGGAAAGCGGAGCGTTAAGGCCATGTCAAGATTACAGATACCTAAATGATTGGACAATCAAGAACGCATACCCACTGCCCCTAGTATCCGATCTCCTTACTAAACTCGCTGGAGCGCAATACTTCACCAAACTAGATCTTCGCTGGGGATACAATAACGTCCGAATTAAGAAAGGCGACGAATGGAAAGCAGCCTTCATCACAAACCGAGGATTATACGAACCAACTGTTATGTTCTTTGGACTATGCAATTCACCATCTACATTCCAAACCATGATGAACGAATACTTCAGGGATATGATTAATGAAGGATGGCTCATCATTTACATGGACGACATTTTGATCTGTTCTCAAAACAAAACAGAATTGGAAAAATGAACAGAACAAGTTCTAGACCAATTAGAGGAGAACGACTTGTTCCTGAAACTGGAGAAATGTAAATTCGCTGTACAAGAAGTCGAATTTCTAGGAATGATCATATCACCTGGAAAGATACAGATGGATCCTATTAAACTAGCAGGAATAGCCGATTGGCCAGTACCAACAACAGTCAAACAAGTTCGGTCATTCCTAGGCTTTGGGAACTTCTACTGACGATTCATTGGAAATTTTGCAGCTATAGCAAAACCGCTCACCGATTTAACAAAGAAGACGGAGATATTTGACTGGAACACAGAACGTCAAGCTGCGTTTGATACCTTGAAACAACGATTTGCCTCTATGCCAGTTCTTCTAATGCCAAACCCAGCAAAACCGTTTATCCTCCAAACTGATGCCTCTAACAAGGCCATAGGAGCAGTATTAAAACAAGCAGACAACTCTGGCGCATTACATCCTTGTGGTTTTATTTCCCACGCCCTAACATCAACGGAACAGAACTACCAGATTTATGATAGAGAATTACTTGCCATCATTAAAGGATTGGCAGTTTGGCGTCACCTGCTGCACGGATCACCTCATACCATCATTGTGCACTGCGATCACAAGAACCTGTCTTACTACAGAACGGCTCAACGATTGACACCCAGACAGGCCAGATGGTCATCTCTATTGTCCGAATTTGACCTCCGGATTGAACATGTACCAGGAACAAAGATGTTTGAGGCAGATGCCCTATCTAGACGACCAGATCATATGGGAAATGACGAAGAACAGACCACAGTCACTATGTTACCAAACGATCGCTTTATTCGCCTCATCAATAACGATCTAGCCGATGAATTGAAGAAGTATATGGCGAATGACGACTTTGGACGAATTCTGATTGATGTTATTAAAAGACAAAGAGCACCACCAATCAAATCAAAGCTACAAGACTGGACATATACCCATGGCATCGTCTATTACCTTGGAAAGATCTATATCCCTGACCGGATCGAATTGAGGACTAGATTAATCAAAGATACGCACGAAGCGTTATCTTCTGGACATCCAGGACAATTAAAAACATTGGCACTTCTGAAACGCGACTACTGGTGGCCAGGAATGTACAGACATGTCAAAGAATGGGTAGAGGGATGTGCATTATGCCAACAGATGAAGGTTAATACTCACCCAAATGCGCCAGCATTAATTCCTATTCCATCCAAAGCGACACGCCCGTTTCAACAAGTAACCCTTGATTTCATTACCGATCTTCCCATCTCAGACGGATATGACTCAATATTGGTCACGGTGGACCATGGCCTTACGAAGGGGGTAATTTTCACCCCTTGCAACAAGACAATCGACGCTTTAGGGACAGCCGATCTCTACATCTCAGAAATCTTCAAGCGCTTTGGACTCCCTGACATCTTAATCTCTGATAGAGGACCACAGTTCTCTGCCAAAGTATTCCAAGAAATACGAAAAGCATTAGGAATCGACCACAGAATGAGCACTGCCTACCATCCTCAAACAGATGGGGAAACCGAACGCGTTAATCAAGAACTCGAGATCTACCTTCGGATGTTTTGTACTAATGAACCCCACAAATGGAAACCACTCTTATCTATCGCTGAATTCGCACACAATAACCATTATCATGATACAATAAGAACATCCCCATTCCAACTCATGTATGGAACAGATCCGATTGCCATCCCTACAGCGGCGCTCAGGATGACTGCCCCAGCAGCAGAAGAACGCCTTCAGATGCTTCGAAGAGCGAGAGAAGAGGCATTAGCAGCACATGAACTCGCCAGGCAAACAGTCGCTCAAAGATTCAAAGACAAGTCCATTAAATTTGAGAAAGGCGACAAGGTCTGGCTCGAAAACAAGAACCTACACATCCCATATCAATCAAGAAAGCTTGCGCCAAAACGAGAAGGACCCTTTCAGGTTGAACAAGTCATGGGACCAGTTACATACAAGCTGAAATTACCGAAACAATGGCGCATTCACCCTGTATTTCATGCATCGCTTCTCACTCCATATAAGGAAACGTCAATGCATGGACCAAACTTTACCACACCACCTCCCGATATAGTAAATGGGCAGGAGGAATTTGAGATTGAAGCTATCCTTGGACATCGGAAACGCGGAACAGGCTATCAATATTTGGTTAAATGGAAAGGCTATGGAACAAATGACAATACCTGGGAACCGGAAAGACATCTAGGCAATGCTGCGGATATCTTGGTTGAATATAAAAACAGAAGGAACCTCTGAAACGACTCAGAAGAAAATGACTTACTATCGCACCAACCTCCAATTAAAACATAATATTCGTTATGTCAAAAGATTCTGCAGAACTGTTGGACGATACACTCCTACTGTCAAAACCAGATACTCTGTCATGCAGATGTTTGTTCCTGCCTTTAAACACCCTTCCAAACGAACGCTCTCTATATATCAAAAACTGAAATACGTTCCAATGATGTCAAAACCGCCCAAAGTATTGCGATTACCTCCTCATAAACGAACGCATCCACAAGGACACACAGAGATTCCATATAACGCCTTACCAAAATATCTTCCTCAGTACCATCGCCTCTCTTTTGATCTAGGGGAGTTACCCACATTTCAGGAAGCCGAATCACATTATCTTCCAGCATCAGTTCACCCTTGTTTTCAATATGACAACGTTTATCACAGGGTTTGGTTACAACGAACCTTCCCTGAATTATCAGAAGCTTTGCAAAGGATTATTCAGCTTGGCAGAGACATCTCCGTGGAACAATGGCAATATGAACGGCAAATGAATATAAGGGGAAGTGAAAATTTTAACCGCACACAAGTGCAAATGGAAATAGCATTTGCAACCGAGCAATATTATGTTCTCTTGAACCAGGCAATACGGGACAGTATGGACAACCCAGAAATACGCGTTACACGACATGAACGCCCTGATCAAATTCGTATTCAACATCCTGATGATGCAGGAACCCGATCAGAACAAGAAGAAACGGTCAGAAATTCTCGTGAGAATTTTCTCAGGACCAGAGTGCCAGAGATCGAAGAGATCTTAGCTTTGGACTCCGACGACGAAATTTGGGATATTTAAACCGCACTCGACAGACTCGTTTTCTCCATCTCATTGATACAAAATGTCCACCGTCCTCGTCGCCATTGCTTATCTCGTCGCCTTTGCCTTTGCGCTTCTGGTCACAGTCTGTGGCCACTGTTATGATCCCTCCTTCGCCGCTGCCTCCCCACTCCTCGCCACTGCCCACGACCTCCCTACTGAGGTCTTCATTACCACCACCACCACCATTGACGAATACCTCTTCCCGGATTGGCCTACCTCCCCTTCCTCCACCGTCGCTGCCCTACATCAGCATCCGGATGAGCTCGCTGATTTCGTTATTGAGGAAGAAGCACCCCTACCTGCTCCGCCAGCACCACCTCTCGCCAGGACTCCTAACGCCACTCTTCTTCGGGCGCAGGAAGCCCTCGCCACCTTCATCGTCGACTACCAACTCTTCGCCGGACCTCTTGACGCCATGCTCAACACCGCCCTCACAACCGATCCTCACACTGTTACGGATGAAGAATGCGATGCAATCCTGGAGCAAACAGTCCAGCTAGATTACATCACGAGGACTTTACAATGGCGGTTTGAAACCGCTAACCATGATGTCAACACCATCGCCGAATGGTTGAAATCACGAAGGGATCATGGGTGGACGAATGGTGGAAACCATGGTTGGGGAACAGGTTAAGAAGTCGGTGACTTCTTGCATACGAAGGGGGTAATGTTACAATTTCTTTCCCTTTCGTCGACGGACTTACTTTATTATATAATCATCATTATGCGTTTCATGGACGCTCATCTCCTTTAGCTACTTTACCTTCACATTTCCTTTCTTAGGTATTTAGCTGTATGTTTCCTTTTATATTTCTCTTGTTCTTTTATGTATATAAACCTTCTTGTAAAGTAGCTAGACTCCAGTTCCAACTTAATCGAATTCTTCTCTCAACCTCTGAACGAAACTCCTCACTCCCATCTTCGAGCTCGTCGTTAATTTGACCTTTGTCATTGTTTGACTTAGCGTCCAGAACTTGTCCAGTAGGTTGGGAGCAGACTGAGACTCTGCTTGCCACTGTTGACTTAGAACAAACTGCGTTGAGAGCATCGATCTTAACACCCGTTATCAATTAAGGAGCAGTCATCCTTGGACAAATGGATTGAAGAACAACTTGCTAAAGGATACATCAGACCGTCGAAATCACCCCAGGCCTCGCCATTTTTCTTTGTTTCCAAAAAGGAAAGCGGAGCATTAAGGCCATGTCAAGACTACAGGTACCTGAATGATTGGACAATCAAGAATGCATACCCACTGCCCCTAGTATCCGATCTCCTTACTAAACTTGCTGGAGCGCAATACTTCACCAAATTAGATCTTCCCTGGGGATACAATAACGTCCAAATCAAGAAAGGCAACGAATGGAAAGCAGCCTTCATCACAAATCAAGGATTATACGAACCAACTGTTATGTTCTTTGGACTATGCAATTCGCCATCTACGTTCCAAACCATGATGAACGAATATTTCAGAGATATGATTAATGAAGGATGGCTCATCATTTACATGGACGATATTTTGATCTGTTCTCAAAACAAGACAGAATTGGAAGAATGAACAAAACGAGTTCTAGACCAATTAGAGGAGAATGACTTGTTCCTGAAACTGGAAAAATGTAAATTTGCTGTACAAAAAGTGGAGTTTCTAGGAATGATCATATCGCCTGGAAAAATACAGATGGATCCTATTAAACTAGCAGGGATAGCCGACTGGCCAGTACCAACAACAGTCAAACAAGTTCGATCATTCCTAGGCTTTGGGAACTTCTACCGACAATTCATTGGAAATTTTGCGGCTATAGCAAAACTGCTCACCGATTTAACAAAGAAGATGGAGATATTCGACTGGAACACAGAGCGTCAAGCTGCTTTTAATACCCTGAAACAATGATTTGCCTCTATGCCAGTTCTCTTAATGCCAAACCCAGCAAAACCATTTATCCTCCAAACCGACGCCTCTAACAAGGCAATAGGAGTGGTATTAAAGCAAGCGGACAACTCTGGCGCACTACATCCTTGTGGATTTATTTCCCATGCCTTAACACCAACGGAACAGAACTACCAGATTTATGATAGAGAATTACTTGCCATCATTAAAGGATTGGCAGTTTGGCATCACCTTCTGCATGGATCACCTCATACTATCATTGTGCATTGTGATCACAAGAACCTGTCCTATTACAGAACAGCTCAACAATGATACGCCAGCTACGTATCCACACGGGTACCACACACCCACACGAACGGAAGAAGCAAAATAGAAGGCGTTTGAAGCCACTTGCCCAGGGAAGAAGCGCTAGAAGTAGGTCGCACTCCATTTGAAGGAAGGGTGAGCATTTCGAAACAGTTTCAGCTGAGTCGGCCACCTCAGCATTTGGAGAAGTGTAAACATCCAGCCTGTCACTGCCTCCATACTGCCAAACAGAACGGCACCTGCATCACTAGGCGTGTGCCTGACAACCAGACGAATTTCCTATCCACCCAGACTGGCCGTCGCATGATTCAAAAAACATAAAGAGTCGTCCCTGCTGCTCCCCAACTCCTATCAGAACCTTATTCGACGGTTATCACACACAGCATGTGTAGATCAGCCTGACAGAATGGAATCACTCCTTCTGGCCAGCGCTTAAGCCTTAGAGAAAGGCTTTCCTCGTCGAATCAGTCGTCGCTCGCCACCAGGATCATGGACCGCGCAGAATCGCCCATTGTAGACCCAGATTCGTCGATGGTAGATGTACCCCCTATCCCAGTCAAACCACCCATGCCATCCAGCACCACCAGCACTACGGTAGACCCAGGAGCCGCACTTCGAATGATACTGTCGTCCGAATGAACGAGCATGGCTATTATGAATTCGATTGGAATGCAGTTTGCGGATTTGAGGCTGGTCCCCGATGACTGTTGGACCCACCTAACGTGCAGCATTGGAGCTAGAGGAGGCCGGGAGAATATGTTCCACGACACGAACGAAGCCTCCACCTTAATGGCACCAAGGGACCCGCGCCTTCGAAACCGGTTCTACCTCGAACTCATCAACAGCTCGGTCTCGGTGGGGGAGCTAGCCTCAGTCGAACAAACACACTTCATGGTTGGACAAGTAGTCTGGTGGACCAATGTGATTGCCGAGCACGATGGTTTTCGAAGGACAATATCCCCTGGGGGCCCTTGGATCATAGTAGGTCAAACTCTTGCCAGATATGCAGTCGTCAACAGGGAGGGAGCATTGCATCCGAGGCTGGTTCCAGCAGACCAGTTAATGCCCTACTATTCAACGTGGCATGTGGCGCGCCTTCCTGTGGACTTGACGAGTCATGAGGACTTAGAGAACCTCCTCTGTCATGATTTCGAAGCCTAGGAAACACTGTGGAGCGGTCACCATTGCTGCAGAAGACTTTGACCGAGGAACCCGAACGGCGATAGAAGCCTGTATGGGCGTTGTGAGCATCGGTGATGGCAGATGAGTTCTGCACTCAGTTCGTACCTGTTTCGTTTTGTTGTTATGGACTTGTTTCCTCCGTTCCTTCCCTACGACCTTCGAAAGGGGAGACTCCTATCAGTCGGTGGAGTGGACTTTCTTCTTCGAATTGATTCTTAGCTACCATCATTTACCTTATATACATGTATCTTCACCTTTATGCAACAGAGAAAATTTGACCTTCTTTCCCTCCCCTCAGAGTTCGGTGCCAGCGTTGCCCTCTCTCTGAGTCTTGCCTTAGGTCCCTTGCCCATGTCCAACCTTGTTTTTGACCTTGTCTTTGTCCTGTCTCCTCTCATCTGCCCCATTCATCCTCTTCTCCACACCCTTATCCCTCGTCCTCTCCTTCAGACGAACACTCTGGTTCGACTACTCTCAGTCGGCCCCCACTTACTGTCACTTTCGTACCTTGTCGTATTAGTGAAGACCAAGAAACCCCTTCCGCCCTCGCCATCAGTCTCAGTGCGTGTTCAAATCCCCTTCGTCCAGCCTCTGTGCCACTTCAAACGTCTGTCCACCCATGCTCCCCTCCAGCTAGCCTGTTGCTACTGAAGGTGTGCCCTAATCCAGATTCGATTTTGTGGTTGGTTTGTGTGTTGGGTTTCGCTTTGGGTTTCGTCCACGACGCTGCGCATCATTTCTGGAGCCCACCACGAGGGGGTCTTTTATTGATAGAAGATCTTTCGAAGGGAATCCTTCGGCTTCATTAACGGCCACTTCTATATCTCTATACAACAACTCCAACCTTCAAAATATCCACACTACGCTCTGGAAGAGATCTTTCTGAGCCCCCTAGCAGACAGCCTCGTACTCAGCGTCAAGGAATCTGTACACGAGCTTCTAGCCGAGCCACCCGTCCTACTAGAGCCAGCCACCCACCTTCGGTTACACCTAGCCTTTTGTCCTGCGTCGTATCGAATAGTTCGTCCCCTACACCCCAGCCTAGCCCATTGCCCCAGTCAGACCTAGAATTGCCAAACGAAGATAAATCACCTTTGACTTCGTCTCCAGGATCCCCAGTTTTGCTTCAGACACAACTCATTGCCACTCAGCATCATTTAGAATCCCTTAGCACCGCTCACTGGATCCAAGATAGTTTTGAACACGATCCCTCTCTTGGTCATCGTCTTTTATTTGGAGAAGAAGACTTGCTCACTTCAACTCTGCTTCAGCAGTCCCCAGCACCTACTAGTTATCTCGATTCGCCCTGTTCAGACCGATATCACTCCTTTTCCTCTCGTAGCCAGTCAGACGAAGACGAACTGTTGTCTCCTAGTGATAGTGAAAACCCAGCAGACACTACTGTACAACCAGCCATGGAAGCCGCCCATGGAGTACCACAGGATCCCGCCCCCCAGCCTCAGCCACAGATAATATATGTCTAGCCGAATCAGAATGTCGCCAAATCCATGCCTTTGAATAACAGTGCTTCGGCACCCAAGTTTGACTCCACCAAGCCTCGTAACCTGCCCCGCTATTTCCGAGAGGTCGAATTGTTGCTTAACGCAGCCCAGATCATTGACGCTCAAGAATGCAAAGAGCATGTCATGCGTTATCTCAATTCACATGATTTCAAAATATGGGACTCTCTGCCTGAAGCCAAGGCCCCACATTCATACAAAATGTTTAGAGAAGCAGTCATTGATTCGTATCCCGGTGCAGAGTCCGCCAGAAAATACAACTTGATAGATGCGGTCCGTTTGTGTGACAAACGAAAGCAGCAGGGCATCAGTACCGCCTCGGAGCTAGGAGAATACTACCGAGACTTCCGAGCCATTACGAACTACCTGATTGAACACAGAAAGATATCAGATATGGAGCAGCAAAGAATGTTCGTTCGGGGCTTCCCCACTGAATTCCTTCGACGCGTTGCCCAACAATTGAGCACGAATCACCCTGAAAAAGACCCAGACAACGGTTATGCCATAAATGAGGTCTATAGAGCAGCCATGTTTTTACTTCGAGGATCATCCTTCTTCCCAGAAGATATGTACGATTTGCCACCTACCTATGCCCCAGTCTCAGCGGGTCGGGCGCCCTCGTCTAGTACCATCCAACCATCGTCTACCCCGGCCACACATAGTTTGAATCCAGTAAAGCAAGAGGACTTGTTCAGTATGTTCGGCAAGTTTGCTCAGACTATAGCTGAGAGTGTAACGGCTTCGATTTCTGGGACGTGTGCTCCAGGTACCCTGCAGGTGCCTCCAATGAACCAAGCTGGCCAGGGAAACCAAGCTTCGACTCAGCAGTATCGCCAACCCCTGGGTGACAACGACCTTTGCAACTTCTGTGGAGGTGCAGGGCACTTCATAGCCACTTGCTCGCAAGCAGAGCAGTACCTTTGAGAAGGGAAGGCCATCAAGAGGCCAGATGGTTGGTTGGCGCTTCCTACAGGCCTTCTAGTTCCCCGAAATATTGAAGGACAGTATCTGAAGGATAGAATGGATGAGTGGTGGCGTCGTCAGCTTGGTGCACAGGTGGATAGAACACCGGCTTCGTCTACTGGCAATTCGACTTCAGGTGCTACAACTTCTATGTTCTTTAGTGTAGCACCTTCAACCGCTGCCTCGTACTGAGACACCTCCGAAAGCTGCCATGGCCGTAGTCATGACGGAGGAAGACAACATAGATGGTCAACTTGAAGCACTCCAGCATCAGGTATTGGTTACAAGACAAGAAGAAGAAGAAGGTCGTCTTTGACAGAGTAGAGATTCTGAAACGTCCTGCTATGGTATCGAAACCGCCGGCCCCTTCGACCAATACTGCCGCACCCCTTAGTTCTAGAGCAGCAGAAAAAGCCCCAGAGCGTTCGACCCTGTCTCCTTTGACGTTAGCAGGAAGCGGTATGACACCCCAGGTGCAGCCCTCGGCTGCTCAACAGGCCAGACCATCATCTAGTAGCCAACAGAAGGCAACCACGCCGCTGACGAACCAAGCTCAGCCAGCAGGCCCTTTGACCCATCTGTTCAAAAAAGCAAAAGACGCCAACTACCTTCCACCAGTAGACCGTAACTTCACTGCGCCTCAGAAGCCCAAAGAGAGAAACACTGAGCACGTCAACCTTGCCCCTATACAAGACCCGAAGACAGTGGACGTCATTCTAAAACGCACTTTGAAAGAAAACCTGATTACCATTACCTTCGAAGAACTTCTATCCCTTTCCCCAGACCTTCGATATCGCATTAGGGAAGCAGTCACGCCTAGGCATCAGCCAGCCACCAAGGCGCCTGTTCATTATGTAGGGGAAGGAGCAGAACAGATAGAGGAGATCATTTTGCACCCAGCCCTAGAAACGTTCAGCCACCAGCCCATACAAATAGAACCTGGCATATATCAGTTCCCGGACCTTGCCCAAGTCTTCTATTCAGCCCAGGGGCCGGATAGGCCCATTTGACTTTGAGCAGCCAAGGAGTCGCATGCACTCCGAGCCATCCAGATGAATATTTCAGGCAAAGGCCTCGTCGAATGCATCTTGGACCCCAGTAGTATGATTGTCTGTATGTCCGACGCCGTTAGCCACCAGTTGGGCATCCCTTACAACCTGGAGATTGTGCTCAAAATGCAGTCAGCCAACGGGACCGTGGATAGAACACTCGGAATGGCCCAGAACGTTTCGTTTGCCATAGATGGCATCACCTTTTTGTTTCAAGTTCATGTAGTCAAGTCGCCTGCCTACGATATCCTTTTGGGAAGGCCATTCGATGTCATAGCCCAGTCCATCATCAAGAACTATGCCAATGCAGAGCAGACTGTCACTATTACGGACCCAGTTACAGCTCGTCAGTGGATGGTGCCTACAGTCGAACGAGGTCCACCTTATTTTACGATGATGTGAAGGGAGAAAGCTATGATAAACGGGGATTTTTGCTGCGCTTCAAGGATTTGATTGAGGAGCAAGGAGAAGCCACACTAATTCTCATAGTTGACGAAGAAGAATGAAAACCTTTGCACATTTCTGCATACGCCCCCTTATCAGTACCGTTTGAACAAGATACCCCTTCGAGTAGAGAAGAAATGTCTCGTCTCTTTTTACTAGCAGCAGTCTGTTACAAGCTCACGCTCACAACCTAACCACAAGCCTCGCAGAGAGGAGAGGGTAGAGAAGAGGGGGGAAGGAATGTATTAGAACTACTACAATGATAACCTAAGGCTCAGATACAGAGTGTAAGGAAAACCATCTAGAGTCTAAAGAGACTCCAACTATCTACCAAGGTCCTTATATACTCCTCCTAGTAGACCCCTAGCCACCATGTCCCATCGGTACTCCCACAGCCGCAACCACCTTAACTCCCTGCCTTGCTGTGCGTCCTATTGTATCCATGCTTCTTGGGCGCTGCTGCCTGTCAACTGTTTAATAGACCAGGCCTGGCCCATTCCCATGATGTCCAGACTTCCCACAGACTGTCCTAGGCTTCCATTATAGGACGTGCTACCTCCCAGGCTTCCCGCGATCCCCATAGGTGTGTCTCCTGCCATATCGAGCATTGGTATCCTCCTGATGACTTGTCCTGATGATGCGCTGATGCACTGATGCGTTGATGTGATCCCGAGGTGCCATCATGCAGGGTTGATCCTCCCTTCCTATTTATATCCTTGGTTGGCTCAACCAACTGCCGTCCTGTCTTCTAGTGAGCGCTGCCATGCGCTAACCCACACGAAGTGTTCCCAGAGTCTTCCTAAGGTCCCAGACCTTGTGCCAATGATGCAGAGTGATGCCTGATCACCCTATGAATAAAACCAAAAATTAGATGCTAGGATCGGTTCCTAACACAGTCCAGGATGACCCAGTCACCGATTCTTCACTCGGGAACCAGGCATCCCATTTGTATATTCAGCCGTCCTCTACTATTGTGGACCCCTTACCTGTACTTCAGACGGCGTCAGTCTTTGCCAATGGCGTCGCCCCCAGTTTTGAAAAGGCCTATTCCAAGGAGGAAGACGATGTCCCAGACCTGGTTTCAGTTGAGGACAGTGACTCTGAGGAGGAGCCTAAAAATATATTGACCGCTGGTCACCCCCAATCATTCGAGCCGCCCCATACCTTCAACAGTGTCTCGCCCCCAGTAGCAGTTTTTGGAAAGCGTTACAAACCGGTTGCTCAGAAAGTCAAGCCTGTCATTGGGACGCTCCCACAAGAGTTTCAAATAGAAAGGAATATCACAGGCGACCCCTTGAAAGACATGCCCGTAATCGATCTGAAGCCTCTTCCATTCGTGCCGACAGGTCGTTACACACAAGAACGCATGGAAGCCCTCGACCGAGTTCACCAAGGTGAATTCTTGCAGCCCAAAGAACACAAGCTATTGCACCACTTTATGATGATACACAACGACGCCTTTGCCTGGACAGACGAAGAGAGAGGATGCTTCAAGGAGGAGTATTTTCCGCCAATCAACATACCTACGGTGCCTCATCACCCCTGGATACAGAAGAACATTCCTATTCCACCGGGCATATACGACGAAGTTTGTAGAATGATTCAGACGAAGATTCAAGCAGGAGTCTATGAACCATCGAACTCGTCATACCGATCCAGATGGTTCTGTGTGGCTAAGAAAGATGGCCGACTTCAAATCGTCCATTCGCTTGAACCGTTAAACAAGGTCACCATCCAGCACTCAGGAGTCACACCCATACCCGAACATTTAGCAGAGAACTTCGCCTGCCGAGCCTGTGGAGCCATGCTGGATCTCTTTGTGGGATACGACAAGCGCTTGATTGCAAAGGGATCTAGAGATCTCACTACGTTTCAGACGCCCTTCGGAGCCCTTCGTTTAGTCACTCTGCCCATGGGTTGGACTAACTCGGTCCCAATCTTCCACGACGACGTCACATACATATTACAGCTTGAAATACCCGACTACACCATTCCTTACATTGACGATGTACCGGTTAAAGGCCCTGCCTCTAGATATCAGCTGGAAGATGGTTCGTACGAAACAATTCCAGAAAACAACGGGATTCGACGGTTCGTCTGGGAGCATTTTCAAAACCTCAACAGGATCGTACAGCAGATGAAGTATGCAGGAGGGACATTTTCCGGAAAGAAGTTGGTTCTGTGCGGAGAAGAGATCACAGTCGTGGGCCACATTTGCACATTCGAAGGATGAATTCCAGATAAGCAACGCGTCCAAGCGATTGTTTCTTGGGGACCATGTCAGTCTCTATCAGACGTACGAGCATTCCTAGGGACAGTTGGGCTCTTTCGAATCTACATCTGGCACTATTTGTTGAAGGCCCATCCATTGACCATGCTTATGAAGAAAGGCGTTGAGTTTGAGTTTAGAGACGAACAGATCCATGCACAAGAGGAGCTCAAGAAGGCAGTGCTAGCTTTGCCAGCCATTCACCCCATTGACTACCGTTCTTCTGCACCGGTCATTCTCGCCGTAGATACCTCACCCATTGCTGTAGGGTTTTACCTCTGCCAATGCGATGCAGAAGACCCCAAGAAGCGCTACTATAGTTGTTTCAGTTCGATTACACTAAACGAGAGGGAATGTCATTTTTCCCAAGCCAAGTTGGAAATCTTTGGGCTATACAGGGCACTTCGAAAGTTCAAGATGTACAGCCTCGGTCAATCGTTGGATATTGGCCATTCTCTCGTTCCATTTCGAACTTGTACACATACCAGGCACCCACCATGGTCTGGACGGATTGTCTAGAAGGCCTAAACAGCTAGGCGATGAAGACGTAGACGAGGAAGCAGAAGATCAAGAGTTTGATGATTTGGTCGACAACCTATACAGTTTCATGCACCTTATCAACCCGTCGCCATCCATGCTGCGCATTTCGAAAACGGCTGCTTATAGTACAATGAACTGTTCAATTAAGTCACTAGAAGCAGATTGCTTGGCTGCTCGAAGTGCGTTTTCCCTTTCGAATGGCAATGATTCCATAGACTACACCTGTATACCCAGGAGCGTTGCAGCACAGAATGAAGACTTTTGACTACCTCTGGTCAGACAATTTTTAGATGATCTTAAGCGGCCCGCGGATCTCTCCGACACAGAATACCAGTCTTTCTTGCGCTATTGCCTTCGGTTTTTCGTACGGGACAGCAAACTGTGGAGAAAGGATTCGAACAGATCACACAAGATCATGGTCAACCAGCCGCGCCGTATAAGGGTACTTCAAGAGTGCCATGATGACGTTGGACACAAAGGTTTTGACGCAACCCACGCCCTCATTCTAGAGTGTTTTTGGTGGCCCCACGTCCACAAAGACATCAAGTGGTATGTCCAGACATGTCACCTATGCCAGGAACGCCAGCTTCAACTAGTAAAGGTCCCTCCCACTGTCGCTCATCCAGCCCCGTTATTTTCGAAAGTATATATAGACGTCATGCACTTGCTGCCTTCAAAGGGATATCACTATCTGATTCAAGCACGTTGCTTGCTTACACACTATCCGGAATACAGAGCCCTCTGTACCCAGACAGCTGAGGTCATTGGATCTTGGCTATTCGAAGACCTTCTGTGTCGTTGGGGAGCCCTAGTAGAGATCGTGTCTGACAACGGTTCCTCCCTTGTCAGCGCCTGCGCCTACCTTTCGAAGCAATATAAAGTCAATCACATTCGCATCTCTGGTTACAACTCACAGGCCAATGGCATAGTAGAGCACGTGCATTTCGACGTCAGGCAATCCTTGTATAAAGCATGTGGAGGCGATCAGTCGAAATGGGCTCGGTCCTTACACTCCGTCTTTTGGGCCAAAAGAGTCACTGTTCGTCGCTGGATGGGCGTTTCACCATACTTTGCTGTCACTGGCACCCACCCGCTTCTTCCCTTAGACATAGTTGAAGCAACCTACCTGTTACCACCACCTGAAGCTTTTCTATCTACGACAGACCTCATTGCCAGACGCGCTGTAGAGTTACAGAAGCGACGAGAGCAAGTGGAAGCACTTCGTGACAAAGTATTCGAAGCCCGTGTTAGGGCTGCCAGACAATTCGAAACTGACCACAGCCAGGTCATCAAGGATTATGCGTTCAAGCTAGGTGACCTGGTTCTCGTATGAAATACAGTGATCGAGAAGTCCCTCAACCACAAGATGCGCACCAGGTACAATGGTCCTTATGTCGTTCTCGTTTGAAACCTTGGAGGTGCCTACGTTGTCTGTGAATTGGATGGGTCCGTACTTGATTGACCCATTGCAGCCTTTTGAGCCATTCCATATTTTGCTCAGAAGGAGATCAAAGTCCCTCATGCCGCACTAGATGTTCATTTACAGCGTCTCGACGAGATGCGGGCTTCGAAAAGCCTTGGGGATGACGACGACGACCATTCTATGCTGCCAGGAGACATAGCCGAAGAAGATGTAGGGATTAGAGTTGTGGAAGATGGTGAGGAGAGGGGCGAAGAAGGAGAAAACGAATGTTGAAGACTATGGAGCGAAACCCCGTAACCCACAAGAAGCCACCTTCAACAGGCCAGACTTGTCTAGTTTCCTTTCCTTTCTTTCATTTAGCTTACTTGTAGTCCCGGAGTTTTTCTTTTGGTCTCCCATTTAGTTCCCTGTGTTTCCATTTGTTTTTCCTAAACTTTTCTTATTCTATCCGCCATTCCATCCTATTGATGACACTCAAAACACTCGCATTGCAATAAACGATGACAAGGCCATGACGCTACCCTATGTTACGAATGAAGCCAAGGTCTGACCCTCACGCCTATCACCGGCTCACGTGGCCTTTTCCTTTGCCCGCCGACGATGCGAAGGCTTCCTCACTGCCGCTTTCGTCCCCGCTCGACAGGTCCAATTCGATAACATCTTGATGACGACGGTCTTCCTCGATTTTCTCCCGGCGTGCTAGCTCTCGCTCGAGCCTATTGAAGACGGTGTTGTAGTGCATGTAGATGCTCAGCCATTCCAAGACTGGCAGCCTACCTACGACGTTCGGGTTGAAGCTTAATACCCCCGCCGTTTCGTGCCCGGTTGCACCTAGCTGTGAAGGACCCACCGCGCTGGATCCCATAGTCCCCTTGTTTGTACGAATTGTTGGTTTGGGCTTTGGTTGCGCCCGTATTTTTGCTGGAGGTAAGACAACGGCGGCGACTACATGTTTCGTTGCGCAGCGCACTCGTTTCGGTGGCTTGGCCTCGTCCTTGCTAGGATCCCATTGCCGTTTTTGGGTTGGGAACACGAACACGCCCACTTCATGAGGCACTTCGAGCTTACTAAAATTGCAAACCGTCTTCGTCACCTTGCATTGTAAACATTTGTCTAGCCACGGTTTGCCAGGCTTGGCCTGCAAACAGCGGTCTTCAAGGGCACAGAGGCCATGCGTCACGGCCTTGCGGGACAGCAAGCACTAGTAAGAGTTCTTAGACCATATGAAACCACGCCGCCCCGTTGCGTACCTTATTCCCAACTGGCTGCCTTCGACTCGCTTCCTCCAGTTCCAGATCGTAGGCGTAGTACCGCCATCGAAAATTGGGTTGCTCCATAACAGGGAGCAGCCCATCCGGCCCTGTCTCTTGCTTGACCTCAGTCTTCGTTGCAGTACCACTCTCAGTGCCGACCTCTTCTTGGCCATCTTCGTCTTCTTTTTCGTCCTCGGCTTCTTTGCCGTCTGTACTTCCTTCGCCATCCGCGCTTTCGTTTCCATCTGCGCCCTCCATGCCGTCTTCTGCCCCACCCTGAGATCCCGGATCAGCCTCTGCATTAGCAGGTACTTCGAATAACGGCCTCGGAGCTATGCTGGTGCACAGTTCTTGCACCAGTTTCGAAATGCTAGCTTGGGTCCCAGCAGCTTCCGTTGCAGCATCATCCACATTATCTGTTTGAACAGTGTCTCCTGCACCTGCTCAAGTAGTCAGTGTGGCTTCGTGACTAAGGATTGCGCGCCGTACCCCGTCGAAACGTTTGGATCGTTTTTACAGCCCGTGTTCTTCCCAGTCCAGTAAAACCATCTTTCTTTACCTGCCGCTCTGCCACCCGACATAGCTTAAGAGTCCGTTCCAGCTCTGTAGAACCTATGTCACACAAGTCACACGACTCCTGCGCCTAATGAGGATACTTACTTTGCCATTATTCAATGTTCACTTACCAAGAACGTTGCCAATTGTTTCAGCCAATCGCGCCAATGGTCGAAAGTTGGGGCCAATCCCACCAGTTCTGCAAGCTGTTCGACCTCAGATGGCATCATGGCCGTCGAACCCTGCCCCACCACATCGTTGTCAGTTCGGATTGCTATCTGTGCTACTTCAGACGGAGCTGTTGCGTTGTCAGACATCTGCCACAACCAAACGGACCATTAGTAGAAGCTCCCAGATGCTAGAGTTGACTCATGATTGTTGCAGACGAAAAATTGCGTGGCTATTTGGCGACGTTTGTGTGACGGCGATCACAGATGCTGTGTCCTGGGAAGATTCCCAATCAGGTCCCGGCTTGGCTGCCTTCGGAAATACCGTGAGCCGGTGCATGCCACATAGTTCTCCCACGGCGTTATTCCCGGTCACGGTTGTCACCTCGCGCAAACATTGGATCTTCAATTGACTGGGGACAGTCAAGATTTCAGTTAGGGGTGGATGATACGCCGGCTACGTATCCACACGGGTACCACACACCCACACGAACGGAAGAAGCAAAATAGAAGGCGTTCGAAGCCACTTGCCCAGGGAAGAAGTGCTAGAAGTAGGTCGCACTCCATTCGAAGGAAGGGTGAGCATTTCGAAACAGTTTCGGCTGAGTCGGCCACCTCGGCATTTGGAGAAGTGTAAACATCCAGCCTGTCACCGCCTCCGTACCGCCAGACAGAACGGCACCTGCATCACTAGGCATGTGCCTGACAACCAGACGAATTTCCTATCCACCCAGACCGGCCGTCGCATGATTCGAAAAACATAAAGAGTCGTCCCTGCTGCTCCCCAAGTCCTATCAGAACCTTATTCGATGGTTATCACACACAGCATGCGTAGATCAGCCTGACAGAACGGAATCACTCCTTCTGGCCAGCGCTTAAGCCTTAGAGAAAGGCTTTCCTCGTTGAATCAGTCGTCGCTCACCACCAGGATCACGGACCGCGTGGAATTGCCCACTGTAGACCCAGATTCGTCGATGGTAGATGTACCCCCTAGCCCAGTCGAACCACCCACACCATCCAGCACCACCAGTGCTACGGTAGACCCAGGAGCCACACTTCAAATGATACTGTCATCCCAGACCACTGAACGGCTCTGCCCGTTTCAGATGAAAGTATTATCTAGATCGACGAGAGGTTTTTCCATCGACTACAGGAACAGGGTGGTTTTTCCGCTCAGGAACTAAGAAAAAGAATGAACCAGTACCAGCATCCCTCTTTGAAGGTGATTACATTGAAGGAAATGGAAAGGAAGTTTTCCCAGACAACGTTTGGATTGATTGGATCAACGAAGATCTAGAAGAGGATTTTTATTCTCTATTTTACCCACCCACTGAAGGACCAGAATCCTCTTGGTGGAATGAATTCCTCAGTCTCTCTGGAGCACCACCACAGGACCAATACGCACTTCAAGACAAAGGGCTACAGCCTTGGAAAGACTTCCTAGAACAGAAACAGATCGAACAAAGTCTATTTGGAGATCCAGAATCAGAAAAGAAGAAAGACGAAACAGGAGAACCAGAAGAACCAAAAGGAAAAACTGAAAAGATGGCAACCGACACAGCAGCACCTGCCTCTAAAGGAGATATTAAACCGCAGCCTATGCGTGTTTTTACAGGAAAACGAACCGAAGCAAAGGCTTTCATTGGAAGTCTTGAAGATTACTTTGTCTTGAACAATGATAACTACAAGAACAAAGCACAGAAACAGATTCGATTCACTCTTGCTTGTCTTGGGCAAGAACTTGACAATTGGAAAGTCTTGATCAAAGACGAATTAGATGATGAAGAAGAAACAACCCTTATCTGGACAAACTGGACAGAATTCAAGAAGCGTTTCTTAGCCGATTGGGGTGAAGTTAATAGCACTCTCAGAGCACTGAACAATCTAGCCAATCTCAGAGTAGGGGGCGACGTTTCAGTCCCTGAATATATCAGAAAATTCCGCATGGAGATCGGTACTTCAGGTTTGAAGGGAACAACTGCACAACTTCAGGCATTTGTCAAAGGACTCCCTGAAAGTATTGCTACAAAGATCCTCGAAGCGAATATCCTATCCATGAAAGAAGCATATGAAAAAGCAGAACAGCTTCATGGCACTTGGGAAATGATGCGGGCGCTTGGGCGAAAACCAGGACAAGGGAACTGCTCTAATTTTAATCGAAACACCAATAACAGGGGCGGATCAACCCAATCAGTAAATGCAATGCCCACCGGACGTTTGACAGATGAACAAAAGGAGGAATACATGAAATCTGGAAAGTGTTTCAGATGTGGAAACCAGGTGCATGTTTCAAGGAATTGTCCCAAACGAAACACCTTGTCAAACGCCTCCTTCAGGGCCTCCTCATTGTTTCAGAATAAGGGGATCAGATCTATCCCTGAAGATTTGCCCAAGGAGAAGACAACCCAGTTGCAAGCATCAGAGCGATCCTTGCTGGAATGAAGGCCGATGAACGAGAAGGTCTTCTCAATGAACCCGAAAACGAGGGTTTTTAACCTGGAGGCGTCACACAGCGGTTGGCACTTCCATAACAAATGGACATTCACAGTTAGCACTTGATTCTGTAATAGTAAGATCGAATAATGACAAGTACCTTTCAATTTCTGTGGAGACATCTGATTTACCCACTGAAACTTCAGCTGACTGTGGAGCAGAAGGGAATTTTATTGATGAAGAAGTAACCACCAAGTTACCAAAAAAAAAATTGCGAAAACCAATTAGAGTCAGAAACACAGATGGAACAGTTAACACTAATGGAATGATCACACATTGAGTCCACATTCAATATTCAATCGGAGGAAAATGATACAGCAACTGGTTTCTAATTACCAGATTGGGAGACCAACGATTAATTTTGGGAATCCCTTGGTTAGAAGAAAACAATCCTACTATCAACTGGAGGGATAAAACAATACACCTTATTGATAAACAACAGAATGAAGGAACTATCTGGCAAATGGCATTGGATAATCAACAATGGGGAGAAGATGATTACTGGATCAGAGTCAAGACATCAGCGTCCCAAGCATTAGAACATCAGTTGAAAAAGGATGAACCAAAAACGGAATTACCATTGGAATATGGGAAATGGTGTTCAGTCTTTGAGAAAAAGGCTTCGGAACGATTCCCAACCTCCAGAACTTGGGATCATGCTATTGATTTGAAAACCGGTTTTAATCCTAAAGTTAGCAAGATTTATCCATTATCAATCAAAGAACAGTCATCGTTAGACGAATGGATTGAAGAACAGCTAGCTAAAGGATACATTAAACCGTTGAAATCTCCTCAAGCATCACCATTTTTCTTTGTCTCAAAGAAGGAAAGTGGTGCGCTTCGGCCATGCCAAGATTATAGATATTTAAACGATTGGACAATCAAGAACGCATACCCATTACCCCTAGTATCCGATCTCCTTACAAAACTTGCTGGGTCACAATATTTCACCAAATTAGACCTCCGTTGGGGATATAATAATGTCAGGATCAAGAAAGGTGATGAATGGAAAGCTGCTTTCATTACCAACAGAGGACTATATGAACCAACTGTTATGTTCTTTGGCCTATGCAATTCGCCATCCACATTTCAAACTATGATGAACGAATACTTCAGAGATATGATTAATGAAGGATGGCTCACTATCTACGTGGACGACATCCTGATATGTTCTCAGAACTTAAACGAGCTAGAAGAACAAACAAAGAGAGTCCTTGATCGGTTGGAAGAGAATGATCTGTTCCTGAAATTAGAGAAATGTAAATTTGCTGTTCAAGAAGTCGAATTTCTGGGCATGATCATCTCACCTGGAAAAATACGAATGGATCCTATCAAACTTGCAGGGATAGCCAATTGGCCAGTACCATCAACGGTTAAACAAGTCCGATCATTCCTAGGTTTTGGGAACTTTTACCGACGTTTTATTGGAAATTTTGCAGCAATTGCGAAACCACTCACAGATCTGACCAAGAAAGCGTAACCATTCAACTGGAATAATGAACGTCAACTTGCCTTTGACACCCTAAAGCAACGGTTTGCCTCTATGCCAGTTTTGTTAATGCCAAATCCTGCAAAACCATTCATCCTTCAAACTGACGCCTCTAACAAAGCAATTGGAGCAGTACTGAAACAGGCTGATGAATCTGGAGCACTCCATCCATGTGGATTTATATCCCATGCGCTAACACCAACAGAACAGAATTACCAAATCTATGACAGAGAACTGCTTGCAATCATCAAGGGACTTGCAGTTTGGTGCCATCTATTACATGGTTCTCCCCACATGATCATCGTCCATTGTGATCACAAGAACTTGTCCTATTACCGAACTGCTCAATGCTTAACACCTCGACAAGCTCGGTGGTCATCATTGTTATCTGAATTTGATCTTCGTATTGAACATGTACCTGGAACAAAAATGTTCGAAGCAGACGCATTATCCAGACGACCAGATCACATGGGAAATGATGAAGAACAAACTACCGTCATTGTTCTGCCAAATGACCAATTTATTCGACTAATCAATGATGGTCTTGCCAGTGAATTAAAGAAATATATGACAAATGATGATTTTGGATGCATCCTTATTGAAGTTATCACTAAACAAAGGGCACCACCAATTAAATCGAAACTACAGGACTGGGCATATATTCATGGTATCATCTATTACCTGGGCAAGATCTATGTTCCTGATCAAATTGAGTTGTGCACTCGGTTAATCAAGGAAATACACAAAGCATTATCTTCAGGACATCCTGGATGATTGAAAATGCTAGCACTTTTGAAGCGCGATTATTGGTGGCCTGGAATGTATAGACATGTCAAATAATGGGTTGAAGGTTGTGCACTCTGCCAACAGATGAAAGTCAATACTCATCCAAATTCACTGGTATTAATCCCTATTCCATCAAAAGCTACTCGGCCATTTCAACAAGTCACACTTGATTTTATTACCGATCTTCCTATATCAGACGGTTATGATTCCATTCTGGTCACGGTGGACCATGGCCTTACAAAGGGGGTAATTTTTACTCCTTGCAACAAGACGATCGACGCTCTAGGAACTGCAGACCTCTACATCTCTGAAATATTTAAACGCTTTGGACTCCCTGACATCTTAATCTCTGATAGAGGACCACAATTCTCCGCCAAAGTATTTCAAGAGATATGAAAAGCTTTAGGAATCGACCACAGGATGAGCACAGCCTATCACCCTCAGACAGATGGAGAAACTGAACGTGTAAATCAAGAACTCGAAATTTATCTTCAAATGTTCTCTGCAAATGAACCCCATAAATGGAAACCACTATTACCCATCGCTGAATTTGCACACAATAACCGATATCATGACACAATAAAGACATCACCATTTCAACTTATGTACGGATCAGATCCAATCGCTATCCCTACAGCAGCAATCAAGATGACCGCACCAGCAGCAGAAGAACGCCTTCAGATGCTCCGAAAAGCTAGAGAAGAAGCTCTAGCTGCTGACGAACTTGCTAGACAAACGGTCACTCATAGATACAGAGACAAGTCAATCAGATTCGAAAAAGGTGACAAAGTCTGGCTCGAAAACAAAAATCTCCACATTCCGTATCAATCAAGAAAGCTAGCACCAAAACGAGAAGGACCCTTCCAGGTTGAACAAGTCATGGGACCAGTTACTTATAAATTGAAATTACCAAAACAATGGCGCATTCACCCTGTGTTTCATGCATCGCTCCTCACCCCATATAAGGAAACCTCAATGCATGGTCCAAATTTCACTATGCTACCTCCCGATATGGTTAATGGACAAGAAGAGTTTGAGATTGAGGCTATCCTTGGACATCGGAAACACGGAGCCGGTTATCAATACCTAGTCAAATGGAAAGGCTATGGAGCAAATGATAATACCTGGGAACCAGAACGACATCTGGGGAATGCTGTGGATATTCTGGTAGAGTATAAAAACAGAAGAAACCTCTGAAACAGTCAACACAATGACTTATTATCGCACCAACCTCCAATTAAAACATAATATCCGTTATGTCAAAAGATTCTGCAGAACTGTTGGACGATACACTCCTACTGTCAAAACCAGATATTCTGTCACACAGATGTTTGTTCCTGCCTTTAAACACCCTTCCAAACGAACGCTCTCTATATATCAGAAACTGAAATATGTTCCAATGATGTCAAAACCACCTAAAGTATCACGATTACCACCTCACAAACGAACACATCCACAAGGCTACACAGAGATCCCATATAATGCTTTATCAAAGTATCTTCCCCAGTATCATTGCCTCTCTTTTGATCTAGGAGAACTACCCACATTCCAAGAGGCCGAATCACATTATCTCCCAGCATCGGTCCATCCCTGTTTTCAATATGATAACATTTATCACAGGGTTTGGTTACGACGAACCTTCCCTGAATTATCAGAAGCTTTACAACGAATTATTCAGTTAGGTTGAGACATCTCCGCGGAACAATGGCAATATGAATGGCAAATGAATATAAGGGGAAGTGAAAATTTTAACCGCACACGAGTGCAAATGGAAATAACACTTGCAACCGAATGATATTTGTTAAGATCGATGCTCTCAACGCAATTCGTTCTAAGTCAACAGTGGCAAGCAGAGTCTCAGTCTGCTCCCAGCCTACTGGACAAGTTCTGGACACTAAGTCAAACGATGACGAAGGTCAAACAAACGACGAGCTCAAAGAGATAAGAGCGAGGAGTTTCATTCAGAAGTTGAGAGAAGAATTCGATTAAGTTGGAACTAAAGAATATAGACGTACATGAGAGGCTTTATATACTAAAAGAACAAAGGAAATATAAAAGGAGTTATACAGCTAATTACCTGAGAAAGGAAATATGAAGGTCAATAGCTAAAAGGAATTGAGCGTCCATGGAACGCATAGCGATGGTTATGTAATTGTAAAAGTCCATTAACGAAAGGGAAAGAAATTGTAACAATATTACACTCTCCTGAACCGAGCAATACAGGATAGCATGAACAACCCAGAAATACACGTCACACGGCATGAACGCCCTGATCAAATTTGTATTCAACACCCTGATGATGCAGGAACCCGATCAGAACAAGAAGAAGCGGCAAGGAACTCTCATGAGAACTTTCTCAGAACCAGAGAACCTGAGATCGAAGAGATCTTAGCTTTGGACTCTGACGATGAAATTTGGGATATTTAAACTGCACTTGACAGACTCGTCTCCTCCATCTTATTGATACAACATGCCTGCTATCATTGTTACCATTGCCTACCTCCTCGCGTTTGCTTTCGCCCTCTTGGTCACAGCATGTGGCCATTACTATGACGATTCGTTCGCCGCCGCCTCCCCCTACCTCGCCACTGCCCATGACCTCCCTATCGAGGTCTTCATCACCACCACTACTATCAACGACTACCTCTTCCTGAACTGGCCTGCTTCCCCTACCTCCACCGCCGCTGACCTTCACCAACATCCAGTTGAACTCAACAATTTTCAGATTCCCCAAGAAGAGGCTCCTTTACCCGCTCCACCAACACCACCTTTTACCTGGACTCCCAATGCATCCCTCCTTCAGGCTCAGGAAGCCCTCACTACCTTTATTGTTGACTATCAGCTCTTTGCCAGCCCCCTCAACGCTATGCTCAACGTCGCCCTCACCACCGATCCTCACACTGTCACAGATGAAGAACGTGACGTGATTCTCGAGCAAACAGTCCAATTAGATTATATCACAAGGACCTTGCAATGGCGGTTTGAGACCGCTAACCACGACGTCAACACTATTGCTGAATGGTTGAAGTCGCGACGAGATCATGGATGGACAAACGGTGGGAACCATGGTTGGGGAACAGGATAAGAAGTCAGTGACTTCTTGCATATGAAGAGGGTAATGTTACAGTTTCTTTTCTCCTCTTTGTTAGTGGACTAGTTATTACTTAATCACAACTACGTGTTTCATGGACACTTATTCCCTTTCAGCTTTACCTTTCACTTTTCCTTTCTAAGGTATTTAGCTATACATTTCCTTTTACGTTCTCCTTGTTCTTTTAGTATATAAACACTCTCATGTATGTCTCTCTTCCTTAGTTCCAACTTAATCAAATTCTTCTCTCAACCTCTGAACGAAACTCCTCGCTCTCATCTCTCTGAGCTCGTCATTTGTTTGACCTTTGTCATCGTTTGACTTAGCGTCCAGAACTTGTCCAGTAGGTTGGGAGCAGACCAAAACTCTGCTTGCCACTGTTGACTTAGAACGAACTGCATTGAGAGCATCAATCTTAACAGGTAACAAAACAGAAGATTCTATGGAAGACCTTTACGTTTGATGCTCCAGGATAAAAAGACGACCCATCAGCTACTCATTCTTCCCATTCCACTCGATAACAATGTTCGCCTTCATCATCACTCTCGCCTACCTTGTCGCCTTTGTCCTCGCTCTCCTGATCACTGCCTGTGGTCATTGTTACATCGAACCCGTCGCCGCCGCCTCCCCCTTCCTCTCCACAAGCCATGACCTCCCTCTCAAGGTCTTTGTCACCACCACCACCACTATCGACGACTTTGTCTGGGCTGATCTCCCAGAACTTCACCAGCACCCAGAAGAACTCGCGCCCATGACCTTCGCCAATCCCATCATCCAGGACCCTGTCACCCACATCCCTTACGCCCATCGTCCTCGCCACTCTGTCCTCTCTCCCATCTCCGAGGCCCTCAGCACCCTTGTCGTCGACTTCAATCAGCTATCCACACCCCTCGACTCTGTCACCAATCTCATGCTCTCCACCGACCTGCAATGTCTCACCTATGAAGAACGGGACAACCTATGGGAGCATGCCAAACAATTGGAGCGCGTCACAAAAACCCTCCAATGGCGCATCAAGGCGGCCAACAAGGACCTGGACTCCATCATCAAGTGGATCAAATCCAGGAAGGACCATGGCTGGACCACAGACGCACAATGGTAAGAAGTCGGTGACTTCTCGCATACAAAGGGGGTAATGTTACAGTTTCTTTTCCTCTTCTATGACGGACGCTTTATTATTACATCATCATTACTATACAATTTAGTGGATGTTTATCTCCTTTTGCTAACGCTTTCATATTTCATTTCATAGGTAGTTAGCTGCACATACTGCGCATTCCCTTTATAGTTTTCCTTGTTCTCAAAACATATATAAACCCTAGAATATCCTGTACATTCTCCAGTTCCAACTTAATTGAATCATACTCCCAATTTTGACTCAAACTCCTTGCTCTCTTTCTCTTGAGCTCGTCGTTGACTTAAAGACCTTCGTCATCATTTGACTTAGTGTCCAGAATCTGTCCAGTAGGCTGGGAGCGGACCGAGACTCTGCTTGCCACTGTTGACTTAGAACGAACCACATTGGGAGCATTGATCTTAACAGTTGCAAGGAGTGAAAATTACCCCCTTCATAAGGCCATGGTCCACTGTGACCAATATGGAATCATAACTGTCTGATATAGGAAGATCCGTGATGAAGTCAAGTGTAACCTGTTGGAATGGTCGTGTGGCTTTTGATGGAATAGGGACTAGTGCCAGTGAATTAGGATGAGTATTGACTTTCATCTGTTGACAGAGTGCACATCCTTCAACCCATTCTTTAACATGTCTATACATTCCAGGTCACCAGTAATCACACTTCAAAAGTGCTAGCGTTTTTAATCGTCCAGGATGTCCTGAAGATAGTGCTTCATGTATTTCTTTGATCAAACGAGTGTGTAGTTCAGTTCAGTCAGGAACATAGATCTTCCCAAGATAATAAACAATGCCATGAGTATAGGTCCAGTCTTGTAGTTTTGATTTGATTGGTGGCACCCTTTGTTTAGTGATAACTTCAATAAGGATGCGTCCAAAATCATCATTTGCCATATATTTCTTTAATTCATTGGCAAGATCATCATTGATCAGCCAAATAAATTGGTCATTTGGCAGAACTGTGACAGTAGTTTGTTCTTCATCATTGCCCATATGATCTGGTCATCTGGATAATGCATCTGCTTTGAACATTTTTGTTCCAGGTACATGTTCGATATGAAGATCAAATTCAGATAACAGTGATGACCACTGAGCTTGTCTAGGTGTTAAGCATTGAGCGGTTCAGTAATAGGACAAGTTCTTGTGATCACAGTGGACAATGATCGTGTGAGGGGAACCATGTAACAGATGGCGCCAAACTGCAAGTCCTTTGATGATTGCAAGCAGTTCTCTGTCATAGATCTGGTAATTCTGTTCTGTTGGTGTTAGCACATGGGATATAAATCCACACAGATGGAGTGCTCCTGATTCATCATCTTGTTTCAGTACTGCTCCAATTGCTTTGTTAGAGGCATCGGTTTGAAGGATGAATGGTTTTGCAGGATTTGGCATTAACAAAACTGGCATAGAGGCAAACTGCTGCTTTAGGTATCAAAGGCAAGTTGTCATTCATTATTCCAGTCAAATGGTTCCGCTTTCTTGGTCAAATCTGTGAGTGGTTTTGCAATTGCTGCAAAATTCCCAATAAAATGTCGGTAAAAGTTCCCAAAACCTAGGAATGATCGGACTTGTTTAACTGTGGATGGTACTGGCCAATCGGCTATTCCTGCAAGTTTGATAGGATCCATTCGTATCTTTCCAGGCAAGATGATCATGCCTAGAAATTCAACTTCTTGAACAGCGAATTTACATTTTTCTAATTTCAGGAACAGATCATTCTCTTCCAACCAATCAAGGACTCTCTTTGTTCGCTCTTCTAGTTCTTTTAAGTTCTGAGAACATATCAGGATATCATCCATGTAGATGATGAGCCATCCTTCATTAATCATATCTCTGAAGTATTCGTTCATCATAGTTTGGAATGTTGATGGCGAATTGCATAGGCCAAAGAACATAACAGTTGGTTCATATAGTCTTCTGTTGGTAATGAAAGTGGCTTTCCATTCATCACCTTTCTTGATTCTGACGTTATTATATCCCCAACGGAGGTCTAATTTGGTAAAATATTGTGCACCAGCAAGTTTTGTAAGGAGATCGGATACTAGGGGTAATGGATATGCGTTCTTGATTGTCCAATCATTTAAGTATCTATAGTCTTGACAAGGTCTAAGCACACCACTTTCCTTCTTTGAGACAAAGAAGAACGGCGATGCTTGAGGGGATTTTGATGGTCTAATGTATCCTTTGGCTAGCTGTTCTTCAATCCATTCATCTAGCGATGACTGTTCTTTGATTGATAACAGATAAATTTTGCTAACTTTAGGACTAAAACCAGTCTTCAGATCGATAGCATGATCCCAAGTTCTAGAGGTTGGGAACTGTTCTGATGCTTTTTTCTCAAAGACTGAGCGCCATTTCTTGTATTCTGATGGTAATTCCATTTTTGGTTCGTCCTTTTTCAACTGATGTTCTAAGCTGATGTCTTGAATCTGATCCAGTAATCATCTTCTCCCCATTGTTGATTATCCAATGCCATTTGCCAGATAGTTCCTTCCTTCCATTGTTCATCAATGAGGTGTATTGTTTTATCTCTCCAATCGATAGTAGGGTTGTTTTCTTCTAACCAAGGGATTCCCAAAATTAACCATTGATCTCCCAATCTGGCGATTAGGAACCAATTGCTGTATTGTCTTCCTCCAATTGAATATTGAATATGAACTCGATGTGTGATCATTCCATTAGTGTTAACTGTTCCATCTGTGTTTCTGACTCTAATTGGTTTTCGCAATTTTTCTTTTGGTAACTTGGTGGTTACTTCTTCATCAATAAAATTCCCTTCTGCTCCACAGTCAATTAGAGCCGAAGTTTCAGCGGGTAAATCGGACGTTTCCACAGAAATTGAAAGGCGCTTGTCATTATTTGATCTTACTATTACAGAATCAAGCACTAATTGTGAATGTCCATTTGTTATGGAAGTGCCAACCGCTGTGTGACGCTTCCAGGTTAAAAACCCTCGTTTTCGAGTTCATTGAGAAGACCTTCTCATTCATTGGCCTTCATCCCAGCAAGGATCGCTCTGATGCTTGCAACTGGGTCATCTTTCTTCTCCTTGGGCGTATCTTCAGGGATAGATCTGATCCCTTTATTCTGAAACGATGAGGAGGCCCTGAAGGAGGCGTTTGACGTGGTGTTTTGTTTGGGACAATTCCTTGAAACATGCCCCTGGTTTCCACATCTGAAACACTTTCCAGATTTCATGTATTCCTCCTTCTGTTCATCTGTCAAACATCCAGTGAGCATCGCATTTACTGATCAGGTTGATCTGCCCCTATTATTGGGATTTCAATTAAAATTAGAGTGATTCCCTTGTCCTGGTTTTCGCCCAAGTGCTCACATCATTTCCCAAGTGCCATGAAGCTGTTCTGCCTTCTCATATGCTTCTTTCATGGATAAGACATTTGCCTCTAGAATCTTTGTAGCGATACTTTCAGGGAGCCCCTTGACGAAAGCCTGGAGCTGCACAGTTGTTCCTTTCAAACCTGAGGTACCAATCTCCATGTGGAATTTTCTGATATATTCAGGGACTGAAACATCGCCCCCTACTCTAAGATTGGCTAGATTGTTCAGCACTCTGAGAGCACTATTAACTTCACCCCAATTGGCTAAGAAATGCTTCTTGAATTCTGCCCAGTTCATCCAAGTAAGGGTTGTTTCTTCTTCATCGTCTAATTTGTCCTTGATCAGGACCTTCCAATCATCGAGTTCCTGCCCAAGACAGGCAAGAGTGAATCGAATCTGTTTCTGTGCTTTGACCTTGTAGTTATCATCGTTTAAAACAAAGTAATCTTCAAGACTTCCAATGAAAGCCTTTGCTTTGGTTCGTTTTCCTCTAAAAACACGCATAGGCTGTGGTTTGATATCTTCTTTAGAGGCAGGTGCTGCTGCATCAGTTGCCATCTTTTCTGTTTCTCCTTTTGGTTCTTCCTATTCGTCTTTCTTCTTTCCTGATTCTGGATCTCCAAATAGGCTTTGTTCGATCTGCTTCTGTTCTAAGAAGTCTTTCCAAGGCTGTAGCCCTTTGTCTGTGAGTGCATATCTGTCCTGTGGTGCTCCAGAGAGACTGAGGAATTCGTTCCACCAGGAGGATTCTGGTTCTTCAGTGGGTGGGTAAAATAGAGAGTAAAAATCCTCTTCTAGATCTTCATTGACCCAATCAATCCAAACGTTGTCTGGGAAGACGTCCTTTCTGTTTCCTTCAATATAATCACCTTCAAAGAGGGATGCTGGTACCGGTTCATTCTTTTTCTTAGTTCCTGAGCAGAAAAACCACCCTGTTCCTGTAGTCGACGGAAAAACCTCTCGTCAATCTAGATAATACTTTTGTCTGAAACAGGCAGAGCTGTTTGGTGGTCTGAGGTTCGAGGTTCTGGTATCAATGGTGTCTGGCTAGTGTAGAAACACTGAGCAGTTCTGGGAGTTCCAACTTGTGTTAAGATTGATGCTCCCAATACAGTTTGTTCTAAGTCAACAGTGGCAAGCAGAGTCTTGGTCCGCTCCCAGCCTACTGGACAGGTTCTGGATGCTAAGTCAAACGATGACAAAGGTCTTTAAGTCGACAATGAGCTCAAGAAAAGAGAGCGAGGAGTTCGAGTCAAAATTAGGAGTATGATTCGATTAAGTTGGAACTAAAGAAAAGAAGCGTACATGAAAGCCTTTATATACTAAAAGAATAAGGAGAATATAAAAGGAACTGTACAGCTAATTGCCTAAGAAAGGAAATGTGAAGGTTATTAGCTAAAGGAGATAAGTGTCCATGAAACGCATAGCAATGGTTATGTAATTGTGAAAGTTTGTCAATGAAAGGGAAAGAAATTGTAACAATATGTGCCCAGACCACATGTTACAATTTCTTTCCCTTTTGTCGACGGACTTATTTTATTATATAATCATCGTTATGCGTTTCATGGACGCTCATCTCCTTTAGCTACTTTACCTTCACATTTCCTTTCTTAGGTATTTAGCTGTACGTTTCCTTTTATATTTCTCTTGTTCTTTTATGTATATAAACCTTCTTGTAAAGTAGCTAGACTCCAGTTCCAACTTAATCGAATTCTTCTCTCAACCTCTGAACGAAACTCCTCGCTCTCATCTTCGAGCTCGTCGTTAATTCGACCTTTGTCACCGTTTGACTTAGCGTCCAGAACTTGTCCAGTAGGCTGGGAGCAGACCGAGACTCTGCTTGCCACTATTGACTTAGAACAAACTGCGTTGAGAGCATCGATCTTAACACAAGTTGGAACTCACAGAACCGCTCAGTGTTTCTACACTAGCCAGACACCATTGATACCAGAACCTCGAACCTCAGACCACCGAACGGCTCTGTCCGTTTCAGACGAAAATATTATCTAGATCGACGAGAGCTTTTTCCGTCGACTACAGGAACAGGGTGGTTTTTCCGCTCAAGAACTAAGAAGAAAAACGAACCAGTACCAGCATCCCTCTTTGAAGGTGATTATATTGAAGGAGACGGAAAGGAAGTCCTCCCAGATAACGTTTGGATTGAGTGGATCAACGAAGATCTAGAAGAGGACTTTTACTCTCTATTTTATCCACCCACTGAAGAACCAGAATCCTCCTGGTGGAACGAATTCCTCAGTCTCTCTGGAGCACCACCACAGGACAGATACGCACTCCAAGACAAAGGGAAACAGCCTTGGAGAGACTTTCTAGAACAGAAACAGATCGAACAAAGTCTATTTGGAGATCCAGAATCAGGGAAGAAGAAAGACGAAACAGGAGAACCTACAGATCCGAAAGAAGAAACAGAAAAGATGGCATCCGATGTAGCAGCACCTGCCTCTAAAGGAGATATCAAACCGCAGCCTATGCGCGTTTTTACAGGAAAACGAACCGAAGCGAAGGCTTTCATTGGAAGTCTTGAAGATTACTTTGTTTTGAATGATGATAACTATAAAAACAAAGCACAGAAGCAGATTCGATTTACTCTTGCCTGTCTTGGGCAGGAACTCGATGATTGGAAAGTCCTGATCAAGGATGAATTGGACGATGAAGAAGAAACAACCCTTACTTGGACGAACTGGGCAGAATTCAAGAAGCGTTTCCTAGCCGATTGGGGAGAAGTCAATAGTGCTCTCAGAGCACTGAACAATCTAGCCAATCTCAGAGTAGGGGGTGATGTTTCAGTCCCTGAATATATCAGAAAATTCCGTATGGAGATCGGTACTTCAGGATTGAAAGGAACAACTGTGCAACTCCAGGCCTTTGTTAAAGGACTCCCTGAGAGTATCGCTACAAAGATCCTTGAAGCGAATGTTTTATCCATGAAAGAAGCATATGAGAAAGCAGAACAGCTTCATGGCGCTTGGGAAATGATGCGAGCACTTGGGCGAAAACCAGGACAAGGGAACCGCTCCAATTTTAATCGAAACACCAATAATAGGGGCGGATCAACCCGATCAATAAATGCTATGCCCACTGGACGTTTGACAGATGAGCAAAAGGAGGAGTACATGAAATCTGGAAAATGTTTCAGATGTGGAAACCAGGGGCATGTTTCAAGGAATTGTCCCAAATGAAATACCACGTCAAACGCCTCCTTCAGGGCCTCCTCATCGTTTCAGAATAAGGGGATCAGATCCATCCCTGAAGATGCACCCAAGGAAAAGAAAGATGACCCAGTTGCAAGCATCAGAGCGATCCTTGCTGGGATGAAGGCCGATGAACGAGAAGGTCTTCTCAATGAACTCGAGAACGAGGGTTTTTAACCCGGAAGCGTCATACAGCGGTTGGCACTTCCATAACAAATGGACATTCACAGTTAGCGCTTGATTCTGTAATAGTAAGATCGAATAATGACAAGCGCCTTTCAATTTCTGTGGAGACGTCCGATTTACCCGCTGAAACTTCGGCTCTAATCGATTGTGGAGCAGAAGGGAATTTTATTGACGAAGAAGTAACCACCAAATTATCAAAAGAAAAATTGCGAAAACCAATCAAAGTCAGAAACGCAGATGGAACGGTTAACACTAATGGAATAATCACACATCGAGTCCATATTCAATATTTAATTGGAGGAAAACGATACAACAACTGGTTTCTAATCACTAAATTAGGAGATCAACGATTAATTTTGGGGATCCCTTGGTTAGAAGAAAACAATCCTACTATTGATTGGAGAGATAAAACGATACACCTCATCGATGAACAATGGAATGGAGGAACTATCTGGCAAATGGCATTAGACAATCAACAATGGGGAGAAGACGATTACTGGATCAGAGTTAAGACGTCAGCATCTCAAGCGTTAGAACATCAGTTGAAAAAGGATGAACCAAAAACGGAATTACCATCAGAATATGGGAAATGGCGCTCAGTCTTTGAGAAAAAGGCATCAGAACGATTCCCAACTTCCAGAACTTGGAATCACGCTATCGATTTGAAAACCGGTTTTAGTCCTAAAGTTAGCAAAATCTATCCGTTATCAATCAAAGAACAGTCGTCGCTGGACGAATGGATTGAAGAACAGCTAGCTAAAGGCTACATCAAACCGTCGAAATCTCCTCAAGCATCGCCATTCTTCTTTGTCTCAAAGAAGGAAAGTGGTGCGCTTCGGCCATGCCAAGATTATAGATATTTAAACGATTGGACAATCAAGAATGCATACCCATTACCCCTAGTATCCGACCTCCTTACAAAACTCGTTGGTGCACAATATTTCACCAAATTAGACCTCCGATGGGGCTATAATAACGTCAGGATCAAGAAAGGGGACGAATGGAAAGCTGCTTTCATTACCAACAGAGGATTATACGAACCAACTGTCATGTTCTTCGGCTTATGCAATTCGCCATCTACGTTCCAAACTATGATGAACGAGTACTTCAGAGACATAATTAATGAAGGATGGCTCATTATCTACATGGACGACATCTTGATATGTTCTCAGAATTTGAACGAACTAGAAGAACGAACAAAAAGGGTTCTCGATCGATTAGAAGAGAACGATCTGTTCCTGAAATTAGAAAAATGTAAATTCGCTGTTCAAGAAGTTGAATTTCTGGGCATGATCATCTCACCTGGAAAAATACGAATGGATCCTATCAAACTCGCAGGAATAGCTGATTGGCCAGTACCATCAACGGTTAAACAAGTCCGATCATTCCTAGGTTTTGGAAACTTTTACAGACGTTTTATTGGAAACTTTGCAGCAATCGCAAAACCACTCACAGATCTAACCAAGAAAACGGAACCATTTGACTGGAATAATGAGCGTCAACTTGCCTTTGATACCCTAAAGCAACGGTTTGCCTCTATGCCAGTATTGTTAATGCCAAATCCTGCAAAACCATTCATCCTTCAAACCGACGCCTCCAATAAAGCAATTGGAGCGGTACTGAAACAGGCTGATGAATCTGGAGCACTCCATCCATGTGGATTTATATCCCATGCGTTAACACCAACGGAACAGAATTATCAAATTTATGACAGAGAACTGCTTGCAATCATCAAGGGACTTGCAGTATGGCGCCATCTATTACATGGTTCTCTTCACACGATCATCGTCCATTGTGATCACAAGAACTTGTCCTACTATCGAACTGCTCAACGCTTAACACCTCGACAAGCTCGGTGGTCATCATTACTATCTGAATATGATCTTCGTATTGAACATATACCTGGTACAAAAATGTTCGAAGCAGATGCATTATCCAGACGGCCAGATCATATGGGAAATGATGAGGAACAAACTACTGTCACGGTTCTACCGAATGACCGATTTATTCGACTAATCAATGATGATCTTGCCAGCGAATTAAAGAAATACATGGCAAACGACGATTTTGGACGCATCCTTATTGAAGTTATCACTAAACAAAGGGCATCACCAATTAAATCTAAACTACAAGACTGGACATACACTCATGGCATCGTTTATTACTTGGGCAAGATCTATGTGCCTGATCGAATTGAGTTGCGCACTCGATTAATTAAGGAGATACATGAAGCATTATCTTCAGGACACCCTGGACGATTGAAAACACTAACACTTTTGAAGCGTGATTATTGGTGGCCTGGAATGTATAGACATGTCAAAGAATGGGTTGAAGGTTGTGCACTTTGCCAACAGATGAAAGTCAATACCCACCCAAATTCACCGGCATTAATCCCTATTCCATCAAAAGCTACTCGGCCATTTCAACAAGTCACACTGGATTTTATTACCGATCTTCCTATATCTGACGGTTATGACTCCATTCTGGTCACGGTGGACCATGGCCTTACGAAGGGGGTAATTTTTACTCCTTGCAATAAGACGATCGACGCCTTAGGAACTGCAGACCTCTATATCTCTGAAATATTCAAACGCTTTGGACTCCCTGACATCTTAATCTCGGATAGAGGACCGCAATTCTCCGCCAAAGTATTTCAAGAAATACGAAAAGCTCTAGGAATCGACCATAGAATGAGCACAGCCTACCATCCTCAGACAGATGGAGAAACTGAACGTGTAAATCAAGAACTCGAAATTTATCTTCGAATGTTCTGCGCAAATGAACCTCATAAATGGAAACCACTACTACCTATCGCTGAATTTGCACATAATAATCGATATCACGACACAATAAAGACATCACCATTTCAACTTATGTACGGATCAGATCCAATCGCTATCCCTACAGCAGCAATCAAGATGACCGCACCAGCAGCAGAAGAACGACTTCTGATGCTCCGAAAAGCTAGAGAAGAAGCCTTAGCCGCTCACGAACTAGCTAGACAAATGGTCACTCATAGATACAGAGACAAGTCAATCAGATTCGAAAAAGGTGACAAAGTCTGGCTCGAAAACAAGAATCTCCACATTCCATATCAATCAAGAAAGTTAGCACCAAAACGGGAAGGACCCTTCCAGGTTGAACAAGTCATGGGACCAGTTACTTACAAATTGAAATTACCGAAACAATGGTGCATTCACCCTGTGTTTCATGCATCGCTCCTCACTCCATATAAGGAAACCTCAATGCACGGCCCGAATTTCACTATGCCACCTCCCGATATGGTTAATGGACAAGAAGAGTTTGAGATCGAGGCTATCCTTGGACATCGAAAACGCGGAGCCGGTTATCAATATTTAGTCAAATGGAAAGGCTATGGAGCAAATGACAATACCTGGGAACCAGAACGACATCTGGGCAATGCTGCGGATATTTTGGTAGAATATAAAAACAGAAGAAATCTTTGAAGCAATCAACACTATGACTTATTATCGCACCAACCTCCAATTAAAACATAATATCCGCTATGTCAAGAGATTTTGCAGAACTGTTGGACGATACACCCCCACTGTCAAAACCAGATACTCTGTCATGCAGATGTTCGTTCCTGCCTTTAAACACCCTTCCAAACGAACACTCTCTATATATCAGAAACTGAAATACGTCCCAATGATGTCAAAACCACCTAAAGTAGCACGATTACCTCCTCACAAACGAACGCATCCACAAGGCCATACAGATATCCCATATAATGCTTTATCAAAGTACCTTCCCCAGTATCATCGTCTCTCTTTTGATCTAGGGGAGTTACCCACGTTTCAGGAAGCCGAATCACATTACCTTCCAGCATCAGTTCACCCTTGTTTTCAATATGACAATGTTTATCACAGAGTTTGGTTACGACGAACCTTCCCTGAATTATCAGAGGCTTTACAATGGATTATCCAGCTTGGCAGAGACATTTCCGCGGAACAATGGCAATGTGAACGACGAATGAACATAAGGGGAAGTGAAAATTTTAACCGCACACGAGCGCAAATGGAAATAACACTTGCAACCGAACGATATTACGATCTTCTGAACCAGGCAATACAGGCTAGTATGAACAATCCAGAAATACGTGTCACACGACATACACACCCTGAACAAATCCGTATTCCACACCCTGACAATGCAAGAACCCGATCAGAACAAGAAGAAGCAGCTAGGAACTCTCGTGAGAACTTTCTCAGAACCAGGGAACCTGAGATCGAAGAGATCTTAGCTTTGGACTCCGACGATGAGATTTGGGATATTTAAACCACACTCAATGGTCTAACCCCCCATCTTATCGATACAACATGTCCGCAATCGTCGTCATCGCCTACCTCGTCGCTTTCGCCTTCGCACTCTTGGTCACAGCCTGTGGCCATTGTTATGACCCCTCTCTCGCCGCTGCTTCCCCGTTCGTCGCCACCGCCCATGACCTCCCTATTGAGGTCTTCGTCACCGTCACCACCACCATCGATGATTATCTTTTCCCGAATTGGCCTGCCTCCCCTTCGTCCACCGTCGCCGACCTCCACCAACATCCAGATGAGCTCGCGGACTTCGTTATTGAAGAAGAAGCACCTTTACCCGCTCCACCCGCACCACCTCTCGCCAGGATCCCTAACGCCACCCTTCTTCGGGCTCAGGAAGCCCTCGCCACCTTCATCGTCGACTATCAGCTTTTTGCCGGACCCCTCGATGCCATGCTCAACACCGCTCTCACCACCGACCCTCACACCATTACGGATGAAGAACGCGATGCGATCCTTGAACAAACGGTCCAGCTAGACTATATTACAAGGACGTTGCAATGGCGGTTCGAAACTGCTAACCATGACGTTAACACCATCGCCGAATGGTTGAAATCGCGAAGGGATCATGGGTGGACAAATGGTGGAAACCACGGTTGGGGAACAGGTTAAGAAGTCGGTGACTTCTTGCATACGAAGGGGGTAATGTTACAATTTCTTTCCCTTTTGTCGACGGACTTATTTTATTATATAATCATCGTTATGCGTTTCATGGACGCTCATCTCCTTTAGCTACTTTACCTTCACATTTCCTTTCTTAGGTATTTAGCTGTACGTTTCCTTTTATATTTCTCTTGTTCTTTTATGTATATAAACCTTCTTGTAAAGTAGCTAGACTCCAGTTCCAACTTAATCGAATTCTTCTCTCAACCTCTGAACGAAACTCCTCGCTCTCATCTTCGAGCTCGTCGTTAATTCGACCTTTGTCACCGTTTGACTTAGCGTCCAGAACTTGTCCAGTAGGCTGGGAGCAGACCGAGACTCTGCTTGCCACTATTGACTTAGAACAAACTGCGTTGAGAGCATCGATCTTAACACCACATGCCTTGCTGCGCATCCTATTGTCCATGCATTTGGGCGCTGCCACCTGTCAACCATTTAATAGACCAGGTCTGGCCCTTTTCCATGATGTCTGCCCTTCCTGCAGACTGCTCTAGACTCCCATAATGGGCCGCACTACCTCCCAGGCTTCCTGTGATCCCCACTGGTGATCCTCCTGCCTTAATGAGCCTCCAAGCCCCTGTGCCATCCCTGTGGTTGATCCTAGTGATGTGCTGATGTGATCCCAAGGTGCCATCACTCAGGGTCTGATCCCCTGTGCTTATTATATCCTTGGTTGACTCAACCAACCGCCGTCCTGTCTTCTAGTGAGCACTGCCATGTGCTGACCCATGCAAAGTGTTCCCATAGTCGTCCTAAGGTCCCAGACCTTGTGCCAGTGATGCAGGGTGATGCCTGATCACCCTATGAATAAAACTGAAAATTAGATGCTAGGATCAGTTCCTAACAGAAACACATGCCAGGCAGTTCTGTGTGAAAACACCCTTGTGATTGTGTGCAGTATGTCTGTCAGCAGAAGGGCAGCAATTAATGTGTCCCATCCATAGCACCAATTGCATTGCCAAAGAAGGGATAGAACTTGGGATTGTTGGCAATAAAGGATGGAATAGGGTCACCTCATTGCTAGTGCATTGAGTATCTTGACAAAATACCTAAACAAACAGGCATTGGACTTTCAATTAATTAAAATTGAATATGCTTGCCTGGAAATTGTTTTATTAGAATGCTGAAAACGCTCACTAACATGTTGGATGGATAGTCCAGTTACAGACATGTACAAAAAGATTGCACTGTTCTTCAAGACCAACACCATGAGAGTCTTCCAAGCCACATAGAGTGCACAGCTCATAAATCAGAGCAACAAAGACATGTAGATACCATTGAAACAAAAGACAGCAGTGCAGTACACTAGCTAAGTAAGGTTTCAATTAACTTACATTTTGTTAGTAGTATAGCTTAATCTGCCTATTGTGTTAGGTGGAAAAACTGGGGAGTTTAGCGTCCAAAATGCCCTCCTTATATACATTTCAGTAACCCTAATCTAGGTACAAAATATAATAATAAAAATACTATTAAATGAGTTTCTTTTATTATTATCTATTTTTAATCATTCTATGATGTTCTATATGATATCATTTCCTTCTAAATGACTCATGTGCACAGCTATATGACTCATGCACAGCAATCTGAGTCATTGCACAGTCATTGCACAGCAATGCACAGTCATACATATGAGTCATTTATGAGTCATGTTCTAAATATAAATGATTCTTATCAACTATTCAATACAGTTGATAATTGTCCCATCAAACTCTATAATATCTGTCAAACTCTATAATATCTGTCAAAGATATAAATATCTTTGAACTCTATAATTTTGTACACAAGTACAAATAAGAGTTTATTATTACTAATCAGAGTCTAGATGAGCCTATAATCACATGACTAATCACATGACTAATCACATGACTAATCACATGCTTATCATGTGATATCACATAATCTGAACAGATATTTAGTTAAATATAAAACACTAATTAATTCTAATTCTAATTATCTAATCTAACTTTTAACAGATACGGTCTGGATGTCCATGGATGAGCTCTTGTACCCATGCAGCACCAGTTAAGGCAGAGGTGTGGTATGGCTGTTTCCAATAGTGTGGGGAAGCATAGGACCCTTCTTCGAAGCTGTCCTGAGGTGTCAGAGGTGCCAGACATGGTATGTTATCAATTGTTCAATCAGTGTGATTTACAGTGGTGGGAAAGTATTATATAATCTAAAACCACGGTTGGAGTTGGGCAGCCGAACGGACCCTAATTACCAATGTGTGTGGGCAGCAAAGATAATATCTCCTTTCACAGTTCGCCACCACAAACATTCCAAAGGAGTTTGGTACCCAATTCGTGATTGGCAGGGGGAATGCAGCTGGTCAATTGTATTTCAGTCCCACGGGCGTTTACTATGGCTCTAGGCACTCCACACTTGCACCGCACCTTCACAAAGTTCGTCAACCTGAGAGCACGAAGATCACACCCGGTTCATACATCGAGAGCGTTCAAACCCTCGGTGGATTAGGCACTCTCGACACTTCTGCGCCTGACAAGGTTGACACATTCTACGCAAAATCACTAATGACACCTTCGGCATCCCCAATTTCGGACGCGGCGCTCAATGCATTCACGAGTTACATGGCTAATGAGGGATCTCTGACTGATTTGGTGAGTTGCCCTTCTCGTGGCAAATACGAACTCAATGTCTCAACGGTTTTTCGTTACTTAAAGGCTTGGTTCGTCGAGATGGTTCTGTACGGGGGGACAAACTCTGCCGTTAACTCTGTTCCGACAGCCTTTGGCCGGCGCAATGCCCTGTGGACTCTCCAACTTAATGCATCCTCGCCCAACGGACAAGCGCCATATCCTAGCAGTGGGTTCACATTTTTGAACAGTAAGATCTGTGTCCTTTTATTCAGAGCAATACTTGATCTCGGCATTGGATATGGTCAACAGCCTGACTTGAATTCTTTTCAGCATACCCGAACTACCCCGACAAGGGACTGGCCAATTGTACGTATCCATTAGAATATAGCATCATTCAATTCCCGGTATGTTTTTTTTTCTAGGGCAAAAACTGTATTATGGGTCCCATTATTCACGATTGCAATCTATCAAGCAGCAGTACGACCCTCATAATGTTTTTCCGTTCCCTCAAGCATCGAATTATAAGCCTGAGCTCCTTTTTGAAGGAAAAGACATGGACCACTATTGTTACATATTTTTTCACAAAATGGGTTAACAATCTGACATTGCCAAAGTAATTAGAACGACTGTATTAAATCAGCTGTGTGCTAGTTCAGAGCGTGACGAAGTGTGACGGACGCGACTCATGGACCATGATTCGGCGTCCAGCATCAAAGCTCTCGACAAGACATCCGTGCATAGGATATCCTCTGGCCAAGTCGTTGTAGATCTTCAAACAGCCGTCAAGGAGCTAGTCGAGAATAGCTTAGATGCAGGCGCAACGAGCATAGGTGTGTCAATACTTTTCTTTTCGCGTCTTTGCTTATTCTGCTTCGCTCAGAGGTGCGCTTTAAGCAATATGGCTTGTTAAGCGTGGAAGTCCTTGACAATGGAAGTGGCATTGACGAGAAAGACTGGGATAGTGTCGGTACGCATGCCATGGATGCGTTTTGCTTTAATTTAAGGCTCAAGATAATGACAGGCCTAAAACATTACACCTCAAAACTAGCCACATTTGATGACTTGTCCACTGTTCGCACGTTCGGCTTCCGGGGTGAAGCCTTGTCTTCTCTATGTGCCTTGTGCGAGAATGTCACGGTGACTACAACAACCAGTGGTCCGATGGGGATTCAGCTGGACTTGGAGAAGAGCGGAAGGGTAAGGAAGAGGACGAGAGTGGCCAGACAGGTAAAAGCGACTCGGTCCTACGTGTCTCATTTACGACAATTTGTTCAAGCGCGGGACAACCGTTCATCTGGAAAATCTCTTTTCTCCGCTGCCTGTACGCAGGAAAGAACTTCAAAGGAACCTTAAGCGGGAGTTTGGCAAGGCATTAGGTTTATTGAACGCATACGCTCTAGGGCCTTGTGCTGGTATGGATAGTTCGGAACGCGGCGTGCGCTTAACAGTCACTAATCAGACCGAAAATGGGTATGTACCACTCTGTCCGACTCTTGTCCATGTAAACACTTCACTAGTTCCATTCTATAGTCAAAAGGCCTTACAAATCAAGACGAATGGTGTGCCTTCATTCAAAGCGTCCTTAACAGCGCTTTGGGGCCCGAAAGGGATGGAAAACACTGTAGAACTTGATCTCAACTGTCGTGTCCAGCAAGACAAGTCTACTTTGAAGCGTATCAGGGATAGGTACACCGAATCGCAAGCCTCCCAGACTGAAGGAGAGGATGATGGTATCCCCATCCAAGTCAAGGGCCTAGTTTCCAAGTTTTCTGTTGGCGCTGGGCGAACAGGGACAGATAGGCAGTTTTTCTATGTGAATGGGCGACCTTGCAATTTGACCAAGATCCAAAAGGCATTCAACGAGGTTTACAGGACATTCAACGCCAATCAATCGCCGTTTATATTGGCAAATTTCGTTGTGCCAACAGGTGAGCCAGTCCTCATCTAGCTTTTCAGGCTATCTGACGTCAACACAATTAGAATGCTGTGATATCAATGTCAGTCCGGACAAACGCACGATATTCTTGCAAAGCGAAGGAAACCTCATTGATGCGCTCAGGGTAGGCCTGATCAGCTGACATATGCATCCTCTGACGATCTCCATTTCAGGCTGCACTTGAAACTGAATTCTCATCGCTTAGGTCTACTTTCAATCTTAATCCGACTCAATTGTCTCAAAGGGTTCTCACGCAAACGACGTTTGATAGCCCTTTTTCTAAGAGGCTGAACCTCAAAGCTGGTACAGGGTTAACCAAGTCCCAGTCGTTGCCCGTCCCAGCATCTTCCAGCACTATTGAAAAAAGATCGGATCCGGAGGGAGGCTCTGGCCAAACATTGTTTTTGCCCGAGCCGGGAGAATCCGAGGGAGAATTTCCGCTGGCAAAGCAGAATCGGAAGGAAACGTTGGGTAGTCGACGTATGCTTGGAACTGATGAACGTGGGGTCGAGGAAGAAGCGAGAGTTACCAACAATGAAACGGCTGGCAGGGCACAATGTCGCGCTGCGGATAATATAGTGCCCATGGATCTTGATGAAGGGGAAAGGGTTCTGAAACGCAAAGAAAAAGAGAAGGAGATCGAGAGCCTAGTTATATTGGACACGACAAGGACTGGTTGGGGAAGCAAAAACGCCGCGGCTGCATCCACTGCGGGGGAGCAGGCTGGTGAGCCAGACGTTGAGGAACCGGTGGTGAAAAAAAGGAAGATGCAAGCGGGAGGCTTGGAAGTTGCCTCCGATGCGACCGCCAGCAAACCGTCTCGCAAGCCTCCTAGCAGAAAGAGCGCTGAATTGGTTTTTTTGGATAGTCTGCGCAACCGATTCGCTCGGTTGTCGGGAGGGGATGTCCCTGCTCCGGCTACGTCGTCGAAAAAAGCATCACGCGTTGTGGATGAGATGGATACGGGAGGGGATGAAACAGAAGTGCCCAAGCCTTCCGGTTCGGATGGGAAGAAAAGGCGAGACAAGAGCCCTGTCGTTGAGGCGATCAAGGTGCCTAGCGCTAAATTGCCCAGGTCCCGCAAGGCAAAGCAAGCAATATGCGATGCTGGCCAGACACCGACCGAGTCTGACGGAGACGCCATCATGGACGATCTTGGCCCATCGACTAGTTCCACAATTGATGTGCCTGAAGACCTAGCTGCCAAAGTCGTTGAGACAGAAGATGAGCGGAATACGCTCTTTGAAATGGCCGAGCAGCGCCCCGAAGTCATACGCAGCGTGGATACAGCTTTAGGGAATATCACCATGCGATTTGACCTGGAGCGGTTGTCTTCCGTATGGACACGACGATGGAAGAGGTCTGTCGCATCTGTGGAGCGAGAAATCTCCTCCCGCATGTCCAGTAAGATTCCGGCCGATGCTGGAATGACAAATACCGAAGACAATGAAAGTGCAGCGCGTGCTCTGGCGCGGGTCATTGACAAGAGCGATTTTGCGGGTATGGAAATTATTGGCCAGTTCAATCGCGGTTTCATCATCGTGCGGAGGCAAAGGGGAGCTTGTGATAGACAAGTACAGGGCGGAGGCAAGATGGACGATCTTTTCATCGTCGACCAGCATGCTTCCGATGAAAAGTATAATTTTGAAACATTGCAGCAGACAACGAGGATCGAGTCCCAGAAGCTCTTCAAGTATGTACCATCTGTGTCGGGATATAGACTATACTGATATGGGATATCTAGGCCGCGCGCGCTTGAGCTGACTGCAGCGGATGAGCTAGTTGCCATAGAGAACATACACGCCGTACAGCAGAATGGCTTCGAGCTCGAAGTGGACGAAACGGCACCCGCGGGTCAGGGTTCCAAGCTCAAAGTCACTGCATTTCCTGTCAGCAAAAGCACCGAGTTTGACATGACAGGTATGCACGATTCGGATTCCATTCCTGGCATCGGTGTATCTGATGTCATCTGACAGATCTCGAGGAGTTGATACACCTAATGAGGGACCAACCTTCTAGCAGTGTTGTGCGGTGTTCCAAGGCTCGTTCCATGTTTGCTATGCGGGCTTGTCGGAAGAGTGTGATGATCGGAATGGCCTTGAGCAAGAACCAAATGTCGACAGTGGTACAACATATGGGAACGATTGATCAACCCTGGAATTGTCCCCATGGACGGCCAACGATGCGGCATTTGCTCGATCTGTGTCAGGATGACTTGCAACGGCAGCCACGAAGATTAGCATGGTCTTCGCTGACATAGTGAGATGTGAAACCAGCACTTTATACCCTTTTTTACTTGTGCTTGTATCTACTGCAAATCTGCTTTGCTGGTACTCAACCTCCAATTCCTCCTAAACCTCTTCGACAAAGGCTGGTAATGGTCTGCATCAACGACTTGTTTGGAGGAGAAAATTCGAATGTGATTGGGGCTGTGGAGAGTTCAAGGAACAAGTTGATTTATACGAGGCAGAGTTAGAGGAAGTTGCGTAGGCCATGGACAGCGTGCTCTTAACAATGGCAATGTAAATTTACTAGCCCTGATACTAAATGATAAATGAACAATGTGATCTAGATGACAATCAACTTAAGTCACTTAAAAGACGAACACAAGTGTCATGCGTCTTCTTCAGCCACTCGGGTGAGATACATATCAAGGCCATGCTCACTGCTATCCATTGTCTCATGCATTGTTCAGAGCAAGTACACGTGCAGTGGCGTTGACGAGGTGGGTTTGAGCCTAAGACTTTTTCGAGATTTGCGTGCAGTAGGCGGTATGCACGCCATGAAGAATATGCCGTATCTGGCGTTTGTCAGTACTTTGTCGAGCCATGTTCTGTTGTCGCTGATGGGGGCGGCGTTGGTGTGCGTGGTTTAGTAGGGAAAGAACCTCGGTTTGGTCATATAGGCGTTCCGCCACGCACCACGGTGGACGCTGAAGAAGCTTCCATCTACCAGTCTCACCCTCGTCGAGTCGGAAGCCGAAGTTCGAAATCTGCTGCATAGTGGCATGGCGCGTGCTTCTTTTCGCGCTCTGTTGGAGGCAAATGACATTAGCGCAACTGCCATCTCCCCCGACGGGATGGTCACCTTTTTCAACGCCACGCCGCAATACGGGATGATTTCTTGCAGGGTGTACAGGACCAGGGCGAGCACCTGCGCAATTTCGAGCGTGAGATTAAGGATAAAGAATATATATCGATCCTCCTGTGGGGGGATTCGGCTTGCGTCGAGGCGTGTTTGTTCGCCTGTTTGCTGACTGATGTCTCGTTGTATGTTTTCCATTACTCGATCGTATGCCTGTCACGCCGCTCTGGTTGTCTTACGCAAGGACTTCATTAGTTCCTTTTATTTACCACGTTTGTTCCATGTAGTCGCGTACTCGCTTTAATTTACACCATTTCTATGAAAAAAAAAAAAAAAAAAAAAAAAAAAAGGATAAAGAATATCTCAAATAGGTGGGGGATGTTTGTTTAACTTACAGTAGTTTGTGCTGTTCTTTGCTGAGTGAGCGAATATAGGCTTTGAAGCAAAAGGATGGGCCTGTATGGGTGGGGCCGTTGGACGACGATTGTTCTCTGGTTCTGGCTCTCGAGAGAACGGCATCCGGGGTTGGATATTCAAGATTTCGTTACGTGATTCATGTTTTCAGAAAACACACGTTCAAGCTCCGACCAAATATCGTGATTCGTTATCAAACGTTCAACGTTCAACGTTCAACGACGATGTCCAAGAACAAATCGAAACGAAACCTCGAATTAGTAGCCGAAGATACGAACACAGACACTCCTGGGTCGTTCTTGGCATGTATAAATCCCGTGGCTGTTTATTTCAACTAATTGTCCACTCACTCAGCGCCCGTCCAAAAGGGCATGCCACTTCCTCGATGTCGGGACTAGCCTCCCCGAGAGTTCTGTCCCTACTAGTCGTGCGCATTCTCCAATGACTCGGGTAATATATAAATCTTCACCGTGCTTCGTCATCGTCTGACGGGTGGCTCAGAGTGCGAGTCCTATGCCTGCCAGGGCGCCTCTTGTATTTGAAGAGCAAGGAAATTCCTCTGGTGTGGACCTCGGCATAGAGGAGTTGATGATTACAGAAAAAGTGTGTTGCCATTTCATATCAAAAGTTGCGACACACTAACAACGACGTATATCATAGGACACTTTATCCATGAAAGTACGTTAGCTATCGACTACGCTGGAACTTGCACAAGCTCTTACATCGGAGAAGGGCGGCCCTGACTTTTACAGGGATAAAGCAGTAGCAGGGCCTGGAAGTAAAAACGTCGTTGCGGTAAGTCAAGTCGTAACCAAAGCTACGCATAGATGTAACTGCGCCTGAGCAGCAAGGGGCTCACTTTTTCAAAGATGCGAACAATTTCGAGATCAAGCGCATGGAAACCTATTCTGCAAGGGGAAATATTAACAAGAGCACGACGAACTATTTCGAAGGTGAGTGCCATTCGCTAGTATTTGTACGCTTTCCGCCTTCATGTGCATCAACAGATCGATCGCTTAGCATGATCCCGTATGCTGAAGGAGCTGGCTGCGACACAACAAAAGCCTGTCTGAACGGCACGAGAACTGGTATACTGGCCAAAGTTGAGGGCTGGCTCACTGCCACCGACATAGCTACCCCACGCGTTCTCTGGATTTCGGGCCCTGCTGGTACCGGCAAGTCCGCAATTGCCCACACTGTCGCCCTCCGGTGGGTAGCTGATAAGAAGGTCATTGGGTCATGTTTCTGTTTCAACCGACAGGTTGCCAATCGTCATCAAAAGTTATTTAGCACCATCGCGCGTGACTTGGCGGGTCGTATCCCAGAATTGAAGAATTATTTGATTAAACTGGCCACCACTGAACCAGCCATTGCTACTACACTCGACGTAGTTCAACAATGGTGCAAGCTAATTGAAACACCTATTACTTCCTTTGTAGAGAGTATAGCTGGACCTGTCATACTGGTCATTGATGCTCTGGATGAAACTGGTGATCCACTTTCACGTCGCCATATCCTTTCCATCCTTAAAGATGCAGTGAATTTGCCATCCAATTTTCGCATCCTTATCACATCTAGGCCCCTTCATGACATCACTGAAGCATTCTCTGGTGCAAGTGGGTTTCAATATGAGTCCATGGATCAAATCTCTAGGTTATCCACAGAATGTGATATCCAGTTCTACATCTCTCATCAATTGGAAGATATTAGTGATGATGTAGATGGCCAAATGCTTACCCAACTTACCAAAAAGGCAGATGGGTTGTTTGAATGGGCTCGACTTGCTTGCGAGTACCTTAGGTATATGGGTGGCTTCTTGACAAGGAGAGAACAGTTTGACCAACTTGTGCTCACTGGTGAGGGTGACACACTTCTGGATGACATGTACAAGGTCATTCTACAAAGCATCATTGGACAGTGTCCAAATAAGCTAGTTCTCAACCACTTCCAGTCTGTCCTGCAGCTTGTATTATCAACACTGGAGCCACTCCCAATGGAATCTTTAGATGTCCTGCATACACATGTGCATAAAGGATATGGGATAGCAACAGTTCTGCAACATTTTGGATCACTTTTTAGTGGAATTTCTGATCAATCCATGCCTATCTGTATCCTTCACTCAACATTTTATGAATTTCTTACTACAAAAGAAAGGAGTGGAGTTTTCTTTGTTGACCTTACAGATGTCAACCTGGAATTGGGATATGCCTGCCTTCAAACAATGCAGCGGCATCTATGCTTCAACATCTGCAAACTGGAGAGTTCATATGTTTTCAACTCAGAGGTTCCAGATTTGGGGCAATGTATTAAAACCCATATAAAACCATACTTGTCATACTCATGCTGTTTCTGGGCTGATCATATAAAATTGACACCATATTTAGAAAGCTTAGCAGAGCAAATATCAGCATTTCTCTTGAACGAAAAAATGCTATTTTGGTTTGAAGTTCTTGGGTTGCTTAATCTGATGGACATAGTTCCAACCATGCTCAGTAATGTTGCAAGCTGGATTCAAGTAGGTACATTACTACCTGAGAATATGGCAGGCAATGACCCCTTGGAAGGGAATAACCATGACAAAGCTTTAGCAGCAGTAAGGGATGGGATAAAATTTAGTAGAATGATTGGAGGCATGATCTCCAAGAGCACTCCACACTTATATCTATCTGGATTGCCTTTTGTGCCAAAGAGCAGTGTTCTAAGCAAGTATCTGACCACCAAATTTACAAAATTGCCAAGAATTGCTCCTGGTAAAGCAGTAGAGTGGTCATCACTACAGCTATTAATCAGAGGGCACTCACAAGGGGTCGAGTCAGTTGCTTTTTCATCAGATGGAAAGAGGATTGCATCAGGTTCTAATGACAAAACTGTGCACATCTGGGATTCAGAGACTGGGGTGCAAGTGGGCAGTCCTCTCAAAGGACACACTCATTGTGTCAATTCAGTTGCCTTTTCACTAGATGGAAAGAGGATTGTATCAGGTTCTCATGACAAAACTGTGTGCATCTGGGATGCTGAGACTGGGGTGCAAGTGGGCAGCCCTCTCAAAGGACACACTGGTTATGTCAATTCAGTTGCCTTTTCACCAGATGGAAAGAGAATTGTATCAGGTTCTTATGATAAAACTGTGTGCATCTGGGATGCTGAGACTGGTGTGCAAGTGGGCAGTCCTCTCAAAGGACACACTGGTTGGGTCAATTCAGTTGCCTTTTCACCAGATGGAAAGAGGATTGTATCAGGTTCTTTTGATGAGACTGTGTGCATCTGGGATGCTGAGACTGGGGTGTGTTAGGATCGATGCTCTCAACGCAGTTTGTTCTAAGTCAACAGTGGCAAGCAGAGTCTCGGTCTGCTCCCAGCCTACTGGACAAGTTCTGGACGCTAAGTCAAACGATGACAAAGGTCAAATTAACGACGAGCTTGAAGATGAGAGCGAGGAGTTTCGTTCAGAGGTTGAGAGAAGAATTCGATTAAGTTGGAACTGAAGTCTAGCTACTTTACAAGACGGTTTATATATGTAAAAGAACAAGAGAAATATAAAAGGAATTGTACAGCTAAATACCTAAGAAAGGAAATGTGAAGGTAAAGTAGCTAAAGGAGATGAGTGTCCATGAAACGCATAACAATGATTATATAATACAGTAAGTCCATTAACGAAAGGGAAAGAAATTAATTGTAACATTACCCCCTTCGTATGCAAGAAGTCACCGACTTCTTAACCTGTACCCCAACCATGGTTTCCACCATTTGTCCACTCATGATCCCTTCGCGATTTCAGCCATTCGGCGATGGTATTGATATCATGGTTAGCGGTTTCAAACCGCCATTGCAGAGTCCTCGTAATATAATCTAATTGGACCGTCTGCTCAAGAATCGCGTCGCGTTCTTCATCCGTGACAGTGTGTGGATCAGTGGTGAGGGCGGTGTTGAGCATAGCGTCAAGAGGTCCGGCGAAGAGTTGATAGTCGACAATGAAGGTGGCGAGGGCTTCCTGAGCCCGAAGAAGAGTGGCGTTAGGGGTCCGGGCGAGAGGTGCCTCTTCTTCAGCAATAAATTCTGCGAGCTCGTCTGGATGCTGATGAAGGTCGGCGACGGTGGAGGAAGGGGAGGTAGGCCAATTCGGGAAGAGGTAATCGTCAATGGTGGTGGTGGTGGTAACGAAGACCTCAATAGGGAGGTCATGGGCGGTGGCGAGGAACAGGGAGGCGGCGGCAACAGAGGGGTCATAACAATGGCCACAGGCTGTGACCAAGAGCGCAAAAGCGAAGGCGATGAGGTAGGCGATGACGACGATGGTGGACATGCTGTATCGATAGGATGGGGAAATTAGACCATTGAACGTGGTTAAATATCCCAAATCTCATCGTCGGAGTCCAAAGCTAAGATCTCTTCGATCTCAGGTTCCCTGGTTCTGAGAAAGTTCTCATGAGAATTCCTAGCTGCTTCTTCTTGTTCTGATCGGGTTCTTGCATCGTCAGGGTGTGGAATATGAATTTGGTCAGGGCGCTCATGTCGTGTGACATGTATTTCTGGGTTGTTTATACTGTCCTGTATTGCCTGGTTCAGGAGAACATAATATTGCTTGGTTGCAAGTGCTATTTCCATTTGCGCTTGTGTGCGGTTAAAATTTTCACTTCTCCTTATATTCATTTGCCGTTCATATTGCCATTGTTCCGCGGAGATGTCTCTGCCAAGCTGAATAATCCTTTGTAAAGCTTCTGATAATTCAGGGAAGGTTCGTTGTAACCAAACTCTGTGATAAACGTTGTCATATTGAAAACAAGGGTGAACTGATGCTGGAAGGTAATGTGATTCTGCTTCCTGAAACGTGGGTAACTCCCCTAGATCAAAAGAGAGGCGGTGGTACTGAGGGAGATATTTTGGTAAGGCATTATATGGAATCTCTGTGTGTCCTTGCGGATGTGTTTGCTTGTGAGGAGGTAGTCGTGATACTTTGGGCGGTTTTGACATCATTGGAACATATTTCAGTTTTTGATATATAGAGAGCGTTCGTTTGGAAGGGTGTTTAAAGGCAGGAACGAACATCTGCATGACAGAGTATCTGGTTTTGACAGTAGGAGTGTATCGTCCGACAGTTCTGCAGAATCTTTTGACATAACGGATATTATGTTTTAATTGGAGGTTGGTGCGATAATAAGTCATTGTGTTGATTGTTTCAGAGGTTTCTTCTGTTTTTATACTCTACCAGAATATCTGCAGCATTGCCTAAATGTCGTTCTGGTTCCCAAGTGTTATCATTTGCTCCATAGCCTTTCCATTTGACTAGGTATTGATAACCGGCTCCGCGTTTCCGATGTCCAAGAATAGCTTCAATCTCAAACTCTTCTTGTCCGTTAACCATATCGGGAGGTGGCATAGTGAAATTCGGGCCGTGCATTGAGGTTTCCTTATATGGAGTGAGGAGCGATGCATGAAACACAGGGTGAATGCGCCATTGTTTTGGTAATTTCAATTTATAGGTAACTGGTCCCATGACTTGTTCAACCTGAAAGGGTCCTTCTCGTTTTGGTGCTAGCTTTCTTGATTGATATGGAATGTGGAGATTTTTGTTTTCGAGCCAGACTTTGTCACCTTTTTCGAATCTGATTGATTTGTCTCTGTATCTATGAGCGACCGTTTGTCTAGCAAGTTCATGAGCAGCTAGAGCTTCTTCTCTGGCTTTTCGAAGCATTTGAAGGCGTTCTTCTGCTGCTGGTGCAGTCATTTTGATTGCTGCTGTAGGAATAGCAATCGGATCTGATCCATACATAAGCTGAAATGGGGATGTTTTTATTGTGTCGTGATATCGGTTATTGTGTGCAAATTCAGCAATGGGTAATAGTGGCTTCCATTTATGGGGTTCATTTGTGCAGAACATTCGAAGATAGATCTTGAGTTCTTGGTTTACATGTTCAGTTTCTCCATCTGTCTGAGGATGATAGGCTGTACTCATCCTGTGGTCGATTCCTAAAGCTTTTCGTATTTCTTGAAATACTTTAGCGGAGAATTGTGGTCCTCTATCGGAGATTAGGATGTCGGGGAGTCCAAAGCGTTTAAATATTTCAGAGATATAAAGATCTGCAGTTCCTAAGGCATCGATCGTCTTGTTGCAAGGGGTGAAAATTACCCCCTTCGTAAGGCCATGGTCCACCGTGACCAATATGGAATCAAAGCCTTCGGAAATAGGAAGATCAGTGATGAAATCAAGTGTGACCTGCTGAAATGGACGTGTAGCTCTTGATGGAATAGGGATTAATGCCGGTGAATTTGGGTGAGTATTGACTTTCATTTGTTGGCAGAGTGCGCAACCATCAACCCATTCTTTGACATGCCTATACATTCCAGGCCACCAGTAATCACGCTTCAAAAGCGCTAGCGTCTTTAATCGTCCAGGATGTCCAGAAGATAATGCTTCATGTATTTCCTTGATTAACCGAGTGCGCAACTCAATTCGATCAGGAACATAGATCTTGCCTAGGTAGTAGACGATGCCATGAGTATATGTCCAGTCTTGCAATTTCGATTTAATCAGCGGCGCCCTTTGTTTAGTGATAACTTCAATAAGGATGCGTCCAAAATCATCATTTGCCATATATTTCTTTAATTCACTGGCAAGATCATCATTGATTAGTCGAATAAATCGGTCATTTGGCAGAACAGTGACAGTGGTTTGTTCTTCATCATTTCCCATGTGATCTGGTCGTCTGGATAATGCATCTGCTTCGAACATTTTTGTCCCAGGTATATGTTCAATTCGAAGATCAAATTCAGATAACATTGATGACCACCGAGCTTGTCGAGGTGTTAATCGTTGAGCAGTTTGGTAATAGGACAAGTTCTTATGATCACAATGGATAATGATCGTATGAGGAGAACCATGTAATAGATGGCGCCAAACTGCAAGTCCCTTGATGATTGCAAGCAATTCTCTGTCATAGACTTGGTAATTCTGTTCCGTTGGTGTTAGCGCATGGGATATAAATCCACATGGATGAAGTGCTCCAGATTCATCAGCCTGTTTCAGTACTGCTCCAATTGCTTTGTTAGAGGCATCAGTTTGAAGGATGAATGGTTTTGCAGGATTTGGCATCAACAAAACTGGCATAGAGGCGAACCGTTGCTTTAAGGTATCAAAGGCAAGTTGTCGTTCGTTATTCCAGTCAAATGGTTCCGCTTTCTTGGTCAGATCTGTGAGTGGTTTTGCAATTGCTGCAAAATTTCCAATAAAACGTCGATAAAAGTTCCCAAAACCTAGGAATGATCGGACTTGTTTAACCGTTGATGGTACTGGCCAATCAGCTATTCCTGCGAGTTTGATAGGATCCATTCGTATTTTTCCGGGCGAGATGATCATGCCCAGAAATTCGACTTCTTGAACGGTGAATTTACATTTTTCTAATTTCAGGAACAGATCGTTCTCTTCCAATCGATTGAGAACCCTTTTTGTCCGTTCTTTTAGTTCATTCAAATTCTGAGAACATATCAGGATGTCGTCCATGTAGAGAATGAGCCATCCTTCATTAATCATGTCCCTGAAGTATTCGTTCATCATGGTTTGGAATGTAGATGGCAAATTGCATAGGCCAAAGAACATAACAGTTGGTTCATATAGTCCTCTGTTGGTAATAAAAGCAGCTTTCCATTCATCACCTTTCTTGATCCTGACGTTATTATATCCCCAACGGAGATCTAATTTGGTGAAATATTGAGCGCCAGCGAGTTTTGTAAGGAGATCAGATACTAGAGGTAATGGGTATGCATTCTTGATTGTCCAATCATTTAAATATCTATAGTCTTGACACGGCCGAAGCGCACCACTTTCCTTTTTTGAGACAAAGAAAAACGGCGACGCTTGAGGAGATTTTGACGGTTTGATGTATCCTTTAGCTAGCTGTTCTTCAATCCATTCGTCCAGCGATGACTGTTCTTTAATTGATAACGGATAGATCTTGCTAACTTTAGGACTAAAACCGGTTTTCAAATCGATAGCATGATCCCAAGTTCTGGAGGTTGGGAATCATTCTGATGCCTTTTTCTCAAAGACTGAGCGCCATTTCTCATATTCTAATGGTAATTCTGTTTTTTGTTCATCCTTTTTCAACTGATGTTCTAATGCTTGAGATGCAGATGTTTTGACTCTGATCCAATAATCATCTTCTCCCCATTGTTGATTGTCCAATGCCATTTGCCAGATAGTTCCTTCATTCCGTTGTTCATCGATGAGGTGTATCGTTTTATTTCTCCAATCAATAGTAGGATTGTTTTCTTCTAACCAAGGGATTCCCAAAATTAATCGTTGATCTCCCAATCTAGTGATTAGAAACCAGTTGCTGTATCGTTTTCCTCCAATTGAATATTGAATGTGGACTCGGTGTGTGATTATTCCATTAGTGTTAACTGTTCCATCTGCGTTTCTGACTTTAATTGGTTTTCGCAATTTTTCTTTTGGTAACTTGGTGGTTACTTCTTCGTCAATAAAATTCCCTTCTGCTCCACAATCGATTAGAGCTGAAGTTTCAGCGGGTAAATCGGACGTTTCCACAAAAATTGAAAGGCGCTTGTCATTATTCAATCTTACTATTACAGAATCAAGCGCTAACTGTGAATGTCCATTTGTTATGGAAGTGCCAACCGCTGTGTGACGCTTCCGGGTTAAAAACCCTCGTTTTCGAGTTCGTTAAGAAGACCTTCTCGTTCATTGGCCTTCATTCCAGCAAGGATCGCTCTGATGCTTGCAACTGGGTCGTCTTTCTTTTCCTTGGACGCATCTTCAGGGATAGATCTGATCCCCTTATTCTGAAACGATGAGGAGGCCCTGAAGGAGGCGTTTGACGTGGTGTTTCGTTTGGGACAATTCCTTGAAACATGCCCCTGGTTTCCACATCTGAAACATTTTCCAGATTTCATGTATTCCTCCTTCTGTTCATCTGTCAAACACCCAGTGGGCATAGCATTTACTGATCGAGTTGATCCGCCCCTATTATTGGTGTTTTGATTGAAATTGGAGCGATTCCCTTGTCCTGGTTTTCGCCCAAGCGCTCGCATCATTTCCCAAGCGCCATGAAGCTGTTCTGCCTTTTCATATGCTTCTTTCATGGATAAAACATTCGCTTCTAAGATCTTTGTAGCGATGCTTTCGGGGAGCCCTTTGACAAAAGCTTGGAGCTGCGCAGTCGTTCCTTTCAATCCTGAGGTACCAATCTCCATGTGGAATTTTCTGATATATTCAGGGACTGAAACATCGCCCCCTACTCTGAGATTGGCTAGATTGTTCAGCGCTCTAAGAGCGCTATTAACTTCGCCCCAATCGGCCAGAAAACGCTTTTTGAATTCTGCCCAGTTCGTCCACGTAAGGGTTCTTTCTTCTTCATTATCTAATTCATCCTTGATCAGGACTTTCCAATCGTCAAGTTCCTGCCCAAGACAGGCAAGAGTAAATCGAATCTGTTTCTGTGCTTTGCCTTTATAATTATCGTCATTTAAGACAAAGTAATCTTCAAGACTTCCAATGAAAGCCTTTGCTTCGGTTCGTTTTCCTGTAAAAACACGCATAGGCTGCGGTTTGATATCTCCTTTAGAGGCAAGTGCTGCTGCGTCGGTTGCCATCTTTTCTGTTTCTCCTTTTGGTTCTTCTGGTTCTCTTGTTTCGTCTTTCTTCTTTCCTGATTCTGGATCTCCAAATAAACTTTGTTCGATCTGTTTCTGTTCTAGGAAGTCTCTCCAAGGCTGTATCCCTTTGTCTTGGAGTGCGTATCTGTCCTGTGGTGGTGCTCCAGAGAGACTGAGGAATTCGTTCCACCAGGAGGATTCTGGTTCTTCAGTGGGTGGATAAAATAGAGAGTAAAAGTCCTCTTTTAGATCTTCATTGATCCACTCAATCCAAACGTTATCTGGGAAGACTTCCTTTCTGTCTCCTTCAATATAATCACCTTCAAAGAGGGATGCTGGTACTGGTTCGTTTTTCTTCTTAGTTCCTGAGCGGAAAAACCACCCTGTTCCTGTAGTCGACGGAAAAACCTCTCGTCGATCTAGATAATATTTTCGTCTGAAACGGACAGAGCCGTTCGGTGGTCTGAGGTTCGAGGTTCTGGTATCAATGGTGTCTGGCTAGTGTAGAAACACTGAGCGGTTCTGGGAGTTCCAACTTGTGTTAGGATCGATGCTCTCAACGCAGTTCGTTCTAAGTCAACAGTGGCAAGCAGAGTCTCGGTCTGCTCCCAGCCTACTGGACAAGTTCTGGACACTAAGTCAAACGATGACAAAGGTCAAATTAACGACGAGCTTGAAGATGAGAGCGAGGAGTTTCGTTCAGAGGTTGAGAGAAGAATTCGATTAAGTTGGAACTGAAGTCTAGCTACTTTACAAGACGGTTTATATATGTAAAAGAACAAGAGAAATATAAAAGGAATTGTACAGCTAAATACCTAAGAAAGGAAATGTGAAGGTAAAGTAGCTAAAGGAGATGAGCGTCCATGAAACGCATAACAATGATTATATAATAAAGTAAGTCCATTAACGAAAGGGAAAGAAATTAATTGTAACAGGGTGCAAGTGGGCAGTCCTCTCAAAGGACACACTTGTTGTGTCAAATCAGTTGCTTTTTCACCAGATGGAAAGAGGATTGTATCAGGTTCTCATGACGAAACTGTGTGCATCTGGGATGCTGAGACTGGGGTGCAAGTGGGCAGTCCTCTCAAAGGACACACTCATTGTGTCAATTCAGTTGCCTTTTCACCAGATGGAAAGAGGATTGTATCAGGTTCTGATGATACAACTGTGTGCATCTGGGATGCTGAGACTGGGGTGCAAGTGGGCACTCCTCTCAAAGGACACACTCGTTGTGTTGATTCAGTTGCTTTTTCACCAGATGGAAAGAGGGTTGCATCAGGTTCTGATGATAGTTCTGTGTGCATCTGGGATGCTGAGACTGGGGTGCAAGTGGGCACTCCTCTCAAAGGACACACTGATTGGGTCAATTCAGTTGCCTTTTCACCAGATGGAAAGAGGATTGTATCAGGTTCTGATGATAAAACTGTGTGCATCTGGGATGCTGAGACTGGGGTGCAAGTGGGCAGTCTCAAAGGACACACTGGTTGGGTCAAATCAGTTACCTTTTCACCAGATGGAAAGAGGATTGCATCAGGTTCTGATGATACAACTGTGTGCATCTGGGATGCTGAGACTGGTGTGCAAGTGGGCAGTCTTCTTAAAGGACACATTCATTGTGTCAATTCAGTTGCATTTTCACCAGATGGAAAGAGGATTGCATCAGGTTCTGATGATAAACCTGTGTGCATCTGGGATTCTGAAACTGGGGTGCAAGTGGGCAGTCCTCTCAAAGGACACGTTCATTGGGTCAATTCAGTTGCCTTTTCACCAGATGGAAAGAGGATTGCATCAGGTTCTGATGATAGTACTGTGTGCATCCAGGATGCTGAGACTGGGGTGCAAGTGGGCAGTCCTCTCAAAGGACACACTGATTGTGTCAATTCAGTTGCCTTTTCACCAGATGGAAAGAGGATTGTATCAGGTTCTTATGATAAAACTGTGTGCATCTGGGATTCTGAAACTGGGGTGCAAGTAGGCAGTCCTCTCAAAGGACACACTCATTGGGTCAAATCAGTTGCCTTTTCACCAGATGGAAAGAGAATTGCATCAGGTTCTTATGATAAAACTGTGTGCATATGGGATGCTGAGACTGGTGTGCAAGTGGGCAGTCCTCTCAAAGGACACACTGGTTGGGTCAATTCAGTTGCCTTTTCACCAGATGGAAAGAGGATTGCATCAGGTTCTGATGATACAACTGTGTGCATCTGGGATGCCGAGGCTGGTGTGCAAGTGGGCAGTCCTCTCAAAGGACACACTGATTGTGTCAATTCAGTTGCCTTTTCACCAGATGGAAAGAGGATTGCATCAGGTTCTAATGATACAACTGTGTGCATCTGGGATGCTGAGACTGGGGTGCAAGTGGGCAGTCCTCTCAAAGGACACACTGATTGTGTCAATTCAGTTGCTTTTTCACCAGATGGAAAGAGGATTGTATCAGGTTCTGATGATAGTACTGTGTGCATCTGGGATACTCTAGTTAAGTCTGCAGGACAAGTCGCTCTCAACAGGTCAACACATATCATCAAGTTTGCTTATGCAGTGAAACATGCACTTCACAATCCCTTTCCACTGTTTGAAAACACCCCAGCATTACAACAGGACTGGAGATGCCATATTTCCTTTGAGTCTGATGGTTGGATTACTGGAGCCCAGGGTCGCTTATTGATGTGGATACCACCAGCCTATAGAAAGCCCTTACTGTTACCCAAGATGCAAGTGATTATTCCAGAACCAGCAGTTGAGCTGGATTTGAGCATGATGGTACATGGCTGCACATGGGACAAGTGTTATCTAAGCTAGTAGTCAATGTTACAATTTCTCTCCCTTTTGTTGACGGACTTTTACAATTACATAATCATTGCTATGCGTTTCATGGACGCTTATTTCCTTTTAGCTATTGACCTTCATGTTTCCTTTCTTAGGCAATTAGCTGTACAATTCCTTTTATATTTTTCTTGTTCTTTTAGTATATAAAGGTCCTCATGTACGTCGCTATTCCTTAGTTCCAACTTAATCGAATTCTTCTCTCAACCTCTGAACAAAACTCCTCGCTCTCATCTCTCTGAGCTCGTCGTTTGTTTGACCTTCGTCATTGTTTGACTTAGTGTCTAGAACTTGTCCAGTAGGCTGGGAGCAGACCGAGACTCTGCTTGCCACTGTTGACTTAGAACAAACGGTGTTGAGAGCATCAATCTTAACAGTCAATGAGTTAAATACAGTACAAAAATCAAATGTTTCTCATTGCTACTTGCACAAATGTTATGTTCTAGAATGCTTTTCACTTACTTTTTCAGGCTCATGTGCCATGTTTGAACCATGTACAGCAAACATCAAAAAAGGGTCTAGGCCTCCAAATGCTTGATTTTAATGAAAACAGATAGAGTATCAGCCTGGACCAAGTGCTTTGTATTCTTCAGTCAGTGGCCAGAGCATCCACCATAATCCCCTTTGCTCTCTTGCGTGACTCAGCGCCCGGAGTTCTCAGTTTCGACGAAGACATTTCTTGAGATGGACACTTTTCCGAGATGTATCATATCTTTCAAGATCCTTTAATCGTTGTGAACAATTATCAAAAGTTAAATGTCGACCTTCCCATCCTCACTTTATTTAGCTTTTCCCTTTTTGACAGCCTGCAATCCTTGCTTTCATCCCGCGGTCAGTCGCAGTCTTTGTGTACCAGATTTGCATACCGTACGTCTTCGAACAGTTCCGAAATAACTTAAAACAAATGGCTAGACGTGTCCTCTGTCCCACTTGTTCTAAGTTCTGATCTTCGTTCATGTTCCTTTCGTCTGGTACCTCTTTCGGAAACTGCTCGTCTGCGAACTCGTGAGCTTGTACCTCTATCTGCCGAGTATCATCAAACGGCTGGGTTGAGATTAACGATGAGAAGCATATCCGATGGACAACAAACTTTGTGATACGAATCTCGGAAGTTTTAGGTCTGTGATTCGCCGCACATGGCGCAAAAATTGTGAAGTTCTGAAAAGAATCAAAAATCGATTTTCTTTTGTTACTTAATCTCCGTAAACAACGGATTGTTGTGTTAATCACCATTCGCGGGAGATTTGTGCCCTAACGAGCGTGAAAAATATGCATTTCAAATACGTTCGTTGTTTTAAAAGGAGGAGATGGAAAATGCACCCCTGCGTTAATTCTGCAGGAAATTTAAAGATAGAACTCAGGTTTCAAGAAACCGAGCGCGAAAGGTTCACTCACAAGCAATTGATACTATCGTGCGATCCCAGATACCGAAGAAAGGACGGCGGAATCTATAGTGTTGTCCCTTCTCATGAATCCCACGCAATTGAAAGCGGAGCCTTGGTCGCGGTCGTGAAGTCATCGCAAGAGTATGGAACGAAAGTCTTTCACAAGATTCTCCGCCCAAGCGAGGAGTGACTCCGTTTCAACGAGAACCTACGACAATGGAATGTTTCAGCATCCCATCTTATATTGTATGCTTTATGGCGAATCAAACAGGAACAAATGTGGTTAAGGACGCATTTTGATCCGAAGTCTAGCCTTGTTCCAAGTCTTTGACAAATCTCCGAAATGACCTGAACCTACCGCGTATGTGTGGGCATCAAAAGATCATTCCCTAAACGAAACATTACAAGATTCCATTTTCAGATCTCGGTCGAAGTAAATCGGTATCTTGGTCCTGGGACGGAGAGCGCCGCATTGCTAAGGAATTAAGACTAGTCAGGGTAACTAAGTAGCAGTCAGACAGACGAGGCACACAGGATATGTATGTAGTTGATCAACGAACCTGTGTTGGGACAGCTCCTGGTTCCTGGCTCGCAAAAGATTGCTCTTTCATTCCGCTTCCTAACGTCCAATTGCTCGGCGGAAATCAACTGTATATACATGGAAAACGAGAGCAAAGTGCGAAACCCCAGTAGGTCTAGACTGGGAAAGCTGGACTAGAATGTTTACCCGTGTCCAGAGTGAGCACTCAGGGAACGTGGAGTACGCGAGGAGGCTATGCGGCTGAGGCTCTGTGCGGAGTCGCTATCGGAGTCGGCCGAATCGTTGTTATTTCGGTATTGATGATGACAATGGTTCCGACGTTTGCGGAATACAAAAACAGTTTCAACACGCCTTGCGACATTTTGACGGCCACATCGCGTTGCAGCTCGACAGTGTCGATGGATGGTGAGAGTTTGCCCAAGCAGGAATGGAGTGTCTCCACGAGGCTCGGCGTTGGCATGTGGCAGGTGTGCGAAAGGTATTGATCTGTCTCAGGGTCCGCCTAAACCGTTCACAGACCCTCTAGGCCTACTCTTATTTATATTCACGGATGATGTTGTCACCGCTTTCTATCTGCACTCAAGCTTGATCGTCCCAACTCCCGAGCTTCAAGCTTCAAGCTTCATGTTTAATGCGGCGGGTATAAGGCAATCGCGATGGGAGCGCAATGCATACTGTGAGTCAACCTCTTGCACTTGTGATGACTCGCCCAACACCAATCTCTGGTACTAGTGTGTTGTGCGGTTGTCTTGTTTTATGAATACTGTGAGTTTTCCGAATTTGTCCGGACCTGTGTAGCTTATTGCCAAAGTCCTGCAACTTGATTCGGAGGTGAGCTTTTATCTAGCGACTCGCCCTAAATCAGCTGAAGCCGCCTCTATGAAGGTGGAATATTTTTGGGTGCGTTTATAGCGCGGCTTCTATGACCAGTGGCTCATATGCATTACTGCTTTTACAGGAAAGGAGGTGGTCGCTAGCAAAGGTTTTATTTCTATGGGTAACTATTATCCCCTCTTTTGCTGGGAACGACATCTGATCGTGATTTACCCAGAGCCGATATTTTGGTTTGATGTTCAACATGTGAGTAACGGGCCAAACTGCTCGTTTTATGAGTTCCTGATATACCCGGTTTCAGTTCAAACGCTGCAGGTGCGATCAAGCAAATGTTGTCGTCCAGATGTGATTCTGACGCGAGCTCAGTGTATTTGCAAAAACAACCATCTTTTGACGCAAGTATTTCCATTAGCATCGATCGAGTTCTTGTTGACGGTTCGAGGATATAGTTGTGCGGAATTCAGACTCTATAATGAATATTTCTGACATGAATTTTTATTATAGATGTAAGTGATGTAAATACCATGCCGTAGTCACAGGCTTACAACCCATATAGGTTCTCGTTTCTTTCACTGGCAAGACACGGGAGCAAGTTTGCAAATCATTACAACGCATTGTACGTCCTTTTCAATAGGGTAAAATTTATCAAGCCAAATCAAGGTGGATTGCAGTGATCCTTGAATTGCGCATATGGGCCATGTACGGTAACTCACGAAAGATGTTTTTCGTTTTGGTGAGCTATCAGATCCTTCGTGTTAATCGTAGTCTTAATACATGGCTTCTTCAAAAGCTTTTCCTGATAATTGCCGAAGCGACTGCTATGGGGGTCATTTTCGGTGTGCCGAGGGCAGACCTAATAGGTGTGTATAAGAATGCTCAATGATCTGGACACTCCTCTGATGTTTGGCAGCTACGAGTAATCCCTTGGACGGAGTTTACATCTGTGCTGACGGTGACCCTACAAACGGCCATCACTGGGCAGTGTTTTTCTGGCTCGCAAGTTTGACGATCGACTTGATCCTATTTTTCTTGGCAATGTGGAAGGCCTGGGAACATCGCTCAAAACCTCAAAGTCGCCTGATGCGGGAGGTGCTGGCACAGTCCATGTTATACTTTATAGCGTGCGTCCTTGTTTCGTCAAAGGCCCAATATGAAAGCTAATGATGCTGAAGCATTTTCTGGATATACGTCGCGAACATGGTGATCTGGTTCGTGAACAGGGTGAGCAAGTTTTAATTGACGATATATCCATTGTGTAATTCTTATTATCGCAGATCACGCTAAACGAATTCGGCACAGCGTTCTCCTTTGTGATACCCAGCATATGCGCAAATAGACTTCTTATCTCGTGTCGGCGCAACAATCAACCTGACGAGTCGACTATTATTAGCACTTTTAGGCGGCAAAAGCGATCCCTTAACGATACCAGTGGAAATATCGAATTGACGACATGTGATAATGTTCAACTTCAGACTGTACCATAACCTTTGCTACTTTGCCTTTATTTCCATTTAGGGCTCTATTGGCTTGACAATTATCATATATACCCATGACTCCCAGGTTCATCGCTGTTGTATCGCGCAACCTTTGTATCTTAATTCAAGTATAACATTATTGGAATACTCGACTATTTTCCACTTTAAAGAAAATCATCATCGTTCTATTTAGCAGATGTACTACATTTGTCTGCTTTGAAGGTGAATATTCAAAAGAAACTATCATACGCATCCCAAAAGTCTACTATACACATGGATGTGGACGAGTAAGATCCTGACGATCAACTCTTGCCGCGCGCAATGGGGAGATAAATATAGGGAGAATAAGACATAGATACAAGGGGGGAAATGAGATGAGAGTACGAGCAAGAAGAAAAAAAAAAAAAGAAAAAAAAAAGAGTACTCAAGGACCGCATATCAGTCCCAGTCAATATCGATACCTGGTGGTCCAGAAGCGAGACCGATGCCTCGTTCAGCTTCACGTTTCAGCCATTTTAGCGCACGCTTATCATCCTTGAGCTGCACGGCCAACTTATCGTAGCATCGTTGATTATGCTCCTGCACCATCTATTAGAAACTGGTCCACATCTCAAGCATGTCGTGATACTTACCTTGATCCACGCTTTCTCCTCCTTCGTAAGCATACCATCTTTGACCATTCGAGTCTGGATAGGAACACACGTCAGACGCTCAAAGCCGAGCCAGACGTCCCCGTTGTTGGCATGTTTTGTCTAACAAGGGCGGGCGTTGAGTGAGTAACCATACTTCCATAACCGGCAATCACAACAACATACCTTTACACGTGTCACCAACAGTGCGGATTCGATACGCATCCCCCATGCGCCTGTTTTATCTAGAGACGCTACGTTTTAGCAACCAAAGAATGGCTATAGCCTTGATAGCGACTGACAGTAACCAGGTTCGTTCGTCACCACATGCCCTGGAGTAAGGGGAACATGACTAGAAAAGCCGTGCGGTCCCTCGTGCACCGTGAGGAAAGATCCAAAACCATGTCCAGTTCCATGCTACGAGTCGGAAATTAAACCAACAAAATTCAATGATACGAAAATGACACAAACTGACCATATAGTTCATGCCATCCTTCCATAGAGCTTTTCTAGCGAGAACATCAAGCTGGTGACCGGATGTTCCTTCCGGAAACACTGCGGTATCAATAGCTATCTAAGTACGGGCTTTGAGAACAGGTTCACGGGCCGGATTATGGCAAACGACTCACATGACCTTGCAAAACTTTAGTGTAAGCTTCACACTGTTCCGCGCTAGGGCGACCGAAATGGATCGTCCTTGTTGTATCGCAGGTACCATCACGGTATTGTCCGCCAGAATCACTTGCGCGGGCTGTCAGATTAACGAAACGCTGTCATGATCAAGCACCTCACTTCAAGTATGGAGTTTCACGATCAATCATTCTGCAGGCAGATTTCAAAGGCGAATAATGGGGTAAAGCCGCATTGGGACCGCTTGCAGATAAATTTTCATAGGCAAGACCCATAAAGTTCTTCTTCTTTCTTCTAAACTCTGTCAGCCGATTGGCAGCTTCCCATTCCGTGATATCATATCCTTCCTGTAGCTTATTGTCAAGCCAAGCGAGGAATTGAATCTAGTTTTTCCGTTTCGCATAAACACACACAGTTGATGTTATTCATATACTCACGAATGCGGCACCGTCCCTGAGGTATGCCCTTCTCAAGCCGTCAACCTCTACTTTGTTCTTTACAGCCATCAGATGCTCAACGTAGGCGGGCGCAATGGTATAACGTAGTTGGGTTATCATCAATGAAATCGCGTAGGAAGTGTGCGGCGGTAATAGAATCTATTTCATGCCATGTCAGGGAAAGCGCCCCAACCGTAAAAGTGGCCAACGTACCTTTCCCTCGCCCCATTCTCGCTTACGTAGGAAAGTCCATATATCGATAAAGTCCCGCCGCTCTACGCCGACCTCACGAAGGTAACCAGCGACCGACTCATCAACTTTGCTTCCATCGAGAAAAACAACCGCTTGCTCGAGTCCGACATATAAATAGGCGTGGAAAAGCGGATTGTAAGGGATATCCTGACCACGTAGGTTCAGAACCCAGGCTATTTCCGAAGATGAGATTCACAATGACGCAACCAAAAGGGGAACGCTCACCAATGCAGGGTAAAAAAGATATGAGCGTTCCTACGTGCATTTGTGCTTGCGTAGGCGGACCCTTCGCGTAAGAGGGTTGGGAAGGACGTTGTTCGCGTATCCAGTTTCTGATCTTCTCAAGCTTTTGACGTGTGTCCTGGCCTAATTTAAGACATTGAATGAGCTGGCACGGTCCAATCGAAATGGGAAACACCTGTGTACTCTATTTCTTGCTTGAAGACGGGTGCTTTGGATTTTGGAGGTTTATTCTTCCAGACGAGATCGATGAGGTTCTGAGGTGGGTAGATCATCTTAGAATCGAGACTAGTGATTTTGGAATTGATAACAAGGGATTTTTCATGAGTTAACATCCGCGCATCGATTCCTATTCTTGAGCCCCTCACTCTACCCTGTACCCTACTTAACATATCATTTTCGTGTAAGATTGATGGAAACTCACCAGAAGCCATTCTACCCAATCCTTCGGTCCGTCAGAAGAAGCCCGGATAACTTGCCACAGAGAAAGATCTATTTCTCGTTCAGCTTGTTGCCAATACCGGGCATCTGTCACTAGATAGGCAGATGTCTTGGAAATAATGGCTTCTCCGGCTGAACCAGTAAACCTTTGAACAGTTGGTTTAATAGGTTATCCATTGGGGAGGTGGCCTAACTTACCCGGAGATGAACTCGCGTCGCTTATCACTTGATGCGACATATTCGGAACTATGAGCATCTTGACTTGGAACGATACTACGACGATGTCGTTTCAACTGGCTCAACAGATAAATCCATGACTTACTACCAATCCAGGTCATGCTTCGCCATCTCTTTGCGAAGGGCCTCAAGTCGTTCTGTTGTATCGACTTTTTCCTGCGGCGGGTCTACATATGTCTGTTTCCGGACAAGACCCGACCCAACGAGGGTGTCGACGGAGTCCGACGATAGCAGCGGTGGACGAGGTTTTGGCGCCGTTGACCCACTTGCATTGGTCTGATATGTGTCCTTGGAGTGACGGCTTGCGTAAGTCCGTTGACTCAACTGCGATCGTTGAGAGTCCTGTGTTTTGCGTGACGACTTGCTACTCTGTGTGACTCGGGAATCGGATCTGACAGGAGGACTTGTGGGAGGTTGGTAGACTGGCAGGGGAGTCTGCGAAGGCGACTCTGATCTCCGCATGGCTAGCTCTGCCTCGACCTCTTTCTGCTTCCTCCCTAGACCCCATCCATACCCGACCTTGGAAGTCTTCGTTCCCATCATAGTGTTGGAACGCGCCAGCTTCGGTTTTCCTTTCTTGTCGTGGTATACTTCCGGCATGGATGAATGGGCATCATCGTAAGGTTCCGAATCCGAGTGAAATGTAAGACTGGCTGCGGGTGTGCTTAAGGTAGACGTAGGCGAGTAAGAACCTCGTCGGACGATTTGGCCCATAAGGGCCGTCTTGTCAAAGGACCCTTTTTCATTACCGTTGTCTGTTAGACTGGAGCCAGAAAGCCGACGTTGTTTCTTCTTTTTGCCAATGAACGGCAAGCATATGGGTGGTGGTGGTGGTGGTGGCATGAAGTGAAGAATTGAGGATTGCTACAGCAGCCTACTAAAGGGAGCAGCTAAGAGCACACGAGGCCAGCATTAGACGAAAGGATACGTCAGCTGGCCAAAATTCCGCTTACAGCACGTGTGAACCTGCCTTTTCTAGCAGCGCGGCTTGAGACTTGGTGGCAACTGGCAACAGCTCCATTGAGGCTCTGCTTGCCGTGCTCTTTGAACTTACGTATTGGGCCTACCTCGAGGCACAAGGCAAGCGCCTTCAGGCCTTCAGGCAGGTGGACGGATCAGTTGGTGCCAGCAACACATCTTTCTGGCCTTACCTAATACCTTGTGCCACCATCCCGTAAAGATTGCCTGCTGTTATCTGAATCAGGAATCAGGGATCCAATAATGCGGTTGCGATTTGAGCTTGAGTACTCGGCGCAACGGCTGGCGATCCGGAATCATCTGGATTCTGCCAGGCGCAACTTGTGGTTCATTGTGGTTCTAGCTTTGTATCCGCATATGTCACGGATGAATATGGATTTGGTCCCTGGCGCCGTGACCATTGTATGTCGAATTCGGTTAGTATGTTTATCACTGCCACTCGGTACGTTTCTTGTACCGATAACTTTATAACAACTCAAGCTCAAGTACTCAACCGATGCATCTCATGCTCAGGTTTTTTGATTAGATTTGACTCAACTCACTTTCCATGGTGTTTCTTTCACTCCCCTCCCCTGCTCACCTCTCGTGTTCTTGTTCGGTCACTCTCAACTCAACGTGCCAAACGTGCTTCGGTATTTCGGATGTCATGTGAGAAATACAAATTCTTTCAGTGTGAAAGCTTAACTGACGAAATCCGCCCTTTGACATTGATAGCGTAAGTTCCTCAACATCCGCAGCAGCAGCTTGGTATGGAGAATTCCACCGGCTTTACAAGCTTTGCCCCTACGAGTTTTCCTCCAGAGTTCGTCTTGAGACGGGTTAGCAAGGGGAGGTCAGGTCAGTTCTATCTATCATCTTGACCAACGCTGAATTGCATGGGCTGAAGATCATTGATGCAAAGGGGATGAATGAGACCCTTTCACCGCCTTACGGTCATCCGGCTTAGATCGTGGTGCCAGATGAGATCCCCGCAGTGAGATATGAATGTTATCAAGATCGTTCTCAAAAATGGACCAGGAAGCTGCGGGTTAGCAAGCTTGATTACATCACCTGGCAATCGTAAAAGGCTGCAAACTATCCTTGCACTCGCCATCTTCTCGCAGTGGTCCGGCAATGGTCCGGCAATGGTTTGGTGTATGGTGCACGGCTCGTTGACTACTTCGTGTTCACTCAAATGTATTCGCCAAGCCATACTGTACGTGCGGTGCGCTACATGGAAGGTGAATCTTATCGAAGGTACGTGTGATTAAAGTTTGCAATCGATACGACAGTGACTCTCAGCTCCTGATCCTGTGTCCCGCTCTCCACGGTCATATCGGAATTGCTGGAAGCTTAGAGCGGCTGCTTGAATGCTTATTACTCTGTTGGAAGAAGCCGACTATCCTTGACGCCTAGTATGTAGCGGCTAAACGATGCACGAGTGATGGTTGTTCAAATTGGGAGCTCACTCAAGCGTACCTGCCTTTAATCGCATCGCGTTGTGGAGCATGGCGTCAAATCGAAATCCTCCCGTTTGCCGTACATGCAAAAGGGGTTTGTGTTTTTTAATTTATTTCCGCTATACAGCTGTTCATAATTTCCAACCAGTGAGCGCTATCTATCCGCAGTTATACAACCATTTAATACATTTACAGATATGTGACTAGGGTTGATGATAGTGGGCAGCCAGGCTTGCCTAGAAATACTGTATTCATATTTTTCTTGTGGAGACAAACAAAGTGGGTCATACTTTAATGTTTACGCGCACTTTGGAAGAGACTTCTGCGTATGATTAGAACAACCGTTAGGATGTTGACATGTCCGGAATAAAGCCGATGGAATCGTGTCCGCTCCTCACGACCTCGGTGGTCACGGTGTACTTTTCCGTCGCACTCTGGTAATAATAGTACTTCAGCTTTCTAATGTCTCTAACATTAGAAGTTACTTGATGGTTCCGAAGGAATGCCGCTAGCGTGGTGAATATGGTTACGTACATAACCATAACGGGTGCTGAGCGCGAGCACTGGCATGTACTCTCCCCCTCAGACGTACTGTCAGTTGTACGACTGTGGCTGCTCTAGTAGTTCTCCGACCCTCTTTACGCTATGAGGCTACGTCGATCCTTGCTAGCTACCCTCAGATCGATCACAAATGTCCGGACGTCGGTTGGCAGCCCAAATGGACCTCGACTCTCAGCGGTCAGTGGTTCAGCGTCGCTTCCTGCGAGCTTCTTCCGATTTACTTTTCCCCAGCTATACGATCGCGATGGGCATTCCCCATGTGCACTGGAAGAGAGGGTAAAGTCTGCTTGTCCACGACCACCAAATTTCAACGTAGTACCGTCAACCTCCTTGAACCAGTCTGCCCTACCATGTACATGGTAAGTCATGCTGTTCCGCCATAATATAACTCATGTTGGCAGCAATGTTGTCTTCTTCAACCTATGGAGTGCCTGCCTGGTATCCATCGGCAACAGCGTATTACCAACGTTTGATCAATGGAATCAACACTGCAACGATAGCTCGCTAAACATCCACGACTCTCCTTTGGACTTGAATGTCATTCCACTTCCACCATGGGCGCAAATGGCCATACCAAATCCAACCAACACAACGTTCGATGTCGGTAACGCCATTATGAGTAAGCCGTCCTCTTCCTATTCTCAAGCGGGTTTTGAAATGCGCAAGCAGTCGCCCAGGTTTCCAAGGGAATGCCATGGACTGTGGTGCAGATAATAGCGCCTGTGCTGTCCGCAGTTGCGACGGTCGTCATCCTGGGTTGTTGGTATCTATATCAGTACTCTCCTCGTCGGTCCGGACGTGGGACGCTATTTTTTAGACACAGCGCTCATAAAGTCAGAGAAAGGAGCCGCAATGAAGAATGGACAATCGATTTAGTTGAATCTCCCGCTAATCAACAACTAGCAAAGCGATACACGTGGCGGGATGACCCTGCTTCGAAGCGAGCCACGTTAGCTGATCAAGGCCACCGTCATACCCCAAGCGCTGAAAGCAACACAAAGTTCGGATCTTGGAAAAGTAGTCTCCTCCAGTTCAACAGGCCTCCTGCCATTCGCAGTGTAGCTCCAGGCAACGGCTGGCGCATTTCTAGCGTTGACCACTCCACTGAATCGGGGCTGAGCCCGAAACCTGCTCTGCGTGGGCCTACCTTCGCCCATGCCATAATTGAGGATGATAGCGACGATGACGATGTTACTGGTAGACCGAGACCTGAAGAAGCGCCTGAGGAAACCGATCAACTCCTCTCTCCGTCGGTGCGCAGCGAGAATTCCGTTTTCCTAATTTCCCATCGTCCAGGAGAAGATTTCACTATTGAGTCAAGTCAAGTTAGTCAACCACCAAGAAATCCTTCCCTCGCTCAGGGTGCAAACCAAGGAGGCCAGCGAAGGTTTGTAATTGATCCTCCTGAAGAACAGTCAAACATTCCGTCATCACTGCGGCCATCAAATCACCCGATACAAGAGTTTTCAAAATCATTCTCCTTCTTACCTAAGCTCAAAATGCCAGGGAAATCTTCGCGAAGTGACTCTCGAAGTTATTTTCATGAGCAAAAAACCCCATGGCCATCACGCGTGGTGAGGTCCCCGATCTTTACGAAAACATCCGCGTTCCTGACGAAAAGCTATTTACAGCCCTCAGCCAACAACTTCTCGCTGCCGAGCTCGCTCTCTCGTCAAGTTTCAGCATTTCCTGAACCGTTTCCATTAGCTCCGAGTCCTTCTCTTATCCACACCCGTTCTACAAGCTTTGTCACAGCACCCGAGCAGACATCATATCCACAACTGTATCCGAATCGCCCTCAAGGATCACCATCACAATTTCAATCAATACACCAACAAAAGAGCTCCCGAGAGGAGATAACTTTCTTAGGGCCGCAGGCGTCCCACCGGCGTCCCGCATCCCACGACATGCGCGGGTCACGTTCGGCTATGTTACAACCCGGTTCGGCCTCAGAATCAGGCCGAAGTCCATCGCATGCCAGATTTCCTTCTGCATGACACTCTAAAATTTATAATTAACATTAAATGCAACAATACCCTCCGGGACAAAGTTGTTGTACAGTATCCCACATTTATACTTTTGGGCGCGTACAAAGTTATTCAATTGTATTCTACTTGGCGGCTATCGCAAACTGTATCTGATCTTGGATACATCTTATAGCAAGTACAACACATTCCCTATATAGCCCGTCCCGGATTGATGTGATAACAGGAAACCAGGAAACCGCTCGCATCCATTGTCTATTTTGACTTGGTTGACGATTTATAATATCTCTGTCCCCGTGGATCCTTGGGCATCCGCCCCCGTTTTCTGGAGAAGCAGCCGAGCCCAGCGAAGAGGTATTTCTCACAATGCGATTCTCTGCCGTAACTCTCATCTGCAGCTCAGTCACAGCTAGCATCGGTCTCTATGTATTGAAAGGAAGATGAGTAATCTAAGCCGCTGTGAACGTCGTGGCCATGGACCGCGGGTCTTGCTATTCGCAGAAAGCCTTGTCGCGTTGATCGCCGCAACTCTACCATTATGACAGTCGCCACACGCAATATAGTGCCGTCCTAGGCAAACTATCGGATACATCATTAGCGAGTCATGTTACAATAAATTGGGACAAGAGCCGTCGTGCGCCCGAGGGATGAGTGCATGAGCCATGTTTCCCGGGACACGGTTAGTACCTGCCTTTCGTTCGAACCCACGAATTTATTAACCTGCGTCCTGGCAATCTAGAAGGCGGGCGGAATCCACTGATGTCGATTGAAAAGCAACAAGTAAACCGCGATTTCTACAACGGTAGTCAGACTGGATATTATTGAAAAGAGGCTCACCACCGTCCCATGAGGGGCTTTCTCCTGTCGAATCCAAACAGGTGTTGCCACCTACTGTCGCACCCTGAGAAGCGAACCACCATGTTTTGCTTTACGGTCAACGCTGCTCCATGATAGCGTTGAATGTAGCTCGAGTTGTCTGGAGAAGCAGATACACCAGTAACCCCGTCCTTCTGGGATCAGTCATCCTTATTTTTTCGCCCCAGGACATAGCCGAACTGAACATTTCGACGTTACAAATGAGTTGAAGTACGAGGATACATACCCAGTTTTTTTTTTACACGTGCTGACAAGGGCATCATATTCTCAGCAGCTGCTCGAGCTTGGGAAATAGCTCCACTGGCGCAGGTGAAACGTCACTCGACGCTTACATTTCGCACTTCGGCCATGATACTTTGAACGGTAGACGTTGCGGATAATAACGTCCACCCTGGAGACAGTCAGCAGTGGTCCACCCCCCCCAAGAGTCAGGGATTCTATCATCCGAGGCGATTCCTTCCAATGACAGCGAAACGGGTGTGACCCTGTTGAGAGATATTCGACATCACTAATCTCCTGAACCCTCAACGGTCTGCATAGGGATTGCTACCAGAAGTAAGTTGCACCCTGAGGAGTGAACGACTCAATAGGTTAGTCATCATCGAGCACATAGACAACAGTGGATGTCTTGGCAGAGCATGAACGTTAGCAAGGCAAAAGTTTTCAGCAAGCGGATGTTCAAGCTGCGCAATGCTTATTTTGTACGATACCCAAATACTTTGCACACTGTTTCTATGACATTTTCAGTGTTGATAAGTGATGATCACTGCTACCACTCTATGACATAAACCACTTCTTTACCCAATTTGTCACCTTGCATCGGCTTCTTTCCTGAGCCAAATGTTCTTCCTCCTCCTCTTGTTTTATCTTTTGCATAGCTGCCTCTTCTGGTGAAATTCCACTTGCATACATTAAAAAGAAATTCAAATCTTCCATTGCCTCTTCCAATGTCTCTTGTTTTTTCTCATGCTGGTCATTGCCATCATTAAGGCTGCCTGCTTCCACAGGAGAAATATTTTTCTCATTTTGGGGAGGCTTGCTGGACTTCTCAAGATGAGAAACATAATGTTGCTTGTATGTCTCTACCACAGAGCTACCCTTGCCTGTAGGCTTCCAGCGTTTGTAGGCAGCCACACCATACATGAAATCCAGCATTGCAGCAGGTGGTTCTGGGTGTCCTGTACCACCAAACTCTACTTGAACATGTTGCCTGTAATGCTCTGGTATCTGAAACTTGAGGCAATGTAGTATGATGCAACTAGCAGAGTTATTTCCTTGTGAGATGTATTGGATGTCATTGGCATTCAATGCAAAATTAGGCACCTATTAATTATTTCATTTCTGAACATCAAATGGAAAAAGATATATACCTTTAAGAAAGCAATTTTTCCATGAATAAACATTGAATGATGGTTCCCACACAATAAAATTTCATTCAGAACAGAATTTATGTCAAAAGGTGGTGTAATTTCATCATAGCAGTGAGAATGATCTTGAAGCACCAGCTGGAGATACTGGAATAGATGATCAGAAGAAATATAAAAAATAATGTGAATTTTACATTATTGCCTTTTTTCAGAGGAATTATGTGTGCTGCTCGACAGATATATTTTTCCTCATGGCAGATGACACAATACTCCCCATCTCGCACTAAAATATCTCTCCCAAGATTAAGATAGTGTTGTGTCAGCATGCTGCTGGTAGATGTTGTTTGATCATCTAGACCATTTGGATCTACAAAGATAGGGTTCTCTGCAGAAATAAAATACTTGAAGGACAAATTTTGCATATAAAAAGAAAATTACCATTATTAATAACACAATAGTAGTATTTATCATTGGCCAATGATTCATTGTTATAGTTGACAACAGAACCAATTGGTGTTTCTTGAAGATCCCCATGTGCACCACAAACACAGAACATAACAAATTGTAACCATTTGAGAGGGCGGATGGCAAGCCTCATAATATCCTCTAGAGGAATGGAAAGGACCAAGATTGGTGGCTTTCCAGCCTGGAGTAGATAGATTTCAACAACCATGACAGGATCTGGTGAAGAATGTGAGACCTAGATTAGATAAGCATATGCACAAATGAGCATTTTTTTTTCCAAATAAAGAAATGTACTGTGGAATTGGACAAAATGTTGTCTATCACCACCTGCCATGCATGCCAGCACAGTGGTGATGCAGCCCATTCACTCTCAACACATGTCAGACATCACCAATGAATGTCACATGTCACCAATGGTCATGCATAGCTGATGCATCCCACTTGATTTAGTGCCACCTTGCAGTGGCAGAACCTGCAACCTATCCCTTCTCAGACAGTGCTTGCAATAGTGTAGTGTTAAATAGGAAGATGAGGTACATAGAGTGTGAATACATATGTGGCTGGAGCACAATCTATTGAAGGGAATTCATTCATCATCTCACTGTCTGAGTAGTTAGGATCTGCCAGTTCTGTGGAACAACCCAGACTGAAAGGATGTCAGACATGCTTGTCATATTGAAAAAAGGAGGTTTTGTAGTTGATGCGTCTGACAATGATGTGATCAAAATATTGAAGAAATGTTGTAAACTACAGAACATAAAGGGTAACCAGCAGACCCGACAAAACAAATGTGAAGACCAGTCGCGAAAAAGAGCAAACGAAAGGATGTGAGAGATGTGACGGATTGCAGGGATAATTATTCACATGACATACCACGGTGTGCAGATATCGATCAGCTGCAGGCTTCCGTTTTTTTGCATACACAAGAGATGCGTATTTGAATTTGAGCTACTAGTAATAAAGCCCATGAATGAAAAGACGAAGACTCATCTGAACTCTATGTTGAACTTGATTAGATGTGGATGATGTACCTTATTCTGGGCGTCCCAGATGACCTTACTCGATTGATAACAATGAAAGCTTTGACCTTAGACTGCTAGACCTCGATCAAATGCCTCGGTAGCGTCCTGAATGAATAAACATGGTGACTGAACATTAATATGGGGGCATCTATTACGCTACCAGTCAGAAACACTTGGCAAAATTACTATTTCCTTGCGCATTCAATCGCGTTGGGGGTATACATTAGTTCGAATCCTCGTGGTCTGAACATGGCCCTTGAGTCGTCGGCGGACTAGGGAATTGATTCGGGGGGTCATAACTGTCGTAGCCTTCGAGGAGATTACACAGGTATTTGTATTCTCGCGAGCGAGAGTGCGATCCAGCCCCAATCTTCGCTTGATCAAAGTCGATTATAGTAGCATTACCAGCATCGTCCATCACGAGATTTTCTGGCCGAATGTCGTAATGACGTACTCCAGCTTGGTGAATATCAGTCATTGCGCGTTTGAATGCTTCCCTGCCATACCATTAAATAGAGCAATTATGAATTACCTACGAACTCACTTTTCGTCATCCCTCAATGACCCATTATGCCAATAGTCATTTTCATACAGGTTCTTCCCGACGTTATTCATAACGAGAATAACAGTTTCACCAGAGGTGTCTCCAAATAGACCATAAATTTGAGGAATTTGCTTGATACCATGTTCCGCGAGATGACGGTAGACATCGTACTCGTGTCGTACTCGTTGTTGTTGCTCTGGTTCTAGTGCGACCTTGACGACTACTTCACACTCACAAACGAGCTTTGAGGCCGTCTGCACTTTCATTTGCGCTAAATGGAGTCGGCCCGTAGCTCCTTCTGACAATTCCGACGTCAATGTGACGTAGAAGTATTCATCTGGCCGGTATTTCTCCTTTGGCTTGCTCGTCCCTGATGCGTTTGTTGAACCAGATCTGTCCAACCGATAACAAGAAGCAGGTGCAGGGGAATTATAGGAGCCATATTGTAAACGGAGTAGCATTAGGTTACGGCCACGTACTTCATCGACTACAACCTATCAAGACCGTTAACAGAGCGATTACGTGCAGTCATATCAAGAGTACCCGAGATTTTTCTTCCCTCAACTGTCGATCTTTCGCCGCCTTCGGTGCCATGGATCTCGTCTTGCAGCGTTTGACTTCCCCCTTCTCGCCGTTATCATCTCTCCTCCTCTTCGCAGTGTTGGTCTCCATTAAAGCCTCAAGTTGCTCAACGCGGTCCAATGCATCTTGAAGGACGATCATATAAAGTCCAACGTGAATCGCACCATAGCCAGGTTCGCTACAGTGTTTGACGTCGATTAAGTCTGAAAGATATAGAGTCTGGCTAGCTCTATGTCGGAAACCCAACCTCTCATACTTCCCGCAGCTGAATACAATGAAAGACGTGTCGTCCTGGACAGATCGCACCCAAGCCTGTAATTTGAATAGATTAGCTGAAGACGAGAAACGCAGGGAATAACTGACACGATGAATAAACGAACTTGCGGCGGCCATTTTGTGTTTTTCTGGTTTGATGGTGATGCTACGCCACTTTCCTACCAGACCTTCCTTCTCGTCCGAGTTTGAGCCTTTCGTTTCCTTGCTCTCCACTTTCGACGACTTCTGAGAGGCTAACCGGAGACTCTTACGGACTTCAACCTTCCCCTCTGCTTTCGCCGTGGCGGGAGATACAACTGAGAGCATCTGTAAAGTGATGTTCGCATCCGCAGAAACCACTTGTGGGTGTTCGAACATAATGCTTCCAAGGATATCAGGGCACTGCATAGGGAGTTCGACAACCATAGAATCTGCGATGTTCCCAAGGTCTCGAAATAAGGCTTCAGCGTGGGGTGATGGAATATGAAACTGATAGGTAATAAGAGTGTGGAACAGTTGAACCGAAAGTCGGACGCGCGCCTGAGTAGCTTCATCCAGGTGTGACCATATAGCGTCAGGTATATCTAGTTCACCCTTTCTTTTTCGACGAAAGTTTAGCTGGTAAATATCTGTGACACTGCGAAAATAATCGTTAAGGCTCATCTTCTTCCCTTGACGGAATTCTATGACAGATAGCCACGCTTCAGCATCGGTGTGCAACGACAACGTCGACGCAACAGAAGCACAGGTGTCGAAAGACGTGTCCTCATAGAAACTGGCAACATCGTGGACCGTATTCGCGGTCGCATCGTGCAAGTACATGTCCCGGTACTTTTTGGTCCAGAAGTCCCCTGTTCCCCCACCATTGTTGTCAACGGAAGGTATATGGCGCCCCCCTTCTTTCAGCGTCTCAACCTTCTTTGCAGCCACTTGAGCAATGTCAATCAAGAACGTTGGTAACGTCTCGACATTCCGGAGGATCAGTCGTGGGTCAAGATGTTTGTCGTAGGTCAGGGATGGATAGGAGAATTTCTCGATTTCTGTATCAAGAGTGGGAGGGTTGTAGGAGAAGAGGTCGTATAACTCTCCGTACGCATCACCTGGTAGCATAAATGGCGAGTGCAATTGCTTTGTCACCACTGTCACCGTAAACCTAACCCTAAGATAGCTAACACTCGAAACATTCATAATACCTCAGCAGTAAGGACCTCCTTGCCCATAATTGCAAAAAATTCTGCCTACTTGTCGTACTCTCAAAGGCCACCAACAGCCAATTCGGCCCTGCCTTATCCCATCCCAGACATCGAACTTGTGAAGGATCGTGCTCCATGTTCGCCATCCATGAAGTACATTCTCGGAAGAGCTTGAAAGGCTCTTCATCTTGGTTCTCAAATCGTCCAAGACGAAGGAAGAATTCCTCCGTCCACTGGCGTTTTCCGCAGCATCGTAGTATCGTCTCTAGAGTCTGCATTTCGTTTTCTCCCTCGTCTTGCGTCCGGATCAACCGCGCAGAGCCAAAACCTATGATATATGGCAGCTGTTGATTTCCTTCCTTTAGTATCAAGATACTTTTCTCGCTGAGATTTCCGTGAAGATAACCACGCAAATGAATCCGCGCAAGTATATCAACGAGGATTTGTCTAAACGAGGTAAAACATGGCGAATATCATATCAATCATCTATGTACTTACTTCTGTTCAGAAGGTATCGCGTTTTGACCTATAGATTCACCAGCAAACTGCATAAGTAATGCAGCGGTGGGTCTTCGTGGCTCAGAACGTTCCACAAAAAAGCCATAGACGAAAGGGATTCCCGACATATTTTGAAGGTTTTTGTAAACGACATACTCGTGGGAAAGTTTCTTGTAGTCTAAAGCAGTCTTGACGATGAACTTCCTCTCATCAACGGTTTCGGAAACAATTAATTTTCCTTCATGAATGTGGTCGTTTTCTGTGATATCTGTCTTGATCAATAGATATTCATCACCAATCGCATTGCCGGTGCGTTCGTACAACTTGTCTTGCTTGTAATATGTATTACCCCCGTGTTTGTCTAGCGTTGGATATAAAATGAGCTTCGGATAGCTTGACAACGCTTCGTCAAAGTTGGGACGGGAGGATATATTCTAGCATAGGTTGGGTGATATGGCCTGCATCTATCTTGGCACACTCACAACTTCTTTAAGCACGTCATCATTGTCCCAAAGGGTAAGCCAAGACGCTGGGGCCCCACATCTCAACCGCTCAACACGGTCCATTGCGTCGACCAAGGAGGCAATGTATAAGCCTGTGTGCAATTGAAGATAACCGGGTGAGTCCTGTTCCTGGATATCTATGATATCGGTGATGTAAAGAGTTTGATCATTGCGGCAACGGCATCCAATGATTTCGCGGGCTCCCGAGTTGAACACGATGAAAGTTGAATCATTCTTGACACACTCTGCCCACCCCTTCGGGAAAATAGAATTGAGATTGGTACAATTAAGCCAGTTACTCCAACATACCTGTTGGATGATCCATCGTCCAGCTGAACGTCCATCGCCTCCATTTTTCGCCCTTCTTTCAGTAAAGCGCCCGTTCCTATGTTTCCAGGGATACCCTGTGATACGGATAACGGGATTTTCAGCGTCAAAACCCATGCGATTGCCAGTGATTGGAACCCGTGTTCCCAATCCTTTCCCTCGCTTTGCGCCACAATTCAAAGAACACATCTCATCAAGGCACCCTTCCCAAGGGAAAACATCATAATCCGTTGTCTGTAGCATCGAAAGCATATGTTGACGGGACCCTGCACGGAGACTCTTAAACTCGAAGAGTAAAGTGTGTGGAAAGCACTCGAGGAGCGACTGGCACATCATAACAGCTGCACAGATAGGCATCGAGTGCTGTTTCGGGTCTTTCGAATTCTGACAGGGACACTCATACCCCTGAATGGAAGGTTTAATGCTAAGCGCAGCGTCAGGTATAGCACGGTCTTGTTTGATACCGTCCTCAGTCCAAAAGATCATGTGAGCCTTCCCCTCCAGCACATCTTGAAAAGTGACAGCGGATACAATGGGCACTATATATCTGGCAATGGCAGCATAAGCTTTAACCACATCACCTTCTGCCACGCCATCCAATAGTGGAGATTCCAATTTCTGTGGAATTTTTTTCAGATTGAACACAGATTCAAAAGGAGCTGTTCCAGGAGTGGCTTCATAATTCCCAACAGAGCGCGCCGCTACGTTGCACAATTGAGAAACAAGACTAGGGCAGTAGATCACTTTCTTCAGCTTCAGATCGTCTTTCAAGTGCAAATCGTAATAAGCAGGCGGACGGGTCGAACCCTGTCCCTTGCTCTCAGCGTTGCAATGTGGCTTTATTTTGAAAAATTGTTGTATGAACTCTGAACACGCTGAGGAACACGCCGACAATCTAAATTAGCAAAGTAACATTGTCCGTCACACGACATACCTTGTTCAGCCGTCTTCGACTTGTTCTCGTTCGAGACGGTTGGTACGGCGCGCTTCAAGTGTTTGCTCCGCGTGTAGTTCGGCGTTCCAGCTCTTCTTCTAGCAGGCATACGAGAACGGCCGCTCCTCTCAGATTGAAATCCTTCATGGTCAAAATTGGGTTCAACGATTTTCAAGCGTTTTCTCGGAAAGTCGTTGGATGTTCCTGCAGTAGGCATAGAACGTCCACGTTTCTTGGATTGAGACTCTTTCCCTGCGTTATGGGCAGTCCCAATGCCTTCCATGTGATCGTCCTGGGTGTCGTCCGTCGATCTAGAAATGGTGCTTCTTCCTCGCAAACGCACAGGCGGACGACGTTCTTTGGCGTGGGGTTGCTCGTCTGCTTTACGGTCGGCGTCAATGCTTCCTTCAGAGGCTCGTAGATCATTACGAGAGTACTTCCTTTTACGAGAAACAACCATAAGGCCAATTAACTTGTACGACAGTCAGGCGAAATAATAACATCGAGTGAAGCTTAAAGACTTACTACCAAAGTTGCTTGTTTGTAACAGCCCGAGGTGAATGGCCAATATCTTGACCGGGCCTTTATACATGTCCGAAAGTTCGAGACAATGACATGTCCTTGCAGTGCCAGATCGCGAAACAACAACCGGGAAGTTTGGAGACCGGCTATGAAACATGTTGTAAGATACCGTCGTCGTGGCAATAATTGAAAGTGCCTGGATAAACGAATTGGGTAACACATGTACCCACGGACCCACAGACATCCACGTGCTCCAACAGCCCCATTAACAATTCTGGCGCAGGCATACATGGACGCAAAGGCTGAGATGAGGCGCATATCGTTGACTAGATGATCATGGCCGGGGACTGCCGTGGCAACGCAGTCCTTTTTGCCTCATTGATATGCTAACAAAAAGGTCTGATCCCCACAAATGAGAACAATCATTGGACAAAGAAAGGCAATATGCGCATACACCTTGCACGGCGAGCTGTGTCAAACAGGTGAACGTTCACCTGAACGTGAGAGTAGCAACAAGACCAAAACGACTCAATGGCTGTGGGTTGCGACTTGAATCTACACACGAGGCACCGCTGGAAATGGCAAGCGGTTTTGGTGTCTTTCAAGAACAAGTCTACCACCCGCTCTTGTATTTGAGGCATAAGAGCATTCAGTTTTCCTTCTGTGTCCATTCCATCTATCGCATTCAAATTGCTGTCTTAACCGTGACTTGGACCCTTCCCAAAATGCCCGGCCGGGCTTCCCCATCCCTCTCTCATGACATCATTTCTAGCCGCTTCTGCTCCACCATTGACCACTCACAGCTTTCACTCGCCACTCGGATTACTCTAGCTCCCAGTACTCAATACTGCGTATTTCTTCCTGCTACTTCAATTCCTCTCACTCACCCCTTGTTAGTCAGTTGGTCCAACGCCCCCACTGCCCATAGCACCTATAATGGCAAGTCAAATTACAACAAATATTAGTTTGGTTGCCACCTACTTCTTGGATTTGTTGTTTGGCACTGCTACCACTAGAATGTGATCTTGTGTGCGTGGTAGTCTATGAACTTGTTAACATAGAATGTTTTGAATGCATCGAGAGCATTTGAAAAGGAGAGATTGCAGGGAATCATGGTTGAGCCTGCAATCCCTATCAAATGTGCAGCATTTAAAATGGTATCAAGGTGAATGATAGAAAGTTCTTGTCTTCTGTTTTCATCATGGTCACATTCTACAATCCACATACTGGTGTCTGGACAAGGTTCCTTGCCAACTGTCAAAAACCAACTCACAACAGCACATGGATACTTTACACCATTGTGCTTGAGTTTTAGAAATGCCAATACTTGGGCCACAAACATCCCACGGAATCCCTGAGCATCCACATTCTGTTCAACAAATATGCAATCTTGTCATTCAGGTCCATTCCTCCATGATGCAAGTGAGTGGATTTGTTCGTGGGAGAGTCCTCCAATGCCAGAGATATCACTTGGTGCATGTGTTGAAATCTATTGACAGCAGCACAGACCAAGGCTTAGTAAGTGGGAGACTTACTTAATACTGTTTGTAGTTGTTTGAAGGTGTTTAGGAGCTAGGGGCTCAACTAACAGATAACAGAGACAATACTGTGTTTTTTTTGAACAAGGGCATAAGGCCCTCCTTATATACATGTGGGCCAGAGTACATTAGGACTACCTAAGGTAATGCCAGCAGAGCGCTACAGAGGGTAGCACCAGGTGACAACTGGGTGTAGCGCCAGGTGGTGCTTTGCTGGCAGTTTCTACTCTGAGTATGAACTCTATAATTTCTGTCAAACTCTATAATTTCTGTCAATGATTATATTAAGGGATTATTTAGTGTCTCATTAATAATGATATTATAATACATGAAGCTGTGGGTTCAATCCCCTTAGCTCCAGATCATTATTAATTCAACACTCCCCCTCGCTAATAAATCACTAATCCAACTTTAGATCTTAACTGTGTGAACTTATCAAAAGACAAGTTTATAGTTAAGATATCAGCAAGTTGCTCATCTGTGGGAATATATATTAATTCCACTTTTCCTTCCTCTACACAATTTCTCACATAGTGGTAGTGGATATCAATATGTTTAGACCTATGCTCTTGAGCAGGATTGGATGCTAAGAATATAGCTCCTTGATTATCAACACCTAATTGGATGTTTCTTAAATACATCCCTATTTCATAAAATAAGGATTCTATCACTGTCTAGATGTATCTGACAAACTCATATACTCTGCTTCTGTTGAAGACAAAGCAACAGTTTTCTGTTTTCTTGAAACCCAGCTAACTGGTCCTCCAGCTAACTTTACAATGTAACCAGTGACTGATTTTCAATTAATCTGGTCACCTGCCCAATCTGCATCACAATATGCAACAAATCCTTCTTTTTGTTTACCATTATATACTATTTTGCCATTAGGATTAGTGGCAACATATTTGACAATATATAATGCTTTCTGAATATGTTCTTCAGAAGGATTAACCATGAACTGTGACATCATGATTACTGCATAAGCAATATCTGGACAAGTTCCAAGTGTCAGATATAGTAAAGATCCAATTATGGATTGATAATAGCTTCCCTGCTGAGAAGTTGCTGTTCCATCATTTGGTATAGGAACATAGCCTGCTGGTAAAGGTGTTCTAGCAGGTTTGGCATTTTCTTGACCAAAACGTTTAACAACTTTCATAGCATAGTCTATTTGATTGATAGTTAATAATTGATTTTGTCTATCTTGAACAATTTTCATTCCAAGATATTCAGAGTGTCGAAGCAGAGCATGACAGGGGCGCAGTAGAATAGTAGAGCTGAGTGAGCAAATACTCACTTGTAGCTGTAGATAACACTTAGGTCCACTTGTGGTGATCACCTAGTAGAACTGAGAGGATGTAGATTGATGTCTATCTACACAGGTATATATACTGTCTATCTACTGGTATCATGTCAGTGGTATTAGTAGCACTGACCAATGATTTGTATTGTGCTTGGTAATGTGCAGTCATTGCTGTGCTAATAGCTGTGTTCCACACGGCTATGCACAGTCATGCATATGGTGCACTATTGTTTGAGTATGATTCCTGTCAAACTCTATAATATCTGTCAAACTCTATAATATCTGTCAATGATATTAATGATGTTGAACTCTATAATTATGTACATAAGTACAACTAGATGTTCTTGAACAGATTACATAAGACTGGTTGAGATCGGAATAATCCAAAATGTTCTCATGGGAGAAGTTAGAGTCATCAGCCAGATGGCTTTTGACGACCTTCTATAAAAGGAGAAGACCACCAGTGGGCATCTCCTTTTATGGTAATTCCTGTTTCAACACAGAGACTTTTCCTAAATCTCGGCATTCCCATATTTTCATGAACTTGCTTTTGAGAGTTTGTAGCAGTTCAGAGTTATCGCCCATCCATAAAATGTCATCTACATACAGTGACTCAAAAAAGTGATTCAATGTTTGGTGCTTTTGGATTGTTTGTAAAATGACTCAGGAACAAAAACAAACAAGAGTAAACTATTAGAAGCTGAGTACGAGCACTACATAATGGCTACATGCTGATATTAAAATTATGTAATTAGGCACAGTATCCATGAAGATATGAACACTTTAGTTTGATGTCTCATTGAATCACTTATTTGAGTGTGCATCAAAAGGATCAGAAACTGATATTAATCAGTGGCAATGACTTGAAACTGATCATGGATGTTTATCAAATTGATTGTACCTTGATATTAATGCTATATAAGGAGTTCAAACATGCCAGGGCACTCCACTTCTGACATGCACCCCATCTCTGCTGCTTGCAAGGAAAATGTCATTTCCCTTGTTTCCCATGGTCACTCCACCTGCTATACTGCCTCTCACATTCATCTTAGCTAGCCTAGTGACTCCAGAGTACTCTGAAACATTTTTTCCAATCAACAAACACCCCATTTTGATCATCCTTCCAAGCTCTCTGTACTGCCATTTGGTTCATCCTCTCACAGATGACCACCAGCAAGGCTGCAAATCCAGTACAGGTTACCAGGCACATAAGCACCATCATCCCCACCCACTCTCTACCTAGACAGTTAGAAATGTCCCCAAGGAGCATTCATTCAAGGCTGTAACAAAGAAGAAAAAGCCACTGTTCACCATAGTGCATGGGAAGAAGCACAAGAAGTGGGCTGGAAGAGGGTAATTTGGTCAATTGAGACAAAGATCAATATCAGGTCATATGATAACCAGTTGGTGTGGAAATAGGTGGGCTAGGGTTTGATCAAAAGGGAGGTACAAGGAACAGTGAAGTTTGGGGTGAAAACATCATGGTATGGTGGGGCTCATCAGCAAACTTGGGGGGTCTCTACATAGTACTACTATAGCTATGGTAGTACTACATAGGGTCCATAGTGGTCCATAGTGGCCATAGTGCTGGTAGAAGAGGTCTACATGCTGTGTAGTCCTACATAGTACTATGGTAGACTATGGTAGACTATGGTAGCTGCTACAGTCTATGCAGACTATTCATAGACTAGTACAGCTGTAGTAGCTGCCATGCCCTACCATGTCTATGGAGCACTACCAAACTCTACAGAGTACTACCATACTCTCTGTGATAGTCCATGTAAAAATATATTTTCTGTGACAGATTATATTCTATATTATGTCATCAGTTATACTATACATATTAGTCACCAATTAATCTAATCTAATCTATATATAGTACATATGTTATCAATTATGTAAGTAAATTAAAGCATTACATGAACATAAATAATTTGCACCTGACCAGGATTGAACCCACAACCTTAAGAGCACAGCTGATGCGATACAAACCATTACACCAAACTGCCATTGTCATATTGGTATCAAGAACACATATATCCTACATCCTCTGCATTGGACTTAGTCTTGCCAATGCATTCACTCAACTAAATACTATTTTCCAAGTCAGGTTCTGCAAATCTAGGCTTTTGCTAGTGACAAAAGTTGTAGTATGGAAGAAGGCGCACAACTTTTGTTAATGGTAGGAATGCTGTCAATCAGTAGTTCCTAAGTTATTCATGTTTATCCAAATGACAAGTGATGGCAGACAGCTGTAGTGATTATCCAGACCCCACAGAGCCCCACAGGACTCAGAAGATATGAATACATTCTATGCAGCACTGTGCAGTACTACCACAGTCTGTGACAGTCTGCATAAATAACTGTACAGATAAGTGATAGTGAGCTCTTTACACTCCCCCACGTGTTCCCGGCGGACTCCCGATGGAGTTCCGGGAATTCCCGGGAATTCCCGGGACTGTGGGGGGTGACCCAAAACCAAATTTCGACAGCCAGGAAGGCCCAAAATGGACTGGGACTGTCCCGGTCCATTCTGGCCCTTCCTGGCTATTCCCCAGGATTTCCAAGGACTGACCCCACCAGGAGTCCAGAGGAATCCCGACGGTGGGGGTGTGGTTGGCCCCCTGCTGCTTATATATGTTGTGTGACACGTGTCACGGCGCGACGCGAAACGCGCTTTGTTGATTGTCACGTGGGCAACGCGACCACTGTCACGTCACCACGCCCACATCCGCCGTCACTCACCACTGCTCACCACTACCGCCGTTCACTCGTCACCACCAGCCGCCCCCCGCCACCCCCACCACCCCACCACCGTTACCACCACCCCATCACCGTCACCACCACACCGTCACCACCACACTGTCACCGTCACCACCACCCCACTGTCACCACCGTGTCACCCCGCCACCTCGTCGCCATCACCGTACCACCACCATCACCGACCACCGACCACCACTGCCATCGTCACTTTTGCTACCCAAACACCACCCGGGGCCCAGATGAATCACATCTGGGCCCCTCGTATGTTTTTTTTTTTTTTTCGTCTTTCAGCTTACTGTTTTTTGAATTTCTAGTTAGTCACGAAATGCCCTTGCCCTTGCCCTCACCCACACCTTCGCCCACACCCTCACGCCTACACCCTCGCGCACTTACCCTTGCGCACCCACCCTCATGCACTTACCCTCACGCACCCACCCTCACACCCTTACCTGCCGCCCTCGCCCCACGCCTGCACCCCATCTCGCCCTGCCGCTCTCGCCCTCGCCTCGCCTTCACGCCTTTACCCTCACGCCTCGCCCTCCCTCACACCCTTGCCTTTGCCCTCACGCCCTTGCCTTTGCCCTCTCGCCTTCCCCTCGCCCTCACGCCCTCGCCTTCCCACCCTCGCCTCACGCCCACCCTCACCCTCGCCCTGACGCCTCACGCCTCACGCCCTCGCCCCTGCCCTCATACCCTCGCCTTCCCCCCCTTGCCTCATGCCCTTGCCCTTGCCCTCATGCCTCATGCCCTTGCCCCTGCCCTCACGTCCTCGCCGTCGCCCTCACGCCTCACACCTCATGCCCTCGCCCCTGCCCTCACGCCCTCGCCTTCCCCCCCTTGCCTCACGCCCTCGCCCTTGCCCTCATGCCTCACGCCCTCGCCCCTGCCCTCACATCCTCGCCGTCGCCCTCACGCCTCACACCTCACGCCCTCGCCCCTGCCCTCACGCCCTCGCCTTCCCCCCCTTGCCTCATGCCCTTGCCCTTGCCCTCATGCCTCACGCCCTCGCCCCTGCCCTCACGTCCTCACCGTCGCCCTCACGCCTCACACCTCATGCCCTTGCCCCTGCCCTCACGCCCTTGCCCTTGCCCTCATGCCTCACGCCCTTGCCCCTGCCCTCACGTCACCGCCTTCCCCCTCACGCCTCACGCCCTCGCCCTTTTGCCCTCACGCCCTCGCCCTCACACCCTCGCCTTCCCCTTGCCTCATGCCCTCGCCCCTCCGAGTCGCCCTCTGAAACACCCCTGCTCTCGCACACCCATGTACAGCCCTGCACCCATTTTACACACCCATGTACATTTGCCTCACCACATGCCCTTGCCTATCATGTAGTTATTAATTAAAATATTTTTTGTTTATTAAAAAAATAAAGTATATTCCATGTCCACCATGACAACCTATCACCACCAGCAACCTTCCCACCATCTCTTTTTCCACCCTCCAAAATGTAAGAAAGTAGCTCAAGTGAATGCCATGTAATATCTCTAGCTTGTGGGAAAATGTGTTAGGCTGGTGATCTGAGCTGAGTGGTCAGTGTCAAGTTAATGTCATGAACTATTGGGATCATCACACACTCTCCACCCTTATTGCATGCCCTCTCCACACTCATCACACCCAGTGTGCCCTTGCTACCTTTCTGCCCTTAACAGCCTTATTACATCATCATTGCTATGCTGCCTGTTGGACACTTATTTCCTTTTAGCTATCACTTTATTTCCTTTCGTAGGTAGTTAGCTGTGCATTCACTTTTATATTCTCCTTGTTCTTTTAGTATATAAACCCTCTTGTATAGTATGATTTTTTTGTTCCAACTTAATTGAATCACTCTCTCAATTTCTGAACTAGACTCCTTGCTCTCATCCTCTTGAGCTTGGAACAGTGGTAAATGCTTAAAGAATGGTGGGAATGAGGTGGGAGTGTGGTACCAGGACTGGACCAGGAGTAGCTCTGGGAATATGAGAAACACTTGTTGTATAACCAAAGTGGTGTGTAATCATGGCAGGAAAATGAACTGGAACATGTCAATAATGCCTGGAAATGTGTGGGAAACACTGTGCAAATATGGTGGGAATATAGGAAACACTGATGGGAATACCCAGGAAGGCTGGTGTGTATAAGCATGGTGGGAAATGAGTAGGAGTGTAGAATTGTGCATGGGAACATGGTGTGAAAATACTGTGTGTTAAACATTGTGGGAATATGGACAGGACCATGGTGGGAGTATAAGAAACACTGGTGTGTGTAAGCATGTGGGAAAATGAACAGGAGCATAGAATGGTGGATGGGATCATGGTGGGAAAATACTGTGTGTAAATATTGTGGGAATATGGACAGGACCATGGTGGGAATATAAGAAATGCTGGTGGGAATCCAGGAAGACCTGTGTGTGTAAGCATGGTGGGAAAATGAACAGGAGCATAGAATGGTGCATGGATACATGATGGGAAAATACTGTGTGTAAATATTGTGGGAATATGGACAGGACCATGGTGGGGAAATAGTGTGGATGATATGGTCAAAATAAGATGGTGGGAATATTGGGAACACTGTGGGAATAACCAGGCTGCACAGGTACTGTAATCAGTTAGAATAACTGTAAGGGAGTCCTGGTTGAGTCCTGGTTGAGTCCTGATTGAGTTGTTTTTGCAAAGTTGCTCAGCTGACCAGGAATGACCAGGACTGTCCTGGACAGTCCCAGAAATTACAGGAACTGACCAGGACTCCAGTGGAACACGTGGGGGAGTGTTAAGTGCTGGTGATAGTCTATGGTAGTCTATGGTAGTCTATGGTAGTCTGTGACAGTCCAAATAAATAACTGTACAAATAAGCTACAGAGCTTTGCATATTGCCACAGTCTTCTGGTAGTCTATGGTAGTCCATGATAGTCCATGGTAGTCCATGGTAGTCCATGGTAGTCTATTATGGTAGTCTATGGTAGTCTATGATAGTCTATGGTAGTCTATGGTAGTCTATGGTAGTCTATGGTAGTCTATGGTAGTCTATGGTAGTCTATGGTAGTCTATGGTAGTCTATGGTAGTCTATGGTAGTCTATGGTAGTCTATGGTAGTCTATGGTAGTCTATGGTAGTCTATGGTAGTCTATGGTAGTCTATGGTAGTCTATGGTAGTCTATGGTAGTCTATGGTAGTCTATGGTAGTCCATGGTAGTATTATGGTAGTCCATGGTAGTCTATGGTAGTCCATGGTAGTATTATGGTAGTCTATGGTAGTCTATGGTAGTCTATGGTAGTATTATGGTAGTCTGCTGGGTCTGGTCAGTCCAAGTGAATAACTGTATCAATAAGCCACAATACCTCACAAAGTCCCATAGAGCCCTACAATGCTGACAGGAAGGGCAAAGTTGTTAAGATCAATGCTCTCAATGTGGTATTTTCTGATATATTCAGGGACTGAAATGTCACCCCCTACTCTGAGATTGGCTAGATTGTTCAGCACTCTGAGAGCGCTATTAACTTCACCCCAATCAGCTAAGAAACACTTCTTGAATTCTGCCCAGTTTGTCCAAGTAAGGGTTGTTTCTTCTTCATCATCTAATTCGTCCTTGATCAGGACTTTCCAATTGTCGAGTTCCTGTCCAAGATAGGCAAGAGTAAATCGAATTTATTTAGAACAAAATAATCTTCAAGACTTCCAATGAAAGCTTTTGCTTCAGTTCATTTACCTGTAAAAACACACATAGGTTGCAGTTTAATATCTCCTTTAGAGGCAGGTGCTGCTGCATCAGATGCCATCTTTTCTATTTCTTCTTTCGGGTCTGTAGGTTCTCCTGTTTTGTCTTTCTTCTTCCCTAATTCTGGATCTCCAAATAGGTTCGTTTCGATCTGTTTCTGTTCTTGGAATTCTATCCAAGGCTGTAGCTCTCCTTCCTTAAGTGCATATCGCTCTCGTCCTGCAATATCAGCAAGGTTGAGATATTTGTTCCACCAAGAGAGTTCTGGTTCATCTGTAGGCGTTTTGAATAAAGAATGAAATCCTTCTTCATGTTCTTCGTTTATCCAATCAATCCAAACATCGTCTGGGAAGGTGTCCTCTTGTCCTTCAATGTAATCACCTTCAAAGAGGGATTCTGGTACTGGTTCATTCTTCTTCTTGGTTCCTGAGCAGAAAAACCACCCTGTTCCTGTAGTCGATGGAAAGACTTCCCTTTGATCTAGATAATACTTTTGTCTGAAACGGACAGAGCCATTTGGGGGTCTGAGGGTCAAGGTTCTGGTATCAATGGTGTCTGGCTAGTGTAGAAACACTGAGCGGTCTGAGAGTTCCAACTTGTGTTAAGATCGATGCTCTCAATGCGGTTCGTTCTAAGTCAACAGTGGCAAGCAGAGTCTCAGTCTGCTCCCAGCCTACTGGACAGGTTCTGGATGCTGAGTCAAACGATGACAGAGGTCTTTGAGTCGACAACGAGCTCAGGAGGAAAAGAGCGAGGAGTCCGAGTCAAGATTGAGAGTAGGATTCGATTAAGTTGGAACTGAAGAATAACTACGTTACAAGAGGGTTTATATACTGAAAAGAACAAGGAGAATATAAAAGGAGACTGTACAGCTAAATACCCAAGAAGGAAATATGAAGGTAAAATAGCTAAAGGAAATAAACGTCCATGAAACATATAGCAATGATTATGTAATAAAAGAGTCCGTTAAACGAAAGGGAAAGAAATTGTAACAAAAGTGTTCAGAGTGGTGTGTAAAAAATTAATATTCATTAACATTATTAATTTGCCTGACCAAATAATAACAAAGTTGGACTTACAAAAATTCTTGGATATGCTCTACTGAGGTGTGTGAGGAGTCTGCAGGAGTCTGCCAGAGTCTACAAGGAGTCTACTTGCACTACAGATTACTGCAGTTTCACTTCAGATTCACTATGGGCACTATGGGCACTATGGGCACTTGTGGTGCTATGGTGCTATGGTCACTACAGTGCTATAGTACACTCCACAATCTATAGAACTATGGAATATCTATAGCTTATGGCAGCACTACTACAAAATCTCTACCACTGCCTCTGTGACTATGGGAGCTACTGACACTACTGACTCACTACAGTCACTACAGGTGATTGTGGGAAACCCCAAGGTTTGCTGATGCTGTATGGGCTGGAATGGTGTGGGAAAGCTTGCAGAGGTTGAGGGGAGCATGAATACTAATCAGTATGTGCACATTTTGGACAGTAACTTGCTGCCCAGCCTGGATGAATTTGGTATTGCTGAAGATGATGTCCTTTTCCAACAAGACAATGACCCAAGCACAATTCTAGAAAGACCAAAAATTGGATGGAAGAGAATAATATCATGCTTCTAGACTAGCCTCCACAGTTTTGAGACCTTAATACCCCTGGCATCATATCAAAATGCAGTTTGCCAACCAGCCAGAGGAGTTTGACAGATTTGGGAGGAGTGGCAGAGGTCTGGAATGATATAGAGCCAGAGGTGTGTCAGAATTTAATTGAAAGCATGCCTAGAAGGGTGGAAGGAGTGATAAAAGCAATTGGGGGTAATACAAAGTACTAGAATAACCATTTCTTATATTTCTTATACACACTCAAAAAAGTGATTCAATCAGCACTTAACACTCCCCCCCCCTTCCGAGTGGATTCCGAGCTCATTCCGAGTATTCCGAGTGGAATCCGAGCAGAATCTGAGCCCATTCCGAGTTCATTCCGAGTTGTACCAAAAATGCTCGGAATTCTAAGCAGACTCCAAGCCCATTCCAAGCTCATTCTGAGTCCATTCCGAGCTCATTGGATTCCGAGGTGAACTCGGAATGGACTTGGAATGGACTCGGAATGGACTCAGAGAATACTCATTTTGATCCATTCTTGGTGCCATAGAAGGTTTATTATGACCAAGTACAAGTACATATATGCCCTCTACCTCTTGTAAGCCATCTATCATGGTGTAACATGCACTGGCAAATGTCACACTATCCCACACCCATTTTGGAAACTTGCAAGCTCAATCACAGGTTAATAACTTCAGATGTGTTGACTGGGGTTTTTTGGGTTGCTGAATTCATTTGTGATGTTGGTTTAGCCAATGAGTGTAAAATAGACTAGCCAAGAGTGTTTGGGTGCTCCAAATGTAATTTTGATCCTCATATCTCTTCCATTTCCTCAACACTTTACACTGCCCCATGTGTTCTGGGAGTCTCCAGGTAGACTCCAGGGACTCTACATGCTCCTGTTCATTCTCCACCATGTTCACACACCACTCCTCTTAGTCATTCCCACTAGCTGTTCCAATATTTACCATGTCTCTGACCATATTTCCACACACTATTTTCCCATATTCTCTTGAGGCAACACTTTATATCCTCCTGTTCATTTTCCCACCATGTGTTGATATTTCCACCCAGACCTATACAGGACTGGGGGAAGGTAGGTGCCAAATGAGGTTGGCCATGATAAGACACTGTGAGATAATGTTGCCTGGTAAATAGAGATCTTGGGTGACCACAGGTAAACCCAAACTGCAGTTGATTTGGCAATGGATGTTGAAACGATCTTACTCCCAAAACCCGTAGGCGTGGGAAAGATTGTGAGAACATTTCGGATTACTCCGATCTCAATCGATCTTATGTAATCTGTCCTTAAACATCTATTTGTACTTATGTACATAATTATAGAGTTCAATGCTATTAATATCTTTGACAGATATTATAGAGTTTGACAGATATTATAGAGTTTGACGGGAGTCATACTCAGACAATAAGCGCACCATATGCACGACTGTGCATACACACAGCTATCGGCACAGCAATGACTGCGCATTATCAAGCGCAATACAAATCATCAGTCAGCGCTACTAATATTGCTGACATGATACTAGTAGATAGACAGTATACAGTGACTCAAAAAACCCTTTCAATGTTGTCAGCTTTGACAAAGAATGATTTTTATCTCATTCAAATAAAATCTGAAAAATGTGGGAAATTCAGGGTAGGTTTTGGATTTTGTAGAAATAATGTCATAAATCACATATTACATAAGCACTTAATTTAGGTAAGATAAAAATAGTTTTGTTGAGATACCTCATTGAAAGGGTTTTTTTGCAATTAACTCTAGTACTTGGTATAACCTCCCTTTGCCTTCAAAACTGCTTCAACCCTCCTGGGCATGCTTTCAATCAATTTCTGGCACTCCTCTGCTGGTATTATGTCCCATTCAACCTGTACTCTTTCCCACAATTCATTGATTCCCCTTGGTGGCTCCTCATACTCTCCTAGCTTCCTCTTGAGGTGACTCCACAAATGTTCAATAGGATTCAGGTCTGGGGATTGTGCAGGCCATGAAAGCACTTGCATATCATGATCTTGAAACCACTCTTTGGCTTTCTTGCTGGTGTGTTTTGGGTCATTGTCCTGCTGGAATATGCTGTTGTCAGTTGTAAAACAATAGAAGTCCATGGTAGCTTGGAGCTCATCATCCAGAATTGAGATGTAGAGGTCAGCATCCATCCTTCCATCAGTCTTGGTTGCATATCCCACTCCTTCCCACATCATGCAACCCCAAATCATGTCTGAACCTCCTCCAAACTTCAATGTTCCATCCAACAGTCTCTCACTCAAGTTCTCCCCACTCCTCTGCCATGCCCATCTCCTACCATCTGACCCTACCCTGTTAATTTTGGTTTCATCTGACCATATGACTCTCTTCCAATCATCTACAGTCCAGTACTGGTGAGCTAGAGCAAAGTCCAACCTGGCCTGCTGGTGCCTTTTGGATAAGAATGGCCTCTTCTGTTTCACTACTGCCTTCATGCCCATCATCTTCAGGTGATTCCTGACAGTCTGGGCTGAGAGAGGTTGGCTGATGATGGTAGAAAGGGTTTGGCAATGGCTGTGGCTGTCTCTGCCTTCCTGGAGCTGATGAGATGGTTGGCATGGCAGAGATTGGCAGGAGACAGCTTTGCAGGACAACCTCCAGTTGATTTTGTGAGGTGAGAATGATGCTTAGCACAAAGTCTGGAGATAGTACTGAGGCTATAAGCAGTGGTAGAAGCTATGAGAGAAGCTGTGTGGCCAGCATCAAGAGAGACGGGATGTGCTGCTGTTTAGCTTGTGAAAGGCTGCACATGATGGTGATGGGTTGGTTAAAGGTCAGAAATGATGTCCTGTACTCACATTCAACATGGTCACATGATGTGGTTCAATATGATCAACAAAGTCATGTGATCTAGCACTCCAGAACTTTGGCAAAAAAACCCTTTCAATGGGGTGTCTCCACCAAACTATTTTTGCCTCATCCAAATCAAGTGATTATATAATATGTGATTTATGACATCATTGTTACATGGTAATAAACCTACCCTGAATTTCCCACATTTGTTATATTTTATTTGAACAAGATAAAAGCCATTCCTTGTCAAGGCTGACAACATTGAAAGGGTTTTTTGAGTCACTGTAAAGGTAAGTGAGTAGTGGCCTCACCTCAGACATGTGCACAGGCAAATGAATATGTTTTATGGTACAAAATAGGTGACTATGGCATCAGTAGGGTGCAATGGCTTATGGAAGGAGAAGAGCATAGAAGCTTTTTGTTAAGATCGATGCTCCCAACGTGGTTCGTTCTAAGTCAACAGTGGCAAGCAGAGTCTCGGTCCGCTCCCAGCCTACTGGACAGATTCTGGACGCTAAGTCAAACGATGACGAAGGTCTTTAGGTCGACGACGAGCTCAAGGAAAAGAGAGCGAGGAGTTCGAGTCAAATTGGGAGTATGATTCGATTAAGTTGGAACTGAAGAATGTACAAGGTATTCTAGGATTTATATACGTTTTGAGAACAAGGAAAACCGTAAAGGGAATGCGCAGTAAGCGCAGCTAACTACCTATGAAAGGAAATATGAAAGCGTTAGCTAAAGGAGATAAGCGTCCATTAAACCGTATCGTAATAATGATGTAATAATCAAGTGTCCGTCATAGAAGAGGAAAAGAAACTGTAACATTACCCCCTTCGTATGCGAGAAGTCACCGACTTCTTACCATTGTGCATCCGTGGTCCAGCCATGGTCCTTTCTGGATTCGATCCATTTGATGATCGAGTCCAGATCCTTGTTGGCGGCCTCGATTCGCCATTGGAGGGTCTTCGTGATCCGCTCCAGCTGCTTGGCATGCTCCCAGAGATTGTCTCGCTCTTCATAAGTGAGGCATTGAGGGTCGGTGGAAAGCATGAGATGGGTGACGGCGTCGAGGGGCATGGAGAGCTGATTGAAGTCGACAACTAGAGTGCTGAGGGCTTCAGAGACAGGAGAGAGGGCGGAATGGCGAGGGCGGTGGGCGTAGGGAATGTGGGTGACGGGATCCTGGACGATGGGGGCGGCGAAGGTCATGGGTTCGAGCTCCTCTGGGTGTTGGTGGAGTTCTGGGAGGTCGGCCCAAACGAAGTCGTCGATGGTGGTGGTGGTGGTGATAAAAACCTCGAGGGGGAGGTCATGGGCCGTGGAGAGGAAGGGGGAGGCGGCGGCAACGGGTTCGATGTAGTAATGACCACACGCAGTGATCAGGAGAGCGAGGACGAAGGCGATGAGGTAGGTGAGGGTGATGACAAAGGCGAACATTGTGTATCGAGTGGGATGAGGAAATGGATAGCTGGTGGATCGTCTTTTATCCCAAAGTTTCAAACGTAAAGGTCTTCCATAGAATTTTCCGTTTCGTTGCCATCAGATTCTGTGGAGTGAGCAAGAATGGCATGATACAGCGCATCGTTTGATGGTGATTCAGGGGTGTTTGGTCGAGTGAATTCATCTTCTCTAATGAACGCTCCTTGAGCTGTGACTCTGCTAGTAATTTTTGGATATCCTGGTTCGAAGTCGTAAGTAGGATAGTGTGGAGGTTTTGGCGGGTAAGGAGGGGGAATGCGTTCCCATATTAACAAATCGTATGGTGGTGGAATGGTTGCATCAGGGTTGTCGATGGGAAACTCGATTTTCTGTGGGAAGAGATGATAAAACTGCATGAAACGGTCGCACCCATGTTCTTGTAGATCTCGTCGTCAATCTAATATCCATATATTCATTTTGTAGAGGATCCATTGCTGTAGATTTCGGAATTCCTGTTCCTGTTCTTTTGTTCTTGGTGCGGTAATGTTCGGTTGAATAGCTTTTGATAACGACAGTGGTCGTCTTGGTGAAATGAAAAGTGTGTGTCTACTGGTGATTGGGTAGTGTCGTGCGTGTGGGAGTCGTACTAGGTGTTTCTTATTGTGACGATGCGGTAATAGACGAGTCCGAGGGGGAAGGAATCGTCCTTTGAGTGCATAAAGGGTTTTCCAGAATTTCTTTGATCGGTTATAGGCCATAGATGAAGTTCTATAGGTGTCTTCTGTTTTTATATTCTATCAGAACGTCCGCAGCATTTCCCAGATTGCGTTCAGGTTCCCAGGTATTGTCATTCAATCCATAGCCTTTCCATTTAACCAAATATTGATAACCTGCTCCGCGTTTTCGATGTCCAAGGATAGCTTCGATCTCAAACTCCTCCTGTCCATTTACTATATCGGGAGGTGGTGTGGTAAAGTTCGGTCCATGCATTGATGTTTCCTTATATGGGGTAAGAAGCGATGCATGAAATACAGGGTGAATGCGCCATTGTTTCGGTAATTTCAGCTTGTATGTAACTGGTCCCATGACTTGTTCGACCTGAAAGGGCCCTTCTCGTTTCGGCGCAAGCTTTCTTGATTGATATGGGATGTGTAGGTTCTTGTTTTCGAGCCAGACTTTGTCGCCTTTTTCGAATTTGATTGACTTGTCTTTGAATCTTTGAGCAACTGTTTGCCTGGCGAGTTCGTGTGCTGCTAATGCTTCTTCTCTTGCTCTTCGAAGCATCTGAAGGCGTTCTTCTGCTGCTGGAGCAGTCATCTTGAGTGCTGCTGTAGGGATGGCGATTGGATCTGTTCCATACATGAGTTGGAATGGGGATGTTTTTATTGTATCATGATAACGGTTATTGTGTGCGAATTCAGCGATAGGTAGGAGTGGTTTCCATTTGTGGGGTTCATTAGTACAAAACATCCGGAGGTAGATCTCGAGTTCTTGATTGACGCGTTCGGTTTCCCCATCTGTTTGAGGATGATAGGCGGTGCTCATTCTGTGATCAATTCCTAATGCTTTTCGTATTTCTTGGAATACCTTGGCGGAGAACTGTGGTCCTCTATCAGAGATTAGGACGTCAGGGAGTCCAAAGCGTTTGAAGATTTCAGAAATGTAGAGATCGGCTGTCCCTAAAGCATCGATTGTCTTGTTGCAAGGGGTGAAAATTACCCCCTTCGTAAGGCCATGGTCCACCGTGACCAATATTGAGTCATATCCGTCTGAGATGGGAAGATCGGTAATGAAATCAAGGGTTACTTGCTGAAATGGACGTGTCGCTTTGGATGGGATAGGGACTAACGCCGGCGCATTTGGGTGAGTATTAACTTTCATCTGTTGGCATAGTGCACATCCCTCTACCCATTCTTTGACATGTCTGTACATTCCTGGCCACCAGTAGTCGCGTTTTAGAAGTGCCAATGTTTTAAAATCGTCCAGGGTGTCCAGAAGATAACGCTTCATGCATATCTTTGATTAATCTGGTCCTTAATTCGATCTGGTCAGGGATATAGATCTTTCCGAGGTAGTAGACGATGCCATGGGTATATGTCCAATCTTGTAGCTTTGATTTGATTGGTGGCGCTCTTTGTCTTTGAATAACATCAATCAGAATTCGTCCAAAATCATCATTCGCCATATACTTCTTCAATTCATTGGCTAGATCGTTATTGATGAGGCGAATAAAGCGATTGTTTGGTAGCATAGTAACTGTGGTCTGTTCTTCATCATTTCCCATATGATCTGGCCGTCTAGATAGAGCGTCTGCCTCGAACATCTTCGTTCCTGGTACATGTTCAATTCGGAGGTCGAATTCGGACAACAGAGATGACCATCTGGCTTGTCTAGGTGTCAATCGTTGAGCCGTTCTGTAATAGGACAGGTTCTTGTGATCACAGTGCACAATGATGGTATGGGGTGATCCATGCAGAAGGTGACGCCAAACTGCCAACCCTTTAATGATGGCAAGTAATTCTCTGTCATAAATCTGGTAGTTCTGCTCTGTTGGTGTTAAGGCATGGGAAATAAAACCACAAGGATGTAGTGCACCAGAGTCGTCCGCTTGTTTTAATACCGCTCCTATCGCCTTATTAGAGGCATCGGTTTGGAGGATAAACGGCTTTGCTGGGTTTGGCATTAAGAGGACTGGCATGGATGCAAATCGTTGTTTCAGGGTATCAAAAGCAGCCTGACGCTCTGTGTTCCAGTCGAATATCTCCGTCTTTTTTGTTAAATCGGTGAGCGGTTTTGCTATAGCCGCAAAATTACCAATAAATCGTCTGTAGAAATTCCCAAAGCCTAAGAATGATCGAACTTGTTTGACTGTTGTTGGTACTGGCCAGTCGGCTATTCCTGCTAGTTTAATAGGATCCATCTGTATTCTTCCAGGCGATATGATCATTCCTAGAAACTCCACTTCTTGTACAGCGAATTTACATTTTTCCAGTTTCAAGAATAAGTCGTTCTCCTCTAATCGGTTTAAAACTCGTTTTGTTTGTTCTTCTAATTCTGTCTTGTTTTGAGAACAGATCAAAATGTCGTCCATGTAAATGATGAGCCATCCTTCGTTAATCATATCTCTGAAATATTCGTTCATCATGGTTTGGAATGTAGATGGTGAATTGCATAGCCCAAAGAACATGACAGTTGGTTCGTATAATCCTCTGTTTGTGATAAAAGCTGCTTTCCATTCATCGCCCTTCTTGATTCGAACGTTATTGTATCCCCAACGGAGATCTAATTTGGTGAAGTATTGCGCTCCAGCAAGTTTGGTAAGGAGGTCGGATACTAGGGGTAATGGATATGCGTTCTTGATTGTCCAATCGTTCAGGTACCTGTAGTCTTGACATGGCCTTAACGCTCCACTTTCCTTTTTGGAAACAAAGAAGAATGGCGAAGCCTGAGGTGATTTCGACGGTCTGATGTATCCTTTAGTAAGTTGTTCTTCAATCCATTCATCTAGAGATGATTGCTCTTTAATTGATAACGGATAGATCTTGCTAACTTTAGGAGTGAAACCGTTTTTCAGTTCGATCGCATGATCCCAAGTTCTAGAGGTAGGAAATCGTTCTGAAGCTTTCTTCTCAAAGACTGATCGCCATTTCTCGTATTCCGTAGGTAATTCTGTCTTTGGTTCATCTTTTTTCAGTTGATGTTCTAATGCCTGCGATGCTGATGTTTTGACCCTTATCCAATAGTCGTCTTCTCCCCACTGATTGTCCAATGCCAGTTGCCAGATCGTCCCATCTTGTCGTTGATTATCAATGAGGTGAATCGTTTTGTCTCTCCAATCAATAGTCGGGTTATTTTCTTCTAACCAAGGAATTCCCAAGATTAATCGTTGGTCTCCTAACTTGGTGATTAAGAACCAGTTACTGTGACGCTTTCCTCCAATTGAATATTGAATTAATACTCGATGAGTGATCATTCCATTTGTGTTGATTGTTCCATCTGCGTTTCTGACTCGAATTGGTTTTCTTAGCTTTTCTTTTGGTAGTTTTGTTGTTATTTCTTCGTCAATAAAGTTCCCTTCTGCTCCACAATCGATGAGGGCAGAGGTTTCAGCGGGTAAATCGATCGTTTCAACAGTGATAGAAAGGCGCTTGTCATTATTCGATCGTACTATTACAGAATCAAGCGCTAACTGTGAAAATCCATTTGTTGTGGAAGTGCCAACCGCTGTGTGACGCTTCCTGATCAAAAACCCTCGTTTTCGAGTTTGTTAAGAAGACCTTCTCGTTCATCGGCCTTCATTCCAGCTAGGATCGCTCTGATACTCGCAACTGGGTCGTCTTGCTTTTCCTTGGGCGCATCCTCAGGGATGGATCTAATCCCTTTATTCTGAAACGATGAGGAGGACCTGAAGGAGGTGTTTAGGGTGGTGTTTCGTTTCGGACAATTTTTTGAAACATGTCCCTGGTTTCCACATCTGAAACACTTCCCAGTTTTCATGTATTCCTCCTTTTGTTCGTCTGTCAAACGTCCAGTGGGCATAGCATTAACTGATCGAGTTGATCCGCCCCTAGTGTTGGTGTTTCGGTTAAAATTAGAGCGGTTCCCTTGTCCTGGTTTGCGTCCAAGTGCTCGCATCATTTCCCAAGCGCCATGAAGCTGTTCTGCCTTTTCATATGCTTCCTTCATTGATAGAACGTTCGCTTCAAGAATTTTGGTGGCAATACTTTCAGGGAGTCCTTTAACAAATGCCTGAAGTTGTGCGGTTGTCCCTTTCAATCCTGAAGTTCCAATCTCCATGCGGAATTTTCTGATATATTCAGGGACTGAAACGTCGCCTCCTACTCTGAGATTGGCCAAATTGTTTAGGGCCCTGAGTGCGCTGTTGACTTCGCCCCAATCGGCTAAAAAGCGCTTCTTGAATTCAGCCCAACTTGTCCAGATAAGGGTCGTTTCTTCATCGTTGTCTAGTTCCTCTTTGATTAGAACCTTCCAATCGTCGAGTTCCTGTCCTAGGCAGGCAAGAGCAAATCGAATCTGTTTCTGGCCTTTGTTCTTATAGTTGTCATCGTTCAAAACGAAGTAGTCTTCCAAGTTTCCAATAAAAGCCTTTGCTTCGGTTCGTTTTCCTGTAAAAATGCGCATGGGCTGCGGCTTGATATCTCCTTTAGAGGCAGGTGTTGCTGCGTCAGATGCCATCTTTTCTGTTTCTTCTTTTGGGTCTGTAGGTTCTCCTGTTTCGTCTTTCTTCTTTCCTGATTCTGGATCTCCGAATAGATTTACTTCGATCTGTTTCTGTTCTTGGAAATCTATCCAAGGCTGTACTTCTCCGTCCCTAAGTGCGTATCGTTCTCGTCCTGCTGTTCCAGTGAGACTGAGATATTCGTTCCACCAAGAGAGTTCTGGTTCGTCTGTAGGCGGTTTGAATAACGAACGAAATCCTTCTTTGTGTTCTTCGTTTACCCAATCAATCCAAACGTCGTCTGGGAAAGCGTCCCCTTGTCCTTCAATGTAATCACCTTCAAAGAGGGATTCTGGTACTGGTTCGTTCTTTTTCTTGGTTCCTGAGCAGAAAAACCACCCTGTTCCTGTAGTCGATGGAAAGATTTCCCTTCGATCTAGATAATACTTTCGTCTGAAACGGACAGAGCCTTTTGGGGGTCTGAGGGTCGAGGTTCTGGTATCAATGGTGTCTGGCTAGTGTAGAAACACTGAGCGGTCTGAGAGTTCCAACTTGTGTTAAGATCGATGCTCCCAACGTGGTTCGTTCTAAGTCAACAGTGGCAAGCAGAGTCTCGGTCCGCTCCCAGCCTACTGGACAGATTCTGGACGCTAAGTCAAACGATGACGAAGGTCTTTAGGTCGACGACGAGCTCAAGGAAAAGAGAGCGAGGAGTTCGAGTCAAATTGGGAGTATGATTCGATTAAGTTGGAACTGAAGAATGTACAAGGTATTCTAGGATTTATATACGTTTTGAGAACAAGGAAAACCGTAAAGGGAATGCACAGTAAGCGCAGCTAACTACCTATGAAAGGAAATATGAAAGCGTTAGCTAAAGGAGATAAGCGTCCATTAAACCGTATCGTAATAATGATGTAATAATCAAGTGTCCGTCATAGAAGAGGAAAAGAAACTGTAACACTTTTACCTTTGCACTCATGCTCTGCAACACTCAGCACCATCCACATGTTTACTGTCTTTCTCACATCAGTTGACCTTGTGAGGAAAAATTGAAAAAACATGCACCAGAAAGAAATCAGTGTAACTCACCAGGTTTTGGGTGAAATAACATGACTATTAGTGCATTAGAACTGGAATAAAGTGTATTCTTTGCCTGTAATGGTCCAAGCATACAAAGATCAAGTTTTAAAGATTTCAGTTATCCCCTGCATCTTTGAATAATCTGAATGCTTTTTTGTAATTCCATGATTGTCAAAACATTTATCCCCATCTCTGATGCCATGTATACAGAACCCCAAAAATCTATTCTCATGTACTTGGTGCATCATGGACAAAAAGCACACTTTATTCTGGTTCTAAGACAATACCAACATTATTCAACCCAAAACTTGGTGAGTTGCACTGATTTCTTTCTGGTGTGCATTTTTCAATTTTTCCTCAAAAGGTCAACTGATGTGAAAAAGACAGTAATATATCATTGTTGCCTTATTCATTTAAGATTGAAAACATTTTAATTTTAATTTTAATTTATTTATTACAAAATTATACACAAATGAGAGGGCAAGGATGAGAGGAGGGTGAGGGCAAGAGAGCAATGGCAAGAGGGTGAGGGCAAGGGTAAGGGCGAGAGGCCGAGGGTAAGAGGGTGGAGGGGGTAAGAACAATAGGCCAAGGTTAAGGGTGAGAGGTGAGGGTGAGAAGGCCGGGGCGTGGGTATGGGCATAAGGGCAAGAGGGCAAGAGGGCAAGAGGGTGTGGGCGTGGGCGTAAGGGCGAGAGGGTGTGTGCATTGGCATTGGCAGAAGGGCGTAAGGGTGAGAGGGCAAAAGGGCGAAAGGGAGTGGGCATAAGGGTGAGAGGGGAGAGGGCGGGGCGAGGGCGGAAGGGCGAGAGGGCGTGGGCGTTGGCGTTGGCGGAAGGGCAGGAAGGCAGGAAGGCAAGAGGGCGTGGGCGTAAGGGTGAGGGCAGAAAAGGCGAGAGGGTGTGGGGGTAAGAGCAAGAGGGTGTGGGCGTAAGGGTGGGAGGCGAGAGGGTGAGGGCAAGGGCGTAAGGGTGAGAGGCAAGAGGGCGAGAGGGTGAGGGCGAGGGTGAGGGCGTGAGGGTGAGAGGCGGAAGGGCAAGAGGGCGTTGGTGTTGGCGTTGGCGGAAGGGCGGGAAGGTGAGAGGGCATGGGCATATGTGCGAGAGGGCGAAGGCGAGGGTGTAAGGGTGAGAGGCGAGAGGGCGAGAGAGGAGGTGAGAAGACCGGCATGGTGGGAGCTTAATAAAATATATTAGTCATAAGATAGAAATAAAATAAACATACGAGGGCCCAGACAATGTTTCGTCTGGGTCCCTGGTAATGTTTAGGCCATGGACGGGATGCGGGCGAATGGGTGAGTGTGTACATTTGCGACTGGCTGCGAGTGTGAGTGGAAGTGCAGGGGTGGGAAGTGTGGGTGTGAGGGGTGGTGTGTGGCGACCGAAGGGTGAACGTTGACAACGGGGGCGGTGGTATCGTGAGCGGTTGGTGGCGTTTGACGTGACGTGTGGAAATGCAGGTGTGGGTGGGCAAACGGGTGAGGCGGTGAGCACAATGGTGGGCAGCCGCTGACGGCTGGCAGCTGCTGTGTGCATGCGGGGTACATGGTAGTGTGCCAGTGGGTGGGTGGATGAGGTGAAGGGGTGCAGGTGCGGGTGCAAGTGCAGGGTGGGGTTGGGCAAACGGGCGTCGGCGTTCAGGTGTGGGCGCGGGTGCGAGTAGTGACGAGACTACCTACAAAAAAGTTTAGTAATAAAAATAAATGAAAAAAAAACATACCAGGGCCCAGACAATATCGTCTGGGCCCCGGGAGGTGTTTGGGTGATCGAGTCGGCGTGGTTTTGCGCGAAAGGGGCGGTTAGTGGTGGATGCTCAAATGACAACGGCGGATGGTGTGGTTGCGGTGTGGATGCATGTCGGGGTCTGTGAACGAATGATTGCTGGTAGCCGTGGTCGCTGGTGGCTGATGGGACGCATGTGAATGGGGCAACTGGAGTGGTGTGTGGTTGTGATGTGCACTGTCAGGGCGTGTGAACAAGGGGTCGGGCGTTGCTGATGGCGGTGATGGAATGCATGTGAACGGTGCGAAACAGCGGCATGGTCATGACGTGCCCTTTTGGTGTACCATGTGATGGTCAACAACACGTGTCACGGTCGCAGTTGTGTCACGTGATGATCAACAATGGCTCAGATATATAACCTGAGCCATGTGTGCTTGCTCCCCTCGGAATGGGCTCAGACTACTAGTAGTCCGAGCCCATTCTGAGGCTGACCAGTCCTAGGACTGGTCAGGTTAGTCCTAGTTGGGCTCGGAATGAGCTCGGAATGGGCTTGGACTGGATTTCCAGTCCGAGTTCCATTTTGAGTGAGCTTCCTGCCAACTTTTTGAGCTCAGAATGGCAGCTTGGAATCCGATCGGAATACGAGGAGTCCTCATAATCCACTCGGATTCCGAGATTTGGGGGGGGGGGAGAGTAAAGTGCTCGATTCAATGACTCATCAAATTTAAATGCCCATATCTCCACAGGTACCATGCCTGTTTACATAATTCTTTTATTATCATGTAGCCCTTATGTAGTGCTCTCACTCAGCCCCTCATAGTTTACCTTTGTTTATTCTTGTTTCTGAGTTATTATACAAATACTCCAGAAGCACCAAACATTGAATCACTTTTTTGAGTCACTGTATAAGATACCTACTAAAATTGATGAATTTTTCCTTAAGATATAAACTCCTGTGTCTGAAAGACATCAATGGAATCCTAAGGACTTCAAGCTTTTATCAGCTTGTTTAAGACCATACAAAGCCTTTTTAAGGCGATAGACTTTCCCTTCTTGTCCTTTAGTGACAAAACCTTCTGGCTGTTCCATGTAAATCTCTTCATCAAGATTTCCATATAAGAATGCTGTTTTAACATCCAGTGCCTTGATATCCCAATCATTGAGTGCTGCAGAAGCCAAAAGTAATCTCACTCTCAAAGCATATGACAGGAGAAAATGTGTCATCATAATCAATACCAGGTATTTGTGAAAAACCTTTAGCAACTAGTTGAGCACTTTTTGACCATCACTTTTAATATTGTAAACCCATCTACACTTAACAGGTTTACAATTTTTGGGACATTCCACTAACTCCCAGACATCTCAATCACATAGAGCTTGTATCTCTTCTTCCATAGCTGTAACCCATTCTTGGAAAGCTTTTGGATTGAGATTTCTAATTTTCAACACGTCTTTGAAGTGCACAGGTATCTCTGATTTTACTTCAACTGCTTTTGATAATAAGAAGTTCACAAATTTTGTGCCTCCTTCTTTTTGTAATTTCTTGAGCAGTTGTAAACTATCAAGAGTATCCTGAATATCCTGACTAGAACCAGGATTTGGCCCTTCTGATGCATCTTCATAAATGGTTTTATCAGGATTATTATTGTTATCATCCTGATCTGAGCCAAAAGGATCAGAGTGATTACCCAAGTCTTTTTCAATTTCAAGAGGAGTCTTTTGACCATATATATTTCCCTCTCTATAGACTGGTTTTCTATCTCTTACTCCCCTGCAAAGAGGAAATTGAATAGGCTCTTTATGTGGTATTCTTTGTTCAGCACATTTGGAATCCTTTTTCTCTTTTCGTGTTTTCTTAATGCTAGGAGGTTCGATCTGATGTTGTGTCCTAGGCCATTCACTAGGGTTCTCAACAGACCTGTTTTCACTTGGTCCTTGAACATCAGGATCAACAGGAGGTTCTACTAGTGGTTCCTGTTCTTCAACCTCTTTATCAAGCTCTTTATCCTTATCATTTTTATCATGAGACGATGTCCACTGATTGTCACATGTAGAATCATGATTTCTAGATGATTTCCTTTTAGGTGTGGGATCGTCATTATCACTATCATCAAGATAATCACATTGGGAATCGGAGTCAGATTCTTGTCCCATTGATCAATACCTGGTAGATGTTCAAATATTCTATCTTTGTTGTAATTTTCGCTTTTTTGTGAAAACACTGATTCATCAAACAGTGATTGAACACCTATAAATATTGTGTTGTCTTTTCTCATAAATCTATAAGCTTTAGATCCTTGTTCATAACCTATGAAGGTCATTGGTTCAGATCTTGGTGCTAGCTTATCTTTTTGCATTTCTTTAGGTATAAGAACCCATGCAAGTGGCTTTTTATCAGTCAGATTTTCATAAGGTGTTTTCCAGTTTGTTCTTAATGGAGTGTGATTGTATACATGAATAGCAGTTTCAAAAGCAAATTCCCACCATGATTTTGGGCAGGAAGACTCAAGTCTCATGCTATCTGCTTTCTCAAGTATAGTGTCATTGAGACATTCTGCACGACCATTTTGCTGATGTATGTGTGGTGCACTCTGTTCCCTGAATATCCCTTTAGATGTGAGATATTTGTCAAATTCATGTGACTTAAATTCTCCCCCTTGATCTGATCTGAAACATTTTACTTTAGTATTTTGCTGATTTTCAATAAGTTCTATGTAACTTTGGACAGCAGTAAAGGTTTCTGATTTTGATTGAAGAAGTGCCATATGAGCAAATGAAGAATAATCATCTAGTAGCATTAAGCACCACTTTTTATGATGATATGATTCCATTGGTAATTCAAGTAAATCAGTGTGAATTAGTTCAAGCAGTTTAGAAGCACACTTATTGGAAATAGGGAAAGATTTATTGTGCATCTTTCCTTGAGCACAACCAGGACATATAGGATTTGTTGATGGGAATATGATTTTCTCATCAAATCCTTTTGTGTGTTTAAAAGTATGTTTAAGAACATTCTTTGAAGGATGTCCCAATCATCTATGCCAAGTGTTATAATTGACAACATATGCAGCATGGTCCATTATTTGTCCATCTGGCTTGACTATCTGAGTCAAGACCCAATGAATAGGTTCATTTTCATGTATAGGATATGCTTGTAGAACATGTTGACCAGATTTTAGCAAAAAAATTGTCCCATGTTTATCTGATTGTTCCTGCCAGCCTTGAAGCTTTAACTGTCCAGATGATATAAGTCTATGACTAGCTTCAGGCATATAGCAAACTTTTTCAAGTTTAATGAAATGTCTAAGTGCTTTAGAAATTTCTATTTGAAGGAACACAGTCCCTTCACCTAATAAAGAAACTTTTGATTTTTTATCAGCAGTATAAATAGGTTTTGGATTATCAAATGGTTGATAATTAGCAAAGTCTTCTAAGTCATGAGTTACATGGACAGACACTCCAGAGTCTATCATCCATGACTTTCCTTTAAGTGCCATTTTAAGGCAGTTATTACAGTAGCACACTTTAATCTCACTATTATAGCAGGTAATTTCAGCGATTACATTATTGCTATCTACAGCAGTACATTGATTACTACTATTATTACCTTTAAAATTAAGAAGCTTCAAATTCTCCAAAGTCTTCTGTAACATAGTCCTCACTGATTTATTATCAATATCAGACTTTAAATTAGTGAAATATATGCACTGATACCAAGATTCTGCATCATCTTTATCCACATCCATATCATCACTTTTTGGAATAAAGCAATTTTCAGCATTCCCTCTAGTTTTAACTGGCCATTCAATCTCATCTGCAACACAAAAGCCTTGCTCTTGTAACATCTTGAGATTATTGGGTAAGGAGGCTGGTTCAACCCTGTTGATCAGGGGTTGAGATCTGAGCCTATTAATCAACACTGTGCTAGCAAAGGTAGGTGCCTTTGCTTTTCCTTTAGATCTACTGGACCCAGCAGATTGTTCTTGTTGTAGCAAGAAAGCACGCTTCTTCTTCTTGTTTGCACAATTGAAGTGATTGCATTCCTGGTTAGAACTAAACTGCCTAGATGGTCCTGTAGTTGGTTGATTTTGATCTCTGGATTTTCCCTTGTTGTTTTGGAAATTTCCAGATTGTTGTTGAAAATTGGTCCTGTTACTAGGACCAGCCAAACTGGAGTTTTGCCATTGAGGTCTCATTGGACCTCTAGTAATGTGAGCTGTATTAACAGCCCCCCCTGATGATGAAGACATTTGACATCTTTGCTGTTCTTCCTCTATTTTAGGAAGAACATCAGCAAGTTTTAGATCACTTGCTTTCATGGTGAGAAGAATACTGGATGAGACACTGTCCCATCCTTGTGGAAGTGAGGCCAGTACTAACATGGTGACCATGTTATCAGGAAAAGTGAATCCATTAGTGTGAAGTTGTTGAGTGGCAGTTGATAAATCATTAACTGATTCAGTAACTTTGTTGACATTGACCTTCCAATGAATTGCTTTTGAAAAATCAATGAAGATTCCTGCAGCTCCTGGTTGCCCAAAAGCTTTCTCTAATGCATCCCATGTCTTTAATGCAGTGCTTTTAACATAGTGATGCAGTGATGGTGCCAGTTTGAGTGTAATTAATCCAAGTGCTTTGTTGTCACTTTTGACATAATCTTCCCAAATGTCAAGCTTGTTTTGTAATGTATCCCTTCCCTCTTTTTTTGTATATAGAGCTTCATATATAGCTCTTTCTGATTCATTTAAATTAGAAGCAGATGATTTTGATCCTTTGACATATTGCCAAAGTCCTTTATAATGAAGGTAGCAGTCATGGCTACAATCCACTCATTCCAATTTAATCCTGTTAAAATTGGAATTTTTCCAACATCCTCATCTCCACCAAGTGAAAGACAAGCATTGCTTCTACTAGCAATGCTATTGATTTCCATCCATCCAGTAGTAGGTTGTGGATTTAATTGGAGATGATAGTTGTTGTGAATCTCAGTTTTCATAAGATCAAAGGTGACATTCTTCCTAATCAGCTTTGAATAGGATGCCAACACTTTGATTTTAATAAAAGGCTGCCATTGATAACAAGGGAGTGCCCTTGTTTTGATTGCCACCAAATAACAGTATCCACATACATCCCATACTGGGGTATTTCTGGAATGCACAAAAGGATCTATCATGTTGTCAAGTCTGACATACATGATTTTGCCTGGTTCAAGTTCTGAATTGTCATTAGCATGCAGAAGTGTGCTATATTTGTCATCGTCCCACTCTGTATGTGAGTTGTCTGATTCAAAGATATCATTGTTGAGGACATCTTTTCTGTGTGTAGGAGGACAATTTGAAGCTTCAAATGCCTTCCAGGCTTTTTGGCGTTTCTGTTTTTGGTGCAATTTCTTGTTAGCCTTTATAGCAGCTTTCTCCTTAGCTGCTTCAATATTCAGGTCCTTCATCAAGACCCAAATTTCCTTTCTCATCTTCTCTATCAGCATCTTATCCTTTAATCCAGTCTGCAAAGGATTTTGCAGATGTAGATATCGGTTCTGACTCAAGTTATCAGACTGTGGAAATGCAGGAACCAACGCAGGTTTATTAGATGATATAGCAGGGGTACGTTTCCCCCGCTTTCTAGCTGGCACTATTTTAGTTCATCCAAATTTTTCCCACTCCTTAACCATATACTAGGATTCAGTTCCAGGTCCACCAGTTCTCAATGTGAGATTGGATGACAGTTTGGGTGGTACTGGAACTTGTTACAATTTCTTCTCCTTCATTGACAGATACTTTACAATTACATAACCATTGCTATGCATTACATGGATGCTTATCTCCTTTAGCTATTTTACCTTCACATTTCCTTTCTTAGGTATTTAGCTGTGTGTTTCCTTTTATATCTCTCTTGTTCTTTTATGTATATAAACCTCTTGTAATGTAGTTAGTCCTCAGTTCCAACTTAATCAAATTCTTCTCTCAACCTCTGAACGAAACTCCTCACTCTCATCTCTTTGAGCTTGTCATTTATTTGACCTTTGTCATTGTTTGACTTAGTGTCCAGAACTTGTCCAGTAGGTTGGGAGCAGACCAAGACTCTGCTTGCCACTGTTGACTTAGAACGAACTGTGTTGAGAGCATCAATCTTAACACAAGTTGGAACTCCCAGACCACTCAGTGTTTCTACACTAGCCAGACACCATTGATACCAGAACCTTGAACCTCAGACCCCCAAACAGCTCTGCCCATTTCAGAAGAAAGTATTATCTAGATTGGCGAGAAATCTTTCCGTCGACTACAGGAACAGGGTGGTTTTTCTGCTCAGGAACTAAGAAAAAGAACAAACCAGTACCAGCATCCCTCTTTGAAGGTAATTATATTAAAGGAGAAGGAAAGGACGCTTTCCCAGACAACGTTTGGATTGATTGGGTCAACGAGGATCTAGAAGAGAACTTTTACTCTCTATTTTATCCACCCACTGAAGAACCAGAATCCTCCTGGTGGAACGAATTCCTCAGTCTCTATGGGGCACCACAGCAGGACAGATACACACTCACAGACAAAGGGCTACAGCCTTGGAATAATTTCCTAGAACAGAAACAGATCGAACAAAGTCTATTTGGAGATCCAGAATCAGGGAAAAAGAAAGACAAAACAGGAGAACCAGAAGAACCAAAAAAAGAAACAGAAAAGATGGCAACCGACACAACAGCACCCACCTCTAAAGGGGATATCAAACCACAGCCTATGCATGTTTTTACAGGAAAGTGAACCAAAGTGAAGGCTTTCATTGGAAGTCTTGAAGATTACTTTGTCCTGAATGATGATAACTATAAAGGCAAAGCACAGAAGCAGATCTGATTTACTCTTGCCTGTCTTGGGCAAGAGCTTGACGATTGGAAAGTCCTGATCAAGGACAAATTAGATGATACAGAAGAAACGACCCTTACTTGGACGAATTGGGCTGAATTCAAGAAATGATTCTAAGCTGATTGGGGCAAAGTTAATAGCACTCTCAGAGCACTGAACAATCTAGCCAATCTCAGAGTAGGGGGTGATGTTTCAGTCCCCAAATATATCAGAAAATTCTGCATGGAGATTGGTACCTCAGGTCTGAAAGGAACAACTGCACAGCTCCAGGCATTTGTCAAGGGGCTCCCTGAAAGTATTGCTACAAAAATCCTTGAAGCAAACATTCTATCTATGAAAGAAGCATATGAGAATGCAAAACAGCTTCATGGTGATTGGGAAATGATGCGAGTGCTTGGGCAAAAACCAGGACAAGGGAACTGCTCTATTTTTAACCAAAACACCAATAACAGGGGCCGATCAAATCAATCAGTTAATGTGATGCCCACTGGATGTTTGACTGATGAACAAAAGGAGGAGTATATGAAAACTGGAAAGTGTTTCAGATGTGGAAACCAGGGGCATGTTTCAAGGAATTGTCCCAAATGAAACATCACGTCAAACGCCTCCTCCAGGGCCTCCTCATCATTTCAGAATAAAGGGATTAGATCTATCCCTGAAGATGCACCCAAGGACAAAAAAGACGATCCAGTTGCAAGCATCAGAGGAATCCTTGCCAGAATGAAGGCCGATGAACGAGAAGGTCTTCTCAATGAACTCGAGAATGAGGGTTTTTGACCTGGAAGTGTCACACAGCGGTTGGCACTTCCATAACAAATGGACATTCACAATTAGCGCTTGATTCTGTAATAGTAAAATCAAATAATAACAAGCACCTTTCAATTTCTGTGGAAACATCCGATTTACCCACTGAAACTTCAGCTCTAATTGACTGTGGACCAGAAGGGAATTTTATTGACAAAGAAGTAACCACCAAGTTACCAAAAGAAAAATTACAAAAACCAATCAAAGTCAGAAATGCAGATGGAACGGTTAACACCAATGGAATGATCACACATCAAGTTCATATTCAATATTCAATTGGAGGAAGACAATACAGCAATTGGTTTCTAATCATTAGATTAGGGGATCAACAGTTAATCTTGGGAATCCCTTGGTTAGAAGAAAATAATCCTACAATTGACTGGAGAAATAAGATGATCCACCTCATCGATGAACAACGAAATGATGGAACTATCTGGCAAATGGCATTGGATAATCAGCAATGGGGAGAAGATGACTATTGGATTAGAGTCAAAACATCAGCATCTCAAGTGTTGGAACACCGGCTAAAGAAAGATGAACAAAAAACAGAATTACCATCAAAATACGAGAAATGGCGCCCAGTTTTTGAGAAGAAAGCATCAGAACAATTTCCAACATCCAGACCTTGGGATCATGCTATTGATCTGAAAACCGGTTTTAATCCTAAAGTCAGCAAAATATATCCATTATCAATTAAGGAACAATTGTCGCTAGATGAATGGATTGAAGAACAGCTAGCTAAGGGTTACTTTAGACCATCAAAGTCTCCTCAAGCATCACCATTCTTCTTTGTTTCCAAAAAGGAGAGTGGTGCACTTAGACCTTGTCAAGATTACAGATATCTAAATGATTGGATGATCAAGAATGCATATCCATTACCACTAGTATCCAATCTCCTTACAAAACTTGCTGGTGCACAATATTTCACTAAACTGAACCTCTGTTGGGGTTACAACAACATCAGGATTAAGAAAGGCAATGAATGGAAAGCTGCTTTCATTACCAACAGAGGATTATATGAACCAACTGTCATGTTCTTTGGGTTATGCAATTTGCTGTCTACATTCCAAACCATGATGAACAAATACTTCAGAGATATGATTAACGAAGGATGGCTCATCATTTATATGGATGATATCTTGATTTGTTCTCAGAACCTGAATGAACTAGAAGAACAAACGAAAAGAATCCTTGATTGATTGGAGGAAAATAATCTATACCTGAAATTAGAAAAATGTAAATTTGCTGTTCAAGAAGTCAAGTTTCTAGGGATGATCATATTGCCTGGAAAGATACAGATGGACCCTATCAAACTAGCAGGAATAGCTGATTGGCCAGTACCATCCATGGTTAAACAAGTCTGGTTGTTCCTAGGTTTTGGAAACTTTTATTGACAGTTTATTGGGAATTTCACAGCAATAGCAAAACCACTCACAGATTTGACCAAGAAAGTGGAGCCATTCGACTGGAATAATGAATGACAACTTGCTTTTGATACTCTAAAACAACAATTCACTTCTATGCCAGTTTTATTGATGCCAGATCCAGTGAAACCATTTATTCTTCAAACCAACGCCTCTAACAAAGCAATTGGAGCAGTGTTGAAACAAGCTGATGAATCAGGAATACTCCATCCTTGTGGATTTATATCCCATGTGTTAACACCAATGGAACAGAATTACCAGATTTACGATAGAGAACTGCTTGTGATCATCAAAGGACTTGCAGTTTGGCGCCACTTATTACATGGTTCCCCTCACACAATCATCGTCCACTGTGATCACAAGAACCTGTCATATTATAGAACTGCTCAACGCTTGACACCTCATCAAGCCTGATGGTCATCATTGTTATCTGAATTTGATCTTCGCATTGAACATGTTCCTGGAACAAAAATGTTTGAAGCAGATGCATTATCCAGATGACCAGATCATATGGGAAATGATGAAGAACAGACTACTGTCACCATTTTGCCAAATGATCGATTTATTCAGCTTATCAACGATGACCTTGCCAATGAATTAAAAAAAAATATGGCAAATGATGATTTTGGACGTATTCTCATCAAAGTTATCACAAAGCAAAGAGCACTGCCAATCAAATCTAAATTGCAAGACTGGACCTACACCCACAGCATTGTTTACTACCTTGGAAAAATCTATGTTCCTGATCAGATTGAGTTAGGCACCTGTTTAATTAAAGAAACGCATTATCCTCAGGACATCCTGGACGATTGAAGACACTGGCACTTTTAAAATGTGGTTACTGGTGGCCTGGAATGTATAGACATGTTAAGGAATGGGTTGAAGGATGTGCACTCTGTCAACAGATGAAAGTCAATACTCACCCTAATTCACCAGCACTAATCCCTATTCTGTCAAAAGCCACACGACCATTTCAACAGGTCACACTCGACTTCATCACCAATCTTCCTATATCGGACAGATATGATTCCATATTGGTCACGGTGGACCATGGCCTTACGAAGGGGGTAATTTTCACTCCTTGCAACAAGATGATCAACGCTTTAGGAACTGCAGACCTCTACATTTTTGAAATCTTTAAGCGCTTTGGACTCCCCGACATTTTGATCTCAGATAGAGGACCACAGTTCTCCACTAAAGTATTCCAAGAAATATGAAAAGCATTAGGAATTGACCATAGGATGAGCACAGCCTATCATCCTCAGACAGATGGAGAAACTGAACATGTCAATCAAGAACTTGAAATTTATCTTCGAATGTTCTGCGCAAATGAGCCTCATAAATGGAAACCATTGTTACCCATCACTGAATTTGCACACAATAATTGATATCATGACACAATAAAGACATCTCCATTCCAACTTATGTTGTTACAATTTCTTTTCCTTTCGTTAACGGACTTTTACAATTACATAACCATTGCTATGCGTTTCATGGACGCTCAACTCCTTTTAGCTATTGACCTTCACATTTCCTTTCTCAGGTAATTAGCTGTACAATTCCTTTTATATTTTCTTGTTCTTCTAGTATATAAAGCCTCTCATGTACTATTATATTCTTTAGTTCCAACTTAATTGAATTCTTCTCTCAACCTCTGAATGAAACTCCTCGCTCTCATTTCTCTGAGCTTGTCGTTTATTTGACCTTTGTCATCGTTTGACTTAGTGTCCAGAATTTGTCCAGTAGGCTGGGAGCAGACCAAGACTCTGCTTGCCGCTGTTGACTTAGAACAAATTGCGTTGAGAGCATCGATCTTAACATATGTATGGATCAGATCCAATTGCCATCCCTACAGCAGCAATCAAGATGACTGCTCCAGCAGCAGAAGAACGCCTTCAAATGCTTCGAAAAGCTAGAGAAGAAGCTCTAGCTGCACATGAACTTGCCAGACAGACCATTGCTCATAGATACAGAGACAAGTCAATTAAGTTCAAAAAAGGCGACAAAGTCTGGCTTGAAAACAAGAACCTTTACATTCCATATCAGTCAAAAAAGTTAGCTCCGAAGAGAGAAGGACCCTTTCAGGTCAAACAAGTTATGGGACCCGTTACATACAAATTGAAATTACCAAAACAATGGCGCATTCACCCTGTATTCCACACACCGCTTCTCACTCCATATAAGGAAACTTCAATGCATGGACCAAATTTCACAATGCCACCTCCTGATATGGTCAACAGACAAGAAGAGTTTGAGACTGAGGCTATCCTTGGACATCAGAAACGCGGAGCCAGTTATCAATACTTAGTCAAATGGAAGGGCTATGGGGCAAACAACAATACATGGGAACCAGAGCGACATCTAAGCAATGCTGCGGATGTCTTGATCAAATATAGAAACAGAAGGAACCTTTGAAATAATCAAGGAATGACCTATTATTGCACCAACCTCCAATTAAAACATAACATCCATTATGTCAAGAGATTCTGCAGAACTATTGGACGATATACCCCTACTGTCAAAACCAGATACTCCGTTAAGCAGATGTTTGTCCCTGCCTTTAAACACCCCTCCAAATGAACACTCTCTATATATCAAAAACTGAAATATGTTCCAATGATGTCAAAACCACCTAAAGTATCACAACTACCCCCTCATAAATGAATGCATCTGCAAGGACACAGAGATTCTGTATAATGCTCTACCAAAGTACCTTCCCCAATATCATCACCTCTCCTTTGATCTAGGAGAATTACCCACGTTTCAGGAAGCCAAGTCACACTATCTCCCAGCATCAGTACACCCTTGTTTCCAGTATGACAACATCTATCACAGGGTTTGGTTAAGACAAACCTTCCCTGAATTGTCAGATGTGTTGCAATGGATTATTCAATTAGGCCAGGAGATCTCTGCAGAACAATGGCAATATGAACGGCAAATGAACATAAGGGGAAGTGAAAATTTTAACCGAACACAAGTGCAGATGGAAATGACACTTGCTACTGAACAATATTACGATCTCCTGAACCAGGCAGTGCAAACTAGCATGAACAATCCAGAAATACATGTTACCTGTCATGATCGCCCTGACCAAATTTGTATTCCACACCCTGATGACACAGGAACCTGATCAGAACAAGAGGAAGCAGCTAGAAATTCTCACAAAGATTTTCTCAGGACTAGAGCACCTGAAATTGAAGAGATCTTAGCTTTGGACTCTGACAACAAGATTTGGGATATTTAAGAAACCGCATTTGACAGTCCCATCTTCTCCATCACACCGATACCACATGTTTGCTGCCCTCGTCATCATCGCTTACCTGTTCACTTTTGTCTTTGCCCTCTTGGTCACCGCGTGTGGCCATTATTATATTGAACCTGTTGCCACTGCCTCCCCCTTCCTTGCCACCGCCCACGACCTCCCCACCTTCATTGTCGCCCCCACAATTGACGAATATTTGTTCCCAGGACTCCTGGACAACCCCACCCCTCCAAGCACCCCTCAATATTTCCCTAAATTCAATGAGGAGCAGGTCCTCCACCTGGTTTATCACACTCCCCTCCACCCTCCTCTGTGCCCAAGAAGCCCTAGCCACTATGTGTTAAGATCGATGCTCTCAACACAGTTCATTCCAAGTCAACAGTGGCAAGCAGAGTCTCGGTCTGCTCCCAACCTACTGGACAAGTTCTGGACGCTAAGTCAGACGATGACAAAGGTCAAAGTGAACGACGAGTTCAAGAAAAATGAGAATGAGGAGTTTTGTTCAGATGTTGAGAGAATAATTCGATTAAGTTGGAACTAGAGTCTAGCTACTTTACAGGGAGGTTTATATATGTAAAAGAACAGGAGAAATATAAAAGGAAACATACAGCTAAATACCTAAGAAAGGAAATGTGAAGGTAAAGTAGCTAAAGGAGATGAGCGTCCATGAAACACATAACAATGATTATATAATAAAATAAGTCTGTCAACAAAAGGGAAAGAAATTGTAACATTACCCCCTTCATATGCAAGAAGTCACTGACTTCTGAACCTGTTCCCCAGCCATGGTTTCCACCATTTGTCCATCCATGATCCCTCCGCGATTTCAACCACTCGGCGATGGTATTGACATCGTGATTAGCGGTCTCAAACCGCCATTGGAGAGTTCTGGTAACATAGTTCAACTGGACTAATTGTTCCAGAATTGCGTCACACTCTTCTTCCGTCACCATGTGGGGATCAGTAGTGAGGGCGACGTTGAGCATCGCGTCGAGAGGGCTGGCAAATAGTTGATAATCCACTATCATAGTGGCGAGGGCTTCTTGTGATCGGAGGAGGGAGGCATTGGGAGTCCGAGCGAGAGGAGGTGTCGGTGGAGCGGGTAAGGGGGCCTCCTCTTGGAGGATCTGAAGGTCGTCTAGTTTGACTGGGTGTTGGTGAAGGTCTGCAACTGTAGAGGTAGGGGAAGGGGGCCAGTTCGGGAAAAGATAATTGTCGATGGTGGTGGTGGTGGTAACAAAGACCTCAATAGGGAGGTCATGGGCGGTGGCAAGGAAAGGGGAGGCGGCGACAAATGAATCATCGTAACAGTGGCCACACACTGTGACCAGAAGAGCGAAAGCAAATGCGAAGAGGTAGGCGACAATGACAATGGTGGCGGGCATGTTGTATCAATAAGATGGAGGAGACGAGTTCATCCAGTGTGGTTTAAATATCCCAAATTTCATCATCAGAGTCCAAAGCTAAGATCTCTTCAATTTTGGGTTCTCTTGTCCTGAGAAAGTTCTCACAAGAGTGTCTGGCCACTTCCTCCTGTTCTGATCGGGTTCCTGCGTCTTCAGGGCGTGGAATACGAATTTGTTCAGGGTGTGCATGATGTGTAATGTGTATTTCTGGATTATTCATGCTAGCCTGTATTGCCTGGTTCAGGAGATCATAATATCGTTCGGTTGCAAGTGTCATTTCCGTTTGCGCTTGTGTATGGTTAAAATTTTCACTTCCCCTTATATTCATTTGTCATTTGTATTGCCATTGTTCCGTGGAGATGTCTCTGCCTCGCTGAATAATCCATTGTAAAGCTTCTGATAATTCAGGGAAGGTTCGTCATAACCAAACCCTGTGATAAACGTTGTTATATAGAAAACAAGGGTGAACTGATGCTGGGAGATAGTGTGATTCGGCTTCTTGAAACGTGGGTAATTCCCCTAGATCAAAAGAGAGGTGGTGATACTGAGGAAGATACTTTGATAAGGCATTATATGGAATCTCTGTGTGTCCTTGCAGGTGCATTTGTTTGTGAGGAGGTAATTGTGCTACTTTACGTGGTTTTGACATCATTGGAACGTATTTCAATTTTGGATATGTAGAGAGCATTCGTTTGGAAGGGTGTTTAAAGGCAGGGACAAACATCTGCTTAACGGAGTATCTGGTTTTGACAGTAGGGGTATATCTTCCAGTGGTTCTGCAAAATCTTTTGACATAACAGATATTATGCTTTAGTTGGAGATTGGTGCGATAGTAAGTCATTCTCTTTTGATTTGTCTCAGAGATTCCTTCTGTCTTTATACTCGACCAAGATATCCGCAGCATTGCCCAAGTGCCATTCTGGTTCCCATGTATTGTCATTTGCTCCATAGCCTTTCCACTTGACTAAGTATTGATAACCGGCTCCGCGTTTCCGATGTCCAAGGATAGCCTCAATCTCAAACTCTTCTTGTCCATTAACCATATCAGGAGGTGGCATAGTGAAATTTGGGCCATGCATTGAGGTTTCCTTATATGGAGTGAGGAGCAATGCATGAAACACAGGGTGAATACGCCATTGCTTCGGTAATTTCAATTTATAAGTAACTGGTCCCATGACTTGTTCAACCTGGAAGGGTCCTTCTCGTTTTGGTGCTAGCTTCCTTGATTGATACAGAATGTGAAGATTCTTGTTTTTGAGCCAGACTTTGTCACCTTTTTTGAATCTGATTGACTTGTCTCTGTATCTATGAGTGACCATTTGTCTAGCAAGTTCATGAGCAGCTAAAGCTTCTTCTCTGGCTTTTCGAAGCATCTGAAGGTGTTCTTCTGCTGCTGGTGCAGTCATCTTGATTGCTGCTGTAGGAATAGCAATTGGATCTGATCCATACATAAGTTGAAATGGAGATGTCTTTATTGTGTTGTGATATCGGTTATTGTGTGCAAATTCAGCAATGGGTAATAGTGGCTTCCATTTATGGGGTTCATTTGTGCAGAACATTCGAAGGTAAATCTCGAGTTCTTGATTAACACGTTCAGTTTCTCCATCTGTCTGAGGATGATAAGCTGTGCTCATCCTGTGATCAATTCCTAAAGCTTTTTGTATTTCTTGAAATACTTTAGCAGAGAATTGCGGTCCTCTGTCAGAGATTAAGACATCAGGGAGTCCAAAATGTTTAAAGATTTCAGAGATATAAAGATCTGCAGTTCCTAAGGCGTCGATTGTTTTGTTGCAAGGAGTGAAAATTACCCCCTTTGTAAGGCCATGGTCCACTGTGACCAGGATGGAATCATAGCCGTCTGATATAGGGGGTCTGTAATAAAATCGAGTGTAACTTGTTGAAATGGCCAAGTAACTTTTGATGGAATAGGGATTAATGCTGGTGAATTCAGGTGAGTATTGACTTTCATCTGTTGACAGAGTGCGCATCCTTCGACCCATTCCTTAACATGTCAATACATTCCTGGCCACCAGTAATCACGCTTCAAAAGCGCTAATGTCTTCAATTGTCCAGGATGTCCTGAAGATAATGCCTCGTGTATCTCTTTAATTATCCGAGTTCGTAACTTGATTTGATCAGGAACATAAATCTTGCCGAGGTAGTAAACGATGCCATGAGTATACGTCCAATCTTGCAATTTTGATTTAATTGGCGGCGCCCGTTGTTTCGTGATTACTTCAATGAGAATGCGTCCAAAATCATCATTTGCCATATATTTCTTTAATTCATTGGCGATATCATCATTGATAAGCCGAATAAATCAATCATTTGGTAGAACTGTGACATTTGTTTGTTCCTCGTCATTACCCATATGATCTGGTCGTCTGGATAATGCATCTGCTTCAAACATCTTCGTTCCAGGTACATGTTCAATACAAAGATCAAATTCAAATAACAGTGACGACCATCAAGCTTGTCGAGGTGTTAAGCATTGAGCGGTCCGGTAATAGGACAAGTTCTTGTGATCACAGTGGACAATGATTGTGTGAGGAGAACCATGTAATAGATGGCGCCAAACTGCAAGTCCTTTGATGATTGCAAGCAGTTCTCTGTCATAGATTTGGTAGTTCTGTTCCGTTGGTGTTAATGCATGGGATATAAATCCACACAGATGGAGTGTTCCTGACTTGTCAGCCTGTTTCAGTACTGCTCCAATTGCTTTGTTAGAGGCATTGGTTTGCAGAATGAATGGTTTGGCAGGGTTTGGCATTAACAAAACTGGCATAGAGGCGAACTGTTGCTTTAGAGTGTCAAAGGCAAGTTGTCATTCATTATTCCAGTCAAATGGTTCCGCTTTCTTGGTCAAATCTGTGAGTGGTTTTGCAATTGCTGCAAAATTCCCAATAAATTGTCGATAAAAGTTTCCAAAACCTAGGAATGACCGGACTTGTTTAACTGTGGATGGTACCGGCCAATTGGCTATTCCTGCAAGTTTGATAGGATCCATTCATATTTTTCCAGGTGAAATAATCATGCCCAGAAATTCGACTTCTTGAACAGCGAATTTACATTTTTCTAATTTCAGGAACAGATTGTTCTCCTCCAATCGATCGAGAACCCTTTTTGTTTGTTCTTCTAGTTCGTTCAAATTCTGAGAACATATCAGGATATCATCCATATAGATGATGAGCCATCCTTCATTAATCATGTCTCTAAAGTATTCGTTCATCATAGTTTGGAATGTAGATGGCGAATTGCATAGACCAAAGAACATAACAGTTGGTTCGTATAATCCTCTGTTGGTAATGAAAGCAGCTTTCCATTCGTCTCCCTTCTTGATCCTGACGTTATTATATCCCCATCGGAGGTCCAATTTGGTGAAATATTGTGTGCCAGCAAGTTTTGTAAGGAGATCAGATACTAGGGGTAATGGGTATGCGTTCTTGATTGTCCAATCATTTAAATATCTATAATCTTGGCATGGTCGAAGCACCCCACTTTCCTTTTTTGAGACAAAGAAAAACGGTGATGCTTGGGGAGATTTCGACAGTTTGATGTATCCTTTAGCTAGCTGTTCTTTAATCCATTCATCTAGTGATGACTGTTCTTTAATTGATAATGGATAAATCTTGCTAACTTTAGGACTAAAACCAGTTTTCAAATTGATAGCATGATCCCAAGTTCTGGAGGTTGGGAATCGTTCTGATGCCTTTTTCTCAAAGACTGAGCGCCATTTCCCATATTCCAATGGTAATTCCGTTTTTGGTTCATCCTTTTTCAACTGATGTTCTAATGCTTGAGATGCTGATGTCTTGACTCTGATCCAGTAATCGTCTTCTCCCCATTGTTGATTGTCCAATGCCATTTGCCAGATAGTTCCTTCATTCCGTTGTTCATCAATAAGGTGTATCATTTTCTTTCTCCAGTTGATAGTGGGGTTGTTTTCTTCTAACCAAGGGATTCCCAAAATTAATCGTTGATCTCCCAATCTGGTGATTAGAAACCAGTTGCTGTATCGTTTTCCTCCTATTGAATATTGAATGTGGACTCGATGTGTGATCATTCCATTAGTGTTAACCATTCCATCTGTGTTTCTGACTCTAATTTGTTTTCACAATTTTTCTTTTGGTAACTTGGTGGTTACTTCTTCATCAATAAAATTCCCTTCTGCTCCACAGTCAATTAGAGCCGAAGTTTCAGCAGGTAAATTGGACGTCTCCACAAAGATTGAAAGGCGCTTGTCATAATTTGATCTTACTATTACAGAATCAAGCGCTAACTGTGAATGTCCATTTGTTATGGAAGTGCCAACTGCTGTGTGACGCTTCCGGGTTAAAAACCCTCGTTCTCGAGTTCATTGAGAAGACCTTCTCGTTCATCGGCCTTCATTCCAGCAAGGATCATTCTGATGCTTGCAACTGGGTCATCTTTCTTCTCTTTGGGTGCATCTTCAGGGATAGATCTGATCCCCTTATTCTGAAACGATGAGGAGGCCCTGAAGGAGGCGTTTGACGTGGTGTTTCATTTGGGACAATTCCTTGAAACATGCCCCTGGTTTCCACATCTGAAACACTTTCCAGATTTCATGTATTCCTCCTTCTGTTCATCTGTCAAATGTCCGGTGGGCATCACATTTACTGATCAGGTTGATCCACCCCTATTATTGATGTTTTGATTAAAATTGGAGCGGTTCCCTTGTCCTGGTTTTTGCCCAAGCGCTTGCATCATTTCCCAAGCACCATGAAGCTGTTCTGCCTTCTCATATGCTTCTTTCATGGATAGAACGTTTGCCTCGAGGATCTTTGTAGCGATACTTTCAGGGAGTCCTTTGACAAATGCTTGAAGCTGTGCAGTTGTTCCCTTCAAACCAGAAGTACCAATCTCCATGCGAAATTTTCTGAAGTGGATTCCTGAGATGCTTTGATAAGCTGAGAATTGTTGGCCATCAGTTCTGCTGCTACATTACCAATACTCAGAGATTTTTGATGAGTTTTGGGTACTGGCCTGGAGCTAGAGGGCACGCAGGTGTAGATCTTACAGAAGTAGATGGGCTTTCATCATCTGAAACACCTGCTGAATGGAAAGATGTATCCCTGGTAACATTTGGATGTTGTGAATATCTGATAAACAAATAAAAAAAATGCAAATATGGTCATGTGCACAGTAGGACATACCTTGCTACAAACAAAACATCCCATCCTCTCTCTTTCCACTGCTTATATGTGCTGAAGGTCAATAAACCCAACACCTTTCCTGCTTTCAAAGCCCCATCACATTTGGCTTGAAAATCCTCCTCTGACATATCAGGGTCTCCACCTCCATTCCCTGTCCAACTCTCAAATTCATTAATCTGCCTGTATACCTTCTTCAACCTCTCAAATTTGGACTTGATGGATTCCCATGAGTGATTGGGAAACAAGTCTGCATGGATCTTCATGAGGAAGTTAAAAAGTAGGGTAGAAGAAATGAAAGCAACCACATACCTTCTTAAATACATGGATGGCATGTCTTTCAAGCTGGTCAAACATGCCATCATCTTCAAAACCTAGAAGGGCTTCCAAAAGTATGTTGACATTGGAAGTTGTCCAGTCCAGGATTAAGGATGAAGCACCAGCCTGTCACTTGGAAGGTGGTGGAGGCTGAGAAGTAGCACTTATCTTCTTAGCTTTCTTTCTGGGACCAGGGACAGGATCAGAAACAGGAGAAATTGGCCTCTGACATTTGTTGGATGTTGGCTGGAGCATAGGATGAATAGTGGGGATGGGGGGGCTAAGCTGGACCATTGGGGTTGGAACTGTGGTGTTGCCAGAAGCACTAGGTGGCTGGGAAATGCCAAGAATAGGTATCTAATAGATAGTTTGTAAAAAATGATTAAAAGAGTCTACAACTACTCACTTGCTGCTCTTGAGATGGGAAATAAGACTCAGATATCTCAGAAAATAGAGTCATGCACTAAAGCATGCATCAGAGTTCTCAGCATTTTATTTCATTTTATTTGGATTTTAAATTACATACTATGATGGATCATATGCCATGTGCAAGTCAAAGTTATCCATGATGATTAGGATGGTTGAAATATGTAGTGACAGTGGGATGCTAGAGGCAAGGCTATGAGTGGGGTATGATGGGGGGAAGGAAGAAAGGTAACAATGGAACAGCCCAAGCACAACTGTCTAACACAAGGGCCATGTGTTGTTGATGAACCACACCAAAAATTTGTAATGGTTATTGGTTTTCTTACTTAATTCTCACAGTGCATCATACACTGAACCAAATTTATTGGATGTGCAACGTGGTAGACAAGAAAAAGTAAACTGGCTTATGTAATTATTTGGGCATGCAACATAAGGTCATGCGCATCACTATATGTAAATAAAAAAGATAAAGTGCATTCTACAAACACACTCAACAAACAGTCCCAACATAACAAGACGAGGGCTCCCCAGAGGAACAACACAGAGTCCTCACACCCTCCCAACCAGATTGTCCTGAAGGTACAATCTTATGAATTGACAGTTGGAAGGAGAAATCTCCTTTGTGATGAGGTCATCCAGGCTCATATAGGTCCCATGGGGGAACCTTCAATGTCCAGATGAATGTTTCACCCAGAGATGCATAGCATCTCCTTCTCAATACAAGCTTGCTTTGACACAGACATGCCCAAATATTCCCAGTCTGTAAAACTGGCTGATGCTTCCCATTCTGAAGGAAGCAGGTTCCCCGATGAGGGAGTCTCAGTGTCCTGGAGGTAATTGCCCATTCTTAGTCCTCCTGGTACCTGTGGGCAGCTCATATTTCCCTGGTTGAGACGAGGCACCCTCAATCCTTGTGGCGAGGGGAGCGTCATCTATTATCATTCTAGAGGAGGAAGATGGGTCATCCCCTTCTACATGGTGCAGTCCTCAGGCATGCTCACGTCTTGACTCGTTGAGCGCAGTTCTAAGCCCCTCCTCATCACCCAACAGGGAAGGGGCCATTGAATTGACTTTGCATTCACTGTCAAAGTCCGAGTCCGTCTTGTACATCATCCTCCTTGCTTTCCCTTTTGTAGAAAGGGGGGGAACGGAAGTGGTCAGGAGGAGAGGGGGTGCAGGACCTTCCTCAATGGGTGCCAGAGGTGCGGGAGAGATTTGGTGACAAGGTGCAGTGGAGCAGTGAGCTCTGATGGGAGAGCTTTCTCGTTTTCGTTTATTCCAATGCTCGTCTGGGCAAGCCTCTTCCCCGCTGGCATGAGCCAGCCCTGAGGATTTTTTGCTCCTCAACATTTGAGACATCTTGTCGATTTTCTTTTTGAGGTTCTCATTTTCTTGTGAGAGTTGAGAAACTCTCTGTTGGTATTTATCAAGCTCTTCCTCGAGCTCCGAGATTTGTCTCTCACTCCTCCGGAGACCAGTGTTGTATGCATTGTCTAGTTCTTCCTGCATCTCATTGTGCAGGACTTTCCACCAGTGTTTCTTTTGTTTTTCTAGGAAGATGGCAAATGAGCTGCCTTGTGTCATTTCAACTACATGTTTTGAGAATTTTGCACAGTCTGCACATCGTTTTGGATGGAGAAGCAGGTGTGTCTCTTGATGTATTTCCCAGTCCAGGACCAGTTGATTTAGAATTGATGCTGCATCATATTTGTTAGGAGGAGATGGGGATCTCCTCGGGTGTTTAGAACCTTGGCAGTTCAATTTCCTCTTGTGAGGAGAGGCACTGTGCTCCTCTCTCCTCAAGTCGCAACAGTTGTGTTATTCAGCAGACATGTTTGTGATTAAATTTGTGAGAAAATGAATTCTGTTTTTTGTTGTTGGGGTTGGAAATTTTCCTGGGAAGCTCCACTGGCCAATGAGCCGTTTCACTGCCACAAAGTGTGTTTTACATATGACATAAGTCCAAGGGTGTTTCTACATATAGGGCTTCAAGTTCATTTACAATTTCCAGAGGTTCCCAAGTGGAGTCTCCTAATTCCCAACATACCTTGAATAATAATTTAGGAGACCATCAATGATCTTCTATCAATTGAACAACCCATTCTTGTTCTGGGTCATTCCCAATATCATAGTGAACTTGAGTTTCCCTCTTGGGAAACTTTGAGTTGTTTTCAACAACTGGTTTAAGGACCTTTTCGTGGAAGACGTTATGGATGTGTCTTGTTTTTAAGTCCAGCAGTAGATTGATCTTGTATGTGGATTGATCTGGAAATGTTTCCAGGACCTTGTAAGGTCCTAAATACTTTGGGCAAAGTTTTCAAGCTCATCCCTTTGGGAGGCTAATGTTTTCTGTTGATAGGAATACTAGATCCCCTTCCTGGAAGGTTTGCCCTTCCTGACAATGTTTAGTTGCCATTACTGCTTGATGCTGATGCGCAACTAGGTGGGAACTCTATCACCAAACCCTAAAACCAACACCAGGGCAACACCTTCAGTGGACGATCAAATCAAAGTTTGAAAGGAGGAGTAGAGGGGATCAAGAGGGCCTAAAGTGACTGCTGCGAGTGGAGAGACCTGTAAAACTGCACTATGAAGCTGGGAGTGCCAGGAGGCACTGAAACAACAAAGGGACAAAGGCAAACAAAGGTGACGACGACTAGACAAGGTTTCGAATGTGGTTCGTAGGTGCAAGGCAAGGTTCGACTAGGTGGCTGGGATGCTGGAACGACTCTAGGGGTGCAAGGGCAAGACAAGGGAACAAAGGGCGATGCTTAGATCATGACTCTGAGGGGGAACACAACTGGGGGCTGACTCTCTTTTTTTTTTTGTATCTATACAGGGGATGTCTTATATAAGTGAAAAGGGGGGGGAACGACAAAATGGGGTGCCTGATGCTAAAAATAGTCTAAAATCGAACTGGAAACGAAACAAAAGATGTGGAGTAAGTGAAACATATGCTGTGCAAACCATGACAACACAATCCTGATGACAACTGGGCTTCATGCAATGTTCTAGAAGATGCCTGGGGTTGCTAGGGGGCCAAACGAACAGTGGGCGATGACTGGGAGCTGCTGACAAGGGAACAAGGCTTGATCAAAGGTCTTGAACATCTTGGATGGCTTCGAATGGCTAAAGTGCTGCATACTCTGGAATGCTCTGGGTCTGTGGACTGCTACTAGATCTCAAGATGTCTCCTGGGCTGCTAATCGAATGTGGTACTGGGGCTGCTGGGCTTGGACAAGTGGATCAAAGTTACGAATCATTTTGAATGTGTCTCTGAGCTTCATGGCTGCTTCAAATGTCTCTTGTAATTGTTGCAAACACTGCCTAGACTTGCTGGATGCTCATCAATGCATGCGTTGAGCAGTTAATTTATCAAACATTTTATCAAGAACATATCCGATGTTCTCAATGAATTGTTTTACTCCTGCATGTGATGCCTCATAATTGATTCCTTGAATCATTCTGGGTATCCATCCATAATTCAATTTGAATGGAGAGTAGCCAGTGGATTCGCTAATTGCTGAGTTCATTGCAAACTCAACCATGGGTAGTTGAGACTTCCAGTTGTCTTGGTAGTCATTTACTAATGATCTCAGTATTTGAGACATCGTCTGGATGGCTCTCTCTGAAGAGCCATCAGTTTGAGGGTGGTATGACAATGACATCAATAGTCGTTGTCCCAAAAATTTGCTGAGTTCACTTGAGAATATGGATGTGAACTTCATATCCCTGTTGGATACAATAGACTCTGGTACACCATGGAGTCTAAGAATTTCTTTGACAAACAGTTCTGCTATTCCCTTAGCTGATACATTTGTCTGTGTAGGGAGTAGGTGGACCATAGTGGTCATCCTACAGATAACTAGAAGGACATAGTTTGATCCTTCTACTTTGGTGAATGGACTGACAAAATTCATACCAATACTTTCCCAAGGTCTCATAGGGATAGGCATTGGATGGAGCCATCCCAGTGTCCTTTGTCATGAGACCTTCATCATTTGACATTTTCCACAGGATTTGCAGAAATCCTCTACATCCACAGCAATGTTGGGCCACCAGAACCAATGCTGGATATAGCCTAGTGTCTTGTGCATTCCCAAGTGGCCCAGAGTGATGTGACAGGTGTCAATTATGACACCTTTAATGCTTTTACCTTTGAATAGTCCATTAGGAACACAGACTACTCTCTGTCCAATCCTGTTGGTGGTCCATAAGATCCCTTTCTTTAGATCAAACCTTTCGAATTGATCTACATTCTTCTAAATTTCTGCAAAAAACTTGTCATTGACATATTCCTTGGGAATACAGTTCAAGACAAGTTTCAGAGAATTGTCTTCAAGGTTGAGTCTAGGGACCTTGAGTTGTTTGACTTCCTTGTTATAATTCAGCTCTCTGGACTCGATTTCTTGAGCCTCTACTCTATCCTGAATCAGACTATCCTCTGATTCTATGATTGCTAGACAAGAATGAGATTGGTTTAACTCATTTCATCTATTTAGAGAGAGATCTTCTCCTTCCAGATCCAACCTCAAGTCAGCATTAACATATGCTGCAACATCATGGACCTCATTAGGTCTATCATTAGCATAGTAGCATGATAAACTGTCTGCTACTTTGTTTTTCTCCTTTGAGATATTTCATCTCAAAGTTGAACTGAGATAGGTATTCCCACCATCTCATGCACCTTTGAGATCCAGTTTGTGTCTCTTTAAAGAAAGTTAATGCCTGGTGATCCATAACTACAGTGAATCGGAGGCCCAGTAATTTGTCCTCCCATCATAGTAGAGCTTCTAGGATACCTAGAAGTTCTTGTTCCCAAGTACAGTAATTCATCTGTGCTGGGGTGAATTTATGGGATATAAATCCTGCAGGTTTGCAAGTATCCCATGTAGGACCTTGTCCATACCAGGCGCCAATTCCACTAGCAGAGGCATCCCTTATGACACAAATGGGAATGTCAAGTTCCTTATTAATTGGTTTACAGACCGGAGCTTTGGCTACCAGTCTTTTTAATTTTTGGAAACAATTTTGTGGTAGTCCATCCAAACAAACTCCCGATTGTTGCTGCACATTCCAGTCAATGGAGCGGTGAACTCCATGACATTGGGTAGGAATTGAGACAAATATTGAATTACTCCATTGAACCTGAGAACGTCTGTATAGTCCCTGGGCATTCTCCAGTTTAAAATCTTGTTGATTTTTGAGGGGTCAATGTGAATTCCTTCATCATCAATGATGGATCCTAGGCAGTCCATCTTGGTAGACAGTATGTCTATTTTCTTGAGATTACGGCTCAGATAGAGCCTTAGTTTGCGTAATCTATCAAAAGTCAACTTTAGATGACTCATGTGTTCCTCCAAAGTATTTGAGTACATGAAGATGTCATCTTGGTAGCAGTGCAAAAAGACTGCTATCATGTCTGCAAAGGAGACATTCATGAGTCTCTGAAATGTTGGAGGCCCATTCTTGTCTCCTTGTTGCATAACATGGCTGATCATATTGCCGTATATTGTTGCAAATACTGAGCACTGTTCATGCTCAGGTAGAATGCGTATTTGTTCATACACATCTGAGAGATCGATTTTCGTCCTAAATCAAGCTCTAGCTAGGTCATTCCTGATCGTTTCTTGGTTGGGCATTGGTGTAACATCTGCTAGGGTGTTGTCATTTCACTGCCTCACATCTATGACAGTCCTTATTTTGCCATCCCGTTTAATTATGATTAATAGAGGTGCTGATGAAGGAAGGCTGGTCCTTTCCCACCATCCAGCCTCTAGGTAGTGATCAACCTTCACTTTAAGCTCATCTCTGAGCGGTTCAGGACATTTGGATGCCCTATGATTTATTTTTGAGATTTGGATTTATTAACAGAATCTCATGATTTATTTCCCTTAGAGGTGGTAGCTCAGGTCTTTCGGAAATAAATAGATCTTGGATCTCATTGATCCATTCTTGGTGCAGCTTTAAACGCTCCTCCATGTTGATGGAAGTGGTGCCCTCCACTTGTGTGCTGGCTAGAGATAGAGGGTTGTCATCCTCTAGTCAATGAGAATGTTTATCATGCTTGAATTTGCCCTTTACATTCTCTTTGGTTTTGGTGGGTTCTCTGGAGAACCCTTTTGAAGGCAGTATTGCACTGCCTGATCCTTCCCCTGTTTTGTTAAGAGGAGTTGAAAATTCCCCTTCACATACTGGGAATCATTTATCTCCCAGTTTAAAAGAGCCACTGCCCATGTAGTTAAGCAGCATGTTATGTTCCTTTAGGAACAGCGTTCCTAATATAACCTGGTACCTATCCAGGTTTACTATGTCAAAGTAGCGATTTTGTTTTAAATCACCTACTTTTAATTCAGCTCTTGCTCCGTAGTTAATAGCAGATCATGAGCCTGAGGTTGCCATTTGCAACTTAATCAGTTTCTTAAGTTGGAACATATCCAACTTGTTGACAGTGGCAAAATTTGCTGAGATCATGTCCAGCATGCTTCCACCATCAAGGAATACATGTGCTTTCTGTCCATTGATATGCATGTATCCCTCAATTACTCCTAAGCATTTGAAATCACACTTTGGACCGTTCTCAACACAGTTCTGGACCATGTCCTTTGTTGATCTGAGTCGATAAGCGACTTGATCACCAGTCTCAGTTATCTTGGAGGATGTCAATTATTCCTCCAAATCTTCTTCTAGAAGTCGCATTACTGCTGCTTCTAACCCATTGTCTTTAGACTCATCATCTGAGTCTGCCAATTCATCCATTTTGATGCAAGCACACCAGTCTTCTAGAGACAACTCATCATTGTCTCCGTCATCTCCAGAGATGCCTTCTTGCTGCATCTCATATGCATCTTCAGCAGAGACATATTGTTCTTCCACTTCCAAGTTTTCCTCAGCGTCCACAGCATTTGCAGTGCCTTCATTGTACTCTCCATTTTTGAGAGCCTCAATGTTAGCAGATTTATTAGATCTGCTATTCTTTGGACAATTTGAACTAATGTGTCCCTTCTGGTTGCAAACAAAACACTTGATTTGCTTCAAGTCATTATTATTTTGTTTGTGAAAGGTGCCTTTTTCTGGAGCCTTGAAGTTTGTCAGTTTCTTAGACAAACCTTTAGATGTGAGAAACTTGTTCCCTGACATCTTCACATTAGAGTGCCTTTGGCGGTTGCACTCTTCCCAAGTCTCATAGAATTGAGCTTCTTCTATGAACTTGGCGGCTTCAAAAATAGCACTGAGGTTGCTATTTTCAGGGTTGTAGCTGTGTCTAATGACCTTGGTCAAAATTTCCAGCTTAAGCACAGCGAGGAATCTCCTCGCCATGTCATATTCAGAAGGGCTCTGGATCATCTGTTGACTTAGACGCTCCAGGTCCTTCTTTAATTCAGTCACAGACTGTCCTTTCTGAGAAAGGTGGTCAAATTTCATAGCGGCATCTCTTGATGAGGCGTCCCTTATGAAATATCTTTTGAGGGCCACCATGGTGTCCTCAAAGTTCCAGTTTCTATCAGCATTCAAGTTTATCATATGCTGATACCATTTCAGAGCCTTTCCTTTGAGGATCTGCCCTAAAAACCTGACTCTGAATAAGTCAGCTTCAGGTTTCAACAGCAAATAGATGCTGAGGAAGTTTAGGAGTTCCCTAGTAAATTTGAGGAACTCATCAATTGTTTCTCCTCCTTCGTATTCAGGAGGAGATAGTTTAACCCCCAATTTCCCAAGGTTAATGGGTTCTGTAGCGGGATCATATGCCGATTCCACTTCTTTAATTTCTTTACAGACCATTTTGTCCATCTTCTCAGACATCCGGTCTGAGTGTGTTAGAGGGTTTGCAGTCAGTGATCCTCTTCCTAAATTGCTAATGGAGAAACTTGGTCTCGGCCCTCTCCAGTGATTGTTTTGTCTTTGAGGAGGGTTTACTCTCCCTTCTCTAATATCATTGACCTCCTCTCTGAACCTGGTTCTTTGAGGGGGTGCAGTTATTTCAGGACTAGAATGTTCCTCGTTACTAGTCCTATTGACAGGAATCAAATTTGATCCTGTCAAAAATCGAGGTCTTTCATGAGCCTCAGAAGGTCTGAATGACCTTTCAGATGTTCCATGAACCCGAACTGGTCTTTGGAATGGGTTCATTCTGTGGAATAGAGTTTCCAGTGAGACTCCATTCTTAATTTCTGCTATGACCACATTTCACACACTAGCAGCCATTCTAACTTCATAACTAAATGAAGTTTCACTATTACCTCATCTGCTAGGTATGTCAGATGAGGTATTCATCATTTCCTGTTTCTTGAGTCCGATTAAGGCCTCAAGTTGATCATCAGTTATTGACAGACTTTCAGTCTGTCCATCACCATGAGACTGTCTCATTTCTGGAACAGTTTTCTCAGCAGGTTCATCCTCACTGATATAATCAAGAGCTGAATCTTGACTGGTGGATCTGTAACCAAGCCCTTGGTTACATCTAGATATTACTTGCTCGTGTGAGTCTGGACACCCTCAATATGATCAAGAAGAGTCCCTTTGCCCTTCCAGGAGTAAGGCGATATGTTTGAGATGACTATTAGTCCTCTCAGTCTTCTCTTCCAAACAATGGAAGCTATTGCTGATGCTTGCATGTTTTCCTATCATGAGCATCTCTAGGTTTTGTTGTCCTTGGATTAATTGTCCTAGGACATTGGCGGTTTTGGGCGGTGTCATCATTACATTGAATGGGCCCTGTCCAACCGATTTAGTCAATTGAGAGTTTCTGGTCAAATTTGCCAGATCCTCTCTGATGGAGTCCTCATCTATTCATTTGGACTCAAAATCTAATGGAGAGATTGAATATTCAACCTCTCTTTTGTCAGCAGATTCCTCCCTGACATTCTGAAACTTGACTGCCCTTTGGTCAAGTTTAACTGCAATTCCAAGGCATTTGCTCAAGGAATCATTAAAGATTTTATCAGTGATAGAGGTAGTTACTACCTCTGTAGGGACAGGAGCCAGTTTGGCTCCTCTAATTTGTGAGGTACATTCTGTACCTGGAGGTTGCTCAGTCCTGTCCATAGGAAGTTTCTGGCAGTCTACATGATGATGTGCTTGAGGCACCACCCTTTCCATAGGAGATCAATTCAAGTCGATCTCTGGTTTATTAGACTTTACCGCAACTGAGTACAGTAGTCTTGGTGGCAATCTCGTCATTTTGGGTGACAGTTTTGCTGGTGAGGTTCCACTGGATACCTCTGTCATTTTTCGACTGTTTGGTGAGGGCAACAGTCATGCCCTTGGTTGAGAAGTGCTAGCACTTCTCCTGGTTACATTTTGGTCATTGGGAGGCTTTAGGTCTCCCGCCACACTCATACTTACAGAGTGTGGTACTAGGACTGGGGAATTCTCCTGTGTCTTTGACAGGGAGCTTGAGAGGTCTTCCCGTCGCTATTGTGTGGGTTTCCTTGGTGGGCCAAAAGACATTGTTTAGACATCTTTCCAGCTTAAAGTGCGTTTACACCACTTTGGAAGTGTAAAAAAGTGTAATGGTTATTGGTTTTCTTACTTAATTCTCACGGTGTGTCATACGCTGAACCAAATTTATTGGATGTGCAATGCAGTAGACAAGAAAAAGTAAACTGGCTTATGTAATTATTTGGGCACACAACATAAGGTCACATGCATCACTATATGTAAATAAAAAAGATAAAGTGCGTTCTACAAATGCACTCAATGAACAGTCCCAACATAACAAGACAAGGGCTCCCCAGAGGAACAAACATGAATATTTGAACAATGAATTTAGTTATGGTTCAATGTAATTAAGTTTGCACCACTTGGCAGTGTTTTCATCTGCATTGCCTTCCCAAGTCATACCCTCCATAGTTGCTGCTTTCCAATTAGGTTGTTTCACAAATGATTTCTTCAATGCATCGAGTGAAGCAGATTTTGTGAACGGATTGCTTGGGATGAATACCCTTCCAGACGCACTGGGACCAGGGACAAGACCACGGGAACGAAGAAAGCGGTAACGGCCACGACCACCTCGCTTACCACGGCCACGGCCAACTTGCCCACCCTGCCCACCACGCCAACTACTGTTGCCATTGTCATTGTCACCAGTAAGCCAATCCACCCATGGGATAGGTAAGGGGATGGCTCGATCCTCACGCAGTGGCCAGTAACCCCGCACTCGCATTTCATGAAAAAGAAATGCGCCGTGAAACGGCAATCGATCATCGCTTGGGTCAAGATTCACTGCTTTCCCATGATATATTTCCAAATCCTTGGATTGGGAATGGTTAATAAAAACAAAGCACCTTTCCTACAAGTGCCAGTGAGTGGTCAGAATAGGTGTTTCAGACACTAGAAATTTACCTCGGGCATCCAGCGTATATAATAGCAATGTGTATCAAATAGTCTATGGTGGAGAGTGCACAGCCAGATACCATTTCGTGGCTCATGTTCCACACCCTGTTTCAAACGCTTCCGTTCCTGACAAAGAAGAAATGGTAAGTTGTGAAATCACGCGCGTGGGAACTCGTATTTTCTCCTCTCTTTTTTTTTTTCCCAGCAACTTTTGGGACCAACTTGCCCCGCGGGCGCCCCCATGTCGACGAGTGGACTGAAGCCGATCGCTCCCGTGCCTAGTGCGGCTGATTTTCTGGACATTGTGCTATCCAAGACGCAGCGCAAGACGCCGACCGTGATCCATAAAAACTTCAAGATCAGCCGGATCCGAAACTTTTACATGCGCAAAGTCAGGTTTGCGCAGGATGCGTTTGATGAGAAGCTCGAAGGCATTTTGACCGAGTTCCCTATTCTTGACGTGAGTTCCATTCCATACCACGTCACCCTCCTGTTTGTCGTGAATGACGGCGATTTCTACTATGTTACTAAAAAAAAAAAAAAAAAAAAAAAAAAAAAAAGGATCTCCACCCGTTCCTGTCATCGTTGATGAACGTGCTGTACGACAAGAACCACTACAAGCTCGCGCTGGGCCAGCTTCGGACGGCGCGGCACCTAATCGGGCAGGTGGCGAAAGACTACGTGCGGCTGCTCAAATTCGGGGACTCGCTGTACCGATGCAAGCAGCTGAAGCGCGCTGCGCTTGGCCGGATGGCGACTGTGATGAGGCGGCAGAAGGACCCTCTAGCGTACCTGGAGCAGGTGCGGCAACACCTCTCGCGGCTGCCGTCGATCGACCCCAACACGCGCACGCTCCTGGTGTGCGGATACCCGAACGTGGGCAAGTCGTCGTTCGTGAACAAGGTGACGCGCGCGGACGTGGACGTGCAGCCGTACGCGTTTACCACCAAGTCGCTCTTCGTCGGACACCTGGATTACAAGTATTTGCGCTGGCAGGTGATCGATACGCCTGGGATCCTGGACCACCCGCTCGAGGAGATGAACACGATCGAGATGCAGAGCATTACGGCGTTGGCGCATCTCAAGGCTGCCGTCCTCTATTTTATGGATCTGAGCGAGCAGTGCGGGTATACGGTCGAAGCACAGGTACGCGAATTATTGTCTTTTGAAAAAAATTTTTTTTTTTTTCTGAGAGAGAGAAAACAATTCTAGTGTAAACTATTCCACTCGATTAAACCCCTTTTTGCCAATAAACCCACGCTGGTGGTCACCAATAAAATCGACGTCGCCCGTCTGTCGGACGTGCCACCAGAGACGCAATCGCTCGTCCAGGACGTGCTTTCCTCCGAAGCGGGGATTAAACTCGTGGAGGTTTCGTGCCATACGGACGAGGGAGTGATGCAGCTCAAGACGGCGGCGTGCGATGCGCTGCTGGCGCACCGGATCGAAACCAAGATGAAGGGTAACAAGGTGAATGCGATTGCGAACCGGATTCATGTCGCCCAACCGATGGCGAGAGACGAGATGGAGCGACCGGCGTTTATACCTGAGGCGGTGAAGGAGAGGAAAAAGTATGACAAGGAAGATCCTGGGAGGAGAATATTGTTGAGGGATAGAGAGGAGGAGGAGGGAGGAGCGGGTGTGTTTAATTTGAATCTCAAAGGTGTCCTCTCTCCCTCTCTCTCTCTCTCTCTGGTGTAGAAGGCTGATGTGGATGAAAAAGAGGATTATATGCTCAAGAATGCCGAGTGGAAGGAGGATGTGATACCGGAGATTATGGACGGGAAGAATATTGCAGATTTTATTGATCCGGATATAGCAGAGAAGCTTGAGGGGCTTGAGCGGGAAGAGGAGCGGTTAGAGGCAGAGGGGTACTATGAAAGTGAAGAGGAAGGAATGGTGAGTGGTCCTACATACATTTCAGTTGGTGGCTTTTTTTTTTTAATGCAGTGGGCAGTACGATTCGATTGATGAGGCGGAGTCGCGGCAATCGCGGGCGGCGTTGAGGGACAAGATGAAATCTCAGTTGATGAAAAAGGCACAAAAGAACAAAGCGCGGCTGCCTCGTACGGCGGGCTTGAAGACGTTGTCTGAGATGACGGATGAGATGACGAAGGCGGGGTTGGACCCTAGTCGGATTGAGGAGCGGGCGCAGATGGTGGCTAAAATGCAGTCGGCGAAGCGGCAGTTAGGAAAGCGGAAGAGGGGAGAGGAGGGAGAAGATGAGGATGTGCAGATGGAGGTGGATGGAGAGGAAGCAGGAGGATGGGAGGAGGAGGAGGAGGAGGATGGGATGGAAGTGGATGGGGAGGAGAGAGTGGAACGCAAACGAAAGAGGATGGAGGTGACTGTGAAGCGGGTGCCACGTGGAAACCGACAGTTGAGTGGGATGAAGGATGCAGAGCAAGCTGAAAAGGCGAATGAGCTGCGCAAGTATGGACAGCGACCTCGGAATCGACTTGCCAAGGCGGGGGAGGCTGACCGGGCGATAAAAACGAAAATGGTGAGTGAGCAGGCGAGTTCAAAGGATGGAATAGAACTGATGATGATGGCAGCCAAAGCATCTATTTGCTGGGAAGCGTAAGATGGGAAAAACCAATCGTCGGTAGTGTTGTATTGTGTACTCGTGTTGTTGTTGTTGTTGTTGTCTGTCTCCTTGTCATGTTGAGAAGTCGTCGTCGCGCAGAAAATGCCGTCCGAACGCCGTTTCGTGCGTTTTTTGCGTTCCAAATTTGCTAGCTATAATTGACGATGACATGTAGCTAATAAACGCGTCGCCACCACCGCTGCTCGCCCACTCATGGACAAGACTCCCTTTCCAAACCGCGTGCCCAAGTTGCTCGAGTCTTTGTACCCGACGCTCAAGGGCGAGGCGGAGCAGCGGCCGAGCTCGACAAGGAAGAGCACGAGGGCTCCACTAAAGTTCGAGACGCCCTTGGTGAATGGGAACCCATGGGAGGATGTGAGTGAGGTCAGCATCAATACAGGGCTAGTGGCGCCACAGGAGGAGGGATGGGATGATGATGATGGTCATGGTGATGATGATGATGATGATGATGACGAGATTGAGTATATGCCACCCAAGGGAGAAGAGGATGAGGGATTTGATGGAGGGTATCCTGATTATAAAGCGGTGGGAGCTGCGCTGTGGCGGGTTGGGCACGGGTGCGTTGTGGTGGCCGATTCGGGTCCGATGTGGGAGGATATGAAGGTTTTGCAAGTGGATATGGATTGGTCGTTGTTACCTGAGCAAGCAGCAGAGCGAGGGATGGTGGAGGATCCGTTCTCGAGGCAGGTAGCGATGACGACTTGTCGAGTCGGTGGACAGAGGAGGGCGGCGGCAACGGCGGCGACGACGGCGACGACGGCAAGAATTCGTCGGGGTCGAGCGTGGGCAGGGATGATAGATGAATATAAAATCAATAATTAATTAGGCCTAAAGGAGGAGAAAAGGTCGTGGGAAGTAATATGGCTGTATCGGGATACAGACAAGTGTTCTCTTTGCGGATCCGTCGCTGACGCCTGGCTCTGGCTGAGACCATGGCAGACGCCCTCGTTCATCTCGCCGGTGCACTCGACGAGCACGGCGCTGCTCTCCCTTCTGATCTCCTCTCTCCCGCTGCTGCAAGAAATCCTGACATCGCCCCCTGGTCAATGCCTTGGCCATCACATGAATATGACGACCCACAACTCTCCCCAGATCCTCCAAAGTCCAAATCTTTATTCAGTAGGCTGAGGAACAGGAGCAAGTCTCGCCTTCGCATCGACTCTTTCGACTCGTCTGCAATCCCTCCTCCTCCTCCTCTCCCAGACTACCGCTCCATCGCCTCCGTCTCTCGCATGTCCCTCGCCCCTTCTCTAGTCACCCTTGGTTCCACAAAGGAAAAGAAGGACAAGCGCGAGATCAAGCTCGCAAAAAAGCTTCGCTCAGTCGCTTCCTCTCCAAAGTCTTCCAAGGACCCACCGCCTCCACCGCCCCTTCCAGACGAGCTCACCCTCGATACCAATCTCGATAGCATGGAGGGCATTATAGATCCTACGTACGCTGCCGCTGTTTTTCCATCCTTTGATCCCACCTCTCCCGCTAGCGCTTTCGACTCGAGCAGCGTCTCCTACTCCTTTTCAGACGCTAGCTCCCTGCGTTACCAGCCCACCATCGCACATTCCACCGTCTCCTCGGCAGAATTCAGCAACCCATTTCGTCCTGCTTCCGCCTCCGACATGCGCAAATCCTCCTTTGCCGTCTCTCCAAAGACTTTACTCCCTCCACTCTCAAACGGCGCCCTCTCCTCCCTCGACGGTCACTCTGAACCCTCATGGACCCCTCCACAGAGCTGGGCCGTTCATAGAGATGGCGTAGACACGGAAGAGGTCGATTACATGTCCGATGACGACAACGGTCCCAGAAAGTCCGCAAAGTCGAAAAAGGTCAAGTCCCCCCTGGCTCTCCAGTCCCCGTCAAAACCTCCAGGTTTGCCATCAAAGTCGTCCCAGACCCTCGGTCTGCGCATATATCGAGCGAGCGGCAACTATCACGTCGTGAATGCAAGCCCCGCCATCGACGTCGCCTCTTTACTGCCGGCGCTGAGGGAAAAGTTGTTGAGACCGTCGGAAAGAGAGACGTATCGGCTGTACCTGCGGGAACATAGTCGAGGTGCGCATTTCTTTGTCTCATCCAGTCGCTGACAGATATCCTGTACTTCTTTTTAGAACGCATTCTGGCTTCGCACGAACGTCCCACGGCTATTGTACGAGAGCGACTGGATCAGGCAGGTTACGAGCCTGAAGATATTCCCAAGATCATCATAAACGAGAATTTAAACTTTTTGGTAAAGTTTATTTACAAGAGTCAACGTCTCGGCCCAACGGTACGTACTCCATCGCGTTCAACATTGGCCTAATGTTAAAAAAATTATAGGAGGACGAATTCCATTTTGACCAGACCGACATGGTCGATCTCACCAACCGCAGCTTGCGCTCCATCCCCGTCAAGTTGCACCAGGCTGCAGAACAGATCGTCCGCCTTGTGCTGTCATGTAACCCCATGCTCGAGATACCCCTTGACTTTATTCAATCCTGCATTAACTTACGCGACCTTCATCTCTCTAATATGTCCATGAAGCGAGTCCCGCAGAGCGTCCGACATGCCTCTTCCTTAATGCGGCTCGATCTGTCCGCAAACAGACTATCAAACCTCTCAGAGGCTTTTTTGGATAACATACCGACTCTCAAGTCTCTCAACCTTCGTTGTAACCAATTAGAGTCACTACCTTGGTATTTCCCAAGAATACACTCGCTCGTCCAGCTCGACATTGCCAACAACAGAATGAAATCATTTCCCCACGTTCTGCTCAGCGTCGACAGTCTCGCCGTCCTTGACATATCCTTTAACGATCTCGAAGAGTTGCCAAACGATATCTCTCGTCTACGTTCCCTCGTCACTTTCAAAATCGAGGGTAATCGCATCGCCCGCTTACCTCCCTCTATGGAAGACTTGAGATCTCTCAGGTGCTTCGAGTGTCAACGAAACAGGATTGTCGACATTGGCGTCCTTTCGACATTACCCTCCCTCACCGTGCTACGTGCAGCGCACAACTCCATCTCCTCTCTCGACCTTTCCTTTAGCCCTCGCCTCACGACATTGGATGTATCATATAACGACATTACACAGATATCTATTCACTCCCCTTCGTCCCTTCCCCGTGGCCTCGCCGAACTTGACCTATCCTACGCCAAGCTGTCGTCTATTGACGATTCGACACTAGGCAGTCTCACCTCGCTACAAACCTTGTACCTCAACCACAACACCTTCAAATCTCTCCCCGAATCCCTTGGCAACCTACAACAACTCACCAAGTTTGTCTGTTCCGACAACAAGCTCACGGCGCTTCCGGAAAGCATCGGACAGCTAGCTCTGTTGAAAGAGCTGGATGCTCACAACAACAATCTGACGGAGCTCCCCGTCTCGATATGGAACTGTGCAAGCCTTCAAGTCCTCAACCTGACGTCCAACCTGTTGGGCAACTGGCACGACCCGCCCATTGTCCGCCGCGAGAGCGACCTGGACGAGGATCCGCGCTACTCCCGCAAGTCCTCCGTCGTCTCTCTCACCGCCGTGCCCGTCCTCCCTCCGCTAGTACACACTCTCAGACGTCTCTACCTCGGCGAGAATCGGCTCATCGACGAGGTCCTACACGTGTTGATGATCTTCAAGGAGCTCCGCACACTGAACCTCTCGTTCAACGAATTTCAGGACGTGCCGACCAACTTTTTCACCAACCTCAATTTGCTCGAGGAGTTGTGTTTGAGCGGCAACAAGATTGCGAGCCTGCCAACAGAAGATCTGCCCAAGCTACAGCATTTGAAGCGGCTGTATTTGAATGGCAACAAGCTACAGACTCTGCCGCACGAGTTGGGCAAGGTGAAGAGTTTGACGGTGCTCGATGTCGGCAGCAACCAGCTCAAGTACAACATTAACAATTGGGAGTATGATTGGAACTGGTGCGTGTCTATACAGTTGTTTTTTAATCAGGTGTTTTTCTAACAAAAGAAACAGGAACTTTAACAAGAACCTAAAGTACCTCAACCTGTCCGGCAACAAACGGCTCCAGATCAAGTCCGACGGGGCATCCAAGACGGCTGCTGTGAACCCTCGCCGTTCACGCGATTCTGCTCCATCTCTTTCTGGCTTTACGGAGCTCAACCAGCTCTGCGTCCTAGGTCTCATGGACGTCACGATCACCACAACGGGCGACATTCCAGACGAGATGGACGACCGCCGCGTGCGCACGTCGAGCTCCATCGTCAACGGCATGGCGTACGGCATTTCAGACGCGCTCGGACGCAACGACCGCCTCACCATGGTCGACTTTGCTCACGAATTCCGCGGCCAGTCCGGCGAGGCCATCTTTGCCATGTTTGGGCTCGCGCAACAGGCCAAACCCCTACCTGCCGAGGCCAACACCAACCGCCTCCCCAAGTACCTGCGAGACCATTTCTTGCCCGGATTCGTGCACCAGCTCAACCAGCTCAAGAAGCCACGGGAGAGCATCTCGGATGCTCTCCGCCGTGCCTTTCTGCGGCTCAACCAAGACATGTACGACATGCTTGTCCACCTTGCCAGTGGAGGCCGCAAAATGTCGCACGTGAGCGTGTGTTCGACCGTGGAGGTCTCCAATCCGTACATGCAGACGGGCGCGGTCGGCATCGTTCTCTACTTTGTCGGCAAGACGCTCTACGTCGCCAACCTCGGCGACACGCTCGCCGTCGTGTCCCGTCAAGGGTCTGCCCTCCTCGCTTCGCGGAAACACGCGCCCTTTGACACCCTCGAGATGGACAGGATTAGGGCGGCGGACGGGTGGGTGTCGAGCACTGGCAAGGTGAATGACGACGTGGACAGCTCCCGCGCCTTTGGCTTTTACAACCACCTCCCCATCATCAACGCTCGCCCAAACATCAGCGTCGTCGAGCTTACTCCCGCCGATGAGTTTGTCATCGTCGCGAACCGGAGTCTGTGGGACTATGTGTCCTATCAGATTGCCGTGGACATTGCGCGCACAGAGCCAGATCCGACCATGGCCTCCCAAAAGCTCCGAGACTTTGCCATGAGCTACGGTGCCGATGGGACCATCATGATCATGGTCATTGGCGTGGCGGACCTGTTTGGCACCGATATCAAGCCCGAGTCGGCGTTCAACATTCCGCGCAAGGCCAAGCGCGACATTCTCGACCGCGATATTGCACGGCTGGACGGCGAGGTGCCCGCTCCGACGGGCCACCTCGCCCTCGTCTTTACCGACATTCGCAACTCGACGCACTTGTGGGAAGTCAACCCTGGCATGCCGACCGCGATGCGGTTGCACAACAACCTTCTCCGACGACAGCTCCGCCTCTGCGGCGGGTACGAAGTCAAGACCGAGGGTGACGCGTTTATGTGTTCCTTCCCGACCGCGCTCGCGGCGGTGTGGTGGTGCCTGACGGTGCAAGAGCAGCTTTTGCACGAGTCGTGGCCTCGGGAGATTCTGGAGAGCGAGGACGGGCGAGAGGAGTGGGATGTGAGCGGGCGGCTGCTTGCGCGTGGGTTGTCTGTGCGGATGGGCGTGCACTGCGGGATGCCGGTATGCGAGCGCGACCCGATCACGGGCCGAATGGACTACTTTGGGCCGATTGTCAACCGGGCGGCGCGGATCTGCGGGAACGCGCAAGGCGGGGAGGTAATGTGCAGCGCGGAGGTGATGCGGGAGGTGAATGCGAGCGTGTTCAGGACGGAGCGGGAGACGGAGTATTCACGCGTGCAGCCCTTGGCGGCGATCGAGGCGGTGAGGAGGATGGGGGTGTATGTGAAGCAGGTCGGGGAGGTGAAACTCAAGGGGCTCGAGATACCCGAGCCGCTCACGCTGATTTTTCCGACCCATTTGCAAGGCCGGGCGGAGGACAAACAGGTCGTGTCGCCTGTGGCACCGATGCCACCGCCACCTGCGCTGTCTGTGACGCTTGCGCATCCTGGGTCGACGACGACGACGACGAAGCCTGCCTCTGCCTCTGGTTCTGGGTCTGGGTCTGGGTCTGGGTCTGGGTCTGGGTCCGGATCTGCGCCAATGCCCAAGTCGAGGTTGCGGTTGAATTGGCAGGAGGTCCGTGAGTTGGGCATGCTCTGTCTCAGGCTGGAAGCCATGTCGGCTGGGCGGATATTCAGGTCCTCGTTATCGCGGCGAGATGTGAAGAGTAGAGCCAAGGAGAAAGAAAAGGAAAAGGAGAAAGTGGTGGTGGATGAGGATGAGGATGGGGATGGGGAAGATCCAGGCGATGACGAGAGGGCCAAATACCTCGTTGCAGATCCCGAGATTGTGCTTCCACAAGTGCACGATCAGTCAACGGATGAACAGTTGTTGATGGCGCTGGATGTGGTGACGGTTCGGATCGAGAACGCGTCACGGGTGCTGCGGGAGAAAGAGGTCGGGTCGTCATCGTTGGCGACCGCGTCTGACCTTGGGGACCACGATAGTCTCGACAGACGGTTGCAAGAGGCGATAGCGCGACGAGGTGGATTGGACGAACGGACGTTGGCGATGTTACTGGACGCATTGGAGAAAAGCGAGCGAGCGTGAGTACTACACGCTCTCATCTCTCTCGCTTTTTCACTCCCGTCCTTAATTCTCTGCCCTCTCGAATATTATTTATTTCCACTACCCCCCTCCTCCCCCTCCTCCCCCTTTGTTTGTGTTTGTGTAACTAACCCTCGATTCACGGTTTTATTATTTATTATTTTCTGCCATACCATATATCATTTCATCCATTTACAATTCATTGTCGCTCTCAAATGCAGGATTTAGGTTTTCTCTATCTCTATCTCTCTCTGTCTCTCTCTTGTTTCTTGTTATTTCGCAATGCTACTTACCACCCACAACCACTTTACTCTCGCATCACTACCACCACATTGGCCAAAAAAAAAATCGACGGCCTGATTACCTACATAATTTCGATGACACTCGTTTTAAATGCAAGTACTTCTGCAAAATTGTTCTAGGGCACAGCTTGTATCTTACGGTTAAGTAATACGAGCGGCTTTATATTTGGTTTACTTAAACCAACACACCATCACCCATTGCTAAAAGGAAAAAGATGGAGAAAGATGGGACTTTTACTAGCTCGCATACACTCGTTTTTATTTAAGTAAATGCCAATAAAATTGTTCTATGCACAGCTTGTATCTTTTACGTTTTAATTTTAGTAATAACGAACGACTTTATATCATTGTTCAGTTGGTTGAGAAGAAGGAAGGGTATCCAAGACAGGCTCGTATATGCGTGTGTATATATATGTATATATGCAGGTGCTATGAATTATGATATTCGATCTAGGTGCTCAGGCAGGCAGGCCTGTCCTCCACGATCGCCGTGACGACAACGTTGTCTAGTCTAGCCTTTCCTTATCACTAGACCGCTGCCAAATGGCTCCGGTATGACGTTGATAAACTGACAAAAAGGTGTCCGATCAACTTGGCTGCGTCTAGAACGGGGGAGAGGGGAGAAAAAAAAAAAAAAAAAAAAAAAAAAAAAGAGAGAAATAGAAAGAGAGAGGCACGTACCTTGGCGGTCAGGTAGCGGGCAGTGCTCAACAGGAACGGGGGCCAGTTTCTAACGACGCCACTCATGGCGAGCACCGACTCGGTTCGCGACTCCGGCTCCTGTTTCTCTTGGTCTAGGTCTAGGTCTAGGTGTTCTCGTGGTCCTGGTACCGGCCAGTGGCGCTCCAAGGGTCCGACAGGGTCTGGTGCCACCGCCGCCCCCAACAGCCCAGGCCACCTCTGCCACCCAAGCGCGTCCTCCATCCTCGCAAGCGCAACGTCGACAAAATCCCTCCGGAGAGAAAACGTAACCCGGAACCACCCACGCTCTATATGGCACGCCGAGCCCGGGGTGAGCCATACGCCATGCTTGGCAAAAAAATTTAACAAAGCCGTCTCCCCCCCGTTCTCTTCGGCGTCGGGGGATAAGAACTTGCCGGACCGCTGCATGTCCGCCAGGACAGGGCGCATGTCGACCATGATAAAGTGACCGGCCGAGGAGGGCATGTACGGTATTTTGTGGAACCGGAGCCAGGAAGACAGGTAGTCGTACGCTTCTTGGAGCTTGAGCCGGTTTGTTTTGAGAAAGTGGGACAAGAAGGGTTTGTCGGAGAGTAAGGTAGCCCACAGGTTCATTGAGGGCGAAGAAGGGCAGCTGAAAAAGGCAGAGATGATCATGCTGTGGATGAGCGACTTGTTGCTTGGGGATGTGATAAGTGCCCCGAGGCGGAATCCGCTGCAGCCAAAGTCCTTGGACATGCCATAAAGGACGTGTACCCGGCACGGGTTTATCCCGTGCGATCCGAGGTCGAGGGACAATGCAGAAATGAAAGGCTCGGGAATTGGGATATCCCGCGAAGGAAAGACAGAGAGTGCGTAAACCTCGTCACATATTAGTTGCAGATTATGCTTCTCGCAGAATTTTCCGTATCCTACGATGGTGTCCTCAGGATACGGGCGACCAAGGGGATTGTGCGGGTTACACAAGATGACAGCTTTAATCCTGGTCCCTTTTTTGTTACTCTGTACGAGAGCCCTTTCGAAATAGTCAAGTTCCGCCGGCGTGAACATGTCAAACCTGGGAATAGCAACCCCGACCGCCGTGACGCCTTGTTGGGCCATCAATTCCGTATCGTAGCCGTAATAATACGGAGATGCCACAAGAACGCCGTCTCCCGAGTTGGTCAGAGCGCCGACTAACTGACTCAGGACGGCCACGAGTCCAGCCCCTACCACAATGTGACTAGAATTGACGGGTTTGCAAGGATTGAAGTAGGTGTTTACAAAATCAGCAAGTGCATCGCAAAGACGTGGATCGCCCCTGTGGCTTATGGAATACGTAAAGTCCTTTGGTAAAGGGAAAGTTGAGATTAATTATGATCAAAAAGTCGTGCTCACGTTATAGGTGAGGTGGAAATTGCGCTTGAAGTAATCAGTGAGTTCCCTGTACAAGAGGGTATTCTCCGCAATGCCCTGTAGCTGGTAAGAATGTATCCAGGACAGCAAGGTGTTTGCGAACCAAGTTTACCGTTCCCTTCGTATTACGATGAGATGCAGCCACGAATAAGAGATGTCTCATACCTGTGTATTATCCCGATGATACACATTCAACGCACTCTTTTCAAATCGTTCAAACTTCTCGCCGGTTTCGGCTTGTTTTTGCCCTCGGATCGACAAGGGAGGGAAATGTTGCTCTCGACTCATCAGTAGATTTTATGCTTTAGCAGAGGGGATGCATCGATGAGCCTCGAACAATTTATAATTTTCGCCCTTGGGGAGCCTAATTAGAAACGGACTGTTTTTGTCATGGGTGATATACACATCTCAAGATCTCATGCCTCAGGAACAAGTTTTACCTCTGGCACCTGCTTCCCGTTGCATAACGTATTCGGGACCCCTTTAGTATCCATGCGCGTTTCACAGCTTAGCAGGAACATGAAATAACAGGTTCTAAAACCAACCTTTTACAATTACAAAGTCAGCTAAGCTAGATGGTTCCCGAGTCTTCAAGCTCTGGCCATTTCTCCCAGCCAAAAACCTTTTCGATCCTAAACAGAGCAACACTGATATAGTTTCGCAAACGTTAATCGAAACCACCCAGGCTCCATGTGGCACATGACGCCAGGTACTCCGCCTTTTATCAGAAAATGAAAAAGAGCTGTTTCGCGCTGGCGCATAGACTTGTCGGGACCAATAGGAAACAGCGACCCGTACCGCGGCGTGTCCGATAGAACGGACCGTACGTCAATCATCAGAAAATGTCCGGCAGAAGAGGGAATGTAGGGTATACTGTGAAACCGGAGCCAAGATGTCACATGTTCATATGCTTCTTGTAATTTAGAGCAATTGGTTTCAAGAAACCAGGAGAAAAACGATTGATCGGAGAGCAGGGTGCACCATAAAGCGGCGGAGGGAGAGGCGGCGAAGATGAAAAAAGCGACATGGCCATACTTTGTACAAGTAAAGTGTGGTACTGGCTTATCAATGCGCCCGACACGGAAACCGTTACAGTTGGACATTCCATATATGACGTGTAGCCGAGAAGGATTGATTCCATATGAACTGAGATCCAGCGACAATGCAGAAACGAAGGGTTCGGGATGGGGAATATCGCGAGAAGGAAAGACGGAAAGTGCATATATCTCATCCGAAATCAAGTGGAGGCCATGCTTCTCGCAAAATTTGCAGGATTCAACGTTCAACGATGACATCCTTTGGGTATGATCGACCCAGAGGGTTGTGTGGATTACGTAGGAAGATAGCTTTGATTTTGACCCCCTTTCTGTTGCTTTCCTCTAGCGATTTCTCGAAGAAACCAAGCACTGATGCCGTAAACATGTCGGCCAATGGCAAGGAAACTCCAACTGGAACTGTGCCTTTCTGAATCGTCAAACCAAGATGATAATAGGGTGCGGCTAGAAGAATGCCATCTCCTGGATTGGCAAGTATATCCACCAATTCGCTAATGACTGGTACGGTTCCACCTCCAAGCACAATTTGATCAGATGTGACGGAAATGTGGGGATTGAAACGAGTATTGAGGAGATTCGCGAGAGCATTACGAAGGCGTGGGTTACCCTTCAAACTGGTTCCGTACGCAAACTCCTTTTTAAAGTGCATTGAAGATTACAGCTTTCTTAAAGAAAACACGGCTCACGTCATAAGCCAAGTGAAAATGACTCTCAAAAAAGCCAGCTAGTTCCTTGTGCAACAGAGTATTTTCAGCAATTCCCTACGGAACGTTAAGCCAGCTTAGCTGACGCCACTAGGAACAATGCGGACCATGTTCACCACGCCCTAATCACATCTTGAGTTACTGTGCAACATGTTTGTGCCATACATTTGGATTATGCTGTGCATGATACGAATCCGAAGCAATCGCTTCCGGGCTTTCGAATTCCTTGCCCGTTTGAGCCTGAGCCAGCCCTCTCGTCGAGACTGCAACCTGGTGATATTCGTTGGTCATCGTGCGAATTTAAAGGCCGTCAAACGCGAAGCTGAATTTCATAACGGTGCTGATCCGAGTACTAGCAGACCACAAGGCGATGGTTAGAATTGTACCCCGACTGCCAGCACATAGAGATCAAGAGTAAAGAGTCCAATATGGGCGTGACAACAAACACCGTAACGGTGCCATCTCACCATGACGGTCGATACCCACTCAACCCCAATTCCCCCAGCATTCGGCCCAGATTTTGTCGAAAACTGTGCCACGAATTTAAGTGACCCACCACCTCCATACCCATCACGAGAACAAAGTTTTCGCTCGGCTCGTTCGGCAGGGCCACGTTCAAATCGTCGACGTCAAGCTCAGAGGATGCACGCCACGCTTGTGCCAGAATCTGACCAGATAACCGTTGTATGTGTCTTATGTACCTCGTATATTCTCATTCCAACCAATTATCAGAGTTCTGAGCCATACGCCAATGCCGACGACGATGCGCTTGCCTCAGGATCAACTTCCGTTGCGCCTTCACTTGCCCAGACGATTTTGTCTTTATTTAAAATGACGGATGACGAATACACGCGGAATCATGCTCGTACCGGTGAAGAGTTCCACTCTGGCAGAAATGAGCAAACTCGCCTTTTGGACTCAAACAGGGACATAGCAAGGGGCAGTTACGGCTATGATTGGGCTGTAATCGACGACGCCACGCCTGGGGATAGGAGACAAAGACAGCAACAGTTGGAGTCATCCCACACACACGTATTCTTTAGCCTTGCAGCATGGAAGCGATATTTTGTGCCAATGGCACATTTAGTGTACTACAAGGCCCTGTTCCACCTTCTGGTCCTGAATTTTCCGTATGCATTGATTGCATGGCTATACCTATTTATCTTCACGCTCGTGAGTCAGATATCTAATACCTCGCATCTATATGCTAAATAAAAACATTTTACCTTCAGACGGGCACAACATTGCTTATGGCTCTTCCGCTGGGCGCCGTTCTATGTTTTCTTAATCTCCTTGGGGCTCGCGCATTCGCTCGAGGGGAGGTAGGCACTCACCTATATTGACAGCATTCTCACGCATTACTAAACATCCGATCGTTTAGCTTGCTCTACAAAGTCGTTTTCATTCCCCTTTAGCTTATCCTCTACCATACCCCCCACGACCCATCTTTACTCGCACAAGACCACCAACTGCGATTGAACTGGAAATGGGCCTCACCACTCCTCCGCAAACTTCGTTCTACAAAAATACTTATGCCATGGTGCGCTTCCCACTTTTTTTTTGGTGTTTTCCATACAGGTTTGAATGCGCTCTAATCTAGTTTACCGACTCGACGACCTACCAAGCTCTATTCTACTTCATCGTCATCAAACCTAGTATCACAATCCTTATATCCCTCTTTTTAATCATCTTCGTACTACCTGGGATGGTTCTCATCCTTCCTGCTCCCGCCATGCTTAGAGCCGTCAGAAGACTGGGGGCTTGGCAGGCAAATGTGGCCATTGAAAGCCTCTACATGGCTGTCAGATGAAACATTCCTGAGAAACGATTCTATCTTCACAGTCACTATCATATATGTGGATTGGTTTTTGGTTAATAGGTTAAATCTGGTTAGTTTCAATAAAATAATATATGCATTGAGTGGGAATCGAACCCTTAGCGGGTTGAATTTCCCATGTCAACAGATAAGGCAACAGATAAGATTGCAATTTATCACCAACAATCCAGCTCACAAGCTGATTAGAAAAGTCTAGGTACTATATCTTTTTTCTGAACCGCAATCACTAATTCAACTTGTCCATCCAGAATGCTCATCCTATCTGGTTCCTCTGCCATCTCAAAACCCAGGCGAGATGCGCTTTTGCGTGATATACAGACCAAATGCACGAAGATAACCTCAGTAGATGCTGTATGGGTTCATCTCATCAAGTGTAAGACGCAGAAGGCTGAGGAGGAGCTTAAAGATCAGAGCTCGGTGGCGACGAAGACGCTTGATCGTCTCCTGTCTTACGGCGACGACATCCGGCTTGCTACGACCACAGATGCACTCGCAAATCATGAAAGAACCGCGTTTGTCACTCCCAGACCTGGTTCCATATCACCTTGGTCGAGCAAAGCGACAGATATTTCCCGCTTATGCAAATTAGACAGCCATATCGAACGATTCGAGCGTGGCATCGCATATGCGTTTACTATTCAAGACGATACCCTCTCAGAAAACGATCTCAAATCATTTTCCCATTTTATCTGTGATAGAATGACGCAGATCGTTCAACTGTCGTTGCCCAGCGAACAATCGCTCTTCTCGTACAGCGGCCCCAAACTGTTGCGCACCGTTGATTTGATCCAATCGAATGAAACGCTAGGACAGAGTAATGCCATAGACAGGCTCGCAGTTGCTAACAAAGAGCTGGGCCTAGCCCTTGCGCCGGACGAAATCACCTACCTCGTTGAGGCGTACATCACAGGTTCCCATGCCATGATGCGCAACCCTACCGATGCCGAACTATTCATGTTCGCCCAAGTCAATTCTGAACATTGCAGACACAAGATATTCAACGCTTCCTGGACGATCGATGGAGAACATATGGACCTTTCCCTCTTCCAGATGATTCGTAACACGGAAGCTCTGAACCCAAGCGGTACGATATCTGCATATTCGGATAATGCGGCTGTCCTAGAGGGTAACACTGCTCCCCGTTTCAGCGTTCTCCGATACGGTCCGAGCAAAGCCGCAAATCCGAACCTGGAGCACGTTTACAGCTCTCATCGGGAGGAGATGCCGATGCTAATCAAAGTCGAGACACATAACCACCCCACAGCGGTCTCTCCTTACCCCGGTGCAGCGACGGGCTCGGGAGGCGAAATACGCGACGAGGGCTCCGTCGGCCGAGGCTCTCGACCTAAAGCTGGTTTAGCAGGATTCACCGTCTCCAACTTGCTCATACCTGGGTTTGAACAGCCCTGGGAATCCGATTTTGGGAGGCCAGCCCATATAGCTAGCGCTCTTGATATCATGATTGAAGCACCTTTGGGAGCAAGCGCATACAATAACGAATTCGGTCGTCCTGCCCTATCTGGGTATTTCCGTACTTTTGCTGAGCGCATCGCCTCTTCCCAAGATGACGATGGAAAAAGTGAAGTACGAGGATACCACAAGCCCATCATGATTGCTGGAGGATATGGGAATGTGCGTCCCCTGTTCGCGAAAAAACAGGGTGTCAAGCCTGGCGCAAAGCTTGTGGTATTGGGTGGACCCGGTATGCTCATCGGATTAGGAGGTGGAGCGGCCTCGAGTCAGGTTTCAGGCACGAGTTCTGCCGAGCTTGATTTTGCTTCGGTGCAAAGAGATAATGCAGAGATGCAACGACGGTGCCAGCAGGTTATTGACGCTTGTGTTGCTTTGGACGGCATGAACCCCATCGAAAGCATTCACGACGTCGGTGCAGGCGGTTTGTCGAATGCGTTTCCAGAGTTGGTACATGACTCTGCCCTTGGTGCTGTCTTTGAAATAAGGGATGTTCCTGTGGCTGATTCATCCATGTCTCCCATGGAGATATGGTGCAATGAGAGTCAGGAACGATATGTCCTTGCCATCTCTGCGGATAAAATCGAGGCATTCGAGGCCATTGCCAAGAGGGAGAGGTGTCCATTTTCTGTCGTTGGCATTGCAACGGAGGAAGAGAAACTCGTCGTCACGGACAAACTACTCGGGACAGACGTCATTAACCTGAAGATGTCCACTCTGTTCGGAAAGCCTCCTAGACTACATAAGAAGGATTCTCGTGGCCGCAAATTCGCCAGGCATTTTGACAGTTCGCTGGTGCATTATCTGCCCCACACGGAGACGCTTACCGAGCGTCTGACCGCTGCAATTAATCGTGTCCTCCGACTTCCGTCCGTGGGATCCAAGTCTTTTCTTATCACTATCGGTGACCGTACTATCACTGGCCTTGTCACAAGAGATCAAATGGTGGGACCATGGCAAGTGCCTGTCGCGGATGTCGCAGTCACAGGGACATCGTATGGATTTGATGTCAAGACAGGAGAAGCAATGGCAATGGGCGAGCGTACTCCAGTGGCGTTGCTCAGCGCCGCCGCTTCCGCACGCATGGCTGTGGCTGAATCGTTAATGAATCTTGCGGCTGCAAATATTGGCGAAATATCGCGTATAAAGCTCAGCGCTAATTGGATGTGCGCAGCGTCCAAGCCCGGCGAAGGTGCAGCCCTGTACGAGGCCGTCAAAGCCATCGGCATGAATCTATGCCCATCATTGGGCATTGGAATACCCGTTGGGAAAGATTCGATGTCAATGTCCATGAAGTGGAAGGAAAGAGGAGAGGAACGAGAGGTCAGCGCACCCTTGTCCCTTATTGTTACTGCATTTTCGCCTGTAGAAGACGTGAGCAGAACGTGGACACCCCAGTTACGTACAGACGTTGGCGAAAGGACAAGTCTCTTGTTCTTTGATATTGCCAGTGAGAGAAAACGTCTGGGAGGCTCCGCTATTGCGCAAGTGTTCAAGGAGATCGGATCAGACGCACCAGACGTGGATGAGCCTGCTGTTCTCAAAGGATTCTTGGAAGGTTGTCAGACAGTCCGAGAACGGAGCCCCGACCTTGTCCTCGCGTACCATGACCGATCAGATGGGGGCCTTTTCGCGACTCTTGTCGAGATGTGCTTCGCGGGACGTGTCGGGATCGAAGTGTCTCTCAATGGTTTGCAGATCTCATCCGGCCCTATTCGTATCTTGTTCAATGAAGAGCTCGGGGCTGTTATGCAAGTACGCGAATCTCGAATTCAGGAGCTTGTCACCTTCTTTGAAGAAGCGGGCTTTCCTTCACACTTGGTTCAAGTCATCGGACAAGTCAACGAATTGCCAACGGATCAGAAGATCACTATCAGCTATGGTCCCGGACCAATATATGTTGGTGATCGAGCGGAACTGCAGCAAATTTGGGCAGAGACGTCCTATAAGATGCAATCCATTCGTGACAGTGCATCCGCCGCAAAGGAAGAGTTCGATCTCATCAAAGATGATAAACATACTGGTCTATCATACGACTTGACATTCTCGTATGAACCCTCGCGGAGCCTATTCAGACGGCCAAAGGTTGCCATCCTTCGAGAGCAAGGTATCAATGGACAGGTGGAGATGGCGTGGGCATTTACAGCTGCAGGGTTTGATGCTGTCGACTTGCATATGTCCGACATTCTATCGGGTAGTGTCAACTTAGCCCAATTTCAAGGTATGGCAGCATGCGGTGGTTTCTCGTATGGAGACGTCTTGGGGGCTGGTAAAGGCTGGGCAAACTCTGTTCTTTTGAACGACATCGCGCGCAAGGAGTTCATAGAATTCTTCGCGAGAGAAGACACGTTCGCCCTTGGTGTATGTAACGGATGCCAATTCCTGTCTCATCTCAAGGAGATCATTCCCGGAGCTGAAAACTGGCCCGAGTTCAAGCCGAACAGGAGTGAGAGGTTCGAAGCGCGAGTATCCATGGTCGAGATCGTCAACAACGATGTTGCAAGGTCATCGGTGTTTTTGTGGGGCATGGTTGGTTCAAAACTGCCAGTGGCTGTGGCACATGGGGAAGGACGAGCATCGTTCGCCACAGATGGCGATCGACGAGCGCTCGAGGCCAGAGGTCTGGTGGCGTTGCGTTTCGTCGATTCTCAAGGCAGTCCGACGGAGCTATACCCACTGAATCCAAATGGCAGCCCGGGAGGAATCACTGGCGTGCACACGCCAGACGGTCGTGTCCTCGCTTTAATGCCGCATCCTGAGCGTGTCGCCACTCTCGAAAGCAACAGCTGGTATCCGCAATCATTTACGGCACCATGGAAGGGCACTGGACCTTGGTTTCGCATATTCCAAAACGCACGGAGGTGGTGTTCGTGATGCTAAGATAGTTAACAATATGATTACTAGTATGTATATACCCAATCAAAAATTCCATCACTCCAACATTGATTTTCTCACAACGCCTCGTTCACGGTATTCACTCGTGGCGTGCCTGCCTCGATAATCCGTTTCAACGGACATATTCGCGATGCCTTTGAACATCACGTCACAAGCGTGGGGTAGGGTACGCAATTGCTCTAGGGACATGGAAGATGCCAGAAAATATGCTAATAGAAGAGAGGCAAAGCTCACATTTTGCAAGTAAAACATGCCCCCAGGAGCACAGTTTTTATTGAATCACCCAAGAACAAACGTGCACTCAAAAACTGCACATAGTGTCAAGGGTCCATTGTGCGGGATATTAAGTATTATAAACGCTGGAGCTCTGTTACGACTTTGGTACGTACATTTCTTGCAAAAGAATCTCCATCATCTCTTTAAATGACTCATCACCCATCACTAATCTCGCAGGGAGCTTCTAAGTGATAAACAAGAGAGCCTTTTGAAAGGTCAATGTACATATCTGAATGCCTAGGACTGGAAAAAAAAATGCATGGGTCAAATTCTCCAATAATCTCCAACGCGTCTCTCCTGGACGTTTGATTCTATTGGGCCATACGTGGGGAAGTGCCATGCGATGTCGTGGTAATCCATCCGTACCGTCCATTTCTTCTGAGGCATTTTGCCATATGTTAGCACTAGGCTCCCGTCCCTATAATAATTTCGAAAATGCTAACAACAGCAAGTAGGGTTAGTTTCACGTTCCGTAGGCTAGGTACTGCAACATTGACACACCATCCCAATGGTGAGACGCAGCTCGTCTGTAGTATAGTGGTGTCGCTAAATTGGAGCTCAGCTTTTTTGGAAAACCGACGGGGATAAGTGACTCACCTCAGATTGTCGTCCATTTGGTCTGATATACAATGCCAAGGTCAGCATGAAAGTCTATCATAGAAAAGCATATCATACTCGGGGGATTTAACATAGAATAGCATCCATGTGCGATCACGACGTCTCAAAAGTGACACTACTAATCGGCCATTTGTATCCTCATCATAATCGCGATAATCTCGCATCAACTGAAAACAGTAAGTAGCTCAGTTTCACGTTCCGAAGGTGACACAGCATTGACATACCGTCCCAAGCACAATACGCTCGTCATAACGGAAACGGTGTGGGATATGGTGTGGGATATGCTCCTTGATGTGGACTTTAGCTTTGCGTTTCAGAAGGCGACTAGGATAGATGCCAAGGCATCGGCTCACTGTGTCCTCGGTATCATAGAAAATGATCTCGTCTTTATCATGAAACTTCACGTATGACACGCTTTGTCCATGTAGAATACCATCTTGAACACACTGAAAACAGCAATTGAGGCACATTCCAGAGATAACAAGATGCCGTAGCATTGACACACTGTCTCAGAATCACGATACCAGGCTAGAGAACTTGAAGCTGTAGCTGCCTGAAAACAAGTGGGATTGTGTCAATTCGAGGGTGACTGGAATAGATGCCTTGGCCTCGACACACCACAGGATGTTCAAAATTTGGATTTTGAAATAGCTAAGAAACAAGTCAGGTTTAATTCCTCATTTTGAAGGCGACTGAAATTGATGCCAAGGCATCGTTCAACCCACCTGAGGTATTTCTTCATCTGGATGTTCAGCAGCGGCGGCATGCTAAAAAAAGTGGAGATCAATTCCACTTTTCAAAGGCGACTGGGGTAGATGTCAAGGCATTCTTCGACTCACCGGCGGCGGACCTTGATGTGGAGGTTGGGCAGCAGCAGCGTGCTAAAAACAAGTCAGGATCATTTCCACTTCTCAATAGGCATCATCGACCCACATGAGGCGGCCCTTGACCTGGAGATGCAGCAGCCGCAGCATGCTAAAAACAAATGGGGATCAATTCCACTTTTCGAACGCGACTGGAATGGATGTCAAGGCATCCTTATACCCACCGGCGGCGGTCCTTGATGCGGAGGTGCAGCAGCAGCGTGCTAAAAATAAGTGGGTTTAAAGATGACGGTAACAGATGCCAAAACATCGACCCACCGGAAGTCGTTGTTGATTGGGAGGTTCAGCTTGCTAAAACAAAGCGGGGGGGGTTCAACTCCGTATTTTTAAGTGGCTGAAATGAACGCCAGGCCACTGTCGACCCACCATGGCATGTCGTTGTCTACCTGCTGGGCCAGAAGTAGCAGCTTGCTATAAACGGGTAGGGTTCAACTGTGGATTTTTCGAATGACTGCCATGACATCGACCCCACCTCGCTAGGATCAATTCGTTTCTAAATGAAGAAGCGCGCAGATAAGAGGTATGGATACGGGCTCGTATAGGAATGGGAAGGATTACCCAAAGAGAATCACTTTTTTGACTGTTACCATCGGTTGGAAAGGCGAAAGTCAGGATCGCAAAGGCGGCGAAGACGGTGACGGAGGAAATCGGACGCATAGTGAACCGAGTTGGATTAGTTAGTGGTGTGAGGACCTACCTGGGGACAACTTCGCTCAGATATTGGGTTTATAAAGACTAGGAGGTGTAATCCGAGTCGTTGTGATGCAGCCTGATGCGGCCATGCGTGTTGCGGTACGGTCGCGGTTGTTTAATATGATCATTTGATGGGTTTGCCAGGCTGCCAAGAGCGCGTTTTCCGTTGAAGCCCGCCAGTCGCATGAAACCTAGTGGTCGGACCACTTTCAAACTTCAAACAAGTCACGGCGTGGATATATCAAGGTATTGAATACAACTTCCAGGCCCCTCAAATACGGATTCCATGGTGACTGACGCCGATAGTGGCTTGGCAGAGGGGGCGGAAGGCAAGGGCGGACGGCACTGGGCAGAAGATGGAAGCAGAAACAAACGAAGTTGAGTAGACTATCAAAGCTTTATCTAAGATACCCCAACTATCCATCCTCTTCAACGCTACCACCAATTCTCCCAACCCTTATCCACCCCCGAATAACATTCCAGGTCCGCTTCCGCCGATGTTCTTCTTGAAGGTCCATAGAGATTCGTTGCTAGAAAACTAGTAAGGTCAGTAAATCAATAAACAGAAATCACTAATAAACATACCAAGTCTTCTATACAGTCTTGACGTACCGTCCGAGCTCGACAGAAAGGGAAAGATGGAAAGAGCGTGCCGTCATGGGACACGAGAAGAAGAAAGTCGCTCATTGGCGACGACCGGTAAGATGCAACGCACGAGTGCAGAGAGGGGTGTATTTGAAAGATGTCACGCGCGAGTGTGCGTGCTCCCAAGGGACATTATTCCTCTCGCAACCAACCCAGCAAAAAGTAGAGATTGTCAGAGACCGCATGTCTTCCCGCCGAACAATTTGCTCAAGGCGGTTACGTCACATGCACCAGAGGGGTGTTTTGAAAGATGTCACGCGCGAGTGGGCGTGCTCCCAAGGGACACTATTCCTCTGGATCGCCAACAATACTTTGAGGTTGGCGGGCAGCTGGGGTGGGGCGTGCGTACGTCTTGATTGGGTGGATGATGGACCCGGTTATCCGAAAGAGAAGAGAAGGATGGGGTAAGGTGAGGTCGAGGACGGATGTCAGATAGGACGGTGTGATGTCGATGTGTCGGTGTCGGTGTCGGTGTGTCGGTGAAGGCCAATTGAAGTTGAAAGCGTTTTGAAGTGTGTAAACGTTTTGAACCATGTAAGCGTTTTGAAGATGCGAGTTACTCTTGAGGTCAGAAAGGGCTAAGTCGGCTTGATCTTGGAGGCGAGTCAGGGGCTGGAGGCGCTTCGAGGTCAGAAGGGAGTTGGCGAGCGAGAGATGGTGGAGAAGGAAGAGGTGAGGTCGAAGATGGAGCGATGTCGATGGAGGTTGAGGTAGGAAGGGAGAGGCCAGTCGATGAGCGAGATGTGAGGTCGGCGTCTTCAAGAGAAGGTGGGCGGTTGGGAAGAAAAGTGGCGGACACTGACGCCCTTTTATAGGCTTTCCGCGACGCGTCAGGCTGCACTTGTTTTGACAAAACGCGATCGAGGAAACACGATCGAACATGATTCTGACCGGGACCCTTATATCACTTTGGCTGGCATCTGTATAAGCTGATATTCACATAGTTAGCCACAGTTTCTCGTCCAAAAATGAGATGGACACCACCATATGGTACTCTCGCCAATATAGGTTATAAGATTCCTTGCTGAAGAGACGCTAAAGTGGCTGACAATCTTCACGTGAGGCGCTGTAGGCGTATAAAAAAATCCATTCACCAACATTGTCAGCCATCCCTCTTCTCTTCCACTATCCACGACCTTGTCTCAAGACTCGCCCGCCACTCGCCGACGCTCATCATCCGCTTCGCGAGGTGAGCGTGCAGACAATGAAGAACACAGGGAGGGTGGGACTGATGTTGACGAGGGAGGGAATCCTCAAGCATCCTGGGCGTTAACACTTTTGAGTGTGTACCACGTGACCTTCCTCTTTTGTCGCCCTCTCGTTTTCCGCTCATTCCCCTTGCCATCCTGGACTGTGGGGGTGCCCTCCCGTTACTCGCACTGCCGTGTGGAAACCAACGGAGAGACCAAACGTTTTAGGTACTGGGGTCAATCGACGGGAGTATTGGCGTGTTGCGAAACCGAAAAGATAGGTTTTCTTAATTGGTTTTGGGATTCGGGAGTTTTGGTATGGGTCGATGTCTTACATGGCCCTTGTTACTGCGTTATAGGTCGATGTTTTACATGGGCTTTTTTGTTAGTATAGTTGGAATGACCGAGGGGCCTCCTCTCGGTCTACGAGGTACATTGTATATGCCTCTCAGGTCGGTTTTGTGAGCTTTTCTAAATAAAATTTTGGAAAACGTTTGAAAGTCCAGTTCACTAATATACATCAAGTAAAATGTTCAACGCTAGTACAATCACCAATTCTACGTTTTTTTTTCTTCCATGATAAATAACACTTTATGTCCATCTCGGTCTTCAATTTACTATGAGGGTCTATGCTTTTTCAGGTTGGCTCTGGATTTCTAATTTTCCATGCATACGGCGAACATGAATCTGCCTCGCAACTAGCTGAAGAGCAGCTGCCACCATAAAGCACATCTTCGAACTCGGGTTTGATTATTGAATTATATGGTAAGACGAAGAGAGACGCACTGCGGCAAACAGGATACCTCGCCACCAAACGTAGTCTCTCCCTAACAGTGCACCGCCGAGTGGCGGACCAATGAGGGCAGCGATACCACTAGGTCCCCAAGCGTAACCCAGTACCTTGCTGTTGGGAGTCGTCAGATATGACTGGAACAAAGGAAGAGCGGCGTGACATACCCCATGTCCGCGTCGGAGGGCGCAAGATATGCAGCCGCGGGTAGAAACAGCGAAACAGCTTACAATCATGTCAGACTCAACCAAAATATACGTGCAGGGTCGAAGTGCAAGCTTGTACTTACACGAACCAAGAAAGAAGCCATAACTGCAATATTAAGATCATCAGAGCTAGGCGACGGATCAAACAGAAAGAGAAAAAAACGTACAAGATCGAGAACAGGACTAGTCCATAGGGAGTGTTACATGCCAGCATTCCAAAAATAACAACACCATTGAGTGCGCAAGATGCTATAGATAGATTGATTGCGCCATAACGTTTGGCACAGGCGTTGACTGCGATGCGAGAAAACATGCCGACAATGTTGATGATGGATAAAGAGTAAAAAGTAAGAGTTTTGGAAACGTTGTGTTTTGCGGCATACAGTTGCACAAAGTAGATTGGGAAATACATCGCGAGCAATGTCATGAACCCAGACGTGACGATCAAGAGATATGGCCAGTCCCGCATGCTCTTCAACGAAGAATACCTCTCAGAAGAAGTGACACGCGGGATAGGCGGCACCGTGATCAGTAAAGTCCCGACAAGTAGAAGAACAGTTGAGAGGAATGCAGCAGCTCTCACGCTCCAGGCAAACCCGATGCTCGAGTTGAATAAATAGTTGAGCATGACTTGGAAGTTGTCAGAGCTTTCGTATGTAGCAGTAACACCGCGAACTCCTTACTAGTGTAGATTACAGCGCCTAACGGGCCGCCGGCGAGGACGATGCCCTGTTCTCTCATATTTTAGATGCTATTCCTGCTAGATGCACTGTTGAACTTACCACGCCAAGGGCTGGATTAGACTTGAAATGGTTTGAAGCAAGAATACATGCAGGTACGAAGAGGAAGCCTATACTTATTCCAAGTCCGAGTCCTTGTGTGAGAAAAACCTTGCGAGGGTCAACGTGACATCCGCGATAAGAACGCCTGCATGCACCTGATAGTATTGCCCCTTTTGGACTAATGACAACATAAAATAACTATATATCGTATCAGAGCAGCTTCGCCAGTTGTGAATATAAATTTACCTGAAGGAGAATAGCAGAGATGACATGGACAGCATTGAACGACAATGTCCGGCATCATACCTATAATAGTTAGCTTGGACATGAAACACAGCAAATAAAAACCGTTACAATTTTCCTGCGACGATGCCCAAAACGAGTTCGAAAAAGACTTGTACACTTCCGATCCAACTGATGTCCGAGGCCGTATACTTTTTGAGAAATACAGTGGTGTAGTAGTCCTGGTAGACACCAAAGGATTGTAGCTACGACAATTAGCATTAGGCTCTGTCACTAAGGGTGCCGTTGAACTATCGACCTACCACGCCAGTTGCACAGAAGAGAATCAGAAAGGAACCGAAAACTGCCATACTGGTCAGCGGCTTCAAAACGAGTCAACAAAAACAAGTCTAACCAGTGCACCATGCTCTTCTTGCACCGCACGGATAATCGTTAACTGCAAATGCCGCAAGCGACACGTACGTAAGTGACTAAGTCAAAGTCACACTATGGAAGGACGTTGAAATGCTCACCAGCAGTTTCCACCATGACTGTCGGGATAAAAGAGAGGAGATACGGGTGGAGGTGGCTCGTGAGATGGCAGTGTTCCACCAACGTGCTAGGTATGGCACGGCATTAGTTACTAGTAGCGCATGGTGTATCAGGTTCAGATATTATTATCAGTGCGTGCCGTCGTGTGAACAAAGAATCCAATTTCGCCCGACCCAAATTTCAGCAAAGAGCTGTGCACAACCTTGTTGAACTCGACACGTCGTCCAAATGCGCAAAGATGACTCGTACCAGGATAACACCGAGTAAGGCGCACAACTTTGTTATGATCACTGTGGGTTCGTCATAGGGGCTGTGAAACGCTGACTAAGCTGCAAGGTAAGCAGCATTCCCAAGTGGCTGCGCAGCAACAAAACCCTTTCACCTTCATCCAACATCGTAACGAGAAAGAGCAAAGACTCCATCCAAACGAACAACTCATTGCTTAAATATGAAACTTCTGCCTACTTTCGCTTTGGCCATCTGGGCCACTGTAGGTGAGTCCAATTCGATATCTTGACTGCATCGCTAGGGCTGACAACCGTCTCCTCTCCACAAGTCTCCGTTGAAGCAGTGCCTCTGCGCCTCCTCGTTGTGACCAACAACCAGGAAATAGCTGACAGCATCCGCCTCGGTCATGCAGTCCCCAACGCAAACATGGACTCTGGCATTCTTCGCTACGGCATTGCGGCTGGCCCGGATGCACACCACGGATATCGTCCTTGCTTCATACGCAAGGTGCACAATAAAGCCATCCAAATCTCCAACGTATTCAGGACAGCTCTTGGATTACCCCCCATCGAATTACCTGGCCTTGATGGTGGTGGTCACCCGACTTTTGGGATTTTGCCCGTCAAGGGACCCAACAACGAGGTTACCACTCGAGGAGGAGATGTAGCCCGTATCGTCACTGACTACTCGCATCACCATCACGGTCATCACGGTCATCACCACCACGGTCACCACGGAGACCTCACATTCTCGAGGCTGCACCACAAACATCACCATCATCACGGATTCTGCCGCAAGTCCCCCTTCTTCAAACGTCTCAGCTTTGCTTTGATGTCCTTGGGCCCGTGGGAAGGCCGTATCGTGGCATTTGTTCTGGGTATGTCTATAAGGGAGACTTTTTCGGAAAACCAAATCTTTCTGATCCGAACTTTGCAGGTTGCGGTCTTGGTGTCATATTGAGGATGTTTTGGGTCCTCTCGCTCATTACGTTCCGTGCCATTAGGGGTCGCAGGACCGAACAGATCGTGTCTGAGTATCATGTCATTCATGAATATGAAGACCTATCTGCACCCCCCACATACGCGTACGTGGATGAGAAGGCAGATGCCAAGAAGGATTCGGATGCGGCTCAAGCTCAAGCCTAGAGTTGTTTTACCTTATTGTCATCCATCACGCCAGCCGTTCATTTCCTGTTTTAAATATGTTCTGACAAAGAAAAAAGAAAAATTTAGCTAAAGAAATCGGACGTATTGCTATGCATGGTTCGTAGTTAACTTCGTTCAGATAATGTTAATCATCCGTGATAAGCAATAACGTTAACTCTGCTAGAAGTCTATTTTTTTTGTATTCCGTAGTATTGTAATCATCACTTCGATTCTCAAAAAATTTGCGTCCTATTCACTACCTTGTAGCTCCAAGGCCAAGTTTGGAGTGCTTGATAATGGCTGTAAGCGGTTGATCCAGTCCTCCCGTCACTCCGATCCTGTCTCCTTCTGACCAACCCATGGCTTCCAGCATCTTGAAACCAACGTTGGACGAGCCGATCTTGGGCGCAGCCTGACACGACGACCATTTTTTAAACAAAAAATGGAGGGGAGGGGATTAAACAACGTACCTTGCCTACTTCATCTCCCTCCTTTTGACGTAGAGATCCTTTTTTACCTTTGCCTTTCCCATTCTCGTCGTCGTTGTCGTCGTTGTCTCCCGCGAAAATGGCACCTCTAGGACTCCGTCTCAAGATCTGTCTCACTTTTTTCTCGTCCACAAACAAACCACTTCGACTCGTCCTCGTCAGAGTCGTATACCGCTGGTCTCCCAAACCGTTGCTGTGGCTCTTCAATCCAAACGCATTGGCCACTTCGTGCGTCAACTTCCTGCAGTACTTGTTGGCAGGCGGAAGAGTCATGGTCTGCTTGTTCGGATCCTCGAGGAATCGCCCGATCTGCTGCACTAGCGTCGTCATGTCAATGATGCGGTTGGGTCCAATGCTGGTAATTTCGGGACCCAGGCGGGCAGCGGCTAGCATAGCCTTGCGCCCTTTTTTCCCGCCTTTCTTCTTGGCTAGTGGATCAGCAGCGGCTCTCAACTTTTCGAGCTTGCGCGCTGCTTTTCTCTCTGCTTTCTTCGAACGGTCTTTCTCCCATTGATCTTGCAATTCTATCGGGAGATCTATAGGCCGGTCTTTCTTGTGTCCTGTCGAAGGGCATTTAATGGAAAATTTGTTCTTGATGAGTTTTTCTGGACTACTTACTCGCAACTGTGAACGAATAAAGGTCAATATAGTCACCATTGTTGATCGCTTTGAACATTTTCTTCGCTGCCTTGCGATTACGATTGGTCAGGATAGACTCATTCTCGTCCACGATGTCCTAAATCACGGTCAAAGATGATCATAAGTGCATCTTCGTAAACGATACCTGTATCTCATCAATGGAATCACGTTCTGCCCATGAGAAGTCCATGTCAAGCTCGTCTTCATCGTCCTCGTCATCATAATTCAAATTCATCCAATGTGACATATCCACGTCGCCTGAGGTTTCTACCCGCTTCTTCATGGCTCGCAAGCGTTCGAGGCGCGCCTGGAAACTAGATCGGGGATCTAATTCATCCTCGCCCTCTTCATCGCTATCCTCATCATCTTCACTAGACTCGCGATCCTCTGGCTCGCCCATCATCTTTTCCTCTTCCATTGCCAGAATCGCGTTCACCGCTTCTTGCTCTTCTTCAAAACTTTCATCGCCGCTGCTGCCTTCAGCTCCTCCGTTGCTAGCCTCGTCCTCCTGATTCAACTTTTCAACGTCTGCAATGTCATCCATTGTCACGAATCTGGACCGTTCTTGACCCAACATCCCATCAGCAAACGATTCAAGCGCGCCTCTGCTCCTTTCATCAAGCAGCTCTGGGTCTACCTCCATCCCATCAGCACCGAACTCGGGTTTTATCGCAGAGTCCTCTTGATTCTTGTGATCTTTGCCCTCATCACCCCAATCGATGTCGGAATCACCCCTTCTTCTCTCCTCCCATCGCGGATCAGACCCTTCGAGCTCTTGCCACTCCTTCTCCTGTCTCTCAGCAGCGAACGATGACATTGTACTCTTTCCTTTCCTCCGCCTAGCGATTCGCGCTTCCTGCATGAGCACACGCGCCTTGGCCTTGCGATGCGTACTAGGGTTAGCGAGAAGCAGAGGCGATACGAACTGCCGCGGCTTTCTCTGTGCCTCAGTAAAACGTGAGGTTGGTGTAGCAGGTAAAGTCGCCATATTTGAGGGAGCCGACTCGCTGATGGTGGGTAGGCCGGTCAACATGGAAACAGACGATAATGACGTGGGGGGTTCAGTTGTGGGGATGGCTGGTGTCGATCGACCCGTGCGTGGATGGGGAGCAACGTACACAATGATATCATCGTCATCGTCTGGTACCGTCGGAATGCCTAGGATTTGTGATGTCGTTGTTTCTCGCGATTGCGAATGGAATGAAATTTGAGAGGGAGCAGTGTCAATGAAGAAACTTGCAGCCTCAGAAGGTTCATGTAGTTTAATGTCCAAATCTACGTTCGCCACTTTGGGGGCGCCTAGGAGCGAGGCTTCCCGATGTATCCCGATGGCTTCCGATTCCATGTTGTCATTAATAATGGTGGCCTGTAATCTGGGGTATTCGGACATTTGTGTCTCCAAAGGAAGGGACATTGCGTCTATGGTATCAGGTGTCGGCCAAGTCGTCATGGCGATCTTCTCTCCTGCTATCTCTTGCATCGACTGGCTAGTGATTTCAGGCTGTGAATCAATCACCATCTCCGCAATTCCCTCGACAACGTCAACATTTGATTGCGTGATGGTTTGGTCTTCATAGCCTTGCGCACCCACAACTGTCTGAGTAGAGGGTGTAGAATTATGGGTAGCAGGCTTGTTATGACCAGTGAGGCGCTCCTCTGACGACATCGCATACTTCTTCACTGGCTTCGCTTGGACTTCTAGTAATTTTTCCGTATCGTTGAAGTCGATTTCTTCTATCTCGTCCTCATCATCACTCTTGGCATCAATGGAAATTGATTTGAAAACTTGAGCAACGCGTTCAGCCGTCGGTATATGACTTCCTTCGACATCGCCTAGTAGTCGTTGCATGAATAATACGTATTATATTATATATTGACATGCACATACCAGTGTCCTCCACGGCTGGCTGTAACAGTTCTTCTTGTTGTTGGAATAAGTAAGGCGTTAATTGTGACTTTACAAAGACAATAGGACGCAGTAAAGGCCGAGTTTCATGCAACAGGCTGGATAGCGGCGAGTCAATTCCTAGTTTTGATTTCGCTGTTTGCTTTGAAGATTGGTTTGGTGACCCGAGCCCAGCGTGGCCACGTCCTCTGTATTGGGGTGCCCAACCTCTAGAAGGAGTGCTAGCTCTTGCTTGGAAAGTCCCATTCCCCGGAGTGCTTGGCCTAGCCTGGGGACCGCCACTTCCCCTCCCTCTTGAATTAGGAGTTCCTGTCCTCGAAGGCACAGGTCCTCTTGATCCTCTATATCCCCTACCCCAGCCTCTTGTAATAGCTCCATAGTTTGGTTCATAGCCTAAAGAGCCGTTCATCTCTCGTATACGTGCACAGCCAAGAGTCAATGTCGTAGCTGGCACTCACTCTCGTTTTCTGGCCACATTTGCACCTGAAAATCGAGCACATCGAGGCCCACTGCGTCGCCTCGTCCCCGACCCTTACCATAACCTCGTCCTCTATCTTGATAGCCACCTCTAGATCTGGAGCCACCGCGATAACCTCTTCCACGATGATAATTTTCAGACTTTCCGACCATCGTCTGCTGCGAGCACCAGGATCCAGTGGTGAGTTTCTTGGGCAACTGGTCCAAGTTACCGTAGAATGACTAATCAGCGGTCCGCCAAACACTTCGCACTCATTCACAATACCCGGCGATACTGGCGCGACCTTAGTCGACGAAAGAAGCACTCTTAGTGCCGCCTCATTTTCAACTGACGAATACCCCATCACTGGTCAAACTGGGGATCATGACCAGCAATTGCATCCTGCCAACGAGTGAGCGACACGCTTCTGCAACGTCAACGCTGCCGGGTCAATACCAGTGTCCACCCTCCTTCTGGGCTGTGCTCTTCGTTGTCTGGACGCTCACCGTTGACCATAAGGTGCAGGGTGGACAAGCACACGCCTATTAGGCGCCATTACAAACCGAACTCGCGAAGCGGATGATGAGCGTCGGCGAGTGGCGGGCGAGTCTTGAGACAAGGTCGTGGATAGTGGAAGAGAAGAGGGATGGCTGACAATGTTGGTGAATGGATTTTTTTATACGCCTACAGCGCCTCACGTGAAGATTGTCAGCCACTTCAGCGTCTCTTCAGCAAGGAATCTTATAGCCTATATTGGCGAGAGCAATATATGGTGGTGTCCATCTCATTTTTGGATGAGAAACTGTGGCTAACTATGTGAATATCAGCTTATACAGATGCCAGCCAAAGTGATATAAGGGTCCCGGTCAGAATCATGTTCGATCGTGTTTCCTCGATCGCGTTTTGTCAAAACAAGTGCAGCCTGACGCGTCACGGAAAGCCTATAAAAGGGCGTCAGTGTCCGCCACTTTTCTTCCCAACCGCCCACCTTCTCTTGAAGACGCCGGCCTCACATCTCGCTCATCGACTGGCCTCTCCCTTCCTACCTCAACCTCCATCGACATCGCTCCATCTTCGACCTCACCTCTTCCTTCTCCACCATCTCTCGCTCGCCAACTCCCTTCTGGCCTCGAAGCGCCTCCAGCCCCTGACTCGCCTCCAAGATCAAGCCGACTTAGCCCTTTCTGACCTCAAGAGTAACTCGCATCTTCAAAACGCTTACATGGTTCAAAACGTTTACACACTTCAAAACGCTTTCAACTTCAATTGGCCTTCACCGACACACCGACACCGACACCGACACATCGACATCACACCGTCCTATCTGACATCCGTCCTCGACCTCACCTTACCCCATCCTTCTCTTCTCGTTCGGATAACCGGGTCCATCATCCACCCAATCAAGACGTACGCACGCCCCACCCCAGCTGCCCGCCAACTTCAAAGTATTGTTGGCGATCCAGAGGAATAGTGTCCCTTGGGAGCACGCACACTCGCGCGTGACATCTTTCAAATACACCCCTCCAGTGCATGTGACGTAACCGCCTTGAGCAAATTGTTCGGCGGGAGGACATGCGGTCTCTGACAATCTCTACTTTTTGCTGGGTTGGTTGCGAGAGGAATAGTGTCCCTTGGGAGCACGCACACTCGCGCGTGACATCTTTCAAATACACCCCTCTCTACCCTCGTGCGTTGCATCTTACCGGTTGTCGCCAATGAGCGACTTTCTTCTTCTCGTGTCCCATGACGGCACGCTCTTTCCATCTTTCCCTTTCTGTCGAGCTCGGACGGTACGTCAAGACTGTATAGAAGACCTGGTACGTTTATTAGTGATTTCTGTTTATTGATTTACTGACCCTACTAGTTTTCTAGCAACGGATCTTACGGAACTTCAAGAACATCACTGGAAGCGGACCTGGAATGTTATTCGGGGGTGGATATGGGCTGGGAGAATTGGTGGTTGGGAAAGGTAACTGGTGGTAGCGTTGAAGAGGGTGGGGACGATTGAAGGATAGTCGGGGTATCTGTGGTTCACAAGTAGAGTTTTCCATTCGCTCTTTGCTACAATTATTCACTTTCCGTCAACGAGGCTGCCTTTTCACAGTATATATATTATATACACGTGAATTATTACTGCAAGTTGTCAAGTACTTTACATATCATAGACGAAATTAACGAACAAGTCAAGAACACTTGAAGCTGTTTTACATACACCGCTGTTGGTCGACACTCATGAAATAATTTTCCCATCTTATGAGCCACTTGAGTTCAAACGCCATTTATACAATTGAAAATGCTTACTCATAGATATTTGCGGATGTAAGCCACCCAGTCATATCATACATCCCAGCCATCTGTCCATTGTTTTGGGCCCCCGCACGTACGCCCGTTCCTGGGCTGAAAAAGTCCTGAGCGCCCATCTGTTCTTGCCAAGAGTCATCCAACCCTATTTCATGTGACAGAAACAAATTGCTCTTCAGCCATTGGTCGTCCGATGGTTTCTCCGAGAGTAATTGCTCATAGACAGGCACTTGACCAAGTTTGTCACGATGGAACGATTGCGCTACAGGAGCCTCTCGTTGTTGTTGATACACCATTGATCCATTTGGGTCCGCAGAACCAAAAGCTCCATTGAACGAGGGTGATAGGTTGCTATCTTGCCTTGAATTTGACGAATCGATGGCCCCATTCCCGCCGCTTTTGATATCGCTGAATGAAGATAGCTCTAAAATAATATCCCTGCCATACAACCGTTTTAACACTGCTGCACCGATTGCCACAAGGTTACTGACCTGGCGCGGCCTGCGGCGCTCCATCGTTGCTCACAGAAGCCCAACATGTCTGAAACTTTCTGCACCAGTTCCAACTCTCTTCGAGGACTGTATGTCGGCTCGGAACGTTTGCTATTCCAAATATTGACTAATAGGACGAAGGCAGCGGTGAAACTCATTGGCTATAAATATCTGTTTCAGATGGAGAAAATGAACCTTTTTTGAAGGATGAGATACCTGAAGAAAGGGTTGTGGCATGATGTTCAATCGATTGAGAACTTCGATCACGCAGCAAGATGATCGAGCCGCATTTGTGCATATCGTTAGTGATGGAAGCGCAATAGGTGACGGATTTCGGAGATAGGGAATGAAGGGTAGATGTATAGAAATTTGTACCATGTAATACGTGATGTACAGTGCCGCAGATTGTTTGAGGAATAGCATATTGCTGCAGTTTGGATCCCATCGCACTGCGCACTTAGGTCGTTGTTCTTCAAAGTAATAACTAACGTCATGCTTACAATGTTCTGGTACGCAATCTATCCACTTGTTCATTGCAGAGTCAAGGTCCGTCACTATCTGTTCGAACCTAGCTGTCGATCTCTTCGCCGAATACTGTTCAAGCTGATTTAGTGCGTCTAAAATCAAAATCATTTGCTTACCAAGTGACGCATGACTTGACCGTTTATTTCCATCAGATGTAAAAAGCTATTGAAATATGCAACTGCCGAAGGCTTATCAGGTGGCTGTTGGAAGGATCTTGAAGAATCTGGAAGTTCCCAATATTCATCATCACACTCTATCGGATAATCCTGATCATAGCTAAGTTAAATGTCACTGAGGATAGCCTTGGAGCAAACTTTGACACTTACTCCTCTTCGTGAACCATGCACGGTCGCCCAAAGGTAGTGGCCGTAAGCCTGTCATGAGCGAAAAGGATCCTATTATCCAAAGGCGCGCGTTCAGTTGTGATTCATTACTCTTTGGGACATTTACCAAAATGCACGTTTCCAAAGTTCGTCCTCTATGCTGAAATGGCCATCCTTCCTCGGTCGACGCCGATGCGAGCCGACATCCAGTGCTAAGTTCAATCCTAGTCCGACTTGGACATATGATCCAAAATGATTCCCGGTTGATTTGTTAAAAAGGACAAGTAGCTTTGAATGGTCAGAAACGAGAAATATATCTAGTTCATTGAACATACAATAATGAACTGTAATTCATGTAGGGCGGGGTTGATAACGTACGCATATCGGGAGGGGTTCACTTGCGCATACCACTTATGCCCAGCACTTCTCGTCGTATCTGCTCCCTCAGTGAAAACGCGAGGATCATCAGAGTATTTTGCTCCAAGAGCGCATACCATCAGGACAACATTACCAAACACCTGATCCCTGGTGTGTAGACGTTCTGCGACTTGTCGTTCAAAGGTTGGTCGATGCAGCAGCGGGAAGAACGGGTTTACTTCCTTAAAGTAAAGATCGACCAGGGACAAGAAAAGGTCTTCGTCTGGATATATGTAGGTTAATAGGTCTAGGTTAAGTTCGTCGTCAATATTTCCCTGTTGCCACTGCAGACAATAGTCAGAATAAGGGTGCCATATGCAAAATCCCGTCTACTGACAGGAAGCATAGTCCAAAATTCTTCTCGTCTGCGATTGTTGAAGCCATTGACGGCATCGCCAAGCGTCTGTCCAATGTATTGACTCTTCATATCCAAAACTGTCTTTATTAGTTGTATGCCACTGCTACGCCAAATGTAAGACCTATGCTTACGTTACAGGAGATTCACACTGACCTACATCTTCCAAACGTCCTAGTTCCTGCATTCTTCAGGCTAACAAGCTTCAAGGATATTTCAGATTCCACATTCTCGTCGTCTTCGTCATCCTGCACGACTGCTCCATTGTTTTCGGGAGACTCGGCTTCAGGCATGTCGGACAGATTGAAGTCCACCCCCGGCAAAACCTGTTATCGTTAAACAGGGAAAGCCACTCAATGTAGCGAAAACACGTACCCTGCCTAAGACCTTCTCCAGTTTCTCAAGACGCATCTCAAGATAGGCAATATAACTGATCTGCGATGAGAGCGACGCGTTAAGTGTAAAAGAAAGCACACTTTTTTGCATGCCCTAGGGACTGATGCCGTGTCATTATCCATATCACTAGGTAGTAAAAAGTGTATACATACTCTTGTTGAGAACTTGTGTGTGCACTCCACTCCAGCCGTGATACAGTTAGTACATGTTCTTCCCATCTTCTCGCTGCTATCACCTAAATACCCTCAGTGTCAACTGCTTGCCTGCAACCTGAACTAGCTGACATTTAACTGCATCTCCAAGTAAGTACAAGCTTAAAGCTCGAAGAATAAAAGCTTACCTTTCCTCCTCCTACATACGTCGCAAGCCCCTGGAATTCTCCGGGCCTTACGACTGGGGTGCATTGACACGGACGGTGTTGACGTTGGAATGTGAGGCTTACTAATCCCGGTGCCAGACCCTCACGTGTTATTCTCAGGCTCACGTATGGCCGTTGTTTTGCGTTGTGGCGGCTCCTGTCGTCTAAAAACGTGATTGGATTTCATAACGCTAGGTTGACATTGCATCAGGTGCCAGACCTTTTAAAAACTCGATGCCTGGTGGAATCATCCCCAGGCTGGTCCTCACACACTACTAGTACTTGCTTACCATGCGTCTTTCATCTGTATTCCTTTTCAGCACCTTTGCCCTCTTGGCATCCACCTCTCCAATCGACGTTCACACTCAAGGGAGTAATTCTCTTCAGGTTAACTCATTTAACGAGGCCGTACCCTCACTTCTGACCTACCCACTTCTCCATTCAGAGACGGCTTGAGGTGGGCTGATGCCTTGTCATCTATTCCAGCCGTGCAAAGCTAAACACTACTTTAGCGTCACAGTCACAGTCCTGCCAGTCCTCCCCCTTCAGGTGTGTACAATGACGGTCATACGTGTCAACACACTCAGCTCCGGAACGTGCCTCACTTGCTGTTTTAGACTATTCGAGATCATTTGGGGCCACATGGATATGTACAGACGTCAGACGTGACAATTGGCAGTTCACCACAAGTCACATTCAGTTTAGCAACCGCAACCGAAACCAACAGAGTAACTGTCCCATGCTTTTCGCTGATTATGTAGGTTGAAAAAACCGGCGAAAAAACTGGGATTTTCCGCCTGCACCAATTAATGGCACTAATTTTTGCCGATTCTCTCGAGGTTATTCCACCTATTTTTTCCACATTTTCACGATAATAACTAGCTAGACAATAGTACTGAAATCTCAGTCAAATAGTTGACAGATTTTTAGCAGGCGGGGCAAGGGCGAGGGAGGGTGCGTGCATGAGGGTTCGTGGAACATTCTTCAGGACAAGATGGAATGAAACGAGAGGCGCGCCAGAGCTCTAGAGCATTCTCTTTTACGACGTTTTAAATTTTGGCGATTATCGCGAAATGCCTGACCCAAAGAAGCTCATCTAGGAAAACGGAAGAGGCACATATAAAGGATTTCAGCCGCAGAAACGAAGATAGAACGGAATAATGCCTTGCCCGATCTTAACTCATTGACTGGCCCGACTTGTAACATGTTGCACATCGCTGCCGTCCACTTCTCTACGCAGGGCCGCGATGGTGTGAATAGAGCAAGTCTGAGAACGGTTCCCAGTCATATCGCGGAGCATCATATCGCGCTTTATATGCGTCTCGCATGTGCATGTAGGACAGCCGTAATTCTCGCGGGAGTGATCAAATGAATCCACAATTGCCACGGAGTGTGCTCTTCTCACCAGTGTCCTAGGATGTGGCGCTAAAATCCTTGCTATCTTCGCGATGTTTGGGAGTGGAGATGTCGCGGGAGGTGTCGCGGGAAACAACGTTGGCAGAGTGCCGCTTCTGCCCAGCTTTGGCTATCGGATCGTTTCTAACCCCTTCTACGGCGTTTTCCTTTGTATGTTTCCCCTTGGCGGGTTCTGGTTTAGAACACAGAACTGGAAGAAATCTCAGGATGTAGGAGATGCGCCTGACATGTTTGACGAGGTGCTGGAAGCAGTCCCATACGTGGTGTTCCGCGGCTGCCCGCCTGAGCTGTAATCGGCATTATGGATTTCCCGCCCAAGAAGTTTTGAAGGACCAGGGCGTAAATTAGTGACTAGATTTGTAGGCGAGTATGGTTCTGAAGCCAGATCGGTTATTGGGAGGGCATAAGTGCTCGTGCTGATGGATTCGATCTCCAGCAGCGCTACTGCGATAGCGATGAGTGTGTGGGATAGCAGATGCATTGTCCGTTCTCGCCTTTTGATAGTAGCTATAGGTGACACTTACGGGTAATGAATATCAGGCGACAAACGCGAACGAGAGGAGACTCCAGCCAGACACACTGAAAGCAACGCGACGGGTGCAGTGTGTAACAAATGCAAACAGTGACATCCAAACCAGGAAACAGTCACAATGTCTTGGATCGAGCTGCAGGAGTCACAAAGGCTGGGACCGCAAAACAGAACCTCCACCCTAACGGGTTGCGGGAACTGCCAGCCTCTTTCCGAGCAGCGTAATGGAATGGCGCATAGATAGGCGCGTTCTTGTTCGCCCTATATCTCATGGTCAAAGATGAGCATGCAGACAACGAAGAACAAACCGAACTCGCCAAGTGGATGATAATCGGCGAGCTGGAGGGCGAGTCTTGAGGCGACTCGGGTCGTGGATAGCGGAAGAGAATAAAGATGGCTGACAATGTTGGTGAATGGATTTTTACATGCTTACAGAGCCTCACGTGAAGATTGTCAGCCACTTTAGCGTCTCTTCAGGAAGAAAAACATATATTGGCGAGAGTAACATGTGGTGGTATCCATCCCACTTTGGGACGAGAAAGTGGCTGACTATGCAAATAGCTGATCGCCAGCCAATGTGATATAGGCGTCAGAATCTCATGTTCGATCGCGTTTCCTCGATCGCGTTCCGTCCAAACAAGTGCAGCCTGACGCGTTGCGGAAAGCCTATAAAACGGCGTCAGTGTCCGCCACTTTCTTTCCAACCGCCCACCTTTTCTTGAAGACTCCAACCTCACATCTCGCTCATCGACTGGCCTCTCCCTTCCTCGCTAACTCGCCCTCGACCCTTCTCCGTCGCATTCCGCTCGTCAACTCTGACCTCCAACTCGCCCTGAATATTGTCTCACCTCCAACATCAACACCTCCCTTCCGACCTCAACGTACCTCGCCTCCAAGCCTGACTCGCCTTCAAGATCCAATCGACTTGGCCTCTCCCTTCTGACCTCGACTCGCCCTCAATATTAACCCGCCTCCATCTTCAAACCGCTTACATGCTTCAAGCCGCTTACACGTTTCAACTTCAAAACGCTTACAACTTCAATTGGCCTCCAACACCGAAACCACCACACCGACACTCCGTCTACCTGACATCGACAACTCCATCCTCGACCTCACCCTTTTTGGATCACTGGGTCCATCATCCACCTAATCAAGACGCACGCACGCCCTACCCCAGCGGCCCGCCAACATCAAAGTCTTGTTGGCGATCCGGAGGAATAGTGTCCCTTGGGAGCATGCACACTCGCGCGTGACATCTTTCAAATACACCCCTCTGGTGCATGTGACGTAACCGCTTTGAGCAAATTGTTCGGCGGGAGGACATGCGGTCTCTGACAATCTCTATTTTCTGCTGGGCTGGGCTGCGAGAGGAATAGTGTCCCTTGGGAGCACGCACACTCGCGCGTGACATCTTTCAAATACACCCCTCTCTACCCTCGTGCGTTATGTCTTGCCGGTTGTCACCAATGAGCGACATTATTCTTTTTCTCGTGTCCCATGACGGCACGCTCTTTCCCTCTTTTCCTTTTTGTCGATGCTCGGACGGTACATCAGGACTGTATAGAAGACCTGGTATGTTTATTAGTGATTTTTGTTCATTCGTTTGCTGAGCTTACTAGTTTCCTAGCAATGGATCTTTACGGAACTGCAAGATCACCAGAACTGGACTGTGGAATGTTGTTGGCCGGTGGCTTTAGGTGCTGAGAGGATTGGTGGTTGGGAAAGGTGATCGATGCTGGTGTTGAAGAGGAAGGATGGTGACTTGGGGTGTCAACGAATTTACAAAGTTGTGACTTGCTACTTTACTAGGTACCTTTGATATTGATTTGGCTATCAATTCGTCTTGACATCAAATTCCGAGTGCATTCCATGCGCGGGTATTATGGGGCTTACTTCCACGCGTGGGAAAGGCTCGTATTTCACTTCAGCCACATTGCGCCTGTTACAATATACGGCCTAACTGCTCAAGTGCTCCGACCAGTTATCAACTTGTAATTTTCAAATTCGTGACTTGCGTGAGGGTCAAGTTGGTAGTCCTGACACGCAAACTTCACATAACATTGTTGTCTTCAATTCATCGCCACTGAGCGCGCTTCTCGGAGACTCCGAAGTGTTCGCCATCGGCCTCTATAACATGCATCTAGCAATTATCGATTATTACTCACGACGGAACACTTGGAAACCAGAACTTGTCATTGTGAAGGGTCCTCTTAGGGTAGGGCCGTGATTTCAACGATTTACGAAACCAACTCCTACTAGTCTGCTGGGACCTCACTAGCACTACCGATAGGTTGTCTTTCAGAAACTTGACAAAAATTTTACCTCAACTGGATCCGCGCAACGGTGACGGCACGTGGTCGGATATAATCTTTGGTCGTCGTCGCCCACCTAACCGATCCGAACGATGGTTTGATTCGTCCTATTACCCCGGAGCGGCAGTGGAAGGTTGGAGCCTTAGTATTTGCACAAGTTCCAAAAAAGTCACCAATGCTGCCCCGAAGGTTGGAAGCGCGGTACTCTGTCACTCATTCTTCCAACTTCTACACGCGTCAAAGGATGCTTTAGTAGTTTCCGCGGGACCCTGTACATCATTTTATCATCGTTGTAACTCCGGTGCCCACCCTCCTTTTGGGCTGTGTAACTGACGGTAGGTGCATGCTACATGGGCACTTGGCATGTCTGGCACAATGTGGTTGTGAGTCTATAAAAATGTTCAACAAAGAGCGTGAGTTGCTATCTGAAATACATTAGTCTGATACTTTGATGCAGATTCAACGGTGCCCCTAGAACCAACTCAGTACAGTTGATTATAGACGGTACCTTCATGATACGCGGCGCATAAATGCATTGATCCACCGTTGAGTTCACGTCTCGCCGCACCCGAGGTAGATCAGCACGTCGTACGAGCGGCACATCGCAATTTCGAGGATCACTGATAACTAGTAACTACGACAAGTCGAAGCCGATAACAGGGCTTAGCCAGGTTTCGTAATCTGCTTCGTTCTGGCGATTGCCAGTCACCCGTAGTGCCCTCAGAAGCAATCGATAACTGCCTCGGTAGATGGCTGTGCCGTTGGAAAACTTTGGAGCGTTCAACGTAACGGCGTTGTATCTACCGTCATGGGGATCCTGTAAAATGTTGTTGAGTGATTCTTGGTTTTAGTTTTCAATGCTCACTTCAATATTTCGAGTGATATAATCAAATTCTGCAATACTGCCCAAAATCGGTACTTGAGCGGAGCCTAATCCAAGAACTGGAGAAGAGGGATCAGTCGGATCGGATCCTCCAGCTTCGAAACGTCGCCCGTTCAAAGAGATGTCAGGCTTCACAAGGTCGATTCGAAGTAGCGGCGTTCCAAACGCCAAGCTGTTTGTTTGTTAGTATGATAGTGGCCATCAGAACGGTCACTCGGTGTGGTACATAGGATCATACTCACCTGTACAGTAACTTCGGTACATTACCGTGAACAAAAGTGTAATTCGCAGGTCCCGATTGGACGTGGCCGTTAGGCTTTAACATAACAGGAAGCTCAAAGCCTAAAAGGGTGCTCGTACTATCAATAACTTGTTTGTCTTTGAGCGCTGCTGCAAGACCAAGGTAGGTCGCATGTAGATGTTCAGTATCGCTATCGATTTCGATGAAACCAGAATACACGGGGAACAGTGTGGAATCGATGCCTGTGGGTGGAGTAATCGTTACTTGGATATTGACGGTGCTGCCTGCATCGAGGATGAAAGTCCTGTTTGAAAATGCAACATTTGCGTATTGTGTTGATAGTGGCACGGGTCCAACGTTCGTTTCAATAGAATGCTAACAGGATACTTGTCATAGTTTCATGTTTAATTGAATAGATTCCTACCTGTTTGACTGTTAAAGCTGTACCGGCTGGTGTATGGGTTAACTTGTATGTTTTAGCCGTGCGGCCCTTATTCGTTATAGTTAGTGTGTGTCTAACGCAAGGTCAGCCACTGTCAACGAGACCGCAGACAAAAGTGTAACTTACTTTCCTTCGAAATGCGCGGTGTCGTTCAAAATAAGTTCGCCAGGAGTTACTATAGTTGTATAGCGGATTGCGTTATGGACTTGGATCAGACCAGCCCCCTGTTGTGCCACTGTCTGGAGTGGATCACCAGATGAATGGCTCGAAGGAATGAGCTTCGCAGTTGTCTCGAACAGGGAGCGCGCAGATCGTGCGATGGCAGCGTCCTGACCTTGAACTTGCAGAAGAAGCGCAGCACTACCAGCAACAAATGGTGTAGCCATCGATGTTCCGGACAATACGCTAAAAGAGCCTAATGGAACGGGCCACGTTGATAGAACATTACTGCCGGGAGCAGCGACAGCTGGTTTAAAGTAGAAATCATCAGATGGTCCATAACTTCCAAAGATCAACTCATATACAAAGAGAACGACTTTAAACTCACGAAGAGAAGGACGATACCAAGCCAGCATTCGGGCTCAGGAAATTGATGGATGCATCAATTTGAGGGAATGTAATTGTGGTATGCACGCCAGCCGCAAATTGTTTGACAAGCTGTTGGACCAAATTTAGCCTGCCGACTCTCTGGTACTTATGTATCCCACTTACGAATTCACCATCAGCGGCCTGAATCATAGCGGTAGTATAGTTTTCAGCTGAGATAAATTCGAATCCGCTGCCATTACTATGATGAATCAGAGCAGGGATCAAAGTTACGATCGCTAACTCTTACTCGTATATAAGAGAGACTTTGGCACCCATGGCTGCAACGTTTGCAAGTTTTTGCAACTATAAAATGACTGAGTCTTGAACTTTACGCTTGCTACGTGACCTACAAACGTGCATGTTCCCCTACGAATAATCACCAGATATTTGGACAGATCGGGCGTGCTAGAGGGGAGCGGGTTGCATGCATCATTAGTTATGGTGGTGTCAGTAGACGTGGCATAGATGGGCAAAGCACCCCTGAGGGGTAAGGGAGACAAGGAAGAATAAACAATAGGATCATGGTGCACTCCTCCGATGGTGGCCCGCTGTGCAGGAAAAACAGTGCTACGAGAACCACACATCAGCGCGAATAGTTTAATCCTCATCGCGCAGAACATACTTTTCAACACTCGCAACCGACATGACGTTGATGCCATTCCCCGGGCTCGATGTGGCCCAAGCACCAGACGAACCCTACCAAAGATGTGAACACAGTTTCTTCAGTGCTGCTAGTGACAACGCACATCGTTACCAGCGGCAATTGTGACCACCTTTCCCAGGGCTGCAATTCTACTTGCGACAACGGAAGTTGTTGATTCCGTCCACCCACCTGCTTCTCCAAGTGAAAGGGTCAGAATTGCGTTGCCCTCCTTTAAACCGAGTAAAAGGGCATCGACAATGACTGTCATGGTCGTTAGATTAGTGTCAAAGGCACAGACTGAGCACGGACTATCATCTGATGTGGATCCCGAGCAACCGAAAACTCGGTAAGCGGAAAGGCGAGCCTCATAGGCAACACCGCTGATGTTCCAATTGTTATGGGGATTTGCGCCAATAATTCCCTATATCGATAAGTTACTATTGAGATCATGCATGACTAAATGTCCGACTTACGGCAACATGCGTTCCGTGCCCTAAACATTCGTGAATAAGCTGATATATATATTTGGCGCAAAACCCCTTACCATTGCACTGATCCAATGGATTGGGCCCAGGTTTGGGCGTATTTGAACCTGCCACACCATAAGTAGGGAGTACCGTAACATTGTGAGGTATTCAAACCATTATAGGCATCTCCTACAAAATCATATCCACCGATCACTTTGAAGTGGGGACCGAAGCCACCTCCAAGCAAAGGATGCGTGTAATCAATACCTATCAGATAACTGTTAATTTTTAAAAACAGTTGCAAGTGATGATCATTCTCCACCTGTGTCGATTCTGAATAGATAGTTATTTGCATGTAGAACCCAAGGACAGCAACTCACATTCCGATTTTGATACCCTTACCCGTCACTCCTTCGGAGTGTAATTTGTCTACTCCCTGTACCACAGGTTAGTTGGCAATCATAGCACAGCCTGTGACTACGAACGGTTATGACATGGGTGGATTCTCTGTCGGGAGGCGTTGTGGTATCTGTCTTGCCAATTACTTGTGCATTAATAGGCCTTCATGCACGAAATTCAGCGACCGAATTGTACAACATATGGTCTTGACTTACCTTACGGCCTGCAAGGACCTTGTTGGCCTAACGGCAATGACTCCTGGAGCTTCAATAATGGTTTTGACATCCTATTAGATGTTATGGTGAACCGGCGATGGCATGACTGATAAACCATACTTCAGGACGCTGATATTCGTTAGGGAGATTGAAAGAAGGGAGGGTAAGACGTTAGAGACTAACGTTTAGAGTAATGGCAGCTCCGACAAAGACACCCTCCGCACTAAATTCCCTGTCAACCTGAAACGGAATGTCGCTGTCCGCCAACGAAGCATAAAGAAATTCATGAGGCTGAAACGCGATCCATTAAAACGGATTCGGTTTGGCCATAACGCGTACCCGTTTATCCTTTGAATTCGCAGTGCTAGTAGAAGCGAGCTCGACAATAAACCGATTCGGAATGATGGAAGGCGTGGAATCCGGGCTAATGTTGGATAATGGTACGACGCCTGCCAGCGCTATGCTTGCACATAGAAGCCATAGAAAGCGCAGGGAAAAATCGGACCCCATCAAACAGGAAGGAATCATTCAACAAATGCCATGAAGAGGATTTTATAACAGGATGCCCCTAAATGGTCTAGTGATCGTCTCCAGCATGGAGATTACGTCCGGGAAGCCTATTTGATGAAATTCAAGTTTTAACGGCTACTACAGGCCAACATGGTACGTACTTCTGAAGCTTCAAGCTTCAAAGCTTCAAGCTTCAAAGCTTCGCCATCTGTCAGAATACAAGCTTTGATTGTCTCCAAGGATGTTTTATTTCTGGTCTGGGTACGGTTCTCGCTTGATAGTAGCATGGGAACGAGTGTATTATCACGTCAGTCACGTAAACAGTAACCACCGTGCGCACTGACGGCTTTCGGTTCAGCAGACAAGTCCTAAAACTGACGACAAGACTTCCTGCAAGAAACTACATACCTGCCAACTACCAGCCTCACACGGAAATTAGTTTTGCTCCCTTGCGCATGTTGGCAGCATTTTGTATAGGGTACGTAATCCTGTTGTTCATGAAACACTCCCATCTACCGAGAAGCACTGGTACACACCCTCGCTAAATACATTTATGCGCGGCAATTGGTCCGTTCGCGCATGTTCATGACGACGCAATAACAGGAGATGAGGTTGTAGAACGGAATGAATTGACAAACAAGTGGCATATTCCGAGTCGTCCTCTGGTTACCTCTGCAGGCGTCATCCTGGGATTCCGTAGGAGAAACATGAACTCCTGGTGGTTCTCTGCTTCGTGACATGAAGGAGGGACTTCTTCCATGTTCGGGGCAATCGTCGCTGAACAGTGCGTGGCACCCAAATTTTGAAGGTCGTCGTTGGACTTGCAATGAACGCTTCTGAGTCGACTAATCAATTTCTGTGTAACAAATCAGGTATGAAACAATGGCACGACCAATTCCTTCCCTCCTCATGCAACCTCCGCTAGTCGTCATCCATCCTGTCCAACATTACCACCTGTCGCCTTTCCCGGCCACCATAGCCACCGCCCAACAACATTCCAGTCCGCTTCCAGCGATGTTCTTGCAGTTCCGCAAAGATCCATTGCTTGAAGGTCAGCAAATGAATGAACAAAAATCACTATTAAACATACCGGGTCTTTTATACAGTCTTGATGGCGTCCGAGCATCGACAAAAAGGAAAAGAGGGAAAGAGCGTGCCGTCATAGGACACGAGAAAAAAAAGAAAGTCGCTCATTGGCGACAACCGGTAAGATGCAACGCACGAGAGAGAGGGGTGTATTTGAAGGATGTCACGCGCGAGTGTGCGTGCTCCCAAGGGACACTATTACTCTCGCAGCCCAGCCCAGCAGAAAATAGAGATTGTCAGAGACCGCATGTCCTCCCGCCGAACAATTTGCTCAAAGTGGTTACGTCACATGCACCAGAGGGGTGTATTTGAAAGATGTCACGCGCGAGTGGGCGTGCTCCCAAGGGACACTATTCCTCCGGATCGCCACAATACTTTAATGTTGGCGGGCCGCTGGGGTAAGACGTGCGTACGTCTTGATTAAGTGGATGATAGACCCGTTATCCAAAAGAGAAGAGAAGGATGAGGTGAGGCGAGGACGGAGTGGTGTCGATGTCGGATAGGACGGAGTGATGTCGGTATGTCGGTGTCGGTTTCGGGGAGGCCAATTGAAGCTGAAAGCGTTTTGAGGCTAAGTGTTTTGAAGTATGAGTGGCGTCGAGGATGGATGGAGTGGTGTCGATGTCAGAGGTGAGTTAATGTTGAGGGCGAGTTGTGGGAGTCGACGAGCGGGACGCGACCGAAGGAAGAGATGAGGGTTGAGGATGACATCAACAAAAGTGCTAGAATCCTGCATTCGATTATAATGCGTATAATGAAATGTAATATGCAGCTGTCATTATGAGCATGTACCTTTATTACAATAGACACACATTACAATAGAATATATTCTGTTTCAGTTTCTTTTCCTCTTCTATGACGGACGCTTTATTATTACATCATCATTACTATATGGTTTAGTGGACGTTTATCTCCTTTTGCTAATGCTTTCATATTTCCTTTCATAGGTAGTTAGCTGCGCTTACTGCGCATTCCCCTTATAGTTTTCCTTGTTCTCAAAACGTATATAAACCCTAGAATATCCTGTACATTCTCCAGTTCCAACTTAATTGAATCATACTCCCAATTTTGACTCAAACTCCTCGCTCTCTTTCTCTTGAGCTCGTTGTTGACTTAAAGACCTTCGTCATCATTTGACTTAGTGTCCAGAACTTGTCCAGTAGGCTGGGAGTGGACCGAGACTCTGCTTGCCACTGTTGACTTAGAATGAACTGCGTTGGGAGCATCGATCTTAACACAAGTTGGAACTCTCAGACCGCTCAGTGTTTCTACACTAGCCAGACACCATTGATACCAGAACCTCGACCCTCAGACCCCCCAATGGCTCTGTCTGTTTCAGACGAAAGTATTATCTAGATTGAAGGGAAGTCTTTCCATCGACTACAGGGACAGGGTGGTTTTTCTGCTCAGGAACCAAGAAAAAGAACGAACCAGTACCAGAATCCCTCTTCGAAGGTGATTACACTGAAGGACCAGAGGACACCTTCCCAGACAATGTTTGGATTGATTGGATAAACGAAGAGCACGAAGAAGGATTTCTTTCGTTATTCAAACCACCTACAGATGAACCAGAACTCTCCTGGTGGAACGAATATCTCAACCTTGCTGATATTGCAGGACGAAAGTGATACGCACTTAGGGACAGAGAACTACAGCCTTGGATAGAATTCCAAGAACAGAAACAGATCGAAGCAAATCTATTTGGAGATCCAGAATCAGGGAAGAAGAAAGATGAAACAGGAGAACCTACAGACCCAAAAGAAGAAACAGAAAAAATGGCATCTGATGCAGCAGCACCTGCCTCTAAAGGAGATATTAAGCTGCAGCCCATGTGCATTTTTACAGGGAAACGAACTGAAGCAAAGGCTTTTATTGGAAACCTTGAAGATTACTTTGTTTTGAATGATGACAATTATAAAAACAAAGGCCAAAAACAGATTCGATTTGCTCTTGCCTGCCTAGGACAGGAACTTGACAATTGGAAGGTTCTAGTCAAAGAGGAACTAGATGATGATGAAGAAACGATCCTTACTTGGACGAGTTGGGCTGAATTCAAGAAGCGTTTTTTAGCCGATTGGGGTGAAGTTAACAGCGCACTTAGGGCCTTGAACAATTTAGCCAATCTTAGAGTGGGGGGCGACGTTTCAGTCCCTTAATATATCAGAAAATTTCGCATGGAGATTGGAACTTCAGGATTGAAAGGGACAACCGCACAACTTCAGGCATTTGTTAAAGGACTCCCTGAAAGTATCGCCACCAAAATCCTCGAGGCAAACGTTCTATCAATGAAGGAAGCATATGAAAAGGCAGAACAGCTTCATGGCACTTTGTTATGACCTTACGATTTTCTGGCAATTTTTCTGTATTTTTATCTATTTTCCTTGGGGCTCTATCGACACTTCTCTGGATATAGGCAACCACTCCCGCCCCTAACGGGATACTCCGAGGGCTTAGATCAGCAAGTGGCTGTACCGCGGCATATGGGGTTATAGGGGCGACGACTCTGGGCGAGTCCGGGTGGTTCTAGATGGTAGGCCTAGGTCTTGTAGCTGTGCGTGCACAGCCTAGCGGCTGCACAGTCTGTGCACACAGACCAGGCGTTGGGGTATATAAGGAGGGTGTCATGTAGGTATGAGTCTCTAAGACTCTAGATAGTTTCCTCTTACCAGGTCACTAGTCTATTGTGTTTTCATTACTACTTCTATCTTATCACCTTTTCATGAGGCTTGTGGTTGTGGTGGGATCCGTCCTAACATAATCTAGAGTCTTTCAACCACACTCTTTGTCGTTGCACACAGCGCTGGGCACGCCTTGCTCGCTGTCGCTCACAGCGTCGAACGAATCTTTACATCTTCTCTTACTTTCGACATCGACTAGGCGACACTGCGTCACGACTGACGTAGGGACCACACTAGTCAACAAAACAGGTGCTAGACGAGAGTTGGGGCGCGCAGTAGTCGACCGGGCAGGGTCTTACTGGCACCAACACTAGTGCTTGCGGAATAGGCGGTGGAACCGTCGAAGAAAATCAATTGGCGTGACGTGTATCAAGGCATACAGTCTGGGGATACCAATCACGTATCAGATCTTGTTATCTGAGCACGAGGACACCCTAGTGAAATGCCGGGCACCACCCCATTTGGTCTATTGACGGAATTAAATTGAACATACAAGTGCAGGTGCGTTGTTGACCGCATTGTACTCTGACTACGCCGGGAAGGGTAGTCCGCGACGAAAAGACAACAGTCCTTGTCATCTGACAGGGATCTTAGGCGACAAAGGCCGCAACGAACGGACCGAGGTGCAAGTCAGGAGTGCTTGGCTCGGTTGAAGATCTATTTTTGGAACAATGGTGCAATTGTTCAACTACGTTTTACCCTACGCCCAGGCGACACTAGAGGAGATCGGACGGATCTTTGAAGCAGACTGGGCAGCGACGCTCGAGCCGGTGCAGTTGAGGCTGGCGATATTCATTGGTGACTCGGTCATCAGGCGCCACGACAATCACATCCGATTATGGCGCAAACATCTTAAAGCAGTAGCGGCTCGCCAACGACAGAGGATCGTCAACGAGCTCAAACTCAAGGAGGTGGAGCAGATCTGTGAGCAGGAAGAGGCTTGGCAAGCCCTTCTGGAACAACAGCGCCTGGATAAGGCATTACTAAGGGCGCGCCGAGATAAGGGGACCCTAGTGGGCCTGATTGAGAAAGCATTCGGAGGACGACCCGATAACGCAGTCGTCAAGGCAATTTTGGCGGTACCTTACAATAGGTATCTCCTTGTGGTAGAGGACGTGGCTAGGGCACTCGAGAAATATCATATCGACGTTGCCGCAATAGATTATGAGGCAGGGGCGCGGACTCTGTATTTCAATGAGGGAATGCAGATGTCTCACCAAGACTGGAATGCGTTGATGCATGCGCTCAATGGAAACATTAAAGGCACCTTTCTGGGGAAGGCGCAAAGACGGGAAGAGGCAGAACAGTGTCGTCAGGAGCTTCGCTACGATCCATATATGCGTACGCGTACATCCAGGAAAGCAGGAGCAGGAACGCCAACTCCATCTTTGGCAAATGGAATGACATATGTGAATGATGTATTCCATGAGCTTGGGGAGGTTGAGTTGGAACAGCTGTTGGGGGAATGCGGTGGAGACGAGACCCTCAGGGATCATGCCAAGAGATTAAACGCATGGAGGGAAAACGTACCATGTGGACGGGTGGTGATGCCTGGACCAGCCACGAAAGGAAAAGGCAAGAAGTACCCTTGGCGCGAGGATGGGTTGTGCTATATGGTGCTATTCAAACAAGAATACCACGATAAGTACTGTTGGCCGCATTGGCCACGCGTTATGGATATTCTTAGTTGGGACCCTGAACTCAGGGATCTAACGGCTCGGTTCGCATTACAAGATAATAGGGACGCACGGAAGTTCCATGTGATCGAGGAATCAGCTATCAGGGAGTTCGACGATGAGATCTACACTTGGGAAGAACTGATACGGTTAGAACGTCTCCCAGATCATCGGCTCCAGGCGGAGTTTGGAGGACATGGGAAATCCAAGCTTAAACGGTCCCCAGCTCCCACGATCTCTTCTTTCATTCAAGGGCCGTCTAAGAATCCATCACTGGTCACAGTCACCAAGGGATTGTACGCACAGGTCATCACCAAAGCGGCAGGTCCCAGCAAAGCCAAGACAAGGACGCAGGGAGCGGACATGACCTGGTGGGGTGGACTGGTACAACGAGTGGAAGATTGGGTAACAACGGTTCCCACCGTACCAAACAATGGAGAGTTGGATCATAAACGAATGGAAATCGACCAATGGAGAAGGACAGTGGGAAGAGAGATAGATGTTCCATATCCATACCCTAGGCCAGCTAGTGTTGTAGGCACCGTCAATCCATCCATGCCTGGTTACTGTTATTTGCATCTGATCCGACAGCAATACTGGACTGAGTACGCGTGGCCGCAATACCCTCAAATTCAGGAAATCATGGAGTGTGACTCGGAACTTCGAAACACTGAAGTCAGGATTATCCTAAGATCCACATACAGGAGACAAGGCTGTCTTCACATTATTGCTACTCCATGGGGGGAAACGGGTTGGGATCACATGGCAATCTTAGTTACACGAGGAGCGGGTCATATGCGTGTAGGAGCATTCCAATACACAGCCAATACCATAACTCGGCTGTTACACGGCATATGGGGGTGGCGAAACTTGCAGAATAGTGTGGATATTCCACCTCCGGCACCGAACGCAGATCAGGCTGCATTAAATGCACACGAAAACGCCACTATTCTACAAAATGAACAGAGGCTGGATGCAGCAGCAGCAATTGGTGGAGCAATCGCAGATCTGATTAATGAATACCACTGTGCGAACCCAAGGCCAGAACCGCAACCCCTCACGAAGGCTGAAATGCCGGATCATTATGAAGGCGACCCCCGCATGGTCGATGGATGGTTGAGACAAATGGAGATTTACTTCCGACTGGCAAGAGAACCATGGGCTGACAGGAAGATCCTGTTGTGTCTATACCGGATTCAGAAAGGCAAGGACAATTGAGCTGGGGATTGGGCAGGGGTACAGCTTAAACAGGCGTTGGAAGCAGATCAGGAGTATCAAGATAAAATGGACAATGCGTCGCCATTTTGGGTACCCAGCCTTACCTGGGAAGAGCTGAACACTGGGCAGTACAATCATTTGACACAACCGCCTACTCTGTTGCGACGACCGCTCCGGAACCAGTACCCCTTTACGACATGGACCAGATTTAAGGAAGAAATGCACCATTTCTTCATGTCCACAGAAACCAGAGAGAAAGCGACAGATGCGATCTTGGTACTGAAACAAGGTACTCAGCCGGTCGAAGATTACATTATCAAGTTCAATGCCTTGAAGCCGCTAGTCAATTGGGATGATCGAGCGTTGTTGGCGCACTTTTTGAGGCACATCCACCCTGCGCTGGGGTGAGATCTCATTAGATATGGGAATCTACCAGAGGACGCTACCTTGGATCAGACTCAAAAGAGGGCAATCGAATTGGCACGAGCTTATCGCAAGGCGAACGAGGCTTATGGGACGAGCCGGAGTAATGATGGTTACAAGGAAAAGCCAATTGCTAAGGACTCCAAACCGAATCAATTCCAGTACAGCGCTCCATCCGGGTCAAAATCAACACGAGATCCAAACGCCATGGACGTTGATAAGACAAAACGGGCAAAGGGTGCCTGCTTTAATTGCGGAAATACGAGGCATTGGGCTAAGGACTGCCCTGAGCCAAAAAGGGCTAAAGCGCAGGACAAAGGCAAGGGGCGGATTAGGGAGCTGAAAGTAGAGGATCTCACGGAGGAGATGTGGAAGGAATATGGGAAGGAGAAGGGTTTTGGAGAGGGTCAATAGGCGAGCGCTCAGCGCTATTGACGAAAAAGGACTCAGTAGTACACACAGACTCGTGTATTAGTATTCCGGATCTATTATATGAATGTTCATCCCTTGTTCATCATATTCGGAATCTGAGTGTGAGCGCAAAACCCCAGATAAAGACTTGGACTCCGGCGTGGGTCTTAAGACGCATATGGCAACAGGACAACGACACCGCTGTGCGGTGTTTAAAAGAATGGGTCCATAGTAAAAGGGTTCAACAGGTAGACAAAGCACTTGTCGCAGACTTGAATAAGTTGCCTGAAGAAGAAGCACTATGGAACCTAGTACAACTGCGGGGACAGTTGGTAAAAGCTTCGGGGAAGCAGGAAATGAACTTGAAGGGCATGATAACCACCATGGATACAGGTAGCACAATTACCGTTACAGCGCTAGTAGATTCTGGTTGTACAGGGTCTTGCATCAATGATGAGTTTGTGGAACGGCACAAACTAAACAAACAAAAGATGTTGAGACCAATGGCAGTCTATAATGCGGATGGAACACGCAATGTGATGGGTAGTCTAGAATACATGGTGCAATTCAAACTACGTATCGGTGATCACGAGGAGATAGTTGAATGTGGAGTTGCCTGGCTCGGAAAGACGGACTTGTTCTTGGGACATGACTGGTTACAGCATCACAACCCGGTCATGGACTGGAAGAAACAAGAAGTATGTTTTAGTCGATGTCCAGGGACTTGCTGGGATCAATCCAAAGTGGCGGAGCCAGAAGGGGAAGTCGATCCTATGCAACCCCTGGAACCAGGGGAACGGTTATTAGCCGTTCATATTGGGAACCCTGAACTCCGCATTCGATCAGTGGCAACGGACATTGCAGCGAGGGAAGCCGGTGCGGCAGCAAAGCGCACATTGGAAGAAGTCGTCCCTAGGCACTACCTGGGTCATCGTAAGGTGTTTGAAAAGGAAACCTTTGATGAATTACCACCAAGACGTCCTTGGGACCATGCGATCGAGTTAATCCCAGGATCTAAGGCCGTAGATTGCAAGATCTACCCGCTCAATCGGGAAGAACAGGCACAACTGGACGAGTTTTTAAAAGAAAATCTGGAATCGGGATGAATCCAACCAAGCAAGTCACCCATGGCGTCGCCTTTCTTCTTTGTCAAGAAAAAGGATGGTAAACTACGCCCGGTACAGGATTATCGACGGTTAAACGAGATGACTATAAAGAACCGTTACCTGCTTCCACTCATTGGCGAACTAGTGGATAAATTATCCAAGGCACGAATATTCTCCAAAATGGATATCCGGTGGGGATACAATAATGTCCGGATCAAAGAAGGAGACGAGTGGAAGGCAGCCTTTTGAACGAATAGAGGGTTGTTTGAACCCCTAGTCATGTTTTTTGGTCTTACCAATTCGCCGGCTACATTCCAGACAATGATGAACGACATTTTCCAAGTCGAAATAGCGGAGGGATGGGTGGTCATTTACATGGACGACATATTGGTCTTTTCAGATAATCAACAGGATCATATTTGTCATGTCAACCATATCCTGGCAAAACTAGAGGAGCACAAATTATCGTTAAAGCCGGAGAAATGTTGGTTTGATCAGCCGCAAATTGATTTCTTGGGACTCATGATTAGTCAAGATTCAATCAAGATGGAACAGGGCAAAGTCAAAGCGCTCGCGGAATGGCCCACCCCGACCTCTAAACGAGAGCTCCAGCAATTTTTGGGCTTTCTTAATTTTTATTGTCAATTTGTGGAGGGTTTTGCGCGTGTCGCAAAACCTCTAACCCATTTGACTGGCAAGGTCAACTGGTTGTGGACGGAGCTTGAAACTGCGGCCTTTCAGGGACTGAAAGACCTTGTGGTGAGGGAGGTGACTTTGAAAATTCCAGATGATGAGGGTCAATTTCGGGTAGAAGTAGACGCGTCGGACTTTGCAATTGGCGGAATTCTGTCACAAGTAGGGAAGGACAATTTGTGGAGACCCGTAGCTTTTATTTCAAAGTCGCTCAATGACGCAGAAAGGAATTACGAGATCTATGACAAGGAAATGCTGGCGGTTATGCACGCATTCTATGAATGGTCTCACTACCTTAAGGGCGCTAAGGAGATAGTGGAGGTTTTAACGGATCATCAAAACCTCACGTATTTCCGAAAACCACAGAATCTTAACTGATGGCAAGCGCGTTGGGTGACAGACCTACAAGAATATAATTTTGTCATTAAACATCGGTCCGGGAAGTCCAACTCCAAGGCAGATCTATTATCACAACGAGTGGGCCATGAGCGAGGACAAAACGACAATGAGGGTGTTATCTTGTTAAAGGAACACTTGTTTGTCAGAATCTTCGATGATGACAGGGCCTTGGAGGAAATTGTGGACCGTATCAGGAAGATTCCAAAGCGTCAGTGGGAAAAGCAGGTCTTAAAAGGTCTGGAGGAAGGTGATGGAGATTTCAAGGTGGAAAAAGGATTGGTAGAATGGAAGGGCTGCGTGAGGGGAAGTCATCCAAATTCACCATTCGTGGGGACACTCAGGGATTGTCAAAACAATCGAACAACTCACCTGTGACTACTGGTGGCCAAATATGCGCCGAGATGTTGAAGAATATATTGCTGGCTGCGAAACTTGTCAGCGCGCTAAACCAGATCGCCAACCGAGAGCCGTGCCACTTGTACCAAATGAAGTACCTCAGGAACCATGGGAGGTTATATCAGTGGACTTGATGGGACCACTTCCAGAGTCGAAGGGCAATGATATGATCATGGTAGTCGTGGATCGCTTCACCAAGAAAGCTTACTTCCTGCCAACTACATCATCCATTACATCACAAGGGGTAGCCGTTTTGATGAGGGACAACGTGTTCAGGGACCATGGATTGCCGCGCAAGGTCATCAGTGATCGAGGGTCCCAGTTTGCATCAAAGTTTATGGACGATCTTTATGGCATGTTGGGGATCAAACCTAATCGATCGACTGCCTATCACCCGCAGACTGATGGACAGACGGAGTGCGTCAATCAGGAGGTCAAGGAATTTCTGACGATGTTTGTCAATCATAGGCAGGACAACTGGAGCGATTGGTTGTCGGTAGCGCAATTTTGTCACAACGATCAAGTGCACGCCTCCACGGGATTCTCACCGTTCTTTATGAATTATGGATGTCATCCGCACAAAGGCCTTAGTCCCACGTACAAACTGAAAGTGGTAGCGGTCGAAACGTTGGTAGATGAACTGAAAGATGTCCATTCTCAGGCGCGCGCGGCGTTGGAAAAGACGGCCACAATGATGAAAGTGCGGTATGACGCAGGCAAGTCTCAGGCTCGGCAATACAAGCCTGGTGACAAGGTCTACCTTAGCACAGAAAATCTACCTGTCATTTGCGCAACCAAGAAACTGGACGGCAAGTTTGTGGGTCCCTTGGAAGTGGTTGAAAAGGTTGGCGAGTCGGCGTATCGACTAAAGGTTCCAGCTTCCTGGAAGGTGTATAACATGTTCAATGAGGTCCTTCTCAAACTGTACAAGGAACCGGGATTTCCTAACCAGAAAGAGAAAGTCACACAACGGAAAGAAGCGCAAATGGTTGAGGATGACGAATATGAGGTGGAAGAAGTAATGGACAGCCGAGTCAGCAGACGCGGCGGTGGGCGGTTGGAATACTTGGTCAAATGGAAAAACTATCCTGTGGAAGATTCCACTTGGGAACCTGCCGAAAACCTCGAAAACGCTAAGAAGGAGGTTCAGAAATTCCATAAGGCCAACCCTGGAGCGCTTTACACTCCCCCCCCCCTAAACATTGGACTCCAAGCTCACTCCGAGCAAAACGCTCGGAGTCCGAGTAGCCTACTCGGAGTCCGAGCGTTTTTAAAAGAATGTGAAATTGTGGGGATGACCCACCAAAACGTCCACTCGGAGTCCGAGTGCAATCCGAGCTCAGTCCGAGCTCAGTCCGATTGGAGCTCAGACAATGCTTGATTGTCCTAGGACTGCCAATGCTCAGACTGAGCTAGGACTCCGAGTGGAGTGTGAGCTGGGTAAGCTGACTGAGGTGGGGCAGGTACAATGCTTGCCACTATTGTGACATGTGACTGCATGATGTCAGACGCGCACGTCGCGTCTTTGTTTATTGTCTGTCACGTGCGTCACTCCCGCCGTCACTCCCCTCTCTCGCCACCCTCGCCATCACCTCCGCCGTCACCGTCACCGTCACGCTCGTCCTCGCCCCCGTCGTTGCACTCTCACCGTCGTCGCCACCCTCGCCCTCGGCCGTCATCGTCACCTCGTCACCCCGCCCTCGCCCTCTTACCGTCACCGTCGCCTCCCCCTCGCCCTCGTCCTCATCCTCGCCCCCGTCCTCGGCCGTCACCGTCACCTTCACCGTCACCACCCTCGCCCTCGCCCGTCATCGTCATCTCGTCACCCCGCCCTCGCCCTCTTACCGTCACCGTCGCCTCCTCATCCCGCCCTCGCCCTCGCCCTCGCCCTCGGCCGTCGCCGTCACCGTCGCCTCGTCACCCCGCCCTCGCCCTCGTCCTCGTCCTCGGCCGTCACCGTCACCGCCCTCGCCCTCTTACCGTCACCGTGCCCTCGTCACCACGCCCTCGCCCTCGCCCTCGCCCTCGTCCTCGGCCATCGCCGTCACCTCGTCACCCCGCCCTCGCCCTCGCCCTCGGCCGTCGCCGTCGCCGTCGCCTCGTCGCCTCTCCCTCTCCCTCGCCCGGCCGTCACCGTCACCGTCACCTCGCCACCCCGCCCTCGCCCTCTTCTTACCGTCACCGTGCCCTCGTCACCACGCCCTCGCCCACGCCCTCGCCCTCGTCCTCGTCCTCGGCCGTCACCGTCACCTCGTCACCCCACCCTCGCCCTCTTACCGTCACCGTGCCCTTGTCACCACGCCCTCGCCCTCTTACTGTCACTGCCACCCCACCACTGCTACAGACTCCTCTAATGGGGCCCGGACTCAGTCGTCCGGGCCCGTCGTACGTTTTTCTTTATAATGTTCTTTTTTGCTAACCTTTATTTCAACTCCCAGGGCTGTTATATGTGCCCTCACCCTGCTTGCCTGCAGCTGTGCCCACCTGCACCTGCAAACACTGCCTATGACCACCCACACCCCTTTTCCCCACCACACCACCTATGACCACTCACATCCACTCCCCCACATGCACACGCACTGGCCCCAAACGACCACCTGCACCCATCACACACACTACCTATGACTACCTATGCCTGTTTGCCCATGCCCACCCATTTGCTGGCCACACCCAATGGTTCGCCCATGTCCTGTTTGCCTGCCCACACCTGCACCCCTTGCCCTGCCATCACCCTCCAGCTGTCACCCTTGCTGTCACCATGTCACCCCCACCACCACTGCCACAGACTCTAATGGGGCTGGATGCAGCTGTCTGGGCCCATTGTATGTTTTTTTTGTTGTGTTCTTTTTTACTAACATTATATTTCAGCTGCCAGCACTGTTCCATGTGTCATTTGAGCCCACCCACACCTGCACACGCTGCCTACACCACCTACACCCTGATGCACATGCACTAACCATATTAATTACATTGCTTGTATTTTATGTAGCAAATGAATATTACCTGTTTTGTGTATGAAATTACAAGGCTGCCAAAAAACGAAAAAATACTGTATTACTATGTTTTTCACATCAGTTGAACATGTGGGAAAAAGTTGAAAAAAATGTGCACCAGAAAGATATCAGTGTAACTTGCTGAGTTTGGGGTGAAATAACATCAGTATTAGTGCATTAAAACTGGAATAAAGTCTATTCATTGTAATGATCCAAGCATACAAAGATCAAGTTTTGGAGATTCCAGTTATCCCCCACATCTTTGAATAATCTGAATACTTTTTTGTAATTCCATGACTGTCAACATTTATTGCTGTTTTTCCACATCTCCAATGCCATGTATACAGAATCATGAAAATGCATTCTCATGTACTTGGTGCATGATAGACAAAAAGTACACCTTATTCCAGTTCTAACACACCAATACCAATATTATTTCACCCAAACTCATCAAGTTACACTGATTTCTTTCTGGTGCATGTTTTTTCAATTTTTTCTCACAAGGTCAACTGATGTGAAAAACACAGTAAGTCCCCCAATCCTATTATAATATTATTTGTGAATTAACAATTAGTTTTGTGATAATTATGATTTTCCTATTGTTGACATGATGACTCCCCTACTGTTTACCTTGCCATTTGCCCTCTCATTACCCCACCTATTCACCTATTGCACACTCAGTAACTCATCCCCACCCTCTCTCCATCTGATCCTGTAAGAAAGGTTGACAGATAAATAAGTATAAACATCATAAAATACAGGTTCACCTCAGTTGTAGTAATAATGACTGAGGGGAATAACTGACAACCTCAGTAACATAAATAGCTACCTAGATATGCTAAAACATATAGGCCAATATTTTGATGCAGCTGATGAAGGCCAATAGTTATAACTAGGAAGCATACCAAAAATTGGTGATCCACAGCAAGCAAATCATTAATAATCTATCAGTCACATCATGGCATGCATTGAAACACTTCCAACTTGAATAGTATTGACAATTCCAACCACCACAAATGCATTGGTACTTGCTGGCTGCCCACCCCATAACCACTGCCACCTGCCAGATACAGTGTCTCAGCCCTTAGCCCCACCCACTGGTTGAGATGGCAATGCAGCCAATGGCTCAGCTCAGCAGGTTGTGCACTGATTGAGGAAGGCACTTTGAATGCACAGCTATGGTGATAACAGTGTATGTAAAGTGCACCAGTGATACTTGTTGTAAAATTATAATTCCAACAAATGACTTGGTTCATCAAGAACCATTCCAGGAGAAGGTAATTTTTATGTTCATATTATTTGGTGAGAATACTTCATGCTGTTTCTGATTATGGGAAATATGCTAAGTCATGCCCTGTGGAAAATGTGTTATGATAGTTGGCCACATCAATTTCAAGAATGGGAAAGTGTCAAAAAATGGGACACTCTGGATGTCACAATTCTTTGCAGACTGGAAATATATGAGAGAAGTGAGCTAAGTGCATACAATGTTTACATGCTATCTGCACAAAATGGCCAAAGTTATGTATGCACAAACAAATGTAAACAACCATATGTATATGCCCATATGACACCAGGCAATCACATTCCATGCACTGATAATGATAGCATCAAGTAATGAGTATCTGCACAATAGTGATAGTCATGCATGCACAAGCAATCATACATATGCACAAATCACACTAAGTAGTGACAATCCATGCAGTGATAGCAATAGCACTCAGCAATGAGCAAGACATAAGCCTGAAACAATATTTTCATGCACAAAGAATGATTCTTATGAAGTCTTTGCTTGTACACATCCAGTGCATTTACTCAAGGGAATAGAGTGACTACCCTGGAAATGGGTTGTCAGGAACATGATGGAAATGGGGTTTGTTATTGTTTGTATGTGTTTTTAGTAGAGGTGTTGTGGTATCAAGAAATATGTGCCTTGGTTACAAGACCTAGACTTGGTCAGGGCTTACCCAGCAGTCCTGGCATGGTCCAAGGATAGGAAGCAGATAGGTAAATGGGAACATGAGAGATGTGGTTTGTTCCTAGTATATATTTTCAACTGAACCAGGTCAGGCAATGCAAAGGACCATCATAACTTGAGCAATAATTCACCTTTGACACAACTAGGAATGGGCTCAGATTGAACTCGGAGTCCGAGCTCACTCTGAGTTCAGCTCGGATTGAATGGAAAAAGTTCTCAACTCGGATTGAGCTCGGACTGGACTCGTAGTCTACTCGGATTCCTAGTACTTTTTTACCCTACTCGGACTGGACTCGGACTGGACTCGGATTCTACTCGGAATCCTCGGAGTGAGCTCGGATTCCACTCGTAGGGGGGGGGGAGTGTAAACTGCTGGAAAAACTTGTCATTGACATATTCCTTGGGAATACAATTCAAGACAAGTTTTAGGGAATTGTTTTCAAGGTCGAGTCTAGGAACCTTGAGTTGTTCAACTTCCTTATTATAATTCAACTCTCTGGATTCGATTTCTCGAGCCTCTACTCTATCCTGAATCAGACTATCTTCTGATTCTATGATTGCTAGACGAGAATGAGATTGGTTTAACTCATTTCGTCTATTTAGAGAGAGATCTTCTCCTTCCAGATCCAACCTCAAGTTGGCATTAACATATGCTGCGACATCATGGACCTCATTAGGTCTATCATTAGCATAGTAGTGTGATAAACTGTCCACTACTTTGTTTTTTTCTCCTTTGAGATATTTCATCTCAAAGTTAAACCGAGATAGGTATTCCCACCATCTCATGCGTCTTTGAGATCCAGTTTGCATCTCTTTAAAGAAAGTTAATGCCTGGTGATCCGTAACTACAGTGAATTGGAGGCCCAGTAACTTGTCCTCCCATCGTAGTAGAGCTTCTAGAATACCTAGAAGTTCTTGTTCCCAGGTACAATAATTCATCTGTGCTGGGGTGAATTTACGGGATATAAATCCTGCAGGTTTGCAAGTATCCCAAGTAGGACCTTGTCCATACCAGGCGCCAATTCCACTAGCAGAGGCGTCCGTTATGACCCAAATGGGAATGTCAAGTTCCTTATTAATTGGTTTACAGACCAGAGCTCTAACTACCAGTCTTTTTAAATTTTTGAAACAATTTTCGTGGTAGTCCGTCCAAACGAACTCCTGATTGTTGCTGCACATTCCAGTCAATGGAGCGGTGAACTCTGTGACATTGGGTAGAAATTGAGACAAATATTGGATTACTCCGTTGAACCTGAGAACGTCCATGTAGTCTCTGGGCGTTCTCCAGTTTAAAATCTTGTCGATTTTTGAGGGGTCAATATGAATTCCTTCATCGTCAATGATGGATCCTAGACAATCCATCTTGGTAGACAGTATGTCTATTTTCTTGAGATTACGGCTCAGATAGAGCCTTAGTTTGCGTAATCTATCAAAGGTCAACTTTAGATGACTCATGTGTTCCTCCAAAGTATTTGAGTACACGAAGATGTCATCTTGGTAGCAGTGCAAAAAGACTGCTATCATGTCTGCAAAGGAGACATTCATGAGTCTCTGAAATGTTGGAGGCCTGTTCTTGTCTCCTTGTTGCATAACACGGCTAATCATATTGCCGTATATTGTTGCAAATACCAAGCGCAGTTCATGCTCAGGTAGAATGCGTATTTGTTCATACGCATCTGAGAGATCGATTTTTGTCCTAAATTGAGCTCTAGCTAGGTCGTTCCTGATCATTTCTTGGTCAGGCATCGGTGTAACATCTGCTAGGGTGTTGTCATTTCGCTGTCTCGCGTCTATGACAGTTCTTATTTTGCCGTCTTGTTTAATTACGATCAATAGAGGTGCTGATGAAGGAAGGCTGGTCCTTTTCCACCATCCAGCCTCTAGGTAGCGATCAACCTTTGCTTTAAGCTCATCTCTGAGTGGTTCAGGGCATTTAGGTGCCCTATGATTTATTTTGAGATTCGGATTTATTAACGGAATCTCATGATTTATTTCCCTTAGAGGTGGTAACTCGGGTCTTTCGGGAATAAATAAATCTTGGATCTCATCGATCCATTCTTGGCGCAGTTTTAAATGCTCCTCCATGTTGATGGAGGTGGTGCCCTCCATTCGTACGCCGGCTAGAGATAGAGGGTTGTCATCTTCTAGTCAATGAGAACATTTATCGGGCTTGAATTTGCCCTTTACATTCTCTTTGGTTTTAGTGGGTTCTCTGGGGAACCCTTTTGAAGGCAGTATCGCGCTGCCTGATCCTTCCCCTGTTTTATTAAGAGGAGTCGAAAATTCTCCTTCGCGTACTGGGAACCATTTATCTCCCAGTTTAAAGGAGCCACAGCCTGCATAATTCAGCAGCACGTTATGTTCCTTTAAGAACGGCGTTCCTAATATAACCTGGTACCTATCCAGGTTTACTATGTCAAAGTAGCGATTTGTTTTAAATCACCTACTTTTAATTCAGCTCTCGCTCCGCAGTTAATAGCGGATCGTGAGCCTGAGGTTGCCATTTGCAACTTAATTGGTTTCTTAAGTTGGAACATATCCAACTTGTTCACGGTAGCAAAATTTGCTGAGATCATGTCCAGCGTGCTTCCACCATCAAGGAGTACATGCACTTTCTGTCCATTGATACGCATGTATCCCTCGATTACTCCTAAGTGTTTGAAATCACGCTTTGGACCGTCCTCGACACGGTTCTGGACCATGTCCTTTGTTGATCTGAGTCAGTAAGCGACTTGGTCACCAGTCTCAGTTACCTTGGAGGATGTCAATTGTTCCTCTGAATCTTCTTCTAAAAGTCGCATTACTGCTGCTTCTAGTCCATCGTCTTTAGACTCATCTTCCGAGTCCATCACTTCATCTACTCTGATGCAAGCACACCAGTCTTCTAGAGACAACTCATCATTGTCTCCATCATCTCCAGAGATGCCTTCTTGCTGCATCTCATATGCATCTTCAGTGGAGACATATTGTTCTTCCGCTTCCGAGTTTTCCTCGGCGTCCACAGCATTTGCCGTGCCTTTGTTGTGCTCTCCGATTTCGAGAGCCTCAACATTAGCAGATTTCTTAGATCTGCTATTCTTCGGGCAATTTGAACTAATATGTCCCTTCTGATGGCAAACAAAACATTCGATTTGCTTCAAATTGTTATTATTTTGTTTGTGAAAGGCGCCTTTTTCTGGAGCCTTCAAGTTTGTTGGTTTCTTAGACAAACCTTTGGATGTGAGGAACTTGTTCCCTGACATCTTCGTATTAGAGCGCCTTTGTCAGTCGCACTCTTCCCAGGTCTCATAGAATTGAGCTTCTTCTATGAACTTGGCGGCTTCAAAAATAGCACTGAGGTTGCTATTTTCAGGGTTGTAGCCATGTCTAACGACCTTGGTCGAGATTTCCGGCTTAAGCGCGGCTAGGAATCTCCTCGCCATGTCATATTCAGAAGGGCTCTGGATCATCTGTTGACTCAGACACTCCAGGTCCTTCTTTAATTCAGTCACAGACCGTCCTTTCTGAGAAAGGTGGTCAAATTTCATAGCGGCATCTCTTGATGAGGCGTCCCTTATGAAATATCTTTTGAGGGCCACCATGGTGTCCTCAAAATTCCAATTCCTATCAGCGTTTGAATTTATTGTGTGCTGATACCATTTCAGAGCCTTTCCTTTGAGGATCTGCCCTAAAAACCTGACTCTGAATAAATCAGCTTCAGGTTTCAACAGCGAATAGATGCTGAGGAAGTTTAGGAGTTCCCTAGTAAATTTTAGGAACTCATCAATTGTTTCTCCTCCTTCGTATTCAGGAGGAGATAGTTTAACCCCCAATTTCCTGAGGTTAATGGGTTCTGTAGCGGGATCATATGCATATTCCGCTTCTTTAATTTCTTTACAGACCATTTCGTCCATCTTCTCAGACGTCCGGTCTGAGTGCGTTAGAGGGTTTGCGGTCAGCAATCCTCTTCCTAAATTGCTAATGGAGAAACTTGGTCTTGGGCCTCTCCAGTGATCATTTTGTCTTTGAGGAGGATTTACTCTCCCTTCTCTAATATCATTGACCTCCTCTCTGAACCTGGTTCTTCGAGGGGGTGCGGTTACTTCAGGACTAGAACGTTCCTCATTACTAGTCCTATTGACAGGAATCGAATTTGATCCTGTCAAAAATCGAGGTCTTTCATGAGCCTCAGAAGGTCTGAATGACCTTTCAGATGTTCCATGAACCCGGACTGGTCTTTGGAATGGGTTCATTCTGTGGAATAGAGTTTCCGGCGAGACTCCATTCTTAATTTCTGCTATGACCACATTTCGCGCAGTAGCGGCCATTCTAACTTCATAATTAAATAAAGTTTCATTATTACCTCGTCTGCTAGCTATGTCAGATGATGTTAAGATCGATGCTCTCAACGCGATTCGTTCTAAGTCAACAGTGGCAAGCAGAGTCTCGGTCTGCTCCCAGCCTACTGGACAAGTTCTAGATACTAAGTCAAACGATGACAAAGGTCTAACAAACGACAAGTTCAAAGAAATGAGAGCGAGGAGTTTCGTTCAGAAGTTGAGAGAAGGATTCGATTAAGTTGGAACTGGAGTCTAGCTACTTTACAAGAAGGTTTATATACGTAAAAGAACAAAAGAAATATAAAAGGAAACGTACAGCTAAATACCTAAGAAAGGAGATGTGAAGGTAAAGTAGCTAAAGGAGATGAGCGTCCATGAAACGCATAACGATGATTATATAATAAAGTAAGTCCGTCAATGAAAGGAAAAGAAATTGTAACATTACCCCCTTCGTATGCAAGAAGTCACCGACTTCTTAATCTGTTCCCCAACCGTGGTTTCCACCATTCATCCACCCATGATCTCTTCGTGATTTCAACCATTCGGCAATGGTGTTGACATCGTGGTTAGCAGTTTCAAACCGCCATTGCAACATCCTCGTGATATAGTCTAGTTGGACTGTTTGCTCGAGGATTGCATCACGCTCTTCATCCGTGACACTGTGAGGATCGGTGGTGAGGGCGGTGTTGAGCATGGCGTCAAGAGGTCCGGCGAAGAGTTGGTAGTCGACGATGAAGGTGGCAAGGGCTTCCTGAGCCCGAAGGAGAGTGGCGTTAGGGGTCCTGGCGAGAGGTGGAGCTGGCGGAGCGGGTAGGGGTGCTTCTTCTTCAATCAAGAAGTCAGTGAGCTCGTCTGGGTGCTGATGTAATGGGGCAACGGTAGAGGAAGGGGAGGCGGGCCAATCTGGGAAGAGGTATTCATCGATGGTGGTGGTGGTGGTAACAAAGACCTCAATGGGGAGGTCGTGGGCGGTGGTGAGGAACGGGGAGGCAGCGGCGAAAGAAGGGTTGTAACAATGGCCACAGGCTGTGACCAAGAGCGCAAAGGCGAAAGCAATGAGGTAGGCGATGACGACGATGGTGGACATGCTGTATCGATAGGATGGGGTTTTAGACCATTGGGTGTGGTTTAAATATCCCAAATCTCATCGTCGGAGTCCAAAGCTAAGATCTCTTCAATCTCAGGTTCCCTGGTTCTGAGAAAGTTCTCACGAGAATTCCTAGCTGTTTCTTCTTGTTCTGATCGGGTTCTTGCATCATCAGGGTGTGGAATACGGATTTGTTCAGGGTGTGCATGTCGTGTAACATGTATTTCTGGATTGTTCATGCTAGCCTGTATTGCCTGGTTCAGAAGATCGTAATATCGTTTGGTTGCAAGTGTTATTTCCATTTGCGCTCTTGTGCGGCTAAAATTTTCGCTTCCCCTTATGTTCATTCGTCGTTCATATTGCCATTGTTCCGCAGAAATGTTTCTGCCGAGCTGGATGATCCATTGTAAAGCTTCTGATAATTCAGGGAAGGTTCATCGTAACCAAACCCTGTGATAAACATTATCGTATTGAAAACAAGGGTGAACTGATGCTGGGAGATAATGTGATTCGGCCTCCTGGAATGTGGGTAATTCTCCTAGATCAAAAGAGAGACAATGATACTGGGGAAGATACTTTGATAAAGCATTATATGGGATCTCTGTATGGCCTTGTGGATGTGTTCGTTTGTGAGGAGGTAATCGTGATACTTTAGGCGGTTTTGACATCATTGGGACGTATTTCAGTTTCTGATATGTAGAGAGCGTTCGTTTGGAAGGGTGTTTAAAGGCAGGAACGAACATCTGCATGACAGAATATCTGGTTTTGACGGTAGGAGTGTATCGTCCAATAGTTCTGCAGAATCTTTTGACATAACGAATATTATGTTTTAGTTGGAGGTTGGTGCGATAGTAAGTCATTTTCTTCTGAGTTGTTTCAGAGGTTCCTTCTGTTTTTATACTCAACTAAGATATCCGCAGCATTGCCTAGATGTCTTTCCGGTTCCCAGGTATTGTCGTTTGTTCCATAGCCTTTCCATTTAACCAAATATTGATAACCTGTTCCACGTTTCCGATGTCCAAGGATAGCTTCAATCTCAAACTCTTCTTGTCCGTTAACCATATCGGGAGGTGGCATAGTGAAATTCGGGCCGTGCATTGAGGTTTCTTTATATGGAGTGAGGAGCGAAGCATGAAACACAGGATGAATGCGCCATTGTTTCGGTAATTTCAATTTGTAAGTAACTGGTCCCATGACTTGTTCAACCTGGAAGGGTCCTTCCCGTTTTGGTGCTAGCTTTCTTGATTGATATGGAATGTGGAGATTCTTGTTTTTGAGCCAGACTTTGTCACCTTTTTCGAATCTGATTGACTTGTCTCTGTATCTATGAGTGACCATTTGTCTAGCTAGTTCGTGAGCGGCTAGGGCTTCTTCTCTAGCTTTTCGGAGCATCAGAAGGCGTTCTTCTGCTGCTGGTGCGATCATCTTGATTGCTGCTGTAGGGATAGCGATTGGATCTGATCCGTACATAAGTTGAAATGGTGATGTCTTTATTGTGTCGTGATATCGATTATTATGTGCAAATTCAGCGATGGGTAGTAGTGGTTTCCATTTATGAGGTTCATTTGCGCAGAACATTCGAAGATAAATTTCGAGTTCTTGATTTACACGTTCAGTTTCTCCATCTGTCTGAGGATGGTAGGCTGTGCTCATTCTATGGTCGATTCCTAGAGCTTTTCGTATCTCTTGAAATACTTTGGCGGAGAATTGCGGTCCTCTATCCGAGATTAAGATGTCAGGGAGTCCAAAGCGTTTGAATATTTCAGAGATATAGAGGTCTGCAGTTCCTAAGGCGTCGATCGTCTTATTGCAAGGAGTAAAAATTACCCCCTTCGTAAGGCCATGGTCCACCGTGACCAGAATGGAGTCATAACCATCAGATATAGGAAGATTGGTAATAAAATCCAGTGTGACTTGTTGAAATGGCCGAGTAGCTTTTGATGGAATAGGGATTAATGCCGGTGAATTTGGGTGGGTATTGACTTTCATCTGTTGGCAAAGTGCACAACCTTCAACCCATTCTTTGACATGTCTATACATTCCAGGCCACCAATAATCACGCTTCAAAAGCGCTAGTGTTTTCAATCGTCCAGGGTGTCCTGAAGATAATGCTTCATGTATCTCCTTAATTAATCGAGTGTGCAACTCAATTCAATCAGGCACATAGATCCTGCCCAAGTAATAAACGATACCATGAGTGTATGTCCAGTCTTGTAGTTTGGATTTAATTGGTGGTGCCCTTTGCTTAGTGATAACTTCAATAAGGATGCGTCCAAAATTGTTGTTTGCCATGTATTTCTTTAATTCGCTGGCAAGATCATCATTGATTAGTCAAATAAATCGGTCATTCGGCAAAACCGTGACCGTAGTTTGTTCCTCATCATTTCCCATATGATCTGACCGTCTGGATAATGCATCTGCTTCGAACATTTTTGTGCCAGGTATATGTTCAATACAAAGATCATATTCAGATAGCAATGATGACCACCGAGCTTGTCGAGGTGTTAAGCGTTGAGCAGTTCGGTAGTAGGACAAGTTCTTGTGATCACAATGGACGACGATCGTGTGAGGAGAACCGTGTAATAGATGGCGCCATACTGCAAGTCCCTTGATGATTGCAAGTAGTTCTCTGTCATAAATTTGATAATTCTGTTCCGTTGGTGTTAACGCATGGGATATAAATCCACATGGATGGAGTGCTCCAGATTCATCAGCCTGTTTCAGTACCGCTCCAATTGCTTTATTGGAGGCGTCGGTTTGAAGGATGAACGGTTTTGCAGGATTTGGCATTAACAATACTGGCATAGAGGCGAACCGTTGCTTTAGGGTGTCAAAGGCAAGTTGGCGCTCATTATTCCAGTCAAATGGTTCCGTTTTCTTGGTTAGATCTGTGAGTGGTTTTGCGATTGCTGCAAAGTTTCCAATAAAACGTCTGTAAAAGTTTCCAAAACCTAGGAATGATCGGACTTGTTTAACCGTTGATGGTACTGGCCAATCAGCTATTCCTGCGAGTTTGATAGGATCCATTCGTATTTTTCCGGGTGAGATGATCATGCCCAGAAATTCAACTTCTTGAACAGCGAATTTACATTTTTCTAATTTCAGGAACAGATCGTTCTCTTCTAATCGATCAAGAACCCTTTTTGTTCGTTCTTCTAGTTCGTTCAAATTCTGAGAACATATCAAGATGTCGTCCATGTAGATAATGAGCCATCCTTCATTAATCATGTCTCTGAAGTATTCGTTCATCATAGTTTGGAATGTAGATGGCGAATTGCATAAGCCGAAGAACATAACAGTTGGTTCGTATAATCCTCTGTTGGTAATGAAAGCAGCTTTCCATTCGTCCCCTTTCTTGATCCTGACGTTATTATATCCCCATCGGAGGTCTAATTTGGTGAAATATTGTGCACCAGCGAGTTTTGTAAGGAGGTCAGATACTAGGGGTAATGGGTATGCATTCTTGATTGTCCAATCGTTTAAATATCTATAATCTTGGCACGGCCAAAGCGCACCACTTTCCTTCTTTGAGACAAAGAAGAATGGCGATGCTTGAGGAGATTTTGACGGTTTGATGTAGCCTTTAGCTAGCTGTTCTTCAATCCATTCGTCCAGCGACGACTGTTCTTTGATTGATAACGGATAGATCTTGCGAACTTTAGGACTAAAACCGGTTTTCAAATCGATAGTGTGATCCCAAGTTCTGGAAGTTGGGAATCGTTCTGATGCCTTTTTCTCAAAGACTGAGCGCCATTTCCCATATTCTGATGGTAGTTCCGTTTTTGGCTCATCTTTTTTCAATTGATGTTCTAATGCTTGAGATGCTGATGTCTTAACTCTGATCCAGTAATCGTCTTCTCCCCATTGTTGATTGTCCAATGCCATTTGCCAGATAGTTCCTCCATTCCGTTGTTCATCGATGAGGTGTATCGTTTTATCTCTCCAATCAATAGTAGGATTGTTTTCTTCTAACCAAGGGATCCCCAAAATTAATCGTTGATCTCCTAATTTAGTGATTAGAAACCAGTTGCTGTATCGTTTTCCTCCAATCGAATATTGAATATGGACTCGATGTGTGATTATTCCATTAGTGTTAACCGTTCCATCTGCGTTTCTGACTTTGATTGGTTTTCGCAATTTTTCTTTTGATAACTTGGTGGTTACTTCTTCGTCAATAAAATTCCCTTCTGCTCCACAATCGATTAGAGCTGAAGTTTCAGCGGGTAAATCAGATGTCTCCACAGAAATTGAAAGGCGCTTGTCATTATTCAATCTTACTATTACAGAATCAAGCGCTAACTGTGAATGTCCATTTGTTATGGAAGTGCCAACCGCTGTATGACGCTTCCGGGTTAAAAACCCTCGTTCTCAAGTTCATTGAGAAGGCCTTCTCGTTCATCGGCCTTCATCCCAGCAAGGATTGCTCTGATGCTTGCAACTGGGTCATCTTTCTTTTCCTTGGGCGCATCTTCAGGGATAGATCTGATCCCCTTATTCTGAAACGATGAGGAGGCCCTGAAGGAGGTGTTTGACGTGGTATTTCGTTTGGGACAATTCCTTGAAACATGCCCCTGGTTTCCACATCTGAAACATTTTCCAGATTTCATATATTCCTCCTTTTGTTCATCTGTCAAACGTCCAGTGGGCATCGCATTTACTGATCGGATTGATCCACCCCTGTTATTGGTGTTTCGATTAAAATTAGAGCGGTTCCCTTGTCCTGGTTTTCGCCCAAGCGCTTGCATCATTTCCCAAGCGCCATGAAGCTGTTCTGCCTTTTCATATGCTTCTTTCATGGATAGAACATTCGCTTCGAGGATCTTTGTAGCGATACTTTCAGGGAGTCCTTTGACAAAGGCCTGAAGCTGCGCAGTTGTTCCTTTCAAACCTGAGGTACCAATCTCCATGCGAAATTTTCTGATATATTCAGGGACTGAAACGTCACCCCCTACTCTGAGATTGGCTAAATTGTTCAGCGCTCTAAGAGCGCTATTGACTTCTCCCCAATCAGCTAGGAAACGCTTTTTGAATTCTGCCCAGTTTGTCCAAGTAAGGGTTGTTTCTTCCTCATTATCTAATTCATCCTTGATCAGGACTTTCCAGTCGTCGAGTTCCTGCCCAAGACAGGCAAGAGTAAATCGAATCTGTTTCTGTGCTTTGCCTTTATAGTTATCATCATTTAGAACAAAGTAATCTTCAAGACTTCCAATGAAAGCCTTTGCTTCGGTTCGTTTTCCTCTAAAAACACGCATAGGCTGCGGTTTGATATCTCCTTTAGAAGCAGGTGCTGCTGTGTCGGTTGCCATTTTTTCTGTTTCTCCTGTTTCGTCTTTCTTCTTTCCTGATTCTGGATCTCCAAATAGACTTTGTTTGATCTGTTTCTGTTCTAGGAAGTCTCTCCAAGGTTGTAACCCTTTGTCTTGGAGTGCGTATTGGTCCTGTGGTGGTGCTCCGGAGAGACTAAGGAATTCGTTCCACCAGGAGGATTCTGGTTCTTCGGTAGGTGGGTAAAATAGAGAGTAAAAATCCTCTTTTAGATCTTCGTTGACCCAATCGATCCAAATGTTGTCTGGGAAGACGTCTTTTCCGTTTCCTTCAATATAATCACCTTCAAAGAGGGATGCTGGTACTGGTTCGTTTTTCTTTTTAGTTCCCGAGCGGAAAAACCACCCTGTTCCTGTAGTCGACGGAAAAACTTCTCGTCGATCTAGATAATACTTTCGTCTAAAACGGGCAGAGCCGTTCGGGGGTCTGAGATTTGAGGTTCTGGTATCAATGGTGTCTGGCTAGTGTAGAAACACTGAGCGGTTCTGTGAGTTCCAACTTGTGTTAAGATCAATGCTCTCAACGCGATTCGTTCTAAGTCAACAGTGGCAAGCAGAGTCTCGGTCTGCTCCCAGCCTACTGGACAAGTTCTAGATACTAAGTCAAACGATGACAAAGGTCTAACAAACGACAAGTTCAAAGAAATGAGAGCGAGGAGTTTCGTTCAGAAGTTGAGAGAAGGATTCGATTAAGTTGGAACTGGAGTCTAGCTACTTTACAAGAAGGTTTATATACGTAAAAGAACAAAAGAAATATAAAAGGAAACGTACAGCTAAATACCTAAGAAAGGAGATGTGAAGGTAAAGTAGCTAAAGGAGATGAGCGTCCATGAAACGCATAACGATGATTATATAATAAAGTAAGTCCGTCAATGAAAGGAAAAGAAATTGTAACAGATGAGGTGTTCATCATTTCCTGTTTCTTGAGTCTGATTAAGGCCTCAAGTTGATCATCGGTTATTGACAGATTTTCAGTCTGTCCATCGCCATGAAACTGTTTCATTTCTGGAACATTTTCCTCAGCGGGTTCATCCTCACTGATATAATCAAGAGCTGAATCTTGACTGGCGGATCTGTAACCAAGCCCTTGGTTACATCTAGACATTACTCGCTCGCGTGAGTCTGTACGCCCTCGATATGAATGAAAAGAGTCCCTTTGTCCTTCTAGGAGTGAGGCGATACGTTCGAGATGACTATTAGTCCTCTCAGTCTTTTCTTCCAAACGATGGAAGCTATTGCTGATGCTCGCATGATTTCCTATCATGAGCATCTCTAGGTTTCATTGTCCTTGGATTAATTGTCCTAGGACATTAGCAGTTTCGGGCGGTGTCATCATTACATTGAATGTGCCTTGTCCGACTGATTTAGTCGATTGAGAGTTTCTGGTCAAATTCGCCAGATCCTCTCTGATGGAGTCCTCATCTATTCGTTCGACTCAAAATCTAATGGAGAGACCGAATATTCAACCTCTCTTTTGTCCAGTACTTCACACTCCCCCCCGTGTTCCACCGGACTCCTGGTCAGTCCTGGTCAGTCCTGGACAGTCCTGGACACTCCTGGTCAGTCCTGGTCAGCCACAGGACCAGGACTCAACCAGGACTCAACCAGGACTCAACCAGAACCCAACCATACCACAACTCCTGTACATACAAATAACAACAAATCCACCCTTGACTGAATCCTCACCCTCATCTCACTACACCCCCTACTGCATTCTTGCCCACTTGTCCATTTTCCCACACCCCAGTACTTCTTCACATGTTCCTACACTTCCACCCATGTTCCCACACCTCTTCCCATGTTCCCACACCTCTTCCCATGTTCTCACACTGCATTTTCCCACACCCCAGCACCTCTTCCCATGTTCCTACACTTCCACCCATGTTCCCACACCTCTTCCCATGTTCCCACATCTCTTCCCATGTTCTCACACTGCATTTTCCCACACCCCAGTACTTCTTCCCATGTTCCTACACTTCCACCCATGTTCCCACACCTCTTCCCATGTTCCCATACTTCCTGCCATATTCCTACCCACTTGTCTGATTCTTACCACACTCCCACACCCCTCATTGCATTTCCCACACCCCAGTACCTCTTCCTATGTTCCCACACTTCTACCCATGTTCCCACACTTCTACCAATGTTCCTACACCTTTTGCCATGCTTCAACATATATCTGTCTTCTCATCATATTCCCACAACCTATGTACAACATTTTCACATCCCTGTTATCCCTACCACATTCCCACAGTTTCCACCCATGACCTGTCTACCTTCTCACCATATTCCCACACCCCCATATCCATTCCTATGATTTTCCCACACACTGTTGCATTCTTGCCACATTCTTACACCCCCAATTCTTACTACCACATTCCCACATTTCCTGGCAAGTTGCTATGTTACAATAGTCCATGATATGTTTGAATGTGTTGTCAGCTCCTTTTCATTGATTCTGTGATAAATGTTCTTATAAAATCCTTCAGCTAATGGTCCACAACTTGTTTGAATGTATTGTTACCTTCTTTATAAATGTTTTTAGCTACAATGGTCCATGACTTACTTGAATGTATTGTTACCTTCTTTGTTATAAAATTCTTTAGCTATGATAGTCCATGACTTGTTTGAATGTATTTTTACCTTCTTTTCATTGATTTTGCAATAAGTGTTCTTATAAAATGAATTGATTTGTCCATAACTCATATTTTCTTAATCTCATTCAAATGTATTTTATTTTGCAATGGCAAATGTCAGCAGTAGTTTCCACTGAGCCATGTTTCCCAGTGGACTCCCAGTGGACTCCGAGGATTCCTAGTGGACTCCTGGGATTCCTAGTGGACTCCTGGGATTCCTATTGAATTCCCAGTAAATTCCCACTTGGTCCACTAAAGTCCCAGCACATTCCTAACTCATTCCCAGCACATTCCCAGCACATTCCCAGCACATTCCCAGCACATTCCCAGTGCATTCCCAGTGGATCATATCTTGATATAAACCTACCACTGAAGACTTCCTGGCATATTCCTAGCTATTCCCTGCTTTTCATTCTACTTTCTAATGGGATCCATGTGATATTCCACTCATTCCACATTCATTTCACAAAGTTTGTATGAAATTTGAATACCTAGTGTGACATTTACATGTGTATGATTCTACATTGTTGTTTGTGGATATACATGTACAAGGAACTTTTTGGGCATGTCAATATTGTTTCAAGCTTGTCTCTTGCTCATTGCTGGATTGGATTCATTGAATGTAATTTGTGCACATGTATGGTGGTTTGTGCATACATGACCATCACTATTGTACAGACTATTTTTTAAAGGCTCACTGCTATTGTTATCAGAGCATGGAATGTAATTATCTAGTATAATATGGACACATTTATGGTTATTTACACTTGTTTATGCATACATGACTGTAGCCATTGTGCAGATGGTATGTAAATATACATGGTTGATTCAGACTACTCTCAAATATCACCAACATGTCAAACTTTTCCAGGGGTGAAGTGACATCTGGACTATCACATTTCACACAATCTGAAAAAGATAATAGGCACTTGGTTTAGACCATTCTTGGATCTCTTCAGTATGTTACATATTCCCATTCTTGATATTACTCTGGCTTCAACTATATCTGGGCTGTGCAGATAATATATATCATACTGATGTTGTCATGCAATTGTCAAAGCCATGACTTTGGGAAAGGCAAGAGGGTAATAGGCAAATGAGATAAACATAAAACTGAGACAGAGTGACATTTTCTTTTCTCCTTCTATGACAAACTACAACATTTTGCTTACATACTGTGTTTGGGCACTATTTCCTTTAGGTAGTTACCAATACATTTCTCTTCTCAGGTAGCTACAGCCTTATTTCCTTTTTGGTTCTATCATTCTCTGGATGAATATAAACCCTCCTGTATACTACAATTCTCCAGTATTGTTGCTTTGATCTTTGTCAAGTAGGCTGGGAGTGAACTGAGACTCTGCTTGCCACTGTTAACTTAGAATGAACTATGCTAGGGGCATCAATCTTAACACAGGCAAATGAATGGTGGTTGGTTTTAGGCTAATTTGAGTTGGCAGGTAGATAGTTTGGGTATGTGCAGGCAGTCAAATGGGCAGGGGCAAATGGGTGGGATGTAGTGGTGAGCAGCTGGTATGGGCAGTGGAGTTCTGTTACTTTTTGACATTAAATCAATCATATACTCACATGCAGCTGGCATTATCTGAAAAGTAACCTCCTGGTTCAGTTCCAGGCCTATCCTGGCCATGGTTGGTCTTGCTGGTCAGCCAAGTGGATCAGGGCTCCCTCAGAGTTATTAATGTTATCCTACCTGATTACAAGATTTGCATGGTTTGGTGCCACCAGGGGAAATTGACATCTCCTGCCATCATGACATACATATATTCACCTTGAACATGATATGTCTGCAAAGTCAAAAAACATGAAAGCAATGGTTATATCTCAGAAAGGCTATTGTTTACAAATATTTTTATACCATCACTAGCATCAGATTTTACCCCTCTACAACTTTCATTAGTGGAGCATGTCATGAATTTGACTTTGGAATGGAAATTTGGGACTGTCACACAAAATTATTTGAAAGGGTTATATCTCAACAAGTTCTTTGATTACAAATATTTGGACACCATCGGTGGCATCAGATTTACATCCTCTACAACTTTTGTTAATAGAACATGTCATAAATATGACTTTTGTACCTCAGAGTGCTGTGGCTGTGCTATAAAAAGCGAAATTACAAAAGTATTTTGCCATTATCTCAATGAATATTGCATTTGTTTATATTTGGTTTTCATATTCTGGGACAAATAGACTCCCTCTATATTTTTTGTTAATGGGTCATGTGACAATTCTGCCTTTTCAAAACTGTGGGAAATGTGACACTATTGTGACATGTGACACATGAGAATGGTTGATACTTATTGTGGGAAAATGTAAAACTTATCTAATCAGTCCATATACAATCTTATCTACATTACCAATTACCAATCTAATTTACTTATGTAATCAATCTATATACATCATCTAGCCTACTACAATAACTGACTAATCAATTTTCGAGGAGGGGGGATGACAGAAATTGGGTGCTACTGGCTGTCCTTATATACCTGTCAGGAGTGCACAGACCATCTGGTACTGGTCATGTGACATGTGACACTGGTCACACATTATTTTTATCGGAGCATGCAATACAGTTGTTACATTACTAGTTTCTAATATATGTGACTCCAATAGAGTAGCAGTGCCTGTGACACATTACACAGGTGGAGTCCTAGGATTCCTACCCATTCCTACCCATTCCTAGCGGGTAGGAGTCCTAGGAATAGCACCCTCAATCCTACCACTGGGGTAGGAATGCACTGGAACTGCAGTGGGAAGCCATTAGGAATGCATTGGGACTGTTTCAGCCATTTTGGCTGGGATGCTCAAATTTTATTTTTACTAGGACTGACTGGGAATATTCCCAGTGGAGTCCTAGGATTCCGCGGAGTCCACTAGGATTCCGCGCGGAATACCTGGCCGAGCGCAAAGACCTCCATCATGTGGACTGCCAGAAACTCCCTATAGACAGGACTGGACAACCTCCAGGCACCTCTCAAATTAGAGGAGCCAAACCGGCTCCTGCCCCTACAGAGGTAGTAACTACCTCTATCACTGATAAAATCTTCAATGATTCCTTGAGCAAACGCCTTGGAATCGCAGTTAAACTTGACCAAAGGGCAGTCAAGTTTCAGAATGTCAGAGAGGAATCTACTGACGAAAGGAGGTATTTACACTCCCCCCCTCATTCCCAGTGGAGTCCCGGGAATTCCCGGGACTGAGAAAACTGGCATGAAACCAGTTTTCGACAGCCAAATGACCAGTCCAGTCCTGGTCATTCCTGACCATTCCTCGAGATTCCTGAGGAATGGCCTTGCCAGGAATTCCCAGGACTCCAGAGGAATCCCGGTGGTGGGGCATGGCTGGAGCACCAGCCTTATATATGGTTGTGACATGTGTCACGGCACGCCACGAAAATGCGCTTTGTTGATGGTCACGTGAACCAACGCGCCGTGACAGCCACGCCCACGACGTCCCCTTGCCCTCACCTCCGCCGTCACCCTGCCCGAGCCCTCACGCCGCTGTCGCCTCCGCCCTCTCACCGCCGCCCGAACCCTGCCATCACCGTCACCTTCATCATCACCCCACTCGCGTACCCATATGGAAACGGGCCCAGACGACAAACTACATTCGTCGTCTGGGCCCTGGTATGTTTTTTTTTCTTTCTTTTTTTGCCTTTTTTCATAACTAACTATTTTCCATAGGCCACGCACGTCACCATCACCATTGCACCCCACACCCTCTCACCTCACCATCACCCACCACCACCACTGCCGTTCACCAACGCCTCCGGCACCTCGTCGCCCTTTGCCGTCGCCCTCTCACCACCTTTGCATTCGCCCGTTCGCCCTTACCCTCGCCCTCTCACCCTCGCATTTGCCCTGATCGCCCTCTCACCACCGTCGCATTCACCGTCGCCCCCTCGCCATCTCACCATGGCATTCGCCCTCGCCCACTGCCACCACCACCACCACCATCACCTCGCCCCTCACCAACATCTCCATCACCTCCGTCGCACCCTCGCCCTCTCACCAACCATCACCTCCGTCACCCCGCTCTTGCCCTCTCGCATCGCCCTCGCCCTCTCCGCATTCGCCCTCTCACCAGCCACCACATCACCTCCGTCACCCCATCGCCCACGCCCTCATGCCCTCGCGTTCGCCCTCGCCCTCGCCCTCATATCGCCGTCGCCCTCATTGCCTTGCCCTCATGCCCATGCCCACGCCCGTTCGCCCTCGCCCTTGCCGTCGCCCTCATATCGCCGTCGCCTTTGCCCTCACCGCCCTTGCCCTCATGCCCACGCCCACGCCCGTTCGCCCTCACCCTCGCCCTCGCCCTCATATTGCCCTCGCCCTCATATTGCCCTCGCCCTCATGCCCTGCATTCGCCCTCGCCCTCATGCCCACGCCCACACCCATGCCTTCACCCTCCCCTCTTGCCCTCATGCCCACGCCCACGCCCGTTCGCCCTCGCGTTTGCCGTCGCCCTCATATTGCCGTCGCCCTCATGCCCTCGCGTTTGCCCTCACCCTCATGCCATGCCCACGCCCTCACCCTCACGCCCACGCCCTCACCCTTATGCCCACGCCCTCACCCTCACACCCATGCCTTCACCCTCCCCTCCTGCCTCTCCCCCACCCTCGCCCCACCCTCACCGCCCTTGCCCTCTCATTTGCCCATTTGCCCTTACTGTTGCCCTCTTGCCCTCACATTCCCTCTTGCCCTTGCATTTGCCCTCCCCCTCATATTGCCCATGCCCTTGCCCTCGTGCCCACGCCCACACCCTCACCCTTGCCCACACTCACCCTCACACCTATGCCCTCATGCCCATGCCCATGCCCACCATGCACTCTCACCCTTTCACCACCCCTTACCTACTCTTTGTAAATTGTAATATATATTGAATATGATATGATTTTCCAAGTCTGGAAGGAGAGAAACTATGAATGATGAGCATATCAATGAAAGCTTGGCAGTTGGTAATAATACTGTGTGAGAGTGGCCAAGTAATGAGAAAGAATATGTGTGAAATACTAAGAGCGCAGAAAACAGGTGTGTGGGAAGATACATGGGAGTAATAAGGAAACCTGAGGTAGTTTATTAACATGTGAGAAAAGGATCAAATGTGATGGAAAGGGCAACAGGTGTGTGTGGGAACAGTGAAAAAATAAAATGTGTTGAAATGCATATAAGGGTGGGGAAAAGGGGTGGGAAGGCTGAAAGGTGTAGTGAATAATGGGCAATGGGAACATTCTAGGAAGGCTGATAAGTGTTTTTGGAAATACATATGTGATGTGTGAAGTCTTTAATATGATGACTCATGGGTTATAGCATTGAAGGAATCTGGGAGAGATGTATTAGAAACCATTGACAACAAGCACTAGGAGGTTACAGAAGGGCACTCAGACAATACACAAGCATGTGAACAGTTGAATGCATGGCTGGGTGGATTTGAGCAGATATTCAATAGAATGACCTCTGCAAATTTCAATTGGTTTTCACATGCCATGCTTTGCTACCACACTAAATGAGTCATTGAAGATCAAGAAATAAAAGGGATAACAGCTGAGGAAATGAATGAAGAATAGATATTTAATTTTAGTTGTAGTTACTTTGTGTTGAATAAAAATAATCCTACTGACATTGAGGTCTTTGCGCTCGGCCAGGTATTCCGCGCGGAATCCTAGTGGACTCCGCGGAATCCTAGGACTCCACTGGGAATATTCCCAGTCAGTCCTAGTAAAAATAAAATTTGAGCATCCCAGCCAAAATGGCTGAAACAGTCCCAATGCATTCCTAATGGCTTCCCACTGCAGTTCCAGTGCATTCCTACCCCAGTGGTAGGATTGAGGGTGCTATTCCTAGGACTCCTACCCGCTAGGAATGGGTAGGAATGGGTAGGAATCCTAGGACTCCACCTGTGTAATGTGTCACAGGCACTGCTACTCTATTGGAGTCACATATATTAGAAACTAGTAATGTAACAACTGTATTGCATGCTCCGATAAAAATAATGTGTGACCAGTGTCACATGTCACATGACCAGTACCAGATGGTCTGTGCACTCCTGACAGGTATATAAGGACAGCCAGTAGCACCCAATTTCTGTCATCCCCCCTCCTCGAAAATTGATTAGTCAGCTATTGTAGTAGGCTAGATGATGTATATAGATTGATTACATAAGTAAATTAGATTGGTAATTGGTAATGTAGATAAGATTGTATATGGACTGATTAGATAAGTTTTACATTTTCCCACAATAAGTATCAACCATTCTCATGTGTCACATGTCACAATAGTGTCACATTTCCCACAGTTTTGAAAAGGCAGAATTGTCACATGACCCATTAACAAAAAATATAGAGGGAGTCTATTTGTCCCAGAATATGAAAACCAAATATAAACAAATGCAATATTCATTGAGATAATGGCAAAATACTTTTGTAATTTCGCTTTTTATAGCACAGCCACAGCACTCTGAGGTACAAAAGTCATATTTATGACATGTTCTATTAACAAAAGTTGTAGAGGATGTAAATCTGATGCCACCGATGGTGTCCAAATATTTGTAATCAAAGAACTTGTTGAGATATAACCCTTTCAAATAATTTTGTGTGACAGTCCCAAATTTCCATTCCAAAGTCAAATTCATGACATGCTCCACTAATGAAAGTTGTAGAGGGGTAAAATCTGATGCTAGTGATGGTATAAAAATATTTGTAAACAATAGCCTTTCTGAGATATAACCATTGCTTTCATGTTTTTTGACTTTGCAGACATATCATGTTCAAGGTGAATATATGTATGTCATGATGGCAGGAGATGTCAATTTCCCCTGGTGGCACCAAACCATGCAAATCTTGTAATCAGGTAGGATAACATTAATAACTCTGAGGGAGCCCTGATCCACTTGGCTGACCAGCAAGACCAACCATGGCCAGGATAGGCCTGGAACTGAACCAGGAGGTTACTTTTCAGATAATGCCAGCTGCATGTGAGTATATGATTGATTTAATGTCAAAAAGTAACAGAACTCCACTGCCCATACCAGCTGCTCACCACTACATCCCACCCATTTGCCCCTGCCCATTTGACTGCCTGCACATACCCAAACTATCTACCTGCCAACTCAAATTAGCCTAAAACCAACCACCATTCATTTGCCTGTGTTAAGATTGATGCCCCTAGCATAGTTCATTCTAAGTTAACAGTGGCAAGCAGAGTCTCAGTTCACTCCCAGCCTACTTGACAAAGATCAAAGCAACAATACTGGAGAATTGTAGTATACAGGAGGGTTTATATTCATCCAGAGAATGATAGAACCAAAAAGGAAATAAGGCTGTAGCTACCTGAGAAGAGAAATGTATTGGTAACTACCTAAAGGAAATAGTGCCCAAACACAGTATGTAAGCAAAATGTTGTAGTTTGTCATAGAAGGAGAAAAGAAAATGTCACTCTGTCTCAGTTTTATGTTTATCTCATTTGCCTATTACCCTCTTGCCTTTCCCAAAGTCATGGCTTTGACAATTGCATGACAACATCAGTATGATATATATTATCTGCACAGCCCAGATATAGTTGAAGCCAGAGTAATATCAAGAATGGGAATATGTAACATACTGAAGAGATCCAAGAATGGTCTAAACCAAGTGCCTATTATCTTTTTCAGATTGTGTGAAATGTGATAGTCCAGATGTCACTTCACCCCTGGAAAAGTTTGACATGTTGGTGATATTTGAGAGTAGTCTGAATCAACCATGTATATTTACATACCATCTGCACAATGGCTACAGTCATGTATGCATAAACAAGTGTAAATAACCATAAATGTGTCCATATTATACTAGATAATTACATTCCATGCTCTGATAACAATAGCAGTGAGCCTTTAAAAAATAGTCTGTACAATAGTGATGGTCATGTATGCACAAACCACCATACATGTGCACAAATTACATTCAATGAATCCAATCCAGCAATGAGCAAGAGACAAGCTTGAAACAATATTGACATGCCCAAAAAGTTCCTTGTACATGTATATCCACAAACAACAATGTAGAATCATACACATGTAAATGTCACACTAGGTATTCAAATTTCATACAAACTTTGTGAAATGAATGTGGAATGAGTGGAATATCACATGGATCCCATTAGAAAGTAGAATGAAAAGCAGGGAATAGCTAGGAATATGCCAGGAAGTCTTCAGTGGTAGGTTTATATCAAGATATGATCCACTGGGAATGCACTGGGAATGTGCTGGGAATGTGCTGGGAATGTGCTGGGAATGTGCTGGGAATGAGTTAGGAATGTGCTGGGACTTTAGTGGACCAAGTGGGAATTTACTGGGAATTCAATAGGAATCCCAGGAGTCCACTAGGAATCCTCGGAGTCCACTGGGAGTCCACTGGGAAACATGGCTCAGTGGAAACTACTGGTCTCCCGCCACACTCATACTTACAGAGCGTGGTACTATGACCGGGGAACTCTCCCGTGTCTTTGATGGGGAGCTCAAGAGGTCTTCCCGTCATTTATACATGGGTTTCCTCAGTGGACCGAAAGACATCGTTTAGACGTCTTTCTGGCTTAAAGTGTGTTTACACCACTTTGGAAGTGTAAAAAAGTGTAATGGTTTTTTGGTTTCTTACTTAATTCTCGCAGTGCGTCGTACACTGAACCAATTTATATTGATGTGCAATGCGGTGGGCAAGAACAAAAAGTAAAAACTGCTTATCTAATTATTTGGGCGCGCAACATAAGGTCACACGCATCACTATGTATAATAAAAAAGATAAAGTGCGTTCTATAAACACACTAAACAAACAGTCCCAATAACAAGACGAGGGCTCCCCAGAGGAACGACACAGCCCTCACACAAGTGCTTTGTTGTCGTATTCAAGAAATTCTTCCCAAAGTTCAAGCTTGGTTTGTAGCTTATCCCTATCTTCTTTTTTAGTATCTGCCGCATTGTAAAGTACTGTTACAATTTCTTTCCCTTTCGTTAACGGACTTTTACAATTACATAACCATTGCTATGCGTTTCATGGACGCTCAATTCCTTTTAGCTATTGACCTTCACATTTCCTTTCTCAGGTAATTAGCTGTATAACTCCTTTTATATTTCCCTTGTTTTTTTAGTATATAAAGCCTCTCATGTACGTCTATGTTCTTTAGTTCCAACTTAATCGAATTCTTCTCTCAACTTCTAAACGAAAACTCCTCGCTCTCCTCTCTTTGAGCTTGTCGTTTATTTGACCTTTGTCATCGTTTGACTTAGTGTCCAGGACTTGTCCAGTAGGCTGGGAGCAGACCGAGACTCTGCTTGCCACTGTTGACTTAGAACAAATTGCGTTGAGAGCATCGATCTTAACACAAGTTGGAACTCCCAGAACCGCTCAGTGTTTCTACACTAGCCAGACACCATTGATACCAGAACCTCGAACCTCAGACCCCTGAATGGCTCTGTCTGTTTCAGACGAAAGTATTATCTAGATCGAAAGGAAGTCTTTCCATCGACTACAGGAACAGGGTGGTTTTTCCGCTCAGGAACTAAGAAAAAGAACGAACCAGTACCAGAATCCCTCTTTGAAGGTGATTACATTGAAGGACCAGAGGACGCCTTTCCAGACAACGTTTGGATTGATTGGGTAAACGAAGAACACGAAGAAGGATTTCTCTCATTATTTAAACCGCCCACAGACAAACCAGAACTCTCCTGGTGGAACGAATATCTCAACCTTGCTGATATTGCAGGACGAGAGCGATACGCACTTAAGGAAGGAGAGCTTCAGCCTTGGATAGAATTCCAGGAACAGAAACAAATTGAAACAAATCTATTTGGAGATCCAGAATCAGGAAAGAAGAAAGACGAAACAGGAGAACCTACAGATCCGAAAGAAGAAACAGAAAAGATGGCATCTAACGCAGCAGCACCTGCCTCTAAAGGAGATATCAAACCGCAGCCTATGCGTGTTTTTACAGGAAAACGAACCGAAGCAAAGGCTTTTATCGGAAGTCTAGAAGATTATTTTGTCTTAAATGACGATAACTATAAAGGCAAAGCACAGAAACAGATTCGATTTACTCTTGCCTGTCTTGGGCAGGAACTCGACGATTGGAAAGTCCTGATCAAGGATGAATTAGATGATGAGGAAGAAACAACCCTTACTTGGACGAACTGGGCAGAATTCAAGAAGCGTTTCTTAGCCAATTGGGGAGAAGTCAATAGTGCTCTTAGAGCGCTGAACAATCTAGCCAATCTCAGAGTAGGGGGTGACGTTTCAGTCCCTGAATATATCAGAAAATTCCGCATGGAGATCGGTACTTCAGGATTGAAAGGAACTACTGCGCAGCTCCAGGCCTTTGTCAAAGGACTCCCTGAAAGTATCGCTACAAAGATACTTGAAGCGAACATTCTATCCATGAAAGAAGCATATGAAAAGGCAGAACAGCTTCATGGCGCTTGGGAAATGATGCGAGCGCTTGGGCGAAAACCAGGACAAGGGAACCGCTCTAATTTTAATCGAAACACCAATAACAGGAGCGGATCAACCCGATCAGTAAATGCAATGCCCACTGGACGTTTGACAGATGAACAAAAGGAGGAGTACATGAAATCTGGAAAATGTTTCAGATGTGGAAACCAGGGGCATGTTTCAAGGAATTGTCCTAAACGAAACACCATGTCAAACACTTCCTTCAGAGCCTCCTCATCGTTTCAGAATAAGGGGATCAGATCTATCCCTGAAGATGCGCCCAAAGACAAGCAAGACAATCCTGTTGCAAGTATCAGAGCAATCCTTGCTGGAATGAAGGCCGATGAACAAGAAGGTCTTCTTAATGAACTTGAAAATGAGGGTTTTTAACCTGGAAGCGTCATACAGCGGTTGGCACTTCCATAACAAATGGACATTCACAGTTAGCGCTTGATTCTGTAATAGTAAGATTGAATAATGACAAGCGCCTTTCAATTTCTGTGGAGACGTCCGATTTACCCGCTGAAACTTCGGCTCTAATCGATTGTGGAGCAGAAGGGAATTTTATTGATGAAGAAGTAACCACCAAGTTATCAAAAGAAAAATTGTGAAAACCAATCAGAGTCAGAAACGCAGATGGAACAGTTAACACTAATGGAATGATCACACACCGAGTCCACATTCAATATTTGATTGGAGGAAAACAATACAGCAACTGGTTTATAATCACTAAATTGGGAGATCAACGATTAATTTTGGGAATCCCTTGGTTAGAAGAAAACAATCCTACTATTGATTGGAGAGATAAAACAATATACCTCATTGATGAACAATGGAATGAAGGAACTATCTGGCAAATGGCATTGGACAATCAACAATGGGGAGAAGATGATTACTGGATCAGAGTCAAGACATCAGCATCTCAAGCGTTAGAACATCAGTTGAAAAAGGATGAACCAAAAACGGAATTACCATCAGAATATAGGAAATGGCACTCAGTCTTTGAGAAAAAGGCATCAGAATGATTCCCAACCTCCAGAACTTGGGATCATGCTATCGATTTGAAAACCGGTTTTAGTCCTAAAGTTAGCAAGATCTATCTGTTATCAATCAAAGAACAGTCGTCGCTGGACGAATGGATTGAAGAACAGCTAGCTAAAGGCTACATCAAACCGTCGAAATCTCCTCAAGCATCGCCATTCTTCTTTGTCTCAAAGAAGGAAAGTGGTGCGCTTATCGATTTGAAAACCGGTTTTAGTCCTAAAGTTAGCAAGATCTATCCGTTATCAATCAAAGAACAGTCGTCGCTGGACGAATGGATTGAAGAACAGCTAGCTAAAGGCTACATCAAACCGTCGAAATCTCCTCAAGCATCGCCATTCTTCTTTGTCTCAAAGAAGGAAAGTGGTGCGCTTATCGATTTGAAAACCGGTTTTAGTCCTAAAGTTAGCAAGATCTATCCGTTATCAATCAAAGAACAGTCGTCGCTGGACGAATGGATTGAAGAACAGCTAGCTAAAGGATACATCAAACCGTCGAAATCTCCTCAAGCATCGCTGTTCTTCTTTTCGGCCGTGCCAAGATTATAGATATTTAAACGATTGGACAATCAAGAATGCATACCCATTACCCCTAGTATCCGATCTCCTTACAAAACTCGCTGGTGCACAATATTTCACCAAATTAGACCTCCGATGGGGGTATAATAACATCAGAATCAAGAAGGGGGATGAATGGAAAGCTGCCTTCATTACCAACAGAGGATTATATGAACCAACTGTTATGTTCTTCAGCTTATGCAATTTGCCATCTACATTCCAAACCATGATGAACGAATACTTCAGAGACATGATTAATGAAGGATGGCTCATTATCTACATGGACAACATCCTGATATGTTCTCAGAATTTGAACAAACTAGAAGAACGGACAAAAAGGGTTCTCAATCGATTGGAGGAGAATGATCTGTTCCTGAAATTAGAAAAATGTAAATTCGCTGTTCAAGAAGTTGAATTTCTGGGCATGATCATCTCGCCTGGGAAAATACAAATGGATCCTATTAAACTTGCAGGAATAGCCGATTGGCCAGTACCATCTACAGTTAAACAAGTCCGATCATTCCTAGGTTTTGGGAACTTTTACCGACGTTTTATTGGAAATTTTGCAGCAATTGCAAAACCACTCACAGATCTGACCAAGAAAGCAGAACCATTCGACTGGAATAATGAACATCAACTTGCCTTTGACACCTTAAAGCAACGGTTCGCCTCTATGCCAGTTTTGTTGATGCCAAATCCTGCAAAACCATTCATCCTTCAAACCGATGCCTCTAATAAAGCAATTGGAGCAGTACTGAAACAGGCTGATGAATCTGGAGCACTTCATCCATGTGGATTTATATCTCATGCTCTAACACCAACGGAACAGAATTACCAAATCTATGACAGAGAACTGCTTGCAATCATCAAGGGACTTGCAGTTTGGCACCATCTATTACATGGTTCTCCTCACACGATCATCGTCCATTGTGATCACAAGAACTTGTCCTACTACCGAACTGCTCAACGTTTAACACCTCGACAAGCTCGGTGGTCATCATTGTTATCTGAATTTGATCTTTGTATTGAACATGTACCTGGAACAAAAATGTTCGAAGCAGATGCATTATCTAGACGACCAGATCATATGGGAAATGATGAAGAACAAACTACTGTCACTGTTCTGCCAAATGACCGATTTATTCAACTAATCAACGATGATCTTGCCAGTGAATTAAAGAAATATATGGCAAATGATGATTTTGGACGTATCCTTATTGAAGTTATCACTAAACAAAGGGCGCCGCCGATTAAATCAAAATCGCAAGATTGGACATATACTCATGGCATCGTTTATTACCTAGGCAAAATTTATGTTCCTGATCGAATTGAGTTGCGCACTTGATTAATCAAAGAGCGCTTTTGAAGCGTGATTATTGGTGGCCCAGAATGTATAGACATGTTAAGGAATGGGTGGAAGGTTGTGCACTTTGCCAACAGATGAAAGTCAATACTCACCCAAATTCACCGGCATTACTCCCTATTCCATCCAAAGCGACACGTCCGTTTCAACAACTAACCCTTGATTTCATTACTGATCTTCCCATCTCGGATGGATTTGACTCAATATTGGTCACGGTGGACCATGGCCTTACGAAGGGGGTAATTTTCACCCCTTGCAACAAGACAATCGACGCTTTAGGAACAGCTGATCTCTATATCTCTGAAATCTTCAAACGATTTGGACTCCCAGATGTCTTAATCTCTGATAGAGGACCACAGTTCTCTGCCAAAGTATTCCAAGAAATACGAAAAGCACTGGGAATCGATCACAGGATGAGCACTGCTTATCACCCTCAAACAGATGGCGAAACTGAACATGTCAATCAAGAACTTGAGATCTATCTTCGGATGTTTTGTACCAATGAACCCCACAAATGGAAACCACTCTTGCCTATCGCCGAATTTGCACACAATAATCGTTATCATGATACAATAAAAACATCTCCATTCCAACTTATGTATGGAGCAGATCCAATCGCCATCCCTACAGCAGCACTCAAAATGACTGCCCCAGCAGCAGAAGAACGCCTCCAGATGCTTCGAAGAGCGAGAGAAGAGGCATTAGCAGCACATGAACTCGCCAGGCAAACAGTCGCTCAAAGATTCAAAGACAAGTCAATTAAATTTGAGAAAGGCGACAAGGTCTGGCTCGAAAACAAGAACCTACACATCCCATATCAATCAAGGAAGCTTGCACCAAAACGAGAAGGACCCTTTCAGATCGAACAAGTAATGGGACCAGTTACATACAAGCTGAAATTACCGAAACAATGGCGCATTCACCCTGTATTTCATGCATTGCTTCTCGCTCCATATAAGGAAACGTCAATGCATGGACCAAACTTTACCACACCACCTCCCGATATAGTAAATGGGCAGGAGGAGTTTGAGATCGAAGCTATCCTTGGACATCGGAAACACGGAACAGGCTATCAATATTTGGTTAAATGGAAAGGCTATGGAGCAAATGATAATACATGGGAACCAGAACAACATCTGGGCAATGCTGCGGATATTCTGGTAGAGTATAAGAACAGAAGAAACCTCTGAAATGACTCAGAAGAAAATGACTTACTACCGAACCAACCTCCAACTAAAGCATAATATCCGTTATGTCAAAAAATTTTGCAGAACCGTTGGAAGATATACACCTGCTGTCAAAACCAGATACTCCGTCATGCAGATGTTTGTTCCTGCCTTTAAACATCCCTCCAAACGAACGCTCTCTATTTATCAAAAACTGAAATACGTCCCAATGATGTCAAAACCGCCTAAAGTATCATGATTACCTCCTCATAAACGAATGCATCTACAAGGACACACAGAGATCCCATATAATGCTTTACCAAAGTATCTTCCCCAGTATCATCGCCTCTCTTTTGATCTAGGAGAACTACCCACATTCCAAGAGGCTGAATCACATTATCTCCCAGCATCGGTTCACCCTTGTTTTCAATATGATAACATTTATCACAGGGTTTGGTTACAACGAACCTTTCCTGAACTATCAGAAGCTTTACAAAGGATTATTCAGCTTGGCAGAGACATCTCCATGGAACAATGGCAATATGAACGACAAATGAATATAAGGGGAAGTGAAAATTTTAACCGCACACGAGCACAAATGGAAATAACACTTGCAACCGAGCAATATTACGTTCTTCTGAACCAAGCAATACAGAACAGCATAAACAACCCAGAGATACATGTCACACAACATGAGTGCCCTGACCAAATTCGTATTCCACACCCTGACGATGCAAGAACCCAATCAGAACAAGAAGAAATGGCTAGGAACTCCCATGAGAACTTTCTCAGAACCAGGGAACCTGAAATCGAAGAGATCTTAGCTTTGGACTCCGACGATGAAATTTGGGATATTTAAACCACGTTTAACGGTCTCATTTTCTTCATTCCATCGATACAGCATGTCTACCATCGTCGTCATCGCTTACCTCGTTGCCTTTGCCTTTGCACTTCTGGTCACAGCCTGTGGCCATTGTTACAACCCTTCTTTTGCCGCTGCCTCCCCGTTCCTAGCCACTGCCCATGACCTCCCTATTGAGGTCTTCATCACCACCACCACCACCATAGACGAATACCTTTTCCCGGATTGGCCCGCTTCCCCTCCCTCTACTGTCACCGACCTTCACCAACATCCTAACGAGCTCGCTGACTTCCTTATTGAGGAAGAAGCACCCCTACCCGTTCCGCCAGCACCACCTCTCACCCAGACCCCTAACACCACTCTTCTTCGGGCTCAGGAAGCCCTCGCCACTTTTATCATCGATTATCAGCTCTTCGCCGGACCTCTGGATGCCATGCTCAACACCGCCCTCACTACTGATCCTCATACCATCACGGATGAAGAGCACGATGCCATCCTGGAGCAAACAATCCAGCTGGATTATATCACAAGAACTTTGCAATGGCGGTTCGAAACTGCTAATCACGATATCAACACCATCGCCGAGTGGTTGAAATCGCGGCGAGATCACGGCTGGACAAATGGCGGGAATCACGGTTGGGGAACAGGTTAAGAAGTTGGTAACTTCTTGCATACGAAGGGGGTAATGTTACAATTTCTTTCCCTTTCGTTAACGGACTTTTACAATTACATAACCATTGCTATGCGTTTCATGGACGCTCAATTCCTTTTAGCTATTGACCTTCACATTTCCTTTCTCAGGTAATTAGCTGTATAACTCCTTTTATATTTCCCTTGTTCTTTTAGTATATAAAGCCTCTCATGTACATCTATGTTCTTTAGTTCCAACTTAATCGAATTCTTCTCTCAACTTCTAAACGAAAACTCCTCGCTCTCCTCTCTTTGAGCTTGTCGTTTATTTGACCTTTGTCATCGTTTGACTTAGTGTCCAGGACTTGTCCAGTAGGCTGGGAGCAGACCGAGACTCTGCTTGCCACTGTTGACTTAGAACAAATTGCGTTGAGAGCATCGATCTTAACAAGTACTTTCTCTGAATTGGTCAGATTTGTGATCACTGCTTTAGATCCTTTGACATATAGCCAAAGACCTTTATAACAAAGATGAGCGATCATGGCTACAGACCACTCATTCCAATTTAATCCTGTTAAAGTTGGAATTTTGCCAACATCCTCATCTCCACCAAGTGAAAGGCGAGCATTGCTACCACTAGCAATGCTATCAATTTCCATCCATCCAGAAGTAGATTGTGGATTTAATTGGAGATGATAGTTGTCGCGAATCTCAGTTTTCATAAGATCAAAGGCAACATTCTTCCTAATCAACTTGGAGTAGGATGCCAACACTTTGATTTTAATAAAAGGCTGCCATTGATAACAAGGAAGTGCTCTTGTTTTAATTGCTGCCAAATAACAGTATCCGCGTACTTCCCATACTGGGGTATTTCTGGAATGTACAATGGGATCTATCATGGTGTCAAGCCTGACATACATGATTTTGCCTGGTTCAAGTTCTGAATCGTCATTAGCACGCAAAAGTGTGCTATAGTTATCATTGTCCAACTCTGTGTGTGAGTTGTCCGATTCAAAGATATCATGATTAATGACGTCTTTTCTGTGTGTAGGAGGACGATTCAAATCCTCAAATGCCTTCCAGGCTTCTTGATGTTTCTGTTTTTGGCACAATTTTTTGTTAGCCTTTTTAGCAGCTTTCTCCTTAGCCGCTTCAATATTCAGGTTCTTCATCATATCCTGAATGTCCTCTCTCATCTTCTCTATCAGCATCTTATCCTGTGATCTAGTCTGCAAAGGATTTTGCAGATGTAGATATTGGTTCTGACTTAGTTTATCAGACTGTGGATAGGCAGGAACTGATGCAGGTTTATTAGATGATGTGGCAGGGGTATGATTCCCCCGCTTTCTAGCTGGCACTATTTTAGTTTGTCCAACTTTTTCCCACTCCTTAACCAAATACCAGGATTCAGTTCTAAGTCCACCAGTTCTCGATGCGAGATTGGATGTTGGTACGGGCGGTACTGGAACTGCCTTCTCCTCCCAGTCCTTTGCCTCCCCTCCAAGTTTCCCACCCCATTGTTGGATGTCTGCAGAGGTGGGGCAGTAGGTGAGTTGAGGATTAAGTGGTGAAATAATTTTGCCTGCCTGGGCAGTGGACAGGCCCACTTTAGCTTTATCAGTGGGTTGGGAATCTTCCTCCCAGTCCCAATTTTGACAGAGTAAGCCCCTCAAACTTTTGAAAGGCAGTCAGCCTCCCATTGATGAACATCCTCAAGAATATCGAGGATTTCCTGACCTTCCTGGTCCAATAGTGCCTTCTCTTTCTCCAGCACAAGGCAGCACTCCTCCATGCGCTGTTGTGCTCCAGCAATGCAAGCGCGACATTCTTCCAGGCAATGACAAACCTTCTGCGCTTCTGCAGAATTGGTCTTGATGATCTCCCCAATGGGAGCAGTGGGAATGGTAGCATGATGAGCGGTCATGCTTTTGAGTGAGTTGATGAAGATAGTGCTGGAAAAACCAGCCCTGGCAATCTTGCCCTGAAGATCAGAGCTAGAAGTATTTTTGGAACTGAGGGTTCCAGGGGTGGTGTTGCCGGAAGTGGCAGTCGAAGATGTGGAGTTGGTGATCAAAGACATTTGCAAAAATAGATTGATTGAGTTGGAGCGAGTCTAAAATAGATTGGGTAAGCAATGATCCTTGCAAATTGATCAACGCTATAAATAGCCAAACTAGGTTTGGGATCGCTCTAAGGATAGAACAATTTTTCCTCCATCTGGGTAGAATTCCAAGTGCTTCATAGACATTTCAGTTTGCTCTTTGTCATAAATGCACTTTATAATTCATCGTCAGAAGCATTTCCACACTTCTATTGACTTGGGGGCTCCCCACAGCCAGTTAAAAATATCCACCAGCTATATTTAGATACTAAGCTATTTATGACACCAAGGAGTGTTCCTACTCTAAATGGGATGCTAATCAGTGCCCATTGATGGTCTGCGTGTACCATGGAACAAGGTCCAAGCAGCACGACCCTTATACAGAATAGTTTTTATAAATAGATGTGAAGAACGAGACGAAAACTCATATAATGATATAAGCACTTAATTATTCATGGCCAATAGGGGGGTGCAAAACCTTTCCAAGTCTAGACTATGATGTCATAACTCATTATCTGCCATGGGGCAGCCCTAAACCTGAGTGATTTAATTGGTTCACCAGACCGAGTGGTTTATTGATCCACCAATCAAGAAGTGTTTCTATTATTAACCCAGATATCGCAAAACTGGGGACTAGTAGAGTGTGTCACACTGGTGATTATTGTCACACCATCCAAGGTGGTCACTCAACCCAAAAGGGGAGTGAAGACTATTCCTGTCATAGCCCAAGAGTAGCGCATTAGCAGGAACAAACATCAGTAAACAGGTACAAATAACAGTACTACAGGCATATACACTATGTACGACCTTCCTTGTTTACCTTTGTTATGACAAGAGGTTGCTGACTAAATGCCTATGCCAGCAACAAGGCCATTCGTCCCAGCAGGGCCCATAACCTGTTGAAATTTATGATGGCAGCACAGACCAAGGCTTAGTAAGCAGGAGACTTACTTAATACTGTTTGTGTTTGTTGAAGGCTGTTTAGGAGCAAAGGGCTCAACTAACAGATAACAGAGGCAATACAATGTTATTGAAACGAGGGCATAAGGCCCTCCTTATATACATGTGGGCCAGAGTACATTAAGACTACCTAAGGTAATGCCAGCAGAGCGCTACAGAGGGTAGCACCAGGTGGCAACTGGGTGTAGCACCAGGTGGCACTGTGGGTAGCACCAGGTGGCGCTTTGCTGGCGTCTCTACTCTGAGTATGAACTCTATAATTTCTGTCAATGATTATAATAAGGGATTATTTAGCATCTCATTAATAATGGTATTATAATACATGAAGCTGTGGGTTCAATCCCCTTAGCTCCAGATCATTATTAATTCAACATTCTGCACTCAGTTTGTACCTGTTTTTCATTTGTTGTTATGGACTTGTTCCCTCTGTGCCTTCTCTACAACCTTCAAAAGGATGGTGTCCTGGAGACTCCTATCAGTTGGTGGAGTGGACTTTCTTCTTTGAATTGATTCTTAGCTACCATCATTTACCTTATATACATGTATCTTCACCTTTATGCAACAGAGAAAATTTGACCTTCTTTCCCTCCCCTCAGAGTTCAGTGCTAGTGTTGCCCTCTCTCTGAGTCTTGCCTTAGGTCCCTTGCCCACATCCAGCCTTGTTTCGACCTTGTCTTTGCCCTGTCTCCTCTCGTCTGCCCCATTTGTCCTCTTCTCCACACTCTTATCCCTTGTCCCCTCCTTTGGTCAAACACTCTGGTTCAACTACTCTCAGTCGGCCCCCACTTACAGTCACTTTTGTACTTAGTTGTGTTAGTGAAGACCAAGAAACCCCTTCCACCCTTGCCATCAGTCTCAGTGTGTGTTCAAATCCCTTTTGTCCAGCCTCAGTGCCACTTCAAACATCTGTCCACCCGTGCTCCCTCCAGACAGCCTGTTGCTACTGAAGGTGTGCCCCATCCAGATTCGATTTTGTGGTTGGTTTGTGTGTTGGGTTTGTTTTGGGTTCCATCCACGATGCTGTGCATCATTGGCAGAGCATCTTTGCCCAGGCTGCACCAGCATCATCATCAGTGGGAGAATTTATGGGGTAGTCCAGCTGATCCTGTCAAATTAATAATGATCTGGAGCTAAGGGGATTGAACCCACAGCTTCATGTATTATAATATCATTATTAATGATATGCTAAATAATCCCTTATAATCATTGACAGAAATTATAGAGTTTGACAGAAATTATAGAGTTCATACTCAGAGTAGAGACTGCCAGCAAGGCACCACCTGGTGCTACCCACAGTGCCATCTGCTGCTACCCTCTGTAGTGCTCTGCTGGCATTATCTTAGGTAGCCTTAATGTACTCTGGCCCACATGTATATAAGGAGGGCCTTATGCCCTCATTCAATAACACAGTATCATCTCTGTTCATTGTTAGTTGAGCCCCTAGCTCCTAAACACCTTCAAACAACCACAAACAGTACTAAGTAAGTTTCCTGCTTACTAAGCCTCAGTCTGTGCCACTGTCATTAGATTTCAACAACCACAATGCTATTGATTTATCAGGGTGGAAATTTATTCTATCAAGTGATCAGGAAAACAGTACTTTATTAATTAGATCTGATTTTAATCTAATTACATCTAATTTCATAAATTAGATGTCTAAGTTGATCTAAGTCTAAGGTAAGTGTTGTGAGTCTGGTCTAAATCTAAGCAACATTAATTTATATGAATTAGATGCAATTATTTGCAATTTTTTTCAGCACACACACATCACTTTACAATACTTATATTGCATTAAAATGCTATATACAGCATATGCCTCTGTAATAATGAATCACCTTGTTAGATACTGACACCAGCACCATCCTCACTCCCCCTCAACACCCCCAGTACCCCCAGTTATGGCTGGGTAAGTGAGCAAACAGGGAGCTGCGTGAAAAAAGGTTAGTTGGTTATATTAAAAGGAATGAACAAAAACATACAAGGCACCCAGACAAATCTGTTTTGTCTGGGCCTGCCTCTCCAAAGTCCAGTGGCTCCAAAAAGAGTATCTTGCTCTGTGGTTACAGCATTGTGCCATGCTTGGTGAGCAGTCCCATGCACTCATGTCTGAATCTGAGATGGCCCAGCCTGTGGGGCACACAATACATCAGTCAGCAGCATGGGTGCACTGGTGTGGGTGCAAGTGAGTGAGGGGGTGAGTGGGTGGGTGTCTGAGGGTGAACTGGTGGGACAGAGTTGGTTGGTTGTGGGTGGCAGTATGCCACAAGGTCCCTAGGCCAAGTCACACTCTCAGAGGAAAGAAGAGAGAAAGAAAGAAAAAGAAACTCTGTTGTATAGTCTACAACTATGACAATCAAGAGCCTGGGGCTCTTGATGCTACAACCAAGATTATATACCCAAAGCCTCACCCCTCTTACTAATCCATCACCTGACCACCTCACCTCTGCCTCATGCTGACCCGCAGTCTGCTTACATAATCTGGAAGGTAAGATCTCTGATACCCCAATAAGAGATCTGAGCTCCCCAAGATAAGAGATAAGATAAGATAAGATCTCGAGATAAGATCAAATTGTAACACAGTAGTGGGTGAAAGTTGTGAGGTGTGTGGTTGGGTGCAAATGAGTGGGCAAATGTATAGCAGCTAAAAAAGGTTAGTGAGCCATGAATAAAATATGTACCAGTGCCCCAGATGATAACCTACAAACAAGAGTGGATGGGCAAAAGCATGTGGACAGGGGGGCAAGGGTGAGGGCAGTGGCAGTGGTGAGCAGTTGCAGGTGCCAGTAGGCAACCAGTGGGCAAACAAAGTAGGTGTGGGCAAGGCTGGTCCTGTTGATGGCATGGTGAAAAGGACATAACAATTAGTTGTAAAACAAGTGAAAAAAAACATACTGCCCAGATGAACTCCATTTGTCTGGGCTCTGGGTTGCATTCAGCAGATGTGGGATGATGTGACATGGTGGGTGCAGGACTGGTCATCATTGTCAAGTGGCAGTTGTGGTGGGTGGTGTGGTGGGTGGTGGGCCTTTGCAGTGGGCACTGTGGGGGAACAGAGTAGGTGGTCAGCAACTAAAAAATGAAATAGAAAAAAAAAATGTTATGAGATGGTGGCAAATGACTATGGCAAGTAGGTGTGCAGGCAAAAATGGCAAGGGCAAGTGGGTGGAAAGGCAGGGTTCATTGACCATCTGTGGTGTGAGATGAGGTACAGCATGGCCTGGCAGTCAGGCAGGCATGGTGACATGTTGGGACATGTGAAGCATGACAGGCATAAGGTGCAGCATTTTAGGGTGTGCTAGTTGGCAAGCAAGCAGGGAGGTGCAGGTGTGGATGGGCTAGTTTCAGTGGGTGAAGTAATTAGTTAGTTGTAGAAAAAAAGAAAAAGCAAAAAATGACATACATGATGAGCAATGGATGTAGGCTGCATGATAGGGGTTTATATATGGTATAGACCAGTGCCATGGTGTTGCAATGTACGTGACTGCCAAACAATGGTGGGTGGTGGTTGCAAGGTGTGTGGTCAGGTGTGAATGAGTGGGCAAACATGGAGTAACTAAAAAAAAAAAGGTTAATGAGCTGCAAATAAAAAACACAGCAAATGAAAGTGGACAGGGTGAAGGCAAGTAGACAGGGTATGGGTGAGGGTGGTGGGGAGCTGTGGTGAGCAGTGGTGGGTTGTGGGTGGCCTGTGGATGAACAAAGTAGGTAACAATTAGTTGTAAAACAAGCAGAAAAAAAAAAACAAAAAAAACATACTGCCCAGACAAATGGACTTTGTCTGGGCTCTGGGTGTTACAATTTCTTTCCCTTTCGTCGACGGACTTACTTTATTATATAATCATCGTTATGCGTTTCATGGACGCTCATCTCCTTTAGCTACTTTACCTTCACATTTCCTTTCTTAGGTATTTAGCTGTACGTTTCCTTTTATATTTCTCTTGTTCTTTTATGTATATAAACCTTCTTGTAAAGTAGCTAGACTCCAGTTCCAACTTAATTGAATTCTTCTCTCAACTTCTGAACGAAGACTCCTCGCTCTCATCTCTTTGAGCTCGTCGTTTATTTGACCTTTGTCATCGTTTGACTTAGTGTCCAGAACCTGTCCAGTAGGCTGGGAGCAGACCGAGACTCTGCTTGCCACTGTTGACTTAGAA